>CM065733.1:35098008-35145508 GCA_033310375.1 Conus canariensis | reverse complement strand
ACATTAGGGTGGTGTGTGTCACATGAACAGAACTCCAGGGTGAAGTCAGAAACAAACAGGGAAAAACCGCCACCACAAACAAAAGAATGACTTTCATCAACTCTCTCTGTGGACACTCTTCCAGGTTCACTGGCCAGGGACCATCAACAACAGAGACCCTCGGAAGCTGATTCACCTATAGTCTAACAAGGATGAAATCTATCAGGCACACAAGATAGTGGTAGACTTGATCAGGGGATGCACCACTAAACCCCCACAGCAAGCTGTGGTCTGGAACCACCAAGGTAAGAAGAGAAGGGGATGATCAAGACTCAAAGGGACTTGCAGCCTGAAACCAATGGAGTAGAGAACACTTGGACACAGCTGAACTACAGAAGACTCCCCAAGGTACACGGAGCCACAAATGTTTGCCAATGGCCTTTGCTTCCAGGGTAGCTATAGCGTTTCGTCAAAGATTTCGTGTCTCGAACAACTTTTTATTTCATGGTCAGGTATTCCTTGCTCCACATGCAACCACGTCTGCTTCACACCTTCAGACTCTGAAGTCACCTGTGAGACTCTGAAGTCATCTGTGTGCCCACCTGTGGTAGCACAATATATCGTCTCCTCAGGTTTTTAGAGACCACCGTCAATCATCAACTTGTCATCTGATTTAACTTTATCAAAAAGCTTTTGAAGGTCAAGTTGGGTAAAATAATATGTTTGAATTATGCATCAACTTGGATACAAAAGCTACATCAAACAATCTAAATACTTAAATGGAATGACATATAACTAGAATAGCACAGACAGACATACAGACAAATAAGACACTATCCCTTCTTGTTTTTTAAATTAATCTTCTAATTAAAAACAAGTAAAATAGAATCTAAAAAAGAAAGTCTGAAAACATATCTAACATCCTGAGAAAGGAGATGGGGGGGGGGGGGGGGGGTGGGGGGGGGGTAAGGGTGGAGGGAAGCCCTGGGTAAGGGGAAGAGAGGACAGAAGAAGGATCAGAGGGGAGGATAGAGAGAAAATGAACAAATGTTTGAATAGTGCGTGTGCATGAGCAGCATGGGTGTGTATGTATGCGCACGGGTGCATGTGTGTGTGTGTGTGTGTGTGTGTGTGTGTGTGTGTGTGTGTGTGTGTATGTGTGTATGTATGTGCACTACTATTTGTGCGTGTGAGTATGTGTGCACCTGCACATGGTCAGGCTCACTATTGAATCAGGGCTATTACATAAACAATTTCTGTTAAAAATAAGGTCTTTTGCAGCTTTGTAACTAACAAAGACATCATGATCATGCCAAATTACCCAGCGCACACACAGCACATGCAATTGATTCAATCCAGTATCATGCATTGTTTCTTCCCTCAGGAGCAGAGAACTGTCATTTCTGTTAACTTTCTTAGTTTCAGCACCACAATTATGACATATCCAAAGTTTAATTAACAAAGAACTCCATTGTGCATCAACTTTTAAAAATTCAACAAGCATGAAACGAAAACAACCATGCCTTAGAACAAAAATGCAAGCAGAGATTAAGTAATGAGTGGTACATTTAGGTGACAACATGCAACAGAATGAGTGACAGACACCCACAAGCCACTGGTAAACAATTTGAACACAGCAGCCACAACCACAACAAAAAAAGGAACCCACAAAATGACGACAAAAGGGAGACAATGCTCACAGAGATCAGTGAACGAGCCAGGGACAGACAGCCAACTTACCATCTCCCAAATCCACTTCCACTGTGGTACCCTTGTAAGCAAAGTACAGCACCACCCGCTTGTTGCAAGGGAACCTGCCGACCAGCCTCAGCAGCTGAGAATAGATGGAGGATATGGAATCCGACAGGGGAGGCAAGAGACTAAGGGTCCCTGGGCAGGGTTTCCTCTGACAGTGCTGCTGCCATCCCCACAGCTCCATAGTGGTCCAGCCTCTCACATTCTGAACGCTATTCATCCCCTGTGGGGGGAGGCCTACTGTTGGCATGGTCCATTCCTAGCCCAGGGGGAGTGGGTCTTATCTTCATACCATGCTGGATCTTGCGACTAAAAAATAACAACAAAAAAATGAAGAAGGGGGTGTTGGGGGAGAAAAACAAAAACAAAAACAGAACAGAACCCTTCACCAGATAGGCAATCAAATCACAAACCCACAAAATATGATAATGAAATTTTGTACCGAATTATTCTTTAATAGGTTTTATAAGCATGAAAAAATAACCTCTAACAGCAATACCACCAAACCAAAAGCAATAATCACAAACCCATGAATACGAATGAGACAAGATTTTCAATAAAAGGCAAACTATTTTTAATACAGTTTATTTAAGCATAAAAAACCTAAACCACCTAAAAATGCAAACACTTTAGCACAACCACTGAAAAGCATGTTTTAATGCACCCACAGTTATAACTCTTATCAAGGAAGAAGCCATATTTCATGTTGGCAGTCATACACAGGTGCATGCCTTATGAGTTATGATGTTCCCCAACTGAACAATAGAGTAATGACAATGCAAACAAATGGAGAAAAAAAAAAGAAAGAAAGAAAGAAAGAAGAAAAAAGATAGTACCCACAGCTTATTCTACAGTTTTTATGTTTTGTCTTCATCTCTCCCTCTCTCTCTCTCTCTCTCATACACACGCACACATGTACACACACACATACATACACACATGCTTGATGTTGCTATAACGCTCTTTTAATATATAAACCTAAAGCTTTGAAGACAGCATATGTTTAAAATATGTAACATATCGAACAATTACTCCCTTTCCACTGTAGTTGGTCCTTCTGCAACTTCTCTTTTTAGAATCAGTTTAAACATATGATAAGGTGGTTGAACAGGCCCCAATTATTTTGAGAAATGTTGTGTTGGTACTATTCTTATCAGACGTTTTTGTACACACACATACACACACACATAAATACAAATAACACACACACACACGCGCGCACACACACAAAACACACACACACACACACACACACAAGAAACAAAAGCATGCGAAGTGCGCAGAATTTATCACATACACGGTTGTTGTGTTCAACTTCAAGTACTGAAGTCTCTCCCACCCCCCACCCATTCCACCCCCCACACACACATAAATCACAATCACACATGCATTAACACATGCGCACACTCACATCCACACATGTGCACGCACACACACACATACTTGATTATGTTAATGTTAGTAAAGTGTGCGTGTGTTCAAACATTTGATGAATTTAATTTTTATTGAAAAGAAAGACAATAACACATCATTAAAGGTTTCTTTTAAAACAAAGAACATTAATTAACAAATACATTACAAGGACATAAGGCCTACAACACTTTGTTAAGGAGCTAAGATTTAAAACACGGAGAACAGGTTTCTCATCATTTTATAATTGTGAGTCTGAATATCATCACTTTAAGTTTAATTAAAGAGTTGGATGCATTCTCTTGGAACTGTATTTCGTCTTTCAAACAGCCATCACCCCTACACCCCACCAAATCCATCATTCAAGTGTATAATCAAACTTTGTCTTACAATTTCTTTTTCTTTCCCCATGATGTACATGTGCAGTATTTTACATAATTCATTTTTCATATATATATATCTGGATGGTAGATCAGCCACAAACTGTGAGTATACTGCTTTCTCATCTGCCTAAGCAATTGAGATATTTTTTCTTTGACAATGACTGAAAAAAAAAGAGCATTTGTCAGAAGATGAAGAATAATTCAATGCAGTTTTTCTCACACACACATTTAGCCAAATTTAGCACAGGGTTGTTTCACAGGTAAGGAAATGTTGCTTACAGCCCAGCCAACTGCAAAGGGCCTTATGAGGGGTGTTGTGTCACTGAGACAAGGCTGATTCTGTAAAAGTATATTAACAAACAAACAAAAATGTCAGCAGGATGCAGACACTGTGCTTGGTCACTGCAAAAATGTTAAAACTACTACTTTAATATATGGATTTATTTTGGAGTATGTGTGGTAAAAAGTGAAAGACAGACAGAATAAGGGGGGTGAGGGGTTGAGACCAGGAGCAAGACAGAGATTTTATGATATTTGATCAATCCAGGAATATGAGAATGGATGAACCATGACAAAGTTATTCTTATGTTTTCTGTTTTACATGTTTATACACAGTACAGTGGAAAACTTAATTTTCTTATATCTTATCATTTATATCTCTTGTTAGTCTTCAACAGACATGTACAGATCATGGCATCTTTCAATAATTTTGCCTGTTGACTTTTTTTTCTTTTTTTTTTTTTAAATTTGCTGTCCCAACCTCTGCTCCACCTCAGAGGCAGTGCACCCACGCCGCTCATTCCGACATCCCGTCCACAGCCACAGCCCGGTCTGACTTGTTATTACTGCCGGTAGATACTTTTCTTGCTGGTAGTTAACTTTAAAACACTGTTTCTTTCCTAGGATGTGCAAGCAGAAATACGGCGGGACAATTAATTTTTTTTTTTTTTCATCATCTTGTCCCCATGACTGCTAAACATTTTCTGGGAATTTCAAACCTTGTGTAAGACTGTGGGATTTTGTCACATGCCTTTTGGAGATCCAAGTATATATATGACACTAACTGGATGATGAAGCTGGACATACATTATCAAATCGCTCACTACAAGGTAGCATGTCAACGGGTGTTGAGAGAGATGGCAGAGCTTTCTTGAAGAGCATCAATGTACAAGACTGATGGCAGGTGGCGCAGATTCCCTGCCACTATGAGTGGTGGCAGGTCTAGCCTGTATTGCCAGGGAATGGCTCCTGGAGATGTGGGGCAGGTTGGTGATGGAGTACACCTATGATAACCAAGACCTGCTATGGTCATATTTTGGGTTTGCATGGTTGGCAACTCCTCTGGCAGTTGGGCTGAAAGATTGCCCTCTTGGCTGTAGTCAGTGAGGACATCAGGAAGAAGATCACACAGTGCTCCAGCCATGTCTGTCCTGCTCCCTTCTTGAGGCGGCCACATGCAGCACAAGACCATTGCCACCTGAGCATGAAGAAGGCCCCCTGGTAGCCCTAAATGCAGGCTTTGTAATGAGGGGGGCGGGGGAGGGTGGGGTGGGCAGACGTGGACTACTGACATTCACCATCAGCTGACCACAGAGTGAACACCAGTTCACAAGGAACCAGAAGCGTGTGCTGGGCATCATTTCAGCAGAAAGAAAGAAGAAGAGCCAGACTTCAGTCTGGGATGACAAATACAACATGACTGGGCAATCCCTGTCCAGAACCAACCTCTTCTCTCCTGCCAGAGACCAGACATCCTGCCACCCATAATTGGCAACAGTCTGGGACACTTTGTCCTTCCGGGCTTTTGGCTCATAGGACGTTAAACTAACAAATCAACCACTGCAAGACGTAATATTTGATGAACTATTTCATTCGTGTATTGTTCTGTTACTGTTAGTCAACCGTTTAATAATACTTGCCGGAATGAGACTGAAGCTTGGGCATCGAAGATCCTTCAATATACCATGCTGACTAGTCTACAGTTGCTCACATCTTCTCGTAGTTGTTTCTCGCAATCGGAATTTTGATTGGTTTGTAAAATGGTCCTGTTCAATTATATTTTTGTAGCACCACCAACAAATGATGTGTGACACGGTGATTGTCAGGGTTGAGACAACGGGCGCCTGCGTTTTGTCTGGTACGGGACTAGGTCACCGTCCAGTCAATTAACATTAGCACTCTGTAGACGTTTAAAATAAATTTCGCTTTTATTTATAACGTTTCCTATTCTATGAGCGATAATGCATAAAAATTTAGAAACCTAAAATATGATGATGCGCAACCCAGAGTCCCGAGAGTGTGCTTGTGCTGAAAATAATGAAAACACCGGCAGGTGCTGCTGCATAAATCAAACAATGATTCACTGGTGTGGCCGGGAGTCGGTCCACATTTTAATCTACAACACTTACCGTAAGGCTGATAAATTCCCATAGTATCCGAGGAATTCATGCGGGCCTTCTTTGCTAAAGCTGATTTCATATGAAGGTCATAATGATTGTGGTAATATGAAACGAAAACAATCTCAGCCTAAGTGAAAGTGGTTGTCTTGCACTGTCCCAAGCGCACAAGAACGAAATGAAACAGAAAAAACGATTGGTCAGTTTTTCAAAATTAAAATTAATTCAAATAAAAGCTATAAATATATTATTAAATCCCAGAGGCTAGCAGCGGTCCCATGGTGTAATGGTTAGCACTCTGGACTTTGAATCCAGCGATCCGAGTTCAAATCTCGGTGGGACCTCTATTTTTTTTTTTTTCCCTCCTTCACCGACCCACCCACCTCTCTTCTCGCCCAATCTTACCAACTCAGGAAGAACTCAGGGAGAATGATTGTCAATAAGTTAAATGAACAAATAAATTACTTTCTCCAAAACCATGCTTACGCGAAAGTCGAGCTCACGTTAAAAAGAAAAAAGACAAAAGACATGAATCGCCACAAATGACTACGATCCTATTTCACACCTCACTGCAATGAATACAATACCATGCACATCTATTTTGTTCTGTTAATTTTCCCATTGATTTAAAACCTGAGAGAGAGAGAGAGAGAGAGAGAGAGAGAGAGAGAGAGAGAGAGAGAGAGAGAGAGAGAGAGAGAGAGTCTTTATTCCCAAGGGTAAGCAATAAGCAAGACGTCTCTTTTCCATCTGGCCCTTGCTGCTTCAGGAACTAAGGATGCTAACACTTACACAATAGAGAACTGATTATGATAAAACAGTAATTTAGCATACAAGTAAACACACACACACACACACACACACACACACACACACACACACACACACACACACACACACACACACACACATTCTACCATTGGTTCTTGTACAGAAAATCTTTTGAAAGAGTCAATATATTCTACCATTGGTTCTTGTACAGAAAATCTTTTGAAAGAGTCAACAGTCAGTTCTGAGACATTAGCGAAGGTGGCCTTGATTTCTCCTCCAGGTTGGGAAAGAAACAGGGCACATTTTGATCTTGATCACACTGATGTGAGCAAAACGGACCAACAAAATATTTTATCTTATTCTGTAAAAATGCATATACAAGAGAAATATCCTCAACATCTTAAAGTTTACACAGATGGTTCAGTATTGTCTAATAATCAGTCAGGTTCTGCTTTTGTTATACCATCACAAAAGGTTGAAATGATATATTCCATCGGAAAAGGCAGATCAATATTTGTCGCCGAAATGATAGCTATTATTATGGCATTGTCACATTTAATTGACTTGCCACAATCAATATTTAAAGTAGTTATTTGTGTGGATTCAGTGTCTGTTCTGCAAACCATAAAGTTTCCAAATACCGTTTCGAACAACTTTCTTGCAAATGAAATGTGTCATCTTATTCATGTCTTAATATGTAAAGGAACTGATGTCACCTTCTGTTGGATACCATCGCATTGTGGTATTTGGGGTAATGAGCTAGCTGATATATGTGCAAAGAGAGGAGCCAGAAATGAAAAGTGCGCCACGGTATTGAATGTATCCTTTTCTTTACCTGAAGTCAATCAATTATTAAAGCAAACCGTCTGGTGCCGATTCAGAAAACACTACAAAAATACGTTTCTTGGTGTGGCTGATAAAAACACTCATTTAATTAATTATGAACATGTAAACAGCGTTCCTCATTTACAAGTGAAAAATATGTACCAATACAGAAATTTCATTTCAATATTCTATAAATTAAAACTTGATGCCTTAAAAACTAAATATACAAACGAAGCAAAATGTATTTGTGGAGAACGAAGAATAACCAGCAAGCATTTGCTGTTTGACTGTTTACCTCTTCAAGCTCACTTACCACCATTATCAGGCATGTCATTGTGTGATGTCTTTTCAGATTTAAAGCTTGCCTTCAATGTTGTTTTCTCCTTAATTTGTGGTCCAGTTAAGCATTTACTTTAAGATTATTTGCAGTATGTTGTAGGGATGCTTAGTGGGACATTCATATGCACTTAGAAATCCACATTATGTATACACTTACATAGTCACAGACATTTCCTCTCTCTCTCTCTCTCTCTCTCTCTCTCTCTCTCTCTCTCTCTCTCTTCGTCTAATATCACATATGTGAAAAGACGTAAAACTGAAGTACTACACACACACACACACACACACACACACACACACACACACACACACACACACACACACACACACACGCACGCACGCACACGCACACACACACACACACACACACACACACACACACACAACACACACACACTTATTCTTCAGAAAGAGAATAAAAAGCGACAGCTAGTCCCGTTAATTGCGTCATCAGCATAGCCTGAGGAGGAATGCACAGCGATTCATGAGGCAGTCACATGCAAATACGAAAGCATATATTCATATTCATAAAGCAAAGCTGGTTATCACACATACAAGATAGTGAGAAATAGGAGATATCATATTGTTGTTTTGAGAGAGAGAGAGAGAGAGAGAGAGAGAGAGAGAGAGAGAGAGAGAGAGAGAGAGAGAGAGAGAGAGATGTGTTTATATTACACTGGAGAAAGGGGGGGGGGGGGGGGGGGGGGGGGCAGGGGACAAGAAACCAAAAATAAAGGAGTAGAAAGCTAAAAACATTTTTTTAAGAGAAAAAAAGGTGACAACGTCCACACCTCCCCCTCCCTTTCCCGTAAGAAATGCATATGACTGTGAACAGTACGCTGGTCTACACATACACTGCATGAGCATTTTAGAACTTTTTCACATATTGACATTTACATGCACTGACGCAGCGTATCCAATCAACTATAGTAGCAAATTATTTTGAAACAGAAGTATTTGTAAACAATAAAAAATCACCTTGGGAAAGTGTATGTTGCTGATGATATAGTAATAATGTAGGCATTGATAAAATGACTTATACTGTATTCCTACGTTATTAGTGAGTGTGTATAAAGTATCTAAACGGGCTTCCTCTGTAAGATACCAGACCCCAATGGCAAGTAAGCTCAGGTGGAAGTGAGTTCCAGAGGACGAGAATAAGAAAGACTTGTTCCAAATAGGTAAATTGTGGGCATGGGAACCTGCAGTGTTTAGAATTTTTAGGATTCATGTTAAACTTGGATTGAATAGTTTACGTTGTTTATTATCTAAATACAATTTTTTGCATGAACAGTCCTTTATTGAAGGCAAATCTTCCTCTTAACGGAAGAACTCCAACTTGAATACAATCTGATTCTGCAAAGCTCGAGGATTTGAGAACTGCTTCAGGGCACTTTTATAGAGGCCAATTAAACGTTTAATTGAATTTGCGCTGGGTGACTCAGATAATGTCAAATAATGATTACTTGAATAGATTATGTTTACATTCAGGAATAGTTACTGGCATAAAAGTTCAAAAAGTGCCTCATCCTGCATAATTGATATATTTGTCTGGATACCATTTTACATGTTTTGATGTGAGCAGTCCATGAGATTGTTGTCAATCATTATGGCAAGAATACAATGATTGTCTACTTCTTCAATTCTTACATAAAGAAAATTAAAGAAAAGAGAAATTTAAACAAAAGAAAAGAAAAGAAAAGCAAACAAAAGGGAGAAAAAAGAAAAAGAAGAAAAAAAAGAAGAAGAAAAGAACTGTTTCATACTTTACCGTCTTTGACGGGTTGTTACGAGCATGACTTTAGTCTTACTGGGGTTTCGTGACGTATTATTCACACTGCACCATTCACTTAAGATATCAACAGACTTTTGTATGACTATTCAGCCTAAGGATGCTTGTATGAATCGTTGCATCATCACAAAAAAATTCACAAGATCCTTCGACATGAAGAGGGAGATCAGTTACATAGATAGAAAGTAGGAGAATATCTTAAAATGAGGTCTGGGGTACTCTATTTCGGACAGATAGCACATCAAATGTTGAAGCATTAAGACAGACAGATTGTTGATGATTGTCTAAGAATGATGCAGGTAACTGGAGCACATTTTCTGTTTTGCCATACAATGATGATTTGTGCATAATAACTTGTGGTCTGTGATATCAAACGCATTTGCAAAATTAACTAACAATGCTCCACACAAGTTAATTTCATTTATATTCATATGTCAGTGATCTGCTACGTTTCTTAGAGCAGTTTGACATGAATTATTTTTCCTGAAACTAGACTGATCATTCAGTAAAGTATACTGTTAAAAAAAAGTTAAGGACCAACATTGAGAATGCACAAAAACTTTTAAAAATTCACAAAAATTCAATTGTACCGCCTTTGTGGTCCAAACAAATTGAACCACACGCACAAATTGATAGTGAATGCGGCAACTGCAATTTTGTGGCACACATTTCTCACGCGCCTTGAAAAACACGTGTCGCGACTTGTCATTTTTGGAACAAATTGGGGTGAATTTCTGATGTGCTTGGGATCCGAGGAGCATGTGCTGAATCAAAATCATGTGAAGCACGAGCTAAATCAGGCTGTAGGTCATAAAGTATGCTCAACCAAATGTCTTTAAAAGCCACTGTACTGGCGAAAAATGTAATGCAACAGCATGCCTCCACGTCGAAGACTGAACGAGCTGGATCGAGGAAGAGCAATAGGATGGCTCCAAGAAGGAGTTGCAGTCCGGGAAGTGGCACGGAGACTTGGGGTATCACACTCTGTTGTTATCAGACTCACACAACGCTTTTAAGACACAGAAAGAGTGCAAGAACGACCACGCTCTGGTCGACCCAGAATAACAACACCACGAGAGGACCGATACATTGAAAGGCAGGCCACACAAGAAGGAACAGCAAGTGCAGGCCACACAAGAAGGAACAGCAAGTGCAAACAACATCAGACGTCGCCTTAGAGATGCCACCAACACTGTTGTCAGTGATCAGACCATACGAAACCGCCGCCTACACGCCGCTAACCTCCGTGCTCGACGACCAGCCATAAGACCTCGTTTGACTGATGCCCACAGAGCAGCACGCCGAGTATGGTGCACGCAGCACGTGAGATGGATACATGAACAGTGGGCTAACGTGATGTTTCCAGACGAGTCGCGGTTCTGCCTGGATCCCACCGATAGACGGAACAGGGTCTGGAGACGCCGTGGGCGTTTTGCAGAAGAAGCTGTCCTGGAAAGGAACCGCTATGGTGGGGGATCCGTTATGATTTGGGGCGGCATAAGCACACGCTACAGAACGGTTCTCTACAATGTGGCAGGGAACTTGAATGGTGTTTGCTACCAAACAGAGATTTTGCAACCCCTGGTGCTGCCAGCCCTTCAACAGCTTGGACCTCAGGCAGTCTTTCAAGACGACAATGCACGGCCCCATCGCACCAGAGCAGTAAACACGTTTCTCCAAGCTGCTGGTGTCAACAGAATGCAGTGGCCCGCAAACAGCCCAGATCTGAACCCCATCGAACATCTTTGGGATGAGCTGGGCCGGAGACTGCAGCAGCGTCGTCCTCCTCCTGCTAACCTGGGTCAGCTGTTTGAGTCACTCCAGCAGGAGTGGGCTGCTGTCCCCCAGGCCTTTCTGCGCACACTGGTGAACTCCATGCGACCTTGAATGCCTTGCCAATAACGGGGGACACACACGTTATTAACCATGACATTGAACAAACACTCCTCCTGTGACTTTCAAATTTGGGGGTGGGGGTGTTTGTACTGCGCTCGATTCCAGTTTATTGATTCCTCGGACTTGTCATTGTCTTTACACACTTTTCACATATTCAATAAATTCATGTTACACTTGGAGATTGATCAGTTCCCAATTTTCTTTTTTATACGTCAGTGAAATGTTGGTCCTTAACTTTTTTTGGTCCTTAACTTTTTTTTATCCTCAAGCGTAGGCTCAAAGATTGTCCCCTACATTTTATACTATTTGCATAATGTCTTTAGTTTTTCAGCAACTTTTTTCCTCCCCACACTTTCGTTTGGTTTCATTTACTACTCTTCGCTGGCTGCTTTGGGGATGCTATTGGATTCTTTTTTTGCACCCTTGGTGGTGAGAACGGCACAGTATTATGGACTGTGGTGTGTCTCTATTTGACGCCAGGAGCGCAGACGCAACCAGAAGTGTCTCCCTGATGAGTTCCGACCCAGCGGACGAAAGGCCTCGGAGCAGGCAATACAAATATATCTGCCTTCAAAAGGGATTGCGATGGTTCCCTTATGCAGCTAGTGAAGAGTTTTCATATCTGTAACATATTTTCTTAATTTCGTGTTCCCAGTTTCTGCATCTTCAACCCCCCCCCCACCCCCCCTTAAGTCCAAATCTTTGCCAAGCCATTACTATGAAGACAGTTCAGTTGTTGGCCTGCGCTTGTTTTTTCCCCCACTATCAGATTGTTCGTTTATGTATTTGTCTGACTTTATTCAAGTTTAAAAGGTTGTGCCAGTCTTGAATAGAAGTTACTCTGTGTTGGGTTTTCTTATGGGAGCAAAAAATACCCCACTTGTTTACTGTTTATCGTTTACTGTTCCCTGCCTCATTTCATTTCCGATTTTTTTTTTGAACAGTATATATGACACCGGACAGATCGGAAATGTGTTTACTTATTTACTTTTCTAAGGCTTTAGATAATACTGGTAAAATAGATATTGGTCTGTAATTTGTTGGTTCGAAATTGTCACCTGATTTGCTGATGGGAATTCAATGACTTTCGCAACTTTGTACTTTTTGAAAAGTGGCATTTTTCAATGCACAAATCGGAGATTTATGTGTTTCAGACGTAAGTGGGGCTGAAAGTTTTAGAATATTAAATCCACGACTTCCTGTCTTCTTCAAACGACACAAGGAATAATGAATATCAGTTACAGCCGTTAAGGATACTGAGCATTGGAAATGAATATTCTCACAGAACGTTGTTAATTTTTGAAGGTAATTTAGCTGAGTATGATTTTGTTAAATTTGTTTACGTTCTGCCACACTTGTAAAATATTACTTTGGATCGTTTGGCGTGGTGTTGCTTACATGACATGTCACATATTCCATACTGACTTTGAATTTTGTTTGGAAGAAAGAAGGTCCTGGTAATATTTCTTTTGCACTTCTCGTTTGACTAAATCAGCCTTATTTCGCTTTTTCTGTTTTTCTTTTCAAAAAGTCATCTGACTTCCAGCTTATCTCAAAAAGATCTTCACGAAGGAATATTGCAGTTTGTATCTGTTTAGTCATCCATTTAGGTTGAGGGGTGTTTTTCTCTATGTTTTGTATGGAGCATGTCTGTCATAAACAGTGTTAAACGTTTGTAGCCAGTGCTCTTGTATGTCTTCTGGATTAGTGTGATTGGTAGACAGCGGAAAATGGGGAGCGGAAGAGATCGGCAAGAAAACTATTTTCTTGAAATGTTGCAAAAGATCTGTACGTCACATCTTTGTGACCTTTTTGGGGCATTTTACTCCCCCCCCCCCCCCCCCCCCCCTTTTTTTTTTTTTTTTTTTTTGTGACCATGCGACACATTTGGGAAAATGGTCACTGTATGAATTCACAAGAACATTTTGTTCAATAATGTTTTGTGAGCGAGTCAAATGAATATGGCCGATTAATGTTCTGCTGATTGGGGTTACACAGGCAGCGGTGTCAATAATCACACGATAAGATGGTTGATTGAGACTGCAGTCAAGCAGACATCTTCTTTTCTGGAGAAATGTGGAGTTGCCTTAATTTTTTTTTTCTTCCCCACAAATGTTTATAATGTGTAGTTCATGGCTGCTTTTTCAGAGAGAGAGAGAGAGAGAGAGAGAGAGAGGAGAGAGAGAGAGAGAGAGAGACAGAGACAGAGACAGAGACAGACAGACAGACAGAGACAGAGAGAGACAGACAGACAGACAGGCAGACAGACACAAATAGACCGACAGAACGGAGGAACGAACGAATTTTAAGAGGGTAGTGGACTAAGCATGAATACTTTTTTTTTTTACATCATGCCCTCTGAGCAAGAAAAAAAATCGATATAATTATAGTAAAAAGCAAATCAAACAAATACATGAAAAAATGCACAATGCAACAGAGAGAGAGAGAGAGAGAGAGAGAGAGAGAGAGAGAGAGAGAGAGAGAGAGAGAGAGAGAGATTGATTGATTGATTGATTGATTGATTGATTGATTGATCTTTAATACACAAGGATGAAGATTTTAGGCCAAAGCCTAGTCTTACAATCTGTCCTTGTCATGCATACATTGTTTCAGCACATATCATTCATACTGACAATTCAACATGACAACATGGTAATCTAATCTAATCTAATCTAAGAGAGAGAGAGAGAGAGAGAGAGAGAGAGAGAGAGAGAGAGAGAGACAAGACAAGACAAGACAAAATTCTTTACGAGGATAATAGATAAGCACTGACGTGCCTTTTTACATCCAGTCCTCGCCATGAGTAGAGACTACAACATGCAGTGAAATCAATTAATGTAAGAAAGCAAAGAAGCAAGCAAAGCGGTCATGTAATCATAGAGGAACATCAAATGAAAACAGAGAAGAAATTAAAACAAAACAAAAAATAAGAATAATAATAAACAAACAAACAGACAAACAAAAATAATAATAATAAAAAAAAATAAAATAAAAATGAGAATAACAATAATGAAGAGGAAGGAGAGAGTGGGGATAGGGAGTGAGGTAGGCTGGGGGAACATATGTAAATGTACTACAACGTACAAGATTGGCATGTATGAAAACAGACAGTAAAGTGAATATGACAAAGTACGTACATATTTTTGAACACACACATACACGCACGCTCGCACGCAGAGAGAGAGAGAGAGAGAGAGAAGAGAGAGAGAGAGAGAGAGAGAGCTGGGGGAAGGAAGGGGAGGGTGATTGGGAAGGAGGGGAAGGGGCCTGGGGCAAGGGGGAACTGTAAAAGGAGGTTCGCGGCATTCCTACCTGTCAGGCACTGGGTGTTTATGTCTGGACCGCTGTGTTTGTTGTGTCTGTCGTTCTGACCTTGTTCATTAGGATGGGAGCTGCTTGTCAAATTACCTCTTTGGTAATGACAATAGAATATCAGAGAGAGAGAGAGAGAGAGAGAGAGAAGCTACTTGTAACTTAAAGGATCCTAACCACACCATGTTGTTTTGAATTGATTAAATTCATAATGCCCTCAATGCCTAGATTTATGATTCATCGTGAAATTAGTTGCCTAATGTTCTAACGGATGTTCATATTCAATATAGAATAGTGTGTTTTATCTGCAAATGAGAGTATGGATTAAAGTCATGTAGGTAACTGTGTACGTTATTACATAAAATTTCAACAACATACATTTTTACGACTATCAAGCATTATGAAGCCACAGTACAGAAGTAATTGATTAGAGCGTCTGTTAGTTGAACTCTGTTAGGGAAAACAAACAAACGAACACAGAGCCTTAACAGTAAAGGGAGATAAGTTCCATACGACGTTTTCCCGACGACCCAAAACCAGTAAAGGGAAATAATTTCCATACGACGTTTTCCCCAATTCTGTACGTGTGGTAATGTGTGCACCAAGTATATTGACCATACTTGGTTCGTTTTTTATGGACATGATATATTTTTTGTTAATAACCTTGTATGTCAGTGAATAAAAGTTTTGAGTCTAAAAATCAAAACAAAATTACTGCTTTTAAAGCTTAAAAAAATCTTTTTAGTTTACGCCACAACAAAAAAGAAAAACACCTTGCTATTTTAAGTTTAGTTGTTGAACTATCAAATATTTTACATTTATTTCAAGTTAGCTTTGCGCAGTGGCGGTACCATTGCTGATGAGGTTTAACCGAGGCGTGGTTATTGCTAGTTGAAAACTAATCCCAATACCCCGCGCTGACGACCTTTGTGGTCGGCAAGCGCAATTTTTAACGGTTCCTACGGGAACTAACGTAAAAACCATGTGAATTAGACATATATATATATATATATATATATAAATAAAAGCAGACAGTCACAACGAGTAGCCTGTGAGTTCGACCTTCAGCCAGTTCAAAATGTCCTTTAACACTAGTCAGGCAAAAGAACTACGATTAAGGGCACTAGCCTAGTTCTCTTATTAGGAATGTTGTAGCATATTGGTGTTAAACAGATATTAAGGGAATATCCTATTCCCCCTGTATACAGAGTTGATTATTAACATGGACAGTGAGTATAATTATTAATTTAGTCCACATAATCCAGACCTGAAAGTTTGTTGCTTCAAATTGCCCATAGCAAAGAGCTTATCAACACGTCTTCAAATAAGGCATACCATGAGTGACATTTTCATTAGGAATGATGGGTAGCACACATGAAATGTGCATTGTTTGGGGGTAACCAGCACAAGCAGGGACAAGAACAACGTCATTATTACAAAGTTGTTTTAATAACGAAGCAAAATTTAGAAAGAGAGGGTGTTATTTACCGCCAATGACATTGACAAACAAAGCACATGACAAGACACGATGCATTTCAACCACTTGGGTCTTCTTCAGGCGAAAAAATAAATCACATTTAACATTTAAGACAGTACAAACAAAGAATGAAAATGACTCATCTGTTGTTAGTCCATGCGGTAGGGAGAATAGCCGCTAGGCGGAAATGACAAGGGGGATTATGGGAGAGGAAAAGGAGGGGGGGGGGGGGGGGGGTGTCGTGGGGGGAGTGGAGGGGTTGTGTGATACGATAGGGTTGTGTGTCTAGTTTAGTGGGGTGGTGTGATATCTTTGTGACGGTTGTGATAATGGTGGATTGATAATAATGGTAAGGAGGGGGGGGGGGGGGGGGGGGGGGGGGGGGGGGGGGGGGGGGGGGGGGGGGGGGGGGAGGCAAACTGGAAAAAAAAATTATATATAGAAGGGGTAAATAAGTACATGAACAGAAGAAACTTAAAAAAAAAAAAAAAAAAAGTTTAGGTGAATAAAATAAATGATTTCGCTGGGTGATGAAAGAGGTGGTGGTAGTTATGCGTGGGTAGTTGTGAAAGGTGTGTGGGTAATGTTAATGAGGGAGGGAAGGGGATGGAAGATAAATGGGTGATAAGGTATGATTGGGAGGGGGGGGGGGGAGGGGGGTTGAGAAAAAAAAAAAGGAGGGTAATGTGTGTGGGGGGGGGGGGGGGGGGGGGGGGGGAGGAGGGGGGCAAGAGAAGGAGAGCTCATATCTCTTCATCCACTATGGGGTGGGGGGTGGGGGTGGGGGTGGGGAGGTGGGGAGGTTTATATTAATAGTGTTGTTTAAAAAAAAGTAAACAATGCTGTGGGATGATGTTCATTGTAACAGGTGAAATAATGTGTTGGCATCAATATGCTGCTGTTTGTTGAGAGAAGATAGCAGTGATCAATGAAAAACAGGGTATCATGTGTTGCACACACCACACCACACACACACACACACACACACACACACACACACACACAAAGGGGGGGGGGGGGACCACATGTAAACAATGTTCTAGGTGAGTTAAGATCGTGTGATCATAATGAGACTAACTGTGGAAAATTTTCACACACAATTATTCACACACACACACACACACACACACACACACACACACACACCACACACACACACACAAAAAAAGAGGGGTAAAAATTATTATCATTAATCAGTCACTGATGGGTGATGATCATATGAGATCAACGGTAGTGTAGGAAGAGATTCTTCTCCGTTCTCTTAGGCAGGAATGGTGGAGGTACTGGCAAGGTCTTCTGTATGGTGAAGGCCCTCCAGTGGTCAATAAGGTTTTGCATTAATCAGTGTGTTGGCAGGCCAGGATTCTTCTTTTGGTGTTGTTGGGACTGTTCCACCGTCATTGGGGCTGCATGGATGAATTGCAGACCCGCCAGGGTGGAGTATTGCAGAGATGTTTATGTCATAGTCTGGAGTGCCCGGTTCTCAGTTCTATGTTTTAATAACGTTTCTTTCCAGTTTGAAAGCAAATGCCATTTACTCCTCATTTAAAAGAAACACCATAAAACAAAAAAAAAAAAAAAAAAAAAAGGAGCTGTTTTTGGCTGCTTACGACTCATTTCTTATACTGATGACAGTTCTTACAATGAGAGAAGAGAGAGAGGTGGGGGGAAGGAAGGGGAGGGTGATTGGGAAGGAGGGGAAGGGGCCTGGGGCAAGGGGGAACTCTAAAAGGAGGTTTGCGGCATTCCTACCTGTCAGGCACTGGGTGTTTATGTCTGGACCGCTGTGTGTTTGTTGTGTGTGTCATTCTGACCTTGTCCATAAGGATGGGAACTGCTGGTAACCCAAAGCACAATCGCTAATGTATCTTTAAAAAGAGAAAGAAAGGGAAAAAAAAGATGCAGAAATGAAAAAAACTGGACGTGCACTCGGGAGAACGCAGACATCCGCCGAGTTCTGTAGAAACACGGTTAGTAAAAACCCAGTTGGGCCCCATGGGATGCAGTCGGGCCTGTTTGAAACCTGAACACTTGAAGATGTTGATGCTTATAGGCCTACAGTGAAAAAAAATATCAGTAATCTATTACACTTTGAGCATGCTTGAACGTGTCATTGAAAATACTAAAATTCTTTTGATTTACATAGACTATTCAAAGACAATTGTAAACTTTTAATAATCTGATAAACAGTAAACAAGTGGGGTATTTTTTGCTCCCATAAGAAAACCTAACACAGAGTAACTTTTATTCAAGACTGGCACAGCCTTTTAATAATCTGAGTTTTACTGAAATATTTTGCAGATTTGTAATTCTTTCCGACGTTCAGTACTTTAGCCTACTTTCACAACCTGATTGAAATAAAAATCCCATGTATCCGGCAATTCTGTTAAGGTATTACTATCTCTCAGTATTTCCTCATGGTCATCACGTGTTGTATATTTGTGTGCTACCAGTATGCGAGAATTTTGCGTGTCTCCATTATGCACTTGTCTGACAAAATCAGTTATAATTATAGTGAAAAACCCGAGCCCAGAAAACTTGAAGAATAGCTTCTAAAATTGCATATCTGGAGTTACCTACCTTCACTTTCTTACTCAGAACAAATCCTGGACTGGACCCACCCCAGGGGCCTCTTACCAACATTTAATGAGTTTGTGTCTCTATGACATGTATTCCACCATTTGAATAGGTTTGCTCCTTTTTGTGCAACCTTTCTGACAAAGGGACATCACTGGTCGAAAACATAATCTCACTTGAAGACATCTGAAAGGGGGGCAAAAAAGAAAAAAAATACGAGAGAGAGAGAGAGAGAGAGAGAGAGAGAGAGAGAGAGAGAGAGAGAGAGAGAGAGAGAGAGAGAGCTGACACTTTGATACTTGGAGAGCATACAAAGACAAACATGTTATGATTTTATTTGTTTTCGTTAAGCTTTGGTTTGATATACACTGGGAATAAATAGGTACTATTTGTTTGCAAGGAAAGGAAGAGGTAAATGTTATCGTTCAGTTACCCCCCCCCCCCCCCCCCCCCCCCCCCCCCCCCCCCCCCCCCCCCCCCCCCCCCCCCCCCCCCCCCCCCCCCCCCCTTGTCAAATGCTCTCTTTCGTAATGACAATAGAATATCAGAGAGAGAGAGAGAGAGAGAGAGAGAGAGAGAGAGAGAGAGAGAGAGAGAGAGGAACTACTTGTAACTTATAGGATCCTAACCACACCATGTTGTTTTGAATTTATTAAATTCATAATGTCCTCAATGCCTAGATTGGTGATTCATCATGAAATTAGTTGCCTAATGTTCTAACGGATGTTCATATTCAATATATACTGTGCACAAAAAGAAAAGCATATTCTTTTCGCTGACAATATTTAGGAAAATTTTGACAGAAACATGTCACGTATAGCAGGGAACTCTGTCCAGTGTGAATAGTCAGACATAATAAATATACATAACAGTAGATTGATGTCTTATTTCTTCTGTGTTGTAATATTTTGAATGCTAAATGACGCATGAAATGACTGAAATAAAAATATGCGTTTCTTTTTGTGCATAGTATAGAATAGTGTGTTTTATCTGCAAATGAGAGTATGGATTAAAGTCATGTAGGTAAGTGTGTAGGTTATTACATAAAATTTCAACAACATACATTTTTACGACTATCAAGCATTATGAAGCCACAGTACAGAAGTAACTGATTAGAGCGTCTGTTAGTTGAACTCTGTTAGGGAAAACAAACAAACGAACACAAAGCCTTAACAGTAAAGGGAGATAAGTTCCATACGACGTTTTCCCGACGACCCAAAAACCAGTAAAGGGAAATAATTTCCATACGACGTTTTCCCCAATTCTGTACGTGTGGTAATGTGTGCACCAAGTATATTGACCATACTTGGTTCGTTTTTATGGACATGATATATTTTTTGTTAATAACCTTGTATGTCAGTGAATAAAAGTTTTGAGTCTAAAAATCAAAAACAAAATTACTGCTTTTAAAGCTTAAAAAAATCTTTTTAGTTTACGCCACAACAAAAAAGAAAAACACCTTGCTATTTTAAGTTTAGTTGTTGAACTATCAAATATTTTACATTTATTTCAAGTTAGCTTTGCGCAGTGGCGGTACCATTGCTGATGAGGTTTAACCGAGGCGTGGTTATTGCTAGTTGAAAACTAATCCCAATACCCCGCGCTGACGACCTTTGTGGTCGGCAAGCGCAATTTTTAACGGTTCCTACGGGAACTAACGTAAAAACCATGTGAATTAGACATATATATATATATATATATATATAAAAATAAAAGCAGACAGTCACAACGAGTAGCCTGTGAGTTCGACCTTCAGCCAGTTCAAAATGTCTTTAACACTAGTCAGGCAAAAGAACTACGATTAAGGGCACTAGCCTAGTTCTCTTATTAGGAATGTTGTAGCATATTGGTGTTTAAACAGATATTAAGGGAATATCCTATTCCCCTGTATACAGAGTTGATTATTAACATGGACAGTGAGTATAATTATTAATTTAGTCCACATAATCCAGACCTGAAAGTTTGTTGCTTCAAATTGCCCATAGCAAAGAGCTTATCAACACGTCTTCAAATAAGGCATACCATGAGTGACATTTTCATTAGGAATGATGGGTAGCACACATGAAATGTGCATTGTTTGGGGGTAACCAGCACAAGCAGGGACAAGAACAACGTCATTATTACAAAATTGTTTTAATAACGAAGCAAAATTTAGAAAGAGAGGGTGTTATTTACCGCCAATGACATTGACAAACAAAGCACATGACAAGACACGATGCATTTCAACCACTTGGGTCTTCTTCAGGCGAAAAAATAAATCACATTTAACATTTAAGACAGTACAAACAAAGAATGAAAATGACTCATCTGTTGTTAGTCCATGCGGTAGGGAGAATAGCCGCTAGGCGGAAATGACAAGGGGGATTATGGGAGAGGAAAAAGAGGGGGGGGGGGGGGGTGTCGTGGGGGGAGTGGAGGGGTTGTGTGATACGATAGGGTTGTGTGTCTAGTTTAGTGGGGTGGTGTGATATCTTTGTGACGGTTGTGATAATGGTGGATTGATAATAATGGTAAGGAGGGGGGGGGGGGGGGGGGGGAGGCAAACTGGAAAAAAAAAATTATATATAGAAGGGGTAAATAAGTACATGAACAGAAGAAACTTAAAAAAAAAAAAAAAAAAGTTTAGGTGAATTTAAAATAAATGATTTCGCTGGGTGATGAAAGAGGTGGTGGTAGTTATGCGTGGGTAGTTGTGAAAGGTGTGTGGGTAATGTTAATGATGGAGGGAAGGGGATGGAAGATAAATGGGTGATAAGGTATGATTGGGAGGGGGGGGGGAGGGGGGTTGAGAAAAAAAAAAGGGAGGAGGGTAATGTGTGTGTGTGGGGGGGGGGGGGGGGGGGGGAGGAAGGGGGGCAAGAGAAGGAGAGCTCATATCTCTTCATCCACTATGGGGTGGGGGGTGGGGGTGGGGGTGGGAGGTTGGGAGGTTCATATTAAGTGTTGTTTAAAAAAAGTAAACAATGCTGTGGGATGATGTTCATTGTAACAGGTGAAATAATGTGTTGGCATCAATATGCTGCTGTTTGTTGAGAGAAGATAGCAGTGATCAATGAAAAACAGGGTATCATGTGTTGCACACACACACACACACACACACACACACACACACACACACACACACACACACACACACACACACACACACAAAGGGGGGGGGGGGGGGGACCACATGTAAACAATGTTCTAGGTGAGTTAAGATCGTGTGATCATAATGAGACTAACTGTGGAAAATTTTCACACACATATTCATACACACACACACACACACACACACACACACACACACACACACACACACACACACACACACACAAAAAGAGGGGTAAAAATTATTATCATTAATCAGTCACTGATGGGTGATGATCATATGAGATCAACGGTAGTGTAGGAAGAGATTCTTCTCCGTTCTCTTAGGCAGGAATGGTGGAGGTACTGGCAAGGTCTTCTGTATGGTGAAGGCCCTCCAGTGGTCAATAAGGTTTTGCATTAATCAGTGTGTTGGCAGGCCAGGATTCTTCTTTTGGTGTTGTTGGGACTGTTCCACCGTCATTGGGGCTGCATGGATGAATTGCAGACCCGCCAGGGTGGAGTATTGCAGAGATGTTATGTCATAGTCTGGAGTGCCCGGTTCTCAGTTCTATGTTTTAATAACGTTTCTTTCCAGTTTGAAAGCAAATGCCATTTACTCCTCATTTAAAAGAAACACCATAAAACAAAAAAACAAAAAAAGGAGCTGTTTTTGGCTGCTTACGACTCATTTCTTATATTGATGACAGTTCTTACAATGAGAGAGAGAGAGAGAGAGGTGGGGGAAGGAAGGGGAGGGTGATTGGGAAGGAGGGGAAGGGGCCTGGGGCAAGGGGGAACTCTAAAAGGAGGTTTGCGGCATTCCTACCTGTCAGGCACTGGGTGTTTATGTCTGGACCGCTGTGTTTGTTGTGTGTGTCATTCTGACCTTGTCCATAAGGATGGGAACTGCTGGTAACCCAAAGCACAAGCGCTAATGTATCTTTAAAAAGAGAAAGAAAGGGAAAAAAAAGATGCAGAAATGAAAAAAACTGGACGTGCACTCGGGAGAACGCAGACATCCGCCGAGTTCTGTAGAAACACGGTTAGTAAAAAACCCAGTTGGGCCCCATGGGATGCAGTCGGACCTGTTTGAAACCTGAACACTTGAAGATGTTGATGCTTATAGGCCTACAGTGAAAAAAAATATCGGTAATCTATTACGCTTTGAGCATGCTTGAACGTGTCATTGAAAATACTAAAATTCTTTTGATTTATATAGACTATTCAAAGACAATTGTAAACTTTTAATAATCTGATAAACAGTAAACAAGTGGGGTATTTTTTGCTCCCATAAGAAAACCTAACACAGAGTAACTTTTATTCAAGACTGGCACAGCCTTTTAATAATCTGAGTTTTACTGAAATCTTTTGCAGATTTGTAATTCTTTCCGATGTTCAGTACTTTAGCCTACTTTCACAACCTGATTGAAATAAAAATCTCATGTATCCGGCAATTCTGTTAAGGTATTACTATCTCTCAGTATTTCCTCATGGTCATCACGTGTTGTATATTTGTGTGCTACCAGTATGCGAGAATTTTGCGTGTCTCCATTATGCACTTGTCTGACAAAAATCAGTTATAATTATAGTGAAAAACCCGAGCCCACAAAACTTGAAGAATAGCTTCTAAAATTGCATATCTGGAGTTACCTACCTTCACTTTCTTACTCAGAACAAATCCTGGACTGGACCCACCCCAGGGGCCTCTTACCAACATTTAATGAGTTTGTGTCTCTATGACATGTATTCCACCATTTGAATAGGTTTGCTCCTTTTTGTGCAACCTTTCTGACAAAGGGACATCACTGGTCGAAAACATAATCTCACTTGAAGACATCTGAAAGGGGGGCAAAAAAAGAAAAAAAAATACGAGAGAGAGAGAGAGAGAGAGAGAGAGAGGAGAGAGAGAGAGAGAGAGAGAGAGAGAGAGCTGACACTTTGATACTTGGAGAGCATACAAAGACAAACATGCTATGATTTTATTTGTTTTCGTTAAGCTTTGGTTTGATATACACTGGGAATAAATAGGTACTATTTGTTTGCAAGGAAAGGAAGAGGTAAATGTTATCGTTCAGTTCCCCCCCCACCCCCCCCCCCCCCCCCCCCCTTGTCAAATGCTCTCTTTCGTAATGACAATAGAATATCAGAGAGAGAGAGAGAGAGAGAGAGAGAGAGAGAGAGAGAGAGAGAGAGAGAGAGGAGAGAGAGAGAGGAACTACTTGTAACTTATAGGATCCTAACCACACCATGTTGTTTTGAATTTATTAAATTCATAATGCCCTCAATGCCTAGATTGGTGATTCATCATGAAATTAGTTGCCTAATGTTCTAACGGATGTTCATATTCAATATATACTGTGCACAAAAAGAAAAGCATATTCTTTTCGCTGACAATATTAAGGAAAATTTTGACAGAAACATGTCACGTATAGCAGGGAACTCTGTCCAGTGTGAATAGTCAGACATAATAAATAGACATAACAGTAGATTGATGTCTTATTTCTTCTGTGTTGTAATATTTTGAATGCTAAATGACGCATGAAATGACTGAAATAAAAATATGCGTTTCTTTTTGTGCATAGTATAGAATAGTGTGTTTTATCTGCAAATGAGAGTATGGATTAAAGTCATGTAGGTAAGTGTGTAGGTTATTACATAAAATTTCAACAACATACATTTTTACGACTATCAAGCATTATGAAGCCACAGTACAGAAGTAATTGATTAGAGCGTCTGTTAGTTGAACTCGGTTTGGGAAAACAAACAAACGAACACAGCCTTAACAGTAAAGGGAGATAATTTCCATACGACTTTTCCCGACGACCCAAAACCAGTAAAGGGAAATAATTTCCATACGACGTTTTCCCCAATTCTGTACGTGTGGTAATGTGTGCACCAAGTATATTGACCACACTTGGTTCGTTTTTATGGACATGATATATATATTTTTCTAATAACCTTGTATGTCAGTGAATAAAAGTTTTGAGTCTAAAAATCAGAAACAAAATTACTGCTTTTAACGCTTAAAAAAATCTTTTTAATTTACGCCACAACAAAAAAGAAAAACACCTTGCTATTTTAAGTTTAGTTGTTGAACTATCAAATATTTTACAGCTGTATCAGATTAGCTTTGCGCAGTGGCGGTACCATAGCCGATGAGGTTTAACCGAGGCGTGGTTATTGCTAGTTGAAAACTAATCCCAATACCCCGCGCTGACGACCTTTGTGGTCGGCAAGCGCAATTTTTAACGGTTCCTTCGGGAACTAATAGAGAAACCAAGTGAATTAGTTATAGGCCTATAAACAGGTAGTCATAACGAGCAGTCTGTGAGATCGGACTCCAATTGATGACCTTAAGCCAGTTCAAATGCTTAAACACTAGTCAAGCAAAAGAACTACGATTAAGGGCACTAGCCAAAGTCTCTTATTAGGAATGTTGTAGGCATATTGGTGTTAACAGTTATAAACGGAATACCCTATTCCCCCTGTATACCGAGTTGATTATTAACATGGACAGTGAGAATAATGATTAATTTAGTCCACACAATCCAGACCTGAAAGTTTGTTGCTTCAAATTGCCAATAGCAAAGAGCTTATCAACACATGTCATTAGGAATGATGGGTAGCACACATGAAATGTACATTGTTTGGGGGTAACCAGCACCAGCAGGGACAAGAACAACGTCAATATTACAAAGTTGTTTTAATACACGTTTCTTTCCAGTTTGAAAGCCAATGCCATTTATTCCTCATTTAAAAGAAACACCATAAAACAAAAAGAAAAAAGGAGCTATTTTTAGCTGCTTACAACTCATTTCTTATATTGATGACAGTTCTTACAATATTTCTTTCTTGACCAGTATGCTGCGATCATTATTGTCATTACTGTTTAAGTCCAAAATATTCTGAAATTAGATGGATCAATATCGGCTTCCCACCAGCATTAGTTTCTACGTATATCACATAAAAAGTTGGAGGGTACAAAAATCACCAAAGCCATTTGTTTTTATGACACTGTACATGTGCACTATTATTTCTGGGGGGAAGAAGGGGGGGGGGGGGGGGGGGGTTCAAAAGAAATACTTACCAGAGACTGGAATACACTTTAAAACAAAACAAACAAACAACAACAACAAGAAAAAAGCAACGAAAAAAAACATTAAAGCACTTAAAAAAGAAAATCGGAAATGAAATGAGGCAGGGAACAGTAAACGATAAACAGTGGGGTATTTTTGGCTCCCATAAGAAAACCTAACACAGAGTAACTTTTATTCAAGACTGGCACAGCCTTTTAAACTTGAATAAAGTCGGACAAATACATAGATGAACAATCTAATAGTGGGGGAAATAAACAAGTGCAGGCCAGCAACTGAACTCTCTTCATAGTAATGACTTGGCAAAGATTTGGACTTAAGGAGGGGGGGGGGGGGGGGGGGGGGGTTGAAGATGGAGAAACTGGGAACATGAAATTAAGAAAATATGTTACAGATATGAAAACTCTTCACTAGCTGCATAAGGGAACTATCGCAATCCCTTTTGAAGGCAGATATATTTGTATTGCCTGCTCCGAGGCCTTTCGTCCACTGGGTCGGAACTCTTCAGGGAGACACGGCTGGTTGTGTCTGCGCTCCTGGCGTCAAATAGAGACACACCACAGTCCATAATACTGTGGTGTT
Organism: Conus canariensis; assembly: GCA_033310375.1. Lineage (NCBI taxonomy): Eukaryota > Metazoa > Mollusca > Gastropoda > Neogastropoda > Conidae > Conus > Conus canariensis. The sequence goes on along the minus strand of CM065733.1, from coordinate 35,118,848 downwards.
CTCACCACCAAGGGTGCAAAAAAGAATCCAATAGCATCCCCAAAGCAGCCAGCCAGTTAGGTTTTCTTATGGGAGCCAAAAATACCCCCACTTGTTTACTACTTAAAAAAGAAAAGGGATGATGTAGGACAGAAAAAGGATAGAATGAACAAAGCATACTTCTAAACAAGCAAATCATGGTTTAAAAAAACAACAAAAAACAAAACAACAACAACAACAACAAAAATCACGAAAAAAACCTGCAGCAGTAACTCAATGACAAATGACTTTTTTGATCAACAAAACAGGACATGGTCATCAGTGATCAAGAGGAGATAACCTTAAAAAAGTCCAAGTACCAGAGTTGCTTCCCATTCCACGCTTAACGCCAATGGTAGTATTTCAAAATTATTGAACGTCAAAGTAGCACTGTCTCCATATCCAAACAAAAGTTTATTTCTGAACGAATTGTTGAACCCTTTCTGTACCTACAAATGTAACAGAAAAAGAGAAATGGTCAAGGAAAAGTTTTACAATATTGCTAACGGAAGTACCCCCTTTTTTTTTCTTTTCCTTTTTTGGTGGGTGAGTGAGGAAGGGCATTTTTTGGTTGACTCTGTATTTTTGTTGGTGTTGACAGTTTATGCTACCTTTGTTAGGGTATACACATTTATAATCACTTTCTAAGGTTTGCTTTAGAGCTCTCTCTTTCTCTGCTCATGAGTAGTCACCCTAAATTACACGCACTCTTACCTAAGCAAATAAACTTTTTTCCCCCACATGCCCTTAGAAACGTGTCATGTCCTTATTGTAACCACTGCCTCAATACAAGGAGTAGGTTTTAATGGCGCAAAAAGTGCGAGTCACAATTGCGTTATTCCACCAAAGATATCAAAAGTACTGGGCTCCATTTCTCAACACATTACCTTATTTGGGATTGGTTTTTCTGATTAGGTTACGCCACACATGCAGTGAAGGTGGGAAAGGGAAGACGAAAGAGAGAGAGAGGGGGGGGGGGGGGGGGGAGGATTGGAGGATGGCGGGACAGGAGGGGAGCGGAGGGGCGATGGTTGCTGTGAGAGAAAGGGTCGGGGGAAAAGGAGAAGAGGGGTGGAGGGAGGGAGGAGAAGGGTAGTGGAAAATGAAGTGCAGAGTGGAGAGGACAACTGTCCTTAGCTCACTACATGCGGTTTCTTTCGAAGGAAAAAAGGCGCCAACTGGTCCACTCGAGCGCCACCCTCTCCTTGACTGATATGTCTTTCATCAAGTACACCTTTTGCCTTGACTTGTTTTAAGTATTTGTCAACTCTCGGTCATTACGGCTATTAGACATTGTCCATTCACCGAGGCAAATTTATGATGTATTGTTATCATTTCAGGTCAGGTCAGATAGATATATCTGCTACTGGTAACCTGGATCCCAGTACTACCTGTCACAGGGTCGGATTGTCGGCGACTAAACCGGCACCCCCACCAGCTCTCAGGAGGATGGTGAGGAGGGTGGCTAGACACCTGATGGAAATGAATAAAAGATCCATCAAAGGGCGCCACCCGGGATTAGGAAGTATTGATCTTTTAAGTTTTGATTATTCCATTTTGTGGAACTGGATTTTTCATGTGTAATTATAAGTAGCATACAAACACTCTCGCATTGGTCTCTACAGCCACAGGCGATGTTGCTCAGGTCGAGCAGACAGCCCAGACATATAATAGCTACTCTTAGGTCTATCCATGGTCAGCTATGACCGTCAGAGGCCTACTACTAGTTGAACCAAGGAAATGTCTTTTTTTTTTTTCTAGGTTGCAATTAAATAAGGTCAACAGAAGTTTGTCTTATGCTCATACTGTGATCTGGAACATAACTGTGGTAACAAACATCAATATGCAAAAACTGAAAAAGAGAGAGACTGTTTAAAACGGCCATTCCACCACCACCATCACATTATCGTCATCCGACAGTCGCTCAAAGTGATCCATCTTCACTCCCATTCCGAGTCTACCCCACCAATCATCACTCAGGTTTTCCGTCTCTATAAATTCCCTGTCCCAATTCTTTTTTTTTTTTTTTTTTTTTTTACTTTGCTTTCTCATCTTCTTTGCTCCCCCAGTGGCATTACCCCCATGCTGCTCATTCCAGCTGAAGCATTTTTGCAGCTCCTTTTGCAAGTGTGATTTAATTGTAAACAAACAACTAATGGAGCAATCCTTCAGATCTCAAATCAAGCAACATGTTTATTGTACCGACTTGGCCATGTGTCGTGTTTCATCAAACACTAGTACAAACTGTTGGCTGAATTTGAAAAATTAATTGTGCATGACTGGGTCCATCATAAACTTTCGTGATAATAGCTTCGGTTTAGTTTGTTCTTGTTGTCTAAAGCGTAACTTCAGCCACACAACTTTGCACAATGAAAAAAAAGTGATTGTGCGTTTTCAAATCACAAGTCAAGAACATAGGCTCTGCTAGAAACCTTTGTGATAATAGCTTCTGTCAAGTTTGTTGAACATCAGCCACACTATATTGCACAGTCCATAATATTCTGTATAGGTCCATCAGCCGACATAGCATGTTGTTCATGTGTGAAGGCTGTGTGTAGAGGAAGAAATTTGAGAACCAAGCCCCCAGCATTGAACCTTGGGGGTCTCCTAAAGGCAGTGGAGATATATCAGACAATTCATCATGATCATAAAGAAGCTGACCTCCAGTTTACAAGTATGAATAGAATGAGATTACTGCAGATTCATTAGAAAAAAAAAAGACCAAAAAAAAAAAAATCCCCCCCCCAAAAAAAAAAAAAAAGAAAAAAAAAAAAAAAAAGAAAAAAAAAGAACACACACACAATATCTGAATGGAGGGGGTTCAATAGTGCCTAACACAATACCCAGATTAAAACACACACACACACAATAAAGTAATATTGTCAAGGGAGCGAAACCTCTCACAAAGGGCCTTAAGCGCTTTAGAGGAAAGGAATGCCGCACGTGGTGGAGAAATAGGTGATGGGCCGAGTAGCAGTACTCCCTGACCTAGCGCATACAGTCGCACTGTGTCAAGGAGGTTGAAGTGGTCAGGCAATTGTCACTAGACAGATGGCACCTAAGGTAGTAAGGACCCCCCTGAGTTCGAACCTTCCCGATAGCGAAAGGGAGGGAAATGTAACCACTAGGACCTCGCAGCATCCAGTGGGCGTTAAATACTCAGTCAGCTGATGTTGCTTTGTAAACAGACATTGAAGAGCAGGAGTCTAGGGCTTGTTCAGATGGTATTGCCGTGGGGCACTGTGTCGATGCTTTGTCAGGCTAGTTGAATGCGTGTGGGCGTTGTTGTCGTAGCTTTTCTCTAGGGTAATTACTGTGTTAAAGTGGCTCCTGGAGTCCGCAGGAATCTTTGATGTCATTTGGTGCCAAGCGGCTGTTTCCTAAGCAATTAGGTAGGGATGTGTATAAATGCTGATGTGTGAAAGAATGTATCGAAAGGGGAATTCAGTGTAATTGTGAACAAGGTGGTGGAGAAGCAACATGGACAAAGGCATGGCCCAAAGGGAAATCCTTTGTGTCCATCCCTATATAAACTGAGGGAGAACAACATGACGGGGAGAGGAGAAGAACACCACGAGAGAGAGAACAGAGGAGAGAGAGGAGAGAAGAGTGAGCAGAGACAGAGCAGGGTTGAGGAACACGTAGTCTGGGAGACAGAAGTGACAAGGTCTTAGGGTAAAAGACAAGCGAAAAAGAAAAGACTGAGTTTGAAACCCAGAGGTGGGTGAAAGAGACAAAGATTTCTGCATCGAGTTCCCAGAGACGACCATGAAAACCCAGTCCTGAAACCTGGTGCCAGTCAACCTAGGGCATCACCATCACCCAGTACTGAAGAAAAACTTGGAAGGACTTCTTCGAGAACTGTGGTGTGGGGTGAATGTGTGTGTGTGGAAACTTGGCCAGGTAAGAAGCCATTTTATTATAACTCGGGATTAGGAAGTATTGATCTTTTAAGTTTTGATTATTCCATGTTGTGGAACTGGATTTATCATGTGTAATTATAAGTAGCATACAAATTATATTTCTTGTTCTCAGTCGTGTTAGGAGAGAAACGAAATGCGTGACATCCCATTCCCAGAGACAGGTGAATGTTTGATGGGTGCATGAGTGTGCATATGCGTGTACGAGTGCAGAGATAACCTTGGTGTGTTAAGCCCGACTAATAATACATCAACTTTGTGCACTTAAGCAATACCATCACGATGTCCCCCGTCTTGGGCATAGATATACTAGTAACCTTACATCGTTTCTCACCTTGAAAGATCATTAAAATTTAAATACAGCTCTTGACGAGATCTCTACTGTGCAAATCTGACATTACAGTTTGTTTAAAGATACTTGTTAAAAACTTGTTTTCCAGTACCTCAGTCTTTTAGATAACTGCAATTTACATAGTGTGGATGTTGAACAAAATCCCAGTTGATTGAAAAAAAAAAACACCCCTACCCACATCAGATCAAATGAGGTGAGCCAGATTTCTGTCAATTTTACACTACAGAAAAAGTCTTATCGGAAATAAACACGCTGTTATTTCGATTTCTGTGGAGAAAGAAACACTGCAATCGAAAAGCTTTTGAAAAAGTGAAAAGACATGTAGTTATAAACGACTTCTCAAAGGGGGGTTTAAATATGACTGATATGAGGGTGTTGCAGCAGTCATTTCAATGTGAATGGCTGGTCAGGTTGTCTGAGGCCTTAGCTGAATGCAAATGGTCCTGGATTCCAAGGGCATACTTTTCAACTTTTGGAAAAGATTTTTCTTTTTTAAATTCAACTGTTGGGATAAAAAAATTTAAAGGTTTGGAGGACATTCCCTCAACTTTTTGGCGGGAACTACTAAAAACGTGGCTTTTGAATAACAAAATACATACCTCAAAAAACCATCGCATGGAATGCCTTTGGAATAATGGCAATATCACTTACCAGGGTCAAGTGATATATTTCAAGAAGTGGGCAAAAAAAGGTATAACGCACATACACGATATGCTACGAACTAACTTACTCTTAACATTTAGAGAGGTCGAAGAAATCTTAGGGTCTTCCGCTGAACTTTACATGCAGTATATGGTGGTTTATCTGGCTGTATCATCATTTCTAAGGGCCAATCCAGGTTATGTTTTTGATGAACATAAGGAAGAATATGTTAGTTTCAATGACAACTCCCTGAGAACAGCAAAGATGTTTCGCATTCATTTAACTCAAGATCTATACAGTACCCCCTCTTGTGAAAAATTTTGGCACAATAAATTCGGAATCACTTTGGATGAAAATTATTGGAGTTTAGCCATAAAAGCAACCTCCGAAAGCAGACTTAGAGAGTTACATTGGAAGATCCTACATAATATTTATCCGACAAACATACTGCTGTTTAAAATGGGCCTAGCTACTGATAATAAATGTACCTATTGCAAGGGTGAAGTGGATTTTGTTGAGCACTTCTTCTTTGACCGTTATAAAATCAAACCTGTTTGGTCATGTGTAGAAAATACTATTTTGCAGAAGTTTAATGTTCACATGGTGGTGGCCAGAACTGAAGCTTTACTTGGAATGACGGAAAAGAGTGGCTATACGCAAAAAATGATTAGATATATCAATCACCTTATTCTTATACATAAGATGTGCGTTGGAAGATTTCGATATGGTACTCCTATTCACATTCAGTTCATGTATGAAAAAGAGCTGGATTTGAGAAAACTCGAAAGTCAATGGTGAAATATGTCATCGTATATGTACCTATTAGAATGTTCAAGTGATAAACTGTTGCCTACAAAAAGGAAAGAAATGATTAAAAAAAAAAAAGAGAGAGGAAAAAAAAAAAAAAAAAAAGAGAGGGAAAAAATAGGAGGAGGACCCCGACTGTGGGGGCAGAGGAGGAATAACTGGAGCGCATGCAATATTTACACATTGATTCTGGTTGATTGTTTGATGTGCCCTTTGCCGACTCCTTGTTTCTCCGTGCCCCTATTTGAATAGAAGACAGTAAGATAAGGAAAAGTGGTGGTAGAAAATAAGCGAGAGAGACAGTCAGAGGTGGAGAGAGGGAGATGAGAAGAAGGTGGGAGAGAGGTGAAAAGAGGATGAGAGAGAAGAGGTGATCGAGAGGGAATGGGAGAGAGAGGGGAGATAGTGGGGGTGGGGGGGGAGGAGGGGTTGGAGAGGGAGAGAAAATTAACAAATAAACGAAACAGAGAAAATTACCACCCTAACAAAGATGGGGAAAGAGGGGAAAGGAGCAAGGAAGGGAGAGGGTGAGAGAGAGAGGAAGTGGAGTGTGGGGAGGGGGGAGTTGGAGCGAAAGAGAGAGAGGTAGGGGAGATGAGGAGGAGGGGGGTGAGGGGAGGGGTGGGAGCGAGAGACGGGGGGGGAGGGGAGATGGAAAGAGAGAGAGAGGGGGGAGGGGAGGGAGAGAGAGAGAGAGAGAGAGAGAGAGGCAGGAAGGGAGGGGGAGAGGGAAAGGATGAGGGAGAAGAAAAAGTGGTGAAATAGAAATTCAAAATAAGTGATCACTGTGGGAATTGCACGCGCTCTGGTTGGAGCCCCACAAAAAAAAAAAAAAAAAAAATTTTTACACTACTGGACCCAACTTGCCTCAGCTGACAAAAGGAGGTAAGGGGACAGTGCGCAGGTCAGTCAGCACTCTACCCTTCTCTAAGGGCTCTGCTCTATTTTACCATCGAAGGTTGATGTTTCATGAATATCACAAGGTGATCTTCCAAGTTGCAAGAAAGTATGCACACTGACCTCTCTTGTAACTCTGCCAAACATGGGCAGTGACTGGGTAGTCTGTGAACATCACAGGGATAATCTCAGACACCAGGAAGTTAGCAAAGAAATTAACTTGGGCAAGCTTGTCCACTGGCTGGTGGTCACCGAGTTATCTCAGGGAGCTTTCCATGTGTTCCTTCCACAGAATGTTTGGTGTGCCGTGAGCTCCAACCATCAACAGGCAAACCTTTATGTGCTGGTAATATGTTTGAAGATGCTTACATCTATGCACTCAAAACATCAAACTGAAGTCTATAAAAATGTCAGAATTCCGTCGCTTCCTTCATTCGGTTATATTTCACTCAGTTGTAATTGGTGTCAACGCTGAAATATACATATGCTTTAAAATTTGATGCATCTTATTTGTAGCAAACTATTCTGTAAATACTTCACCTTTTCTTCTCCTGAAAAAAAGCTAGAAAAACAACCCTGTATATTTACAACTGTTTACAAAATCATGCTGTTATATGTACTTGCGAACAGTTTGGCGACTTCTCTTGGATATGCCTGTAAGCCAACTTTGATAGCCTGGCCTTCACAAAAAAGAACTGTTCAATGGAAGCATCCATGTAGGCAGCCGTTCAATAGTAAGAATACAAAGCAAAAACCTCTCTCAACATGTCATGTTCTTGTTGAACTGCATCAAGGGTTGCAGATAAAATCAGACATTACGGAATGCTTAGATACATCTCCTAGACAGGAACTGGCATCTATCTGGAATGGAAGAGAGAGAGGAGAGAGAGAGAGAGAGAGAGAGAGAGAGAGAGAGAGAGAGAGAGAGATTCACTGTGCCGTTGTCATGAGGCTACTATCAACAACACTTGCACTGCTGCTCCGAGTATCAGTAGTGCTAGTGCCTAGATGAATTTGTTAGCGACACCCACTGCTGCTGGTAATAGTTGACCATAAGTGCCAGAATCTAAAGCAATTCATTGTAACAACTTCTTTTACTGCACCTGATCATCCCTCACCCTAGAGCGTGCTCAGTTCTGGGCAACAGCTAATATATAATGCAATATCCAGATCCTGATCTGAATCAGTCAGTTTGTGATGCTGATAAAATCATCACGTCAAGACATGGTGCTCTCATTCATATGGGGTCTGCAACTAGGCAGTTACCATCAGCAGGGGATGTGGTATGTGGTGTGCATGGTGGTATGTAGAATCTGTTCCTTGTAGGATTTTCAAATACAGGGACAAAATGACCCTCTGTCATTAAAAAAACTTGAGGGTCAAATGCCTAAAACTCGCGGTCAAACATAAAAGGAGACATTCACCGATTCAGAGACTCTTTTCCTTCGACTATGCTTTTGCCTGACTAAAACCACATTTGTATAGTGTGCACAGTATTCTGGGAATGTGGTTCTTGTGGGTAATAATTAGAAAACAAAACAGTATTTAATGATCAACGTTTGTAGTTTAAATGCAGTGGTTGAGACCAGTGAATCTCCAAAGACCATATAAAAAACGAGAAGTGATGAATTGGCGAAAGAATCATGACCAAATATCCTTCACAGAGACACATGTAGTGACAGACAAACCAAAGCTGACAGAGTTGAAGACAGGCAGAGCGCATTTTGTTACAGAAGATGCTGTCACATATTGTGTGGTCAGCCATTCACAAAGCAAAACCACGCATACTAACTGCCAGACACTGCATTTATTTTTGACAGGAAAAACCAGTACATCAACGTTTGCGACGCAAACTGAGTGTATTTCTCCTCTTCCAGTTGGCACGGCGCGAGCCACCAGTAGTTTTGTTGAAGAGGTGACCTTTGCCCAGACCACGGGAGCTGCGACCAGCTGAAGTCAGGCCACGCATCTCGCGGTGCTTGTGGACAGGGTTGCAGATCCAGTTGGCCTTGGGGTCACGTCGGATGGCCTTGTGGAATGGATCCACCAGAATGACCTCGAAGAACTTGTAGGTAGAATCCTCACACACCCAGTAAGAACTGAGCACACGCAGACCACCACAACGACGGCCCACACGTTCCTGCAACATAGGAAACCAATATGCATGGTTATATAAAGGTTATCATGGAAGATGCTGAGTAGACTTAAAAACTTTGACTTTTTAAGCTTAACCTTCTTGCAGAGTTTCAACTGGCATTGTTATACTTCACATTGTGATACACAATGGATGCAGATGACAAAAACTGGCCACGATAAGAACCACAACTTAAATGATCTTTCTCAGTCTGATACTATTGTGTACACAGAAAACCTTGTACCAACCAAGGGATCAAGAGAAGACCACTGGGGACTGGGACTGGAGTTATGAAAAATATCTTGGGTACTGATAAGGTTGAGAATGCATAGATGAAATGTGTACTTTTTTGATGCTGCAGTGTTTTTGTGTTAGCTGTTACAATCAGATCTGTCGTCAAACAAAAGCACTGCATTCAGCAATGCCAAAATGAAAAAATGGGAAGGAGATGAGCATTACGATCTTGAAGCACAGGATCCATCTGGGCCACTTTCAGTTCAAATATAACATTTGGGCAAAACAAGCTTTTTAAAATTGGGAAAATGGGGGGGGGGGGGGGGGGGGGGTTACTGACCATGTAAAAAAAAATCTCTCATACTAAAGACAAAACAGAATTCAAATAACTTCCTAATAATCAAGTCATGATTCTAGAAAAAGAAGAAAAATGCAAGTACACCATTAAACCAATTTCTAAGTACGCTATTTTGGAAGAAAGGTCAATCCAAACCACTACATTCTGGATTCCCAACAACAAAAAAGAAAAGGTCTGTACTATTATGTAATGTCAGATCAGTGACCAATATCTTTCCGAAAATAGCTGTTAGCTACATTTCCAAGTGAAGTTTGGCATTCTATTCCATGTCAGTGAGATATTAATAAGAAAAGATGATAAAATTAGGGTAAAGTTTGTTAACAACAACTGTATCCACAAGGAAAGACTGGCAGGGCAAGGGAGTGAGACAATAATATTAATAAAATTAATAACTCTCCGAGGTATATTGTCACAAACTTTATACACATACTCGGGTCACAATAATTTCACATTGCAAGGAGCAAGAACAGCAAGGAGCAAGAACATTAATTACAGGCTGCTGAAAATCCTGCAGTATAACAAACTGATCAAGCATCCCCACCTCAGCCACACTGCGAAGACTACGCTGGAACTTGAGCTGGTTGACTCCATGAGTCACTGGCTTGCCGTAAGTGCAGCCTTTAGGCACTGGACGCTTGCGGCCACCACGGCGGATGCGCACACGGTAAATGACGTATCCTGGTAACACAGCAATACAAACATCAAAGTAAAGAAATGAATGAGGAATTTTCTATTCACATAAAAAACAATGCAAATGACAGACATTTCGTGTAAGAATTGCTCTACTTGCCTTCATCTGCTGTAAATCTCATAAAATAAATCTTCCTGAAATCACTGGTTCTCGATGTTGAGCTGTGCTCATCTCTCAGAAAGAAAAAATGCCGCTTTGGTAGTTTCATCATAAATCAAACGGTAATTCCAGTTTTCATCATAGAGAAGTCACAGCTCAATGAACATTTACAGACTGGTTGAATCATCATGATCTGGAAACACAGTGTTACAGACATTTTGAACAATCATTTCTATAGCAGAGCACACAGAGGACATATTCCTTGGGAAGGGAGGAAAAAAAAAAGCTGGGGAGGATGATTGGGTAGGAGTCAGAGCAAAAAATATGGAATAAGTGGGGTGGGCAAGAAGATGGCGAAAACTGTGTTTTGAATACAGCAGTCTTTTTTTCTTGTTGGTCAGCTATCAGACATTTAAACTGAATTAACCAAAAGCAGTATTCTTAGGTATATAAACATTAGTGACAAAGGGATGAGTCAGGTGCGACTTGGGTACGGATGCTGGATGCAGAGGATCCACCTTAGTGATTCACTTCTAGGCACAATCTCATAAACGTACCAGGAACACAGGTACACTTCTAGCAGATTTTACCCTGCTGACATTTTTGCCATAGCATATACCATGAGCCTAGCCACTTCTGTTTTAAATCAGTCTTTGAGAGGATGCCTTGATTCTGAACTTTAAATCTGGCATTTACGTTTGTACATAATTATTTGTTTTACCATGCTTGGAGACCTGATGTGACAGCCATGGTTGGTTGGGCCATAAACATGACTTGACTTCACTCACTTATCTCAAGGATGTGAACATCTCTCAGAAAGAAAAAATGCCGCAAGAGTAGTTTCATTACATTCAAACGGTAATTCCAGTTTTCATCACTGAGATGGCACATTATAATAATCAAAAGGAAAAAAATCGTTTATTTATTGCAATATGTAGAATGTCAAACCAGCAAGTATGTCTAGGTCGATACATAACACTAAATAACTGGCATGTTTTTGAAATTAAGCAAATTCAAACTGTATGATGCATGGAAAAACATGCATTTCATAAAAACACTTATAATACTTGATAAACGGCACATTTTTCATATTATGCAAACTCAAACTGTATGATATATGGAAAATAAAAACCAACCTAAAAAACAACAACAAAAAACCCAGAATTTGATAAACATACCAGGAACACATTATGTTTATACAGTAAAAAACAACCCCCCCCCCCCAAAAAAAAAACAACAAAAAAACAACCTCAAGAGGAGTTTCATAATAAACAGTAATTCCAGTTTTCATCACAAAGATGCCACAAGCAACCAAACAAGAATGAGACTTCAGTTTCATCTGATTCCACAGTTTCTTGAGCAGGTGAGATTTAGAGTGGTCAACACTGAACACTGGTCTCTAGATTGCAATGAACTCTTCAAAGTTTAAAGGTAGTGTCAGAAATGCGAGTTGTTCCTTTGTAAAACTAACCGTTGGCAGCATGATTAATTCTACATTCATTAATTTTTAATGGGGGGGAAAACCCTGTACCAATAGCACCTGGTGTTCATTCACCATATTTGACAAAACATCAATACATGTTATCTACACACTATCTGTAACACCACACCAATAAGAGTTAAAGGCCTATCGCTGAAAAACAGACACATCTCAAAGGGCTCCTTTGCTTCTAGTTCAGGTACTTAAGTTTCCACACACTGACTGACTCGTTCAAATAGCAATTTTTCCCTGCTGACATTTTGCATAGCATATTATACCACGAACCTAGCCACTCTGTTTTAAATCAGTCTTTGAGAGGATGCCTTGATTCTGAACTTTATAAATCTGGCATTCACATTTGTACCTAATTATTTGCTTTACCATGCTTGGAGACCTGATGTGACAGCCATGGTTGGTGGGCCATAAACATGACTTGACTCATCACTTATCTCAAGGATGTAACATCTCTCAGAAAGAAAAAATGCCGCAAGAGTAGTTTCATTACATATTACATTCAAACGGTAATTCCAGTTTTCATCACCGAGATGCACACCATAAGAATTAAAAGGAAAAAAAATGTTCATTAACTGCAATTTGTAGAATGTCAAACCAGCCAGTATGTTCAAGTCTAGATCGATACATAATACTAAAGAACTGGCATGTTTTTGAAATTAAGCAAATTCAAACTGTATACTGTATGGAAAATACATGCATTTCATAAATCACTTATAATACTTAATAAATGTCACATTTTTCAGTATTTTGCAAATTCAAACCATATGATGTATAGAAAAAAAAAACAAAAAAACCCAAACAGAATCTGATAAACGTACCAGGAACACATGTATATTTCTACGGTAACCCCCCCCCCCCAAAACAAGAAAAAACCCTCAAGAGTAGTTTCATAATGAACAGTAATTCCAGTTTTCATCACAGATGCTACAAGCAACCGAACAACAATGAGGCTTCAGTATCATACAAATCCCCGTTTCTAGAGCAGGTGAAACAGTTAGGCAGAGTGGTCAGCACTAAACACTGGTCTCTAGATTGCAATGAAACTCTTCAAAGTTGAAAGGTAGTGTGAGAAATGCGAGTTGTTCCTCTGTAAAACTAACCGTTGGCAACATAATTCTACATTCATTAATTTTAATGGGGGGGGGGGGGGAACCCTGTACCAATAGCATCTGATGTTCATTCACCATATTTCACAAAACATCAATACATGTTATCTACACCACTATTTATAAAACCACACCAATGAGAATGTTAAAGGCCTATGGACTGAAAAAGAGACGCATCTCAAAGGGCTCCTTTGCTTCTAGTTCAGGTCACTAATGTTTCCACAACACTGATTGACTCATTTTGAATAGCAGATTTTTCCCTGCTGACATTTTTGCCATAGCATGTACCATGAACCTAGCCACTTGTTTTAAATCGTCTTTGAGAGGATGCCTTGATTCTGAACTTTAAATCTGGCATTTACATTTGAACCTAATTATTTGTTTTACCATGCTTGGAGACCTGATGTGACAGCCATGGTTGGTTGGGCCATAAACATGACTTGACTTCACTCACTTATTTCAAGGATGTGAACATCTCTCAGAAAGAAAAAATGCCGCAAGAGTAGTTTCATTACATTCAAACGGTAATTCCAGTTTTCATCACTGAGATGGCACATTATAATAATCGAAAGGAAAAAAAATTGTATTTTTATTGCAGTCTGTAGAATGTCAAACCAGCCAGTATGCTTAAAGTCTAGATTGATACATAATACTAAATAACTGGCATGTTTTTGAAATTAAGCAAATTCAAACTGTATGATGTATGGAAAAACATATATTTCATAATAACACTTCTAATACTTAATAACTGGCAGGTTTTTCATATTATGCAAATTCAAGCTGTTACTGTAAGATGTGTGGAAAATTAAATAAAAAAACAAACAAACAGAATCTGATAAACGTACCAGGAACACATGTATGTTTCTACGGTTAAAAAAACAACAACAACCAAAAACAAGAACAAAAACTTAAGAGTAGTTTCATAATAAACAGTAATTCCAGTTTTCATCACAAAGATGCTAAAAGTACAAGCAACCAAACAAGAATGAGACTTCAGTATCATACGATTCCAGTTTCTAGAGCAGGTGAGATAGAGTGGTCAACACTAAACACTGGTCTCTAGATTGCAACGAAACTCTTCAAAGTAAGTTGAAAGGTAGTGTGAGAAATGCGAGTTGTTCCTCTGTAAAACTAATCGTTGGCAGCATGATTAATTCTACATTCATTACTTTTTAGGGGGGGGGGGGGGGGGGGGGGGCCCTGTACCAATAGCATCTGGTGCTCATTCACCAATTTCACAAAACATCAATACATATTATCTACAGCACTATCTATAAAACCACACCCTATTGAGAGGAAAATCTGGATGTTTAGTTCCACGTCTAAATCAATGGTTACAAAAAAAGGAAAAAAACTTTGGCTGTAACCAAAATACAAACCAGCCACATACACATATGGTGAAGGCTCCAATTAGAAGTAAAGCATCTCTCAGAAAGAAAGAAATGCCGCGTTGGTAGTTTCATAATATTCAAACGGTAATTCCAGTTTTCATCACCGAGATGCTACTTTCCAACCAGAAACCAAACCACTTCCTAGGTTATACAAGTTTAGTTTTTGCAGGCATACATGTCAGCATGTGCAAATGTACACGTCCAGATCCCATTAACTCTTGACTGCATTCTGATAAGCATGGGTCTGCTACTTTTGTTATGGTTTTTCTCCTTTCAAAACAAGTTGCCCGTTGTATGGCTTTAGATGGAAAACAGTATTTGTACTAAAACTTTGCCCTTTTCTGCATTAATAGTTTACTCAAGGATTCATACCATTTGAAACTTGGGACGATGGCCAAGATTTTGCGCTGTCACAAATGTAGGAATATACAGAAACACATCTTATTCTCATGGACATGCTAAACCTTGAGATCTGTTGCTTCAAGAGTTTTGCTAATAAAGACTGCAAGTTTTCAACTGGAGAGAGAGAGAGAGAGAGAGAGAGAGAGAGAGAGAGAGAGAGGAGAGAAGAGAGAGAAGGGGGGGGGGGGGGGGGAGTCAAGGGTCAAATTGTTTCTAATACTGATGTCATTAGGAAGGATGTCAGATGGCATAAATCTTGACTTAATGTTTGCGAATTATTTATCCATATGTAGTTAAAAGTGCTGTACAGCACTACAGAAAAATCAAGGAAAGGTCAATTTGGAGCTGATATACGGGAAGGCTGATACACATCAGCAGTTGGTCTTTTCTTCCAACTGGTTTGAGATGAACTCATTCACACAGACATAAAATGGTGAACTTTTCATTTGGCACAGCATCACATGAATAACAAGGTCCCAGTATCACAGCTGTTAATACTTCATACTCACCAACAGTTGACTATTTTCATATCACACTTATCATTTCATGACCAAAAGAAAAGCAAACCCAAAACAACCCCCCCCCCCCCCCCCCCCCCAACCACGAAGAAACTCTTATCAAAATGCACATTTGCCATACGCATCTCTCAGAAAAGAAGAAAGCCGCAATGGTAGTTTCATAATATTCAAACGGTAAATTCCAGTTTTCATCACTGAGATGTTGTTTCAAGCCAAAAAACTGTGTTTCCATAGACTTCAGGGATATCGAATGGTAAAACTACACGAAACAGCCACCGGGAATATGTACCATGTGCATGTAAACGAGGTGTTGTGTGTGTGTGTGTGTGTGTGTTGTAGAAATAAGAATGAGTAGGACTTACACAACAGCTGTTAGAAAATAACAATACAAATTTAATCATTACTTAATTTACTGTCTTCACTGCTACCTCACACTAACCCCAAAACAGTTTGCAAAAAATAACTGCATTTCTTGCGTAAAGATTACAATTGGAAAGATTCAGTCTTTCAGAGTAAGCCCGTCATTTGTCAGACACATCACAACTGAACCGTAAATATACTAACTGAACAAACTGTATACAATTACCAGAAAATCACAGCACAAAATGAAAAAAAAAAAAAAAAATCATTCCAAGTAACTTTGCTTATCAGGAAAAACATTTGAACTGTGGGCATCAACAATCAAACTTGGACTTACTATGGAATGCATTCAAATAAACAAGCAAAGAGGCTCTTCTGAATAGCATGCTATGAGTTACATCAGGCTGATCAGCTGACTTGGCTACCCACATTATCTGCAAATAGAACTCCCCCATGCCTCTTACCCCTATTTCAAATGTAAAATTGAACAGCTGTCTGAAACAAGTCACATATAATCAGTGATAATTACTTCCTAAAAATTAGGGGGTCAGACTCAATACGAAAAATTCACTTCCAAATTTTCAGGGGGTCACAAAAATATTTAGGGGGTCACCATTAATTACGGCTAGAAAACGTAGTGAAAACTCACAAACGAGCATGCTCTCACTGGCTCACACACATAAAAAAAAATTATGCACAGAGAAAGCGATAGAAATACATTAGAAAAGGGGGTTTATAATAGATAGAAATACATTAGAAAAGGTGTTTATAATAAAGTTAATATATTATTCTTCGACAGTGCTAAATATTATCTCTTCATGTTTGGGTTCCTATGTTTTTAAAGTGTCATCACCTAACATAATGTGAGCACCTACACTACCAGGATTTTAACAGTGAAACTTGATGTGTGGGAAGTCCTCTCCACTATGCAAGCCATTCCTTCAATGTTGAAATATTTCATAGTATGACCAATTCCAATCCCATGCAATGATCATCAGAAGCCCTGTGGACCCTACAATGGAACTGTAAACTTGCCATTCTTGCTCTGTGAGCAACACATTTCTACGTCCAGAACGGAGCCATTTCAATTATCCGAAACGGTCATGCTGCAAGACTTTCGACTTTTGTTCCATTCACTGGATTATCACCCCTGAACCACAGCTGAACCGTCAGATTTTGATTCTGAAAAGCCAAAATTCCTACGATTTTCCATGCTTTTCCCACTTAGCTGAATCACTTTGTCTTTGTCCAATCATAGACTAGATAGGCCTAGTCTATTTTGACAACACTTGGTTTTCAATAGAGTAGAATTCTCAAGCAGACGTGTTCATCGATTCAGAATGTTCTAAACCATTGAGGAAATTTACGTTTTTTACCTTTGATTGTGGCGGATAAGTCAAAAGCCCTTTTGCGTGATGCGCTGCTCAGAAGTGCAATGCGTACAGGAGAAAATCAGTGTATCACGGTAGTAGTTTTTGTGTCACTTTTTGTGATGCACTGGCCTGAATTCCAGTGCGTCAAATGGAAGTTTGTGTCAGAGACACACATTTGTGTGTAAGAATTATCACTGTATACTTATAAACTACATAACAAGATCATTTCTAGACCTTCGTGAAAAATGCAAACAGAATATCTGCCAGCATATATCAGCCTCTTTAAGGAACTCATTAGATGATGTCAACATCATATTCATGAATATATATGCACTTCTTCTTTTTAAAAAAAAAAAATAAGAATCTACATCATGCTACTCCCCCCCCCCCAACCCCAAATCAAGTCGAGTCCAAAATGATCTTGAACTTTATTTCTTCTGAAAACAGTAATTATGTTAAAACAATGTTGAAAAGTGAAAATGACCTGTAATTTCTCCTCTGCTATTACCCACCGGCAACAGTTTATCATAATTAGGACTATGCCAGTACATCTCAAAATGACTATTTCTGTGCAGCAATTTGTTCAACATTAAATCACAGTACCTTGCTTGGCCCTGTAGCCAAGACGGCGAGCTTTGTCAGGACGAGTGGGTCTGGGAGCACGATGGACCGATGACAACTGCCTGTACTGCCAGCAGCGTACACGCATCAAGAAGCGCATCACGTCACTTTGCTTCTTGCGCCACATTTCCTGCATATACTTGTATGCCCCCATGATGCTGGTTTGCCCTGTCAACAAACACATGATCCAAACTGTTGTAAACAATTCCAATTTGTGCAATCATCCACACCGTAATTTGTGCCAATCACACTACTAGACACACGAACTCACAAAACCTGTAAGATCTGCTGCAATATGTAAACATTGTCAGTTCTGCAATTTTGAGTATGGATCATTGGACTGATGTTAGCAGAGGACGTAAAAGGGGGAGTCAATTTAGCAATAATAACAATCCTGTTTTAATATACTCGCCCTCCTTCCACCCAGCCAACAAAGTCTACATTGATTGCAATGTGTCTTCCCATGATGTCCATAACATGACGAAAATTCAGAATGTGCGTCAAAGCAGTTTTACGGTCTAGATCAAATCACTCATCCTGAAGTTTCACACGTTGATAAACTTGACTTCCAAAGTTCCACTTTCAATTGTCCTGCTTACAATTTTTCTTTCATATTTTCTAGTCCGATTAGACTCGATCTTATGTAATTCTGATGGAATAGTTAAATTCCCCCTTCCCAGACGAAAAAAAAAAGAGAATAAATAAATGCGGTTGGGCACCGTTCTTGAAGTTCTCGGGTCCATGTTATCTTCACATTCATGATCACGACTTCGGTAACTCTACAATTTGTAGTACAATTTGACTCCATCCCCAAACATACGAAGCAAAATGAAAGAAAAAAATCAGGACAAACAAACAAGTTTTATATGAAAACAGATTAAGTATTACTGAAACAGATTTCTTTGGATTGAAACAGAACAACAACGTGAACTTTCTACCCACCTCACGGAGAACACTGGAAAGGAAGTAGTTTGTGTCGTTTCCGGTTTAGAATGCTGGGACTTATTCCCCTTGTTTGAAAACCCGGAACTAATAAGTATACGCCCATGTCCACAAATACAAATTACGCCACAAAAGCGTTGGCAGTTAAAGACTACCGTGAATGAAAGACATGTCCCAGCTTTCGCTATGAGGACGTAAAACTCAACTATTTGTTTCGTTGCCAATCATTCGCGGTGTGCATCGGTTAGGCGATGCAGGTGTGTAAACTGGAGAGTCCACAGATGTAAAGGTGTGTGTGTGTGTGTGTGTGTGTGTGTGTGTGTGTGTGTGTGTGTGTGTGTGTGTGTGTGTGTGTGAGTGAATGTGTGTGTGTGTGTGTGTGTGTGTGTGTGTGTGTGTGTGTGTGTGTGTGTGTGTGTGTTGTTGTTGTTGTTGTTTGTTGTTGTTGTTGTTGCTGTTGTTGTTGTTGTTGTCGTTGTTGTCTTCAATTTAACGTCTTTCCACATTAAGTGATATTAGACGAAGAGAAAGGGCATGGAGAGGGGAGCACGAGGAGGAGGTGGGTGAGTAGGTTACCTTGCAATCATATACAAAAAAAGCATCTTTACAATCTTTACAATACAATAATAATAAAAGAAAAAAGTTTAAAAAAAAAAAACAGTAAAAAAAAGAAAGAAAGAAAGAAAGAAAGGTAAGGGAAACCAACTTTAAATAACTATTTTGAATCATAACACAACCTATAACAAATGTCCCATAGGACTGCATAGTAAACAGTTCGTAAAATCAAACAACAAACTAAAATTCTCAAGGATACTGTCAAGAGAACTTTCAGGAATAGCCGGTAAAATAGGTCTCAATCTCTGGCATTCCAGAAGAATGTGTTGGTTTGAAATTTGTTCACCGCACAGACATTTAACATTCTTGCTGAATTTTGTTTTGAAGGCATTAAGTTTTATCCTATAAGACAGCGAAGTAACGTGTCTAAATTTGAAAATGTTGCCATAATTCACAGCTCTTTTGTTTGCTAAACCAACCGAATTCAGTAAGAGACTGGAGAATTTCTCCCTCCTATGGAGAGATTTTGAAACTTTGTTCCACGATGCCAAATCCACATAATATTGATGCACAGCAAGTAGTTTGTCCTTACCCTAACTGGGAGATGAATAAACCACATTTTGATATCAAGTACACTGATGTGAAGAAGACTGAGAATCCAAATATTACACAAAGTGAAGTCTGACTTTACCTAGAGAATAAATACCCAAACCATTTAAAGGTATACACAGATGGCTCACTCTTAGATGATCACCGTGCTGGTTCAAGCTTGTAATACCAGCTTAAAAAAAAAAGAAGTCATACTTCATTGGTAAAAATCGATCAATATTCACCGCCGAACTCGTTGCTGTACTTATGGCTCTTAATTACATAGCTGATCTTCCATTGAACATTTTTCAAATTTTATTCTGCGTCGATTCTCAGTCCGTACTGTATGCTTTACGTTCATTTGATTACAAGAAAAATCCAAAGTTATCATAGCAATCAATCAAATGATTAACATTTTAAGTTTAAAGGGTACCAATATCACCTTTTGTTGGGTTCCTTCACATGTTGGATTATATTCAAATGATTGTGCTGAAAGAGCCGCAAAAAAAAAAAGGTGCGAGGCAAGACAGGGAATCAATAGAAATAAACATCCCATTATCCGTTACAGAAGGATATCATTTACTGGAGCAAGCATCGTGTTGTGTGTGTGTGTGTGTGTGTGTGTGTGTGTGTGTGGTGCGTGTGTGTGTGTGTGTGTGTGTGTGTGTGTGTGTGTGTGTGTGTGTGTGTGTGCGTGTGTGTGTGTGCGTGTGTGTGTGTGTGTGTGTGTGTGTGTGTGTGTGTGTGTGTGTGCGTGTGTGTGTGTGTGCGTGTGTGTGCGTGTGTGTGTGTGTGGTGTGTGTGTGTGTGTGTGTGTGTGTGTGTGTGTGTGGTGTGTGTGTTGTGTGTGTGTGTGTGTGTGTGTGTGTTGTGTGTGTGTGTGTGTGTGTGTGTGTGTGTTAAAAACATCTTCCCAGTAGATGAGATTTAATGAGATAAACACCCAACAGAGCCATACTCCATCCAGTGCCATAACTGGGGATGAACACACTAAACATAGTCTGCGGAAGGTTAAGAGACTTGATCTTATCATGAATAGGCAGAAAGTGAGTTCTTGTACAAGTACAGTCAAATAAAAGAATTGAGGAATATCAAGAATCTGTCCACTTGCACAAGCAGGTGCTGGTTTTAATTATCTGTCTAACCATGATCACACACACGCACAGACATGCACAGACACACACCACACACACACACACACACACACACACACACACACACACACACACACACACACACACGTACACGCACACGCACACACACACACACACACGCACACACACACACACGCACACATGCTCACGCATATGCTTATATGCGCATATACACAGGCACAC
>CM065733.1:35080508-35090508 GCA_033310375.1 Conus canariensis | reverse complement strand
TCATCACACCACGGATCTGCACAACGGATCAACACCACGGATCTGCACTACGGATCAACACCACGGATCTGCACAACGGATCGACACCACGGATCTGCACAACGGATGGACACCACGGATCTGCACAACGGATCGACACCACGGATCTGCACAACGGATGGACACCACGGATCTGCACAACGGAACGACACCACGGATCTGCACAACGGATGGGCACCACGGATCTGCACAACGGATGGACACCACGGATCTGCACAACGGATGGACACCACGGATCTGCACAACGGATCAAAACCACGGATCCGCACAACGGATGGACGCCACGGATCTGCACAACGGATGGACACCACAGATCTGCACAACGGATGGACACCACAGATCTGCACAACGGATTAACACCACGGATCTGCACAACGGAACAACACCACGGATCTGAACAACGGATCGATATCACGGATCTGCACAACGGATGGACACCACGGATCTGCACAACGGATCAAAACCACGGATCCGCACAACGGAACGACACCACGGATCTGCACAACGGATGGACACCACAGATCTGCACAACGGATGGACACCACAGATCTGCACAACGGATTAACACCACGGATCTGCACAACGGAACAACACCACGGATCTGAACAACGGATCGATATCACGGATCTGCACAACGGATCGGCTCGACTTACACGAATTCATCCCTGGGCCATATTATATCTTTCCGCTAGTTTCCGTCAAACTCAGTTGAGACGTTTTCTGCGTCATCGTGCTGAACGGATCACGCATCAGCCTTTAGATCCGGATCCGCATAACAGACCCGCACCAATGTTTAACGGGCTCGCCCTCGTTCTGCGTCACATTCCGTTAAACCTGGTCGGCAGTTTTCGTTTTGTTTGGTAATTTTGCTGAACGGATTCTAGATCCGCTTCTTGTTCCGGATCCGCACGAACACTTACTAGGTTCGTCCTTGGGTCGTGATTCATCTTTCTACGAAACCTCGTCTCGATTTGTGTGTGTGTGTGTGTGTGTGTGGTGTGTGTGTGTGTGTGTGTGTGTGTGTGTGTGTGTGTGTGTGTGTGCGCGTGTGTGTGCGTGTGTGTGTGTTGTGTGTGTGTGTGTGTGTGTGTGTGTGTGTGTGTGTGTGTGTGGAGAGAGAGAGAGAGAGAGAGAGAGAGAGAGTAGCCTGTGTGTATGTGTGTTAAGAGAGAGAGAGGGGGGGAGAGAGAGAGAGGGAGAGAGAGAGTGTGTATGTGTGTGTGTAAGTGAGAGAGAGAGAGAGAGAGAGAGAGAGAGAGAGAGAGAGAGAGAGAGAGAGAGTTTGTGGTGTGTGTGTGTGTGTGTGTGTGTGTGTGTGTGTGTGTGTGTGTGTGTGTGTGTGTGTGTGTGTGTGTGCTGCGTGCGCGAGCGTGTGCGTGCGTGCGTGCATGCGTTCATGTGCTGCGTGCGTGCGTGCGTGCGCGCGCGCGCGCGCGCGCTCGTGTGCGTGTGTGGTGTGTGTCAAATCTGGTGGACAGACAGACAAATACTGAAACAGACGAACAAACAAACGGACGCAGGTGAAAACACAGCGTCTCTGGTTGACGTAGAAAGAGCATCATTTCTATAGGATTTGTTGAGGTATAATGCTGTCAGGTAAGGTAAGGTAATGTTGCTTATAGCCATAATGCTGTCATAACATTGTCTTGGTTTATTTAGGTGTTTTTAATGGCTGGCACACAAAGCAGTGTCATTATTGGTCCGTGTTTGTGTATGAATTATGTCTGATTACATCTAAACAACAACCTGCTATGTCGTGAATAATAAAGCTAAAAAGTAATCCTCTCCTTCCGTCGCATGAACTTTCCCTGAACTGAATCAGGTACCCGTTTGTTGCTGGGTGGACAGAGAAGGGTTTCAAGTCATGAAAATCCAATCACATGCTCAGTGTTTTGAACTCACGACTGTAAGCTGCACATTCGAATGCACTAAGTACTGGATTAGGGGCCCCTCCATCTTCCATCACGCTGCGTCCCAGTCACGGTGAACTTGTAACAGTTCACTGCCTCTACAGCCAGGAGGCCTTGAGACTTTGATCTTTTGAACAATAACAGTCCCCTTCCCCCCCCCCCCCCCCCCCACATACACCCACACTTCCAGCCACACTCGCCACTCACCCACCAATCGATCCAAATCAGAGTTGTGATTATCAGGTCTGCTGAATACGCCAACCAACCTCGTCATATTAACTCGTCATTCTTGACTGCCGCTCCCACTTCCACGCTGTAACCTGCTTACCACACACACACACACACACACACACACACACACACACACACACACACCAACACCACACACACACACACACACAGACACACACACACGCACACACACACACACGCGCGCGCACACAGACACGCACACGCACACACACACCACACACACACACACACACACACACACACACACACACACACATCACCGCCCCCTCCCCCCTCCCCCTCATCCTTCCTCTTTATCAGCAATGTGTCTAGAAGAGTCAACTGAAAAAAAAAAAAAGCAACAACCAACCAACCAAACAAAAAACCCAAACAAACAAATAAACGAACAAACAAAATTACTAACAGAAACGAACAAAGAAAGAGCGCAACAACTAATGGCTCTGCTCACAAAACAGAACTGGATGGCTACCATAGGCTGTGAGTGAAGGACTGTATGTGTATATTTCAACACCTTCATCTCATCCCTTTCCACTCGCCCCTTCCCCTCCCCCCTTCCCCCACCCACCCACCTCTCACCTGAAACTTGGTGGAAAAGATGGAATGTGGCCCCGAGGGAACGAGCTCCTTAAATCTTTATGCCGCAGATCCAGGTCAAAAGGTCGATTCGGGGATTCTTACTCACTGTGTGTAACGTTCGAACTTTTTCATCACATCTTTGCAAATTTCACAGGAAATAGTGCATACATCTCGATGAGAGAGAGAGAGAGAGAGAGAGGGAAAGAGAGAGAGGGAGAGAGAGTGAGGCCACTGGTGTAGGACTCTCTGTGTGTGTGTGTGTGTGTGTGTGTGTTGTGTGTGTGTGTGTGTGTGTGTGTGTGTGTGTGTGTGTGTGGGGTTGTTGTGTGTGTGTGTGTGTGTGTGTGTGTGTGCATGCATACGCGCACGTGTTTGCTTGCGTATATGTATGTATGAATTGGTATTTGAGAGAGAGAGAGAGAG
The DNA here is from genome assembly GCA_033310375.1 of Conus canariensis. Taxonomy (NCBI): domain Eukaryota; kingdom Metazoa; phylum Mollusca; class Gastropoda; order Neogastropoda; family Conidae; genus Conus; species Conus canariensis. Next base: position 35,087,308 of record CM065733.1, on the reverse strand, counting down.
AGAGAGAGAGAGAGAGAGAGAGAGAGAGAGAGAGAGAGAGAAGAGAGAGAGACGTACAGGCGCGCGCACGCACCGGTGTGTGTGTGTGTGTGTGTGTGTGTGTGTGTGTGTGTGTGTGTTGTGCGCGCGCGCGCGCGCGCGTGTTTGCATGGGTGCACGCGTGCTTGCGTGCGACTGTGTGTCTGCTGAGTTTCTAATGCTGACCGAGTTTCTATGCATAATATGGGGCAGTTTGCCTATGATTTAAAACCATGCAAACGACAATACACACGTCGTAAGCCCTGGAGCAAACCAATAGCTGGGAAACATCATAGGATCGGTTTTTAACTGAGGTGCGCCAACGGGATTGTGTACACTGAGTCAGTTACAGACATCCTCCGTGAGTCGTCGCCCTTGAATCGATCGATGAATGACAAGGTGAAGGCCGTTGCGGCAATTGATCCGAGATGCCGTCGGAAATATTCTCTTTCTGTTTGGGGCATGTGTGACGACAATATGAATAGCACAGAAATCCAACGACCAATCACGGGATATTACTATTTATGATGTGAAGAAAATGATGGTGGTACATAATCAAATAAGAGAGAGAGAGAGAGAGAGGGGGCAGGCTATTTTCTGACATTTTTTTGTTTGTTTTTGTTTTTGTTTTTGTACTGAGGATAATGTGGATATTAAACGGAAACAAGGCGAATCAGAAATCGGGAAATGCGACGATCGTTAGTGCAGTTGTATCAGTTTACAGAGAATCGGGGGCAGGGACAAAACTGTCACACTAGGGGCAGACGAGGTGCTTACTGGCTGACTGAAGATTAAAAGCGTCAGGGGATACTGGATCAATGATCTGTTTGAGACATAGGCTTGCATGGGTTTCTTCTTCTTCTTCTTCTTCTTCTTCTCTCTCTCTCTCTCTCTCTCTCTCTCTCTCTCTCTCTCTCTCTCTCTCTCTCTCTCTCTCTCTCTCTCTCTCAGGGGGCGTTTCGTCCCATCTCCGTCTCAGTTTAAGTATTTTCCTCCAACAAACTTTATTTCTGGCAGGATTCTTATCTGTTAATTATTCATTTATTGTTATGCCTTATTTGTTTTGGATCGAGGAAGAAACGCGGAGGGGTGGGGTGGAGATGGGCTCACCGCTGGATTCGATATGACGGAAGAGGGAGAAGGGGGCAAACGAACGGAGGAATGTGCGTGCGTGGTGTGTGTGTGTGTGTGTGTGTGTGTGTGTGTGTGTGTGTGTGTGTGTGTGTGTGTGTGCGTGCGCGTGTGCATTTGTGTGTGTGGTGTGTGTGTGTGTGTGTGTGTGTGTGTGTGCGCGTGCGTGCGCGTGCGTATGTGCACGCGTGTGTGTACGCGCGTTTGCATACCACATATGAATGCACTGTGTGTGAGTATGTCAGTGTGTGTACAATTGTGAGAATGTCATGTGTGAGCTAAATAATGTTATACAATCATCAGTGTAATGACTCAGATTCGAACGTGAAGCGAGTCACAGTTGGAGTGGTAACCGATCTCTGGCCTGATATTTATAAACTTCGTGGCTCGTTAGGCTATAAAAAAACATCAGCTGACTCATGTGAAGTGATATGTGTTCTGTGTGTGGGGACATGCAAGCTTCAAAACGTCATGATTACATACCACTTTGATATGATGTTCTTATAAAAAAAACCGCTCATTTTCATTAAATAAACAGTAATTATTACTGATTTCACTTAATAAACAAATACTATCACGCGAAAACAGCTGATTTTCACGTAAGTGAAAATATCTTATTATGAACTGTGAACAGCTATTGAAATTCGCAAGGTCAAGTGAAAACTGCTAAATATCACGTTGAAAAGCAAATTTCACATACAGTGAATTATCACTTCAACATAGTGATGTTCGCATAAAACAATTGGGTTTGATATTCATCGACTGATTTAACTAGATAATTAGCAACTGGTAAGTTTTTTCCCTTGAAAATAGCAAGAATGACATGAAGTGTCGCAGACAGCTGATGCATCGGGTTAATCTGTAGGGACCGGAGTAGCTCAGTGGGTAGAGCGCCGGGCTCATGATCCTGGCGATGCTGGGGGTACGGGTTCGAATCACCACCGGGCCGTTTCGGTTGAGGGGGATTTTTCCTCGTTCGTTCTGACTCCATTTACGAAAACGTCATTCGAATGAGACTATAAACCCAGGTTCCGTGCGTGAACGCATGCATAACATCTTACACACACGTAAAATCCCATCACCAACTTTCGGAAGAGGAGGCCAGTTTTGTCCGTTGGTATGAATGACACGCATACACATTGCTGACACTAAAAAACCGAGTGACTGATAGTCGATGAATGATAGAGTATAGGGAACGACGGAATGTATCGCCCAATAGGCAGCTCTTCAGTCGGCTCTACCCAGGTAGGCAGCCCGTTGGGTAAAAGAGAGCATCGATTGTAAAGCGTTTAGAGCTTGGTCTCTATCCGAGGATAGGCGCTATGTAAGTACTCTTACAACTACAACTATAGCTGCTAAGCTTCACCGGTGAGACCCTCTGCCAAATTGAAACACAAAGAAGTCACCGACATAGCTTTAAACCCCGCGCACTATGGTCTTGTGGCATAGCAGATGTGATGTAGCATACACGGACTCATCCGCACACAGTGACACTTTCAAACAGGACATGAAAATAGCCATGTCCGTGGTGGTGTAATTTTTATTTTCAAGTCAAAGGAAAAATATTCTCCTGTGACAAATAGCAGTTCTCACACGAAAACAGGGGTTACCACACATAACTTGTGTGCAAACAGCCATTTCAATTGCAGTTTTCTTTTTCTTTTCTTTTCTTTTTAAAAAAAAATCTATTTATGTATCTTTTACACCGTCATGCTCTTATATCCGTGGCATTTTGTTATCTTGACACTGGAAATGTCACCCTGGCTGCACGAGGCGGTGAGCATGTAGCAGGTCACCTAGATAAGGAAGCAGGCATCGGTGAATCTTCTAGCAACTCCTCCCTCTGCTTCTTTCCCAACATTGACCTGGCCTCTACCCCCCCCCCCCCCTCCCACCAACCCCTCTTCACCTGCCTCTCTCATGTCTTCTCTAATTGATTCCTCTGCACCACTGGCGCTCTCTACTCAAAGTTGACTGACTGGCCCGCGACCTACAGAGCATGCGCACTCGACATAATGAAACGGGAGGTAACTTCACCAACCACTGCCTGTTGCAACCTTGGCTGCTTGCCGGCATCATAGATTATGTTAAAAGTTCCCTCCCCTCTACACCCACTCCCCCACCTCCCTCCTCCACAACACACACACACACACACACACAGAGCATGCAGGTCCCCCCTCCCGCCCCCACCCACACTTCCCCCCCACTCACCAGCCTCCCTCCTCATAATATATTTAGCTCTGCTGCCGTTCTCTTCTACTCCCCGTAGTTTCTTCCTTGCGGGTGAAGCTGGCGCCCCGGAACATGGATGATCAGAAACCGAAAGCTGGCTCCTGAGACAGACTGAACGTGAGTGTGGCGTTTCCATGTGGTGTGGTGTTGTGTATGTGTGTACACGTTCACCTCATTGTGTGCTCTTTCCATTTTTCTCCCGTGTGTTGCCTTATTGTTGTCGGTCGCCGAGCTCTGTAGCTCCTGCCACGCCTGTTACGTAACCAGTTGTTGACGGAAGGCCTACTGCAGGTCTTTGATGTCAACCTTTATTGTTGTCGACTTACCGAAAACCCCTATCGTCCCAAGGCGAAGAGTGGGTAGGCCGTGACCTGTCTTGGAGGTGAAATCGTGGACAAGACACTCCCCTCTCTTGCATCTTTCTGGTAAGTCGTCATGAACATTCATACATGTATACATACACGCGTTTGCCAGTCTGTGTCAGACTCGCGAGACCCAGCCGCGCGTTTGTTCTGTTTTGGTACATGCGACCACTCGACCAGCGGTTGGAATAATGCTCTAGCATTGATTATGCCGGCGTGTCTCGTACGCTCCGGTCAGATGAAAATCGACCCGGTCAGTGCACAGGGAAGCGAAATATTGCCCTCTGATATTACGTGAACAGACTGTTAGACGTTGCGTGAGTCAGTGACTGAACGATGCTGTGAGAGTTCGAGGGACTTCTATTTATTGGCGAGGCGCTTTTCCGAAGCGGCCAGAAGGGCAATACAATGTTCGAAGTGTGAATGGCTGCGGAACTAAATGGGCCTGAGCTGCAACGCACGTGCTCTTGTCAGTGTCGCCGGGCCAGGCACCGGTGCCGCGTTATTGCAGAAGCTGTCGCTTCCGTGTCTGGTTTTGTGACTGTCTCCGTCGGCAAGGAGTTCTGTTAGTCAGTGTCGGCAGTGAAACGTCACTGCGTACGGACCTGTCCACACTGAACTACAGCACATCTGTCATGCTTTGAGGCAGGGGTGTCAGTGGAATAAATAAAATTAATGATCGATAAATAAATGAGTAAAAGATGAAAGAATTGGGAGTAGGGACTCACAGTTCATATTCAGCAGATATGTCAGACCTGTGCTTAAACCAAACGCGCCGAGCAGACTCAATATGCAAAATTCACTTAGTCGATACTGATTTGGAAATTGAATTCCTGAAAAAAGAGGGTTACTGGCTTAGAGTTTTGCAGTATGTAGAGTGCTGCAGTTCTACTGTGTGTGTGTGTGTGTGGGGTGTGTGTGTGTGTGTGTGTGTGTGTGTGTGTGATGACCATTTCCACTGTCTGTCTCACTCCGCTCAAATTGTCTCCATCCGTCCAAACAGTACCTGCATGTATATTAGCATCTTTTGTTATCTCCGTCTGTGTCTCTCGGCGCTCTGTCAGTTGGTAATAACAGTAGTTGATGATGATGATGATGATGATGGATGATGATGATACTAAGAGTAATAGATATTCAGCGCTTTCAAATTAAATTCACACACACACACACACACACACACACACACACACACACACACCACGCGCGCGCGCGCGCGCGCGCGCGCACACACACACACACGTACACACACGCAATGGAGAGAGAGAGAGAGAGAGAGAGAGAGAGAGAGAGAGAGAGAGAAAGAGAGAGAAGGTTATTCACACACACGCACACACACTTACTTACACATACACACACACGCACACACACACACACACACACACACACACACACACACACACACACACACACACGCACACACACACACACACGCACACACACACACTCACGTGCACACACACACACACACACACACACACACACACACACACACACACACACACACACACAACTTTACCACTAAAAGGCAAGTGGGAACAAGACTTAAGGGACGAGCGGAGGGAAGAAAAGAAGCAGTGCTGCGGGAGAAAGAAAGAATATGTATGTCCTATGCCGAAGGCGTTTGAAAAGAGAAAGATTTTTTTTTTTTTTTTTTTTTTTTTTCTGAAGGACCAAACCTGTACGAAAACGGCGGTCTGTATGTGTGTCTACCTGTGTTTTTAAGACTCTGTCCATCTTGATGTGTGTGTGTGTGTGTGTGTGTGTGTGTGTGTGTGTGTGTGTGTATGTGTATGTGTGTGTGTGTGTATGTGTGTGTGTGTGTGTGCGCGCGCGCGCGCGTGGCGCGCGCGTGCGGGTGTGTGTGTGTGTGTGTGTGTGTGTGTGTGTGTGTGTGTGTCTGAAGGACCAAACCTGTACGAAAACGACGGTCTGTGTGTGTGTCTACCTGTGTTGTTAAGACTCTATCCATCTTCATATGTGTGTGTGTGTGTGTGTGTGTGATGTGTGTGTGTGTGTGAGAGAGAGAGAGAGAGAGAGAGAGAGAGTGGTGTGTGTGTGTGTGTGTGTGTGTGTGTGTGAAAAACTATAATTGTCCCGTCTTGTACTTTCTTCCCTTGTCTTTCTCTTCCCCCTACCTCCTCTCCTTGCAACACCCCCTCCACCTCTCTCGCTTTCTCTCCCCCCCCTCACACCCCACACCCTCCTTCTCCCCCTCTTCCTTCCATTCATGTGTGTGTTTTTTTTCGATTTTTTCCCCCTGTCATGTCTTCGCCAGTCACAGTAACCTCCCTTAGCTGCCATCTGTTTCTGCGTCTGACTCACTGTCTTTCTGCCCTCGTGTGGCCTTGGCGGTCGGCTGTGCCAAAAAGACCAGATGACATGTAGCGATTGCCTGTCTGTCTGTCTGCCGGGTAGTTTGTAGTTTACCTGCGGCAAGCGTGCACTGATTTCAGCGGATCTCAGTCTGGTGATTTAAAACAGGGATGCTAATGAAGTAGCTCATTGAGTCATGGTGGCCGTTGGCGAGTGATTCAGTTCAGTGGGGCCGATCTATCATGACATGGCGAGAATTTAGAGATTTGGAATGTGTCATGGTAACGTACACGCACAGGCGCACTCGTGCGCGCGCGCGCGCGCGCGCGCGCGCGCGCCACACACACACACACACACACACACACACACACACACACACACACACACACACACACACTCACTCTCTGTCTCTCCTCTCTCTCTCTCACAAGCACAAACAGATAAACACACACGCACACAAACACATGTACGCACGCACGCACACGCGCACACGCACACACACGCATGCACGCAAACATGCACGCACGCACGCACGCACGCACGCAGGCGCGCGCGCATACACACCCACACCCACACACCCACACACAATCTCAGCACTTTCTGCCTCTCTCGTCTCTGTCTGTCTGCCCGACTGCGTGTCTGTCTGTCGCTGTCTGTCTCTGTCTGTCTGCATGTCTGTCTCTGTATGCGTATAACATTCTTATATAAGCTCAGTCTCTCTGTCTCTCTCAGTCTCTCTCTGTC
>CM065733.1:35075508-35078008 GCA_033310375.1 Conus canariensis | reverse complement strand
CAGTGTAGTGGTGTAATTCCGATGATGTTATGATCTTGTTGGTGTTTAGAAGCTGAGCCACTGTGTTACTTAACACGAATAAGGTGGCACTGCTCAGAATGGCTGGGGTACACAAAGAGAGTGATTTTTTTTATTGCCCAGTTTGACCGCTTTGAACATTCAGTGTAGACCTCAAGTCCATTGTCGTCGTTGCCGAAACGGACGGACATTGGTCATCAGTAGCTCTGAACTTACATAGAAGCCTGTTTTATGCTTATTAAACCAGCCGTGGCTTTCTCAGACAAAACGCTGTCCGGCAGTTTTTGTAAGAGCGCTCTGCTTAGCCAAGCGACGATATTTCTCACAGCGAAGCGCTTTGAAAAGAAAGAAAGATCACTCGCTTCCTGTGAATTAGTGATAATTTTTTCTTTCTTTCAGTTATCTTTCTTTCTTTTTTCTTTTTTTTTTGAATTTTTTATAGATATAATAAAATCGAAACCCATCATACAAATGATCAACTAGATAACTTGAGTAATTGTAGCCGAACGAACACCGCAGTGAAATCCAAACTACGTCAACATGTAATACGGATTCCGACCACAGTCGCAGCCATATTATTGTTTGCCTCTGCGAAAACCCCCCCACTGAAAACGTTTCGAGCGCCCGCGGCAAAACTGCCGTTGCCCAGGCAAAGCGCCAAACTTGCTAACAGAACGCTCTGCCTGGGCAAGGTACCCCTGATCATCTTCTTTTGCGTTCTCGGCCGTCCTAACAACAGGTGTGGGAGGCACGCTCTTTGGTCCAATCGTAAAGAAGTTCATAAAATTGCCGGGATTACAGAGGTGATATTGATTTTCATCAGTAAAACAGAGACAACGCCCCACCCCACCCCCAACAAAAAACAAACAAACAAAAAAAAAAAACAAAAAAAAACAAACAAACAAAAAAAAAACCCCACAAAACAAAACAAAAACAAAAACACCACCACCAGAACAACAACAACAAAAACAACAACAGCAACCACCCACCACCACCACCACCACCACCACCACCACGAAGTTTGAACAAAAAATCTAGTTTCTAGTAATAGCTTCTTTCCAATGCGGTGACAGCCCTGATATGGCCCTTTGCGGTCGGCTGGGCTTCAGGCAACATTACCTTACCTTACCTTACCTTACCTTACCTTACCTTACCTTACCTTACCTATCTTACCTTCCGTTTGAAATCCAGGTAATCTTCGATACAAACAAGCTGAATGATACTTCATAGGGCGAAAGGTGAAAAAGGACGGTTAAAGGTCGGTTTTTTTTTCTCTCTCCTAATTCTGTTCAGTGGTTTGGGGCCCATGCTCTAAAGATAACTTCTTCATCGGATTGGTCAACAGATGACCGTTCCGGTGTAGCGGGTGAAATCTGCTCTGTCGACTACAGTGATCCTGACTGACCCCTTAAGTCTGTCACTACCACACACGGGCAGTGATCTTCCTGCAGAAATGGGAGGGCAGTTAATTTAACCTTGCCCTGTTCTGAGCCTAAGAGCAGGTCAAACTACAGCAGAATTGTGCCGCTTAGAACTGCATTCATTATTCAGTTGCTCGTGTTTGCACAGGAGCTTTTGGTCTTGCAAAAAATGACTGCTTCCGAAATAGTACGAGCTTGTGTCATTGATAATCTGAGCGCATGTGAAACAACAACAACAACAACAACAACAAAATGAAAACGAAAACAAAACTAACAACACAAAAAATAAAACAACAACAACAACAGCAACCCCCCACGAGTGTGGAATCGTCTGAAAGCGCGAACTGTAACGTCGAAAAAAGCCAGTTTGAAATCTTCTTAAAGCAGGTTGTATGTCGTGGTCAGTGTATGCGGTACGTTGGGCCTAGCATCCTTTCACAGTAATACCATGCCAGACAGCTCTGGCCCCCGAATGCCTGGCTCTCTCTGAACATCCAAGTGGATGCTGGTGGTATGCTGGAGATTGAGCCCATTCATTATTGGCGCACGTGTTTTGGATGTAAAAGAAGCGGTTTTTTTTTTCTTCTGTAGGCAGTTTCTATTCTTGCTGGCAACAAATCGTAAACACACTGCTCGTATTGCTCATTGTGAGTTATGCGCAGCGATTCACGTGAAACGCGTAGTTTGTGCTGAAAAGTCATATGTGGTCATTTAAACACTCAAAAATTTGTGGGTTTTAAGCATGTATTTTTGGTACTTTATGACATTAAACTCTCGCTTTTGGGCTCGGGTTTAAAAAAAAAAAAAAAGGTATTCGCGCTTTTGACCCTCTCCGTGCAAACTGGTGTGTGTGTGTGTGTGTGTGTGTGTGTGTGTGTGTGTGTGTGTGTGTGTGTGTGTGTGTGTGTGTGTGTGAGAGAGAGAGAGAGAGAGAGAGAGAGAGAGAGAGAGAGGCGCGCGCGCGCGCGCGTGTGTGTGTGTGTGTGTGTGTGTGTGTGTGTTCGAGACAGCGTTTCTGGGAGGATGGTCGGTGACGCCCATTTGATCTCCAAATGTGTTGG
>CM065733.1:35058008-35063008 GCA_033310375.1 Conus canariensis | reverse complement strand
AGATAGCTCTGTATGGGGAGTGAGGAAGAGGATGGATATAGCTGTGTATGGGGAGTGAGGAAGAGGATGGATATAGCTCTGCATGGGGAGTGAGGAAGAGGTTGGATATAGATAGCTCTGTATGGGGAGTGAGGAAGAGGATGGATATAGCTCTGCATGGGGAGTGAGGAAGAGGATGGATATAGCTCTGCATGGGAGTGAGGAAGTGGATGGATATAGCTGTGTATGGGGAGTGAGGAAGAGGATGGATATAGCTGTGCAATGGGTGGAGTGAGGAAGAGGATGGACATAGCTCTGTGTGGGAAGTGAGACAGAGGCTGAGTGTAGCTCTGTATGGGAGTGAGGAAGAGGTTGGATATAGCTCTGTATAAGGAATGAAGAAGAGGGTGGATATAGCTCTGTATGGGGAGTGAGAAAGAGGATTGATGTAGCTCTGTGTGGGGAGTCACGAAGAGGATGGATACAGTTTTATCTTGGTAGTGAGGAAGAGCATGGATATAGGTCTGTGTGGGGAGTCAGGAAGAGGATGGATATAGGTCTGTATGGGGAGTCAGGAAGAGGATGGATATAGCTCTTATGGTTAGTGAGGAAGAGGAAGGATATAGCTCTTATGGTTAGTGAGGAAGAGAATGGATGTAGCTCTGTATGGGGAGTGAGGAAGAGGATGGATATAGGTCTGTATGGGGAGTCAGGAAGAGGATGGATATAGCTCGTATGGTTAGTGAGGAAGAGAATGGATATAGCTCTGTATGGGGAGTGAGGAAGAGGATGGATATAGCTCTGCACGGGGAGTTAGGAAGAGGATGGATATAGCTCTGCATGGGGACTGAGGAAAAGGATGGATATAGCTTTGTATTGGGAGTGAGGAAGAGGATGGATATAGCTCTGTATGGGGAGTGAGGAAGAGGTTGGATATAGCTCTGCATGGGGAGTGAGGAAGAGGATGGATATAGCTCTGCATGGGGAGTGAGGAAGAGGTTGGATATAGATAGCTCTGTATGGGGAGTGAGGAAGAGGATGGATTAGCTCTGCATGGGGAGTGAGGAAGAGGATGGATATAGCTCTGCATGGGGAGTGAGGAAGTGGATGGATATAGCTGTGTATGGGGAGTGAGGAAGAGGATGGATATAGCTGTGCATGGGGAGTGAGGAAGAGGATGGATATAGCTCTGTGTGGGAAGTGAGACAGAGGCTGAGTGTAGCTCTGTATGGGGAGTGAGGAAGAGGTTGGATATAGCTCTGTATAAGGAATGAAGAAGAGGGTGGAAATAACTTTGTATGGGGAGTGAGGAAGAGGATGGATATAGCTTTGTATGGGGAGTGAGGAAGAGGATGGATATAGCTTTGTATGGGGAGTGAGGAAGAGGATGGATATAGCTCTGTATGGGGAGTCAGGAAGAGGATGGATATAGCTCTGCATGGGGAATGAGGAAGAGGATGGATATAGCTTTGTATGGGGAGTGAGGAAGAGGATGGATATAGCTGTGTATGGGGAGTGAGGAAGAGGATGGATATAGCTCTGTATGGGGAGTCGCGAAGAGTATGGATATAGTTCTGTGTTGGGAGTCGCGAAGAGGATGGATATAGCTCTGTATAGGGAGTGAGACAGAGGCTGAGGGTAGCTGTTGTATGGGAAGTCAGTATTTGCCCCCCCCCCCCCCTTTCGCCTATTTTCCTCTTTCTTTTGTGTTCTACAACTCATCTGTTACATCCCCACCTTCTCCCAATTCTCCTCCACCACCCCCACCCACTCCCCCACCCCCCCACCCACCATTCCTCTTTTACCTCTTTGCCTTTTGTCCTGTTTCTCCCGTTTCCCTTTCTTCCTGTGTTCTCATTCTTCTGTTTTCACCTTTCCCGTTTGGACGACTGGGGCGTGGTGTGCCCGAAGAGTGTACCCTCTATGACACAAAACAGGGTGGGGGGGAGGAGGGGGGGGGGGCGAGGAGGAAGAAGAAGCCATGGAGGAAGAAAAGGAGGCGACGAAGGTTGTTTTTTTTTTTTTCCTTCTTCAAAGTAGAGTTCTTCAATGAAGTGACGATCTGTCTCAACCCCACCCCCACCCCATCCCACCCACTCCTTCTCTCTCGTCCTTCTTTCTCAAGCTGTTGAATGTTGATACGTACCATCTCCTGACGAAAATGAGAAACACTCCAGCACCACTGCACTGAAAATAGGGAGTAATAAGGAGTAGTGTTATTATACCTTGGTAGTGGCCGTACTCACTTCCCATCAAAATGACTGCAAAAATGACTGCCCCCATCCTTTCTCTCTCTCTCTCTCTCTCTCTCCTCTCTCTCTCTCTCTCTCTCTCTCTCTCTCTCTCTCTCTCGCCCCCCCCCCCCCCCCCTTAGGGGTACATGTCTTCCGGATTAAACCGGAAATCCGGATCAGAAAAATTGTGAAAACGTTTTGCCTCAGGATCAGCCGGATTGTGTTTGAGCAATCTCCGGTTCGACGATATTAATTTTGTTGGGGGTGCTTTTTTGGTGCTTAGATAGTTTGGAAACGGGATGTTTTCTAACCTCGGTTCATCGTGAATGTATTTTCTATTGTGACGCGTTTTGAAATACAGAGTAAATGCTCTGGAAAGAGAATGATTAGTTAAGGTACCCGTCCTTAATTTCGGTTGTAAAATCTCGAAAATACTGTCTTGATTACCGAAAGTCTTCAGTCTGGAAGATACTAGAGAGTTTCAGACTGGTAAAACGACTTCCTGTCATTGCAGACACAGGAAGGACAGTCAGTCCACGAAAAACAACAACAACAACAACAACAACAACAACAACAACAACAACAACAACAACAACAGCGTATTAAACATGAAGTTCTTGTCGAAACGAGATGTCTATAGCCTACAGTGAATCGGCGAAAATCGTGTGAAAAATCCCTTAAAATGGATATGACTTGACGAAATCGATGAAGAGGGATGCCCCCTCCCCCCCCCCCGCACTGCCTCCCACCCCCGCCCCCATTTAATTTTCAGGATTTGGGACCCTCCCCCACTTGCACCCCTTTCTCTGTCTCTGTCTGTCTGTCTGTCTGTCTCTCTTTCTGTCGTATCTCGCGATACTGATTCTGGGGTGTCCCTCCCGAAGACATGGATGACTGAATGGTGAGTTATCCCAACATTCAGCTGTTGATAGCTTGATGCTGGGAGATAGTGGCAAGCACCGATACAGCTAGTTCCTCCCTCGCCCGTCAGCTTCTCTCTTCTCTCTCTCTCTCTCTCTCTCTCTCTCTCTCTCTCTCTCTCTCTCTCTCTCTCTCTCTCTCTCTCCTACCATCCCCCTCGCCTCACCTTTTCCCGCACCTCCGACCCTCGGCCACTTTCACTCCTATAATGTTTATTTGACGCATACACCTATTATGATAATGTATGATGCTCCTTCGTGAATGTGTGTGTGTGTGTGTGTGTGTGTGTGTGTGTGTGTGTGTGTGTGTGTGTGTGTGTTGTGTGTGTGTGTTTGAGTGTATGAATGTGTATACGTGTGTGTATGTGTGTGTGGATGAGTACGCACGCGTGTGTTTGTATTGTGTATGTGAGTGCTATGCATGCGTGCATAAGTGCGTGCGTGCATGCATGCGTGTGTATGTGCGTGTGTGTATGTGTGCGTGCGTGCGTGCGTGCGTGTGTGTGTGTGTGTGTGTGTGTGTGTGTGTGTGTGTGTGCGCGCGCGCGCGCGTGTGTGTGTATGTGTGTGTGAGTGCGTGAGTGCGCGCGCGCGTTTGTTCGCGTTCGTGTGTGTATGCGTGTAAAGCGGAGAGGTAGGGAGAGGTGGACAGAAAGGTTTTTGTTGGCAAGTTGGTTCATCTACCCTGTCTGCTTTCCTACGATAAGAGAAAGAACGCGGGAACGTGATGAGCAAATCAACACCGTGCTGTGGAATCAGTGCTGTACTGAGTGTTCTGACCCTTTACCTCTCTGCCACGAACAAAAGATAAACTCACCCTACACACACCCACTCCTCCTGTCCGGGGGCTCGCAACCCTGCCGTGGTCGGAGGGCTCGGGTGGTCCAGTGATCCCTTTGGCTCTGCCGGCGGGGGCATCATTACTGGAATGGGAGGCTAGTCTTTGAAAACGCTTCTAGGCCTTTATACTCAAGGTGCTAACTGGCCTAAGCGCCCCCCCCCCCCTCCCTCCCGTTTCTCAGTCGGTGCAAGCAAAAAAGTAGAAAGGGTCTTTCTATTTTCTCCGGTGCAAGTCATTCCGTTCGGGACGTCCCCCTGCGGTCGACAGAGCTATTAACAACGTGAATGGGATGGAGTGGCCATTTTCAGTCCTTCATCTATGGCGTTGCAGGTGTGCGTGCTTCATTCGCGGGTTTGAGCCTCGAAGTCTCTGTGTCTGTCGGTGTGTTTACGTCAGTGTGTCTGCTCTTGTCTTTGTTTCGCTGTCCAGTTTAAAAGATGTTGTGATGATGATGATGATGATGATAATGACGACAACTATGACGACGACGACGACGACGACGACGACGACGACAACGACGATGATGATGATGATAATAATGATGATGAATGACGACGAAGAGAAGAGAGAGAGATAGAGAGAGAGAGAGAGAGAGAGAGAGAGAGAGAGAGAGAGAGAGAGAGAGAGAGAGAACAACAACAACAGCAAAAAAAAAAAAAAAAAATAGAGAAGCATTTAATGAACGAGTGAATCAACGAACGAACCAATGAATGAATGAAGGCTTGAATGAAAATGAACTCGATCCTTTGACAGGTTTGCAACAAGGCGAGTTCTTGAATCACCGCACTGTGCACTATTTCTGTGTCCACAGACGCATCAGTGCCACCAACACCGCCTTCCCCGCTTCTCATCACCACCAGCACTGCCTACGACGACAACCACCACCACAACCACCACCACCACTATTTTCACTATTGCTGTGTCTTCTAGAACTTCGTATGGACGTTTCCCGCAGCTCAGCCGTTACTCGCACGCATCGGAGCAGCAAATCTGGTGACTGTTTGTCCAACACTATCGTCAAAATCT
>CM065733.1:35013008-35033008 GCA_033310375.1 Conus canariensis | reverse complement strand
GAGAGAGAGAGAGCGAGAGAGAGAGAGAGAGAGGAGAGAGAGAGAGAGAGAGAGACTGACACAAACACAGAGACAAGGAGAGATGATGATACTGATGACGTTGATTCAGTGTGCCAAGATCGCCGGCCTTCACAACGACGCAGGCATGGACACAAAGATAAACAATGTGCAGGCATGAACACAAATATAAACAATGTGCAGGCATGAAAACAAATATGAACAATGTGCAGGCATGCACACAAATGTAAACAATGTGCAGGCATGAACACAAATATTATAAACAATGTGCAGGCATGGAAGCAAATGTAAACAATGTGCAGGCATGAACACAAATATGAACAATGTGCAGGCGTGAACACAAATATAAACAATGTGCAGGCAAGAACACAAAAATATTAAACAATGTGCAGGCGTGAACACAAATATAAACAATGTGCAGGCATGAACACAAATAAAAACAATGTCAGTTTCAGGATTTGAATTGCTGTAGTACCATGAACTGGAAACTTCTGCTTCCGCACTCACTGTCATGTCTGATGTTCTCTGCTCCCTCTCTCATTCATACTCTCCCAGAATTACAAAAGAAAAACGTTTTCTGTCAGGGTAACAAAGACAACGTTTTCCGTCAGGATTACAAAGACAACGTTTTGTGTCAGGGTTACAAAGGCAACGTTTTGTGTCAGGATTACAAAGACAACGTTTTGTGTCAGGGTTACAAAGGCAACGTTTTGTGTCAGGGTTACAAAGACGTTTTGTGTCCGGATTACAGAGACACCGTTTCTGTCAGGATTACAAAGACAGTGTTTTGTGTCAGGATTACAAAGACAACGTTTTGTGTCAGGATTACAAAGACAACGTTTTGTGTCAGGGTTCCGAAGACAACGTTTTGAGTCAGGATTACAAAGACAACGTTTTGTGTCAGGATTACAAAGACAACGTCTTGTGTCAGGATTACAAAGACAACGTTTTGTGTCAGGAATTACAAAGACAACGTTTTCAGACGCATACACCGTCCCTTCGCGCGCTTTTTCTCAGACCTGTATTACAGCATCATCTTAGAATGTGAAATTGTTGATTGTTTTAAGCAATACAGATGCGTGCGGGACACGTTTTTATTAGATTATAAGCCTAATAACATAAATAATTCCATCATATAAAACTAAATCTGTGAAATTTTCATTACATAAAATCACGGTTATAAGATAACAACACATACATGCGCGCGCGCGTAGACACTCACACTCACACACACACACACACACACACACACACACACACACACACACACACACACACACACACAAGAAGAGAGAGAGAGAGAGAGAGAGAGAGAGAGGCTTAATGTTAGACCAATAATTGGTTATATGAGCGTCTGTCTGTTTATTTGTTCATTTCTGAGGATTGATAACTGTGCAGAACATTCCAATGTACACGTGACAGACAACACAACTTTAAACAAAAGGTACATTAAATGTCGTGCCTTGTGTTATGCATCTTACGGAAATGACTAATTTCCGATGCCAACGTTGACAACGTCTGTGAGAGCAGAATAGTCTTCAGACCTTCGTCCCTAATGAAGTGCACCCACTCACGGCGGTCACCTTTCTGTGTCGCTTTCCGTGTCGTTTAAGTTCAGCCGAGCCGAACACACATGTAGGAACGAACATGCCGTTGTGATAGAACGATTGAAGAAGAAGAACAGCAACAACATATATACTTGTGCGCGCACGCATATACACGTACACACACGCATGCACATACTCACTGCACACACGCGCGCACACACTCACACAAGCATTACACACACACACACACACACACATACACATAACACATCACACACACACACACACACACACACACACACACACACACACACACACACACACACAGGCGCGCACGCACGCACACATAAACTCTCTGTCTCCGTCTGTCTGTCTCCTCTCTCTCTCTCTCTCTCTCATCCACACTCTCACACACACACACACACACACACACACACACACACACACACACACACACACACACACACACACACACACATTATAACCTTTCACACATTTAGACATTCTTTTTCTTGTAAAAACTCTTATTTTGAAAAAACTGAACAGGTGCGTTTTGTTCTTACCCCATCAACATTCTCACCTATCAAAACCAAAGAAAGTTTTTTTTTTTTTTTTTTTTTTTTAAAAGATATTCTCCTCCCTCCCGTCCATCATCTATGTTCCTGGATTCGTGCCCTCCTCTACCACCTCCCCCTTCCTTCCCCTCCTCCCCGTCTCCACCTTATCAAGAAAAAAAAGGCTGTACCTAACTACCTCATCCATCTCAACAAAGAAAATACCATCCGACTTAGGGCCGAAGTACACGAGTCGTTTGAATCCAGTAGCGGAAAAGGACTTCAAGCATGTGCTTTAATGCTGTGGACGAGGTTAGCAAATGGCTACTTAAAGCCCCATTATAACACAATCCGTTTCAGTCCTAAGAATGGAGAGAGAGAGAGAGAGAAGAGAGAGAGAGAGAGAGAGAGAGAGGAGAGAGAGAGAGAGAGAATGTTGCTTATAGTGCAGCGTAATGGAACATATTAGCGTCTGAAAGCGGTCTTTTTCAGGAAAAGAAAAAGCGAAGAGAAGGAAAATAGGCATCACCTTGAGGATAACAACGATTTCCCTTGGGATCACAATCGTTTCCATGCTTTCCAGAGAATGATAACTTTGTTTTCCCTGATTTCCCGGAGGACCACAACTGTTCTTGTTTTCTTCGTGGCATTCACTGTTTTCTGAGGCAAACAGGTTATCATCTGGAAGAAAACGTTAGGAGGGAAAACAGCCATGATTGCTAGTGTAGTGGGAAAATAGGTAAAAAAAAAATAGTTGTGATCCCGAGGATTGCGAATGTTTTCCGACTGTCGTTCTTCTTCTTCTGAGGGATGTTGACTGTTTTTTTTTTGTCCGCGCGGATATGGGGAACAGTTAAGGATAACACTGATAATAATTTGTTTTTCTCGGGGAAAACTGAAGAATGCTTGCGATCCTTAAGAAAAGCGTTATTATCCTGTGAAAAAAAAAAGTTGTGATCATCGGGGATAACAGCGTCGCCCTGTTTTCCTGAAGTTTTTTTTTTTTTTTTTCTAGGAAAACAGCTGTTACCAGCTAATGATGCTAGTATGCTGCCGTACCAGTCGCTGCTTAAGGTCCTGCTATACGATTTGTTTCAAGCCTGTGGATGAGGGCCAGTAGCTATTTAAAGCCCTTGTTACATAATTCGTTTCAATCGTGTGGTCGAGAAGGACCACGCTTCTTAAGGGCCTGCTGCACGATCTATTTCAATATTACGGATTAAGAAAACTAACGAAGACTGAAGCCCCCTCTACATAAGCTGTTTCATTCCTGTGGATAAGAGAACTGATTGCTGTTCAAGACTTCGCGACACAAGCCGTTTGAATCCTGCCGCGCGACAGAAACTGTCTGGACCCTGTGGTCAAGTCCCTAAAACATCACTGTCTGACTGTAACCAGCGAGCTACGTTAAGTCCATTCATGACAAAATCTTCGTTCACTTTACTATTCGTGGTCAGTCCCTAAAACATATCACTTTCTAACTGTAAGTCCATTCATTACAAAATCTTCGTTCACTTTACTGTTCTTGGAGTTTATCACCAACCTGAGACATAACGTTCGCCATGATCATCCTTATCAGGAACTTTTAGAGAACCTCGTTTCCGGTTCAGCTTCTTTCTGTTTGGAAGACACCTTCCTCTTGAAGGCAAACCTGACGAAACGTTGTTTTGAGGGTTCAAAGTTCAGACAGTGGATCTTGGCTGATTGTGTTCTGCTGCCTGAGTGTGTTCTGCTGCCTGAGTGTGTTCTGCTGCCTGAGTGTGTTCTGCTGCCTGAGTGTGTTCTGCTGCCTGATCGTGTTCTGCTGCCTGAGTGTGTTCTGCTGCCTGAGTGTGTTCTGCTGCCTGAGTGTGTTCTGCTGCCTGATTGTGGTTCTGCTGCCTGATCGTGTGTCTGCTGCCTGATCGTGTTCTGCTGCCTGAGTGTGTTCTGCTGCCTGAGTGTGTTCTGCTGCCTGAGTGTGTTCTGCTGCCTGAGTGTGTTTCTGCTGTCCTGTATCGTGTTTCTGCTGCCTGAGTGTGTTCTGCTGCCTGAGTGTGTTCTGCTGCCTGATGTGTTCTGCTGCCTGAGTGTGTTCTGCTGTGATCGTGTTCTGCTGCCCTGATGTGTGTTCTGCTGCCTGAGTGTGTTCTGCTGCCTGAGTGTGTTTCTGCTGTCTGATACGTGTTCTGCTGCCTGAGTGTGTGTTCTGGGTGCCTAATTGTGTTTGTGCTGCCTGAGTGTGTTCTGCTGCCTGAGTGTGTTCTGCTGCCTGAGTGTGTTCTGCTGCCTGAGTGTGTTCTGCTGCCTCTTCTTCCTCCTCCCTCAGGCACCCCACCGCATACGGCGTTCAGGTATCACCAGAAATGGAATGAGCCAAGACAGCGAATAAATATGATCGGAGTATATTGTGGATGGGCACATTCGGTTGTTCACATTAAAAAAAAAATTGTTTGAACAAAGGAGGGAGGAAGGAAGGAAGGAAGAGGGGAGGAAGGAAGGAAGGAAGAGGGGAGGAAGGAAGGAAGGAAGAGGGGAGGAAGGAAGGAAGGAAGAGGAAGGAAGGAAAGAGAGAGGAGAAGGAAGGGAAGGAGAAGGAAGAAGGGAGGAAGGAAGGAAAGGAAAGAAAAGGGAGGAAGGAAGGAAGGAAGAGGGGAGGAAGGAAGGAAGGAAGGAAGAGGAAGGAAGGAAGAAGGAAGAGGGGAGGAAGGAAGGAAGGAAGGAGGGGAGGAAGGAAGGAAGGAAGAGGGGAGGAAGGAAGGAAAGAAGAGGGGAGGAAGGAAAGGAAGGAAGAGGGGAGGAAAGGAAGAAGAAGGGGAGAAGGAAGGAAGGAAAGGAAGAGGGGAGGAAGGAAGGGAAAGGGAAAGGGAGGAAGGAAGGAAGGAAGAAGGAAGGGAAGGAAGGAAGAGGGGAGGAAGGAAGGAAGAGGGGAGGAAGGAAAGAAGAGGGGAGGAAGGAAAGAAAAAAAAAAAAGTGTGTGTGTGTGTGGTGTGGTGAGTGGTGTGAGGAAGGAAGTGGTGCTTATCGTGGTTAGGCATGCCTCATAACGCTCACATGGATGATAATAATCGTGATCTGAGGTTTCTTTCTAATGGTGGCGTGTGACCAGCAGCATCTTCGCCAGGTTCAAGTCGCCCTCGCTCACCCCCGTGTCAGGATAGCTAGAGGAAGGGGGGGGGGGGGGGGGGCCCTCCCCCCCGGTCGGCAAAAGAGGGTGTGATAGAGAGGAGGAGAGGGTAGGGGGCTGGGGGTTGGGTCAGGGCTACCGTGTTTGTGATAACTGTTATCACGTGCCCTGAGGGTAAAGGTCTCTGTCTGTCTGTCTGTTTGTCTGTCTCAGAATGAATGCGCATGTGCGCACTCGCAAAGCGCCACCATGTGTGTGTGTGTGTGTGTGTGTGTGTGTGTGTGTGTGTGTGTGTGTGTGTGTGTGTGAGTGAGAGAGAGAGAAGAGAGAGAGAGAGAGAGAGAGAGAGACAGAGAGAGACACGAGAGAGAGAGAGAGAGAGAGAGCGAGTGAGAGAGAGGAGGGGGGAAGAGAGTATGTATGTATGATGTGTTGTGTGTGTGTGTTGTGTGTGTGTGTGTGTGTGTGTGTGTGTGTGTGTGTGTGTTGCATTCTGAATAGAGAAGAGTGTTGTGTGTGTGTGTGTGTGTGTGTGTGTGTGTGTGTGTGTGTGTGTGTGTGAGAGAGAGAGAGAGAGAGAGAGAGAGAGAAGAGAGACAGAGAGACAGAGAGAGACAGACAGACAGAAAGGGGTGGAAGGAAATGGGGGATAAGGGATGGAGGGGTGAGGTGGGGGTGGGGGCCGTTTCTTGGAGTCACCGAGTACAATGTTTTCAGCTGCGCTCTCTCTCTCTCTCTTCGCTCTCTCTCTCTCTCTCTCTCTCTCTCTCTTCTCTCTCTCTCTCATGAATGCGGGGAGAAAAAAAACCCAGAAAGTTTTCTTGTGTTTGACAAGGCCATGGGGGGGGGGGGGGTGAGATGAGAGGAGAGAGACAAGAGAGAGAAGGAGAGAGTGGATGAGGAGAGAGAGAGAGAGGGGGGGGGGGTTAGGGGATGGGGGTGAGACAGATGATTCAAACCTCAGCGAATTCCGGCTCGTGTCATCGACCTCAGTGGGGAGAAGGAGGGGCGGGTAGGAGAGAGAGGAGAAGAGAGAATGGAGATGATGGACGACTAGGGGAAGAGAGAGGGAGAGAGAGAGAGGGGGGGAGGGAGGGAGGGAGGAAGAGAAAACCTTTCAGAAGAGAGGAGAGAGAGAGGGGGAGGGAGGGAGGAGGGAGGAGAGACCTAGAAAGAGAGAGAGAGAGAGAGAGAGAGAGAGACAGATAGCAGTTAGAAGGCAGGCAGAACCAGAGAGAGAGGCAGAACAGAGAGAGAGAGAGAGAGAGAGAGAGAGGAGAGAGAGAGAGGAGAGAGAAACAGACAGACAGACAGATAGCCAGTTAGGCAGGCAGAACCCAGAGAGAGAGAGAGAGAGAGAGAGAGAGAGAGAGAGAGAGAAGATTGTGAAGATGCAGATCACGAAAGCAGGCACATGAAAACAAAACAGAACAAAATCTACTCCTGTCGCAGTGCATACCGTGGAGACATCGTTTGGACCAGCACATCAAAGGCCGTGTTCTGAACCAATATGTCAAACATAGTGGAGTCGTTTAGAATTAGTAAGTCTGTGCAGCCATGACTTGTCCAGACAGAGCGTTGTGAAGAAATAGTGGCGCTGTTCTGCTTTTTTTTTTTCCGCGAGCGCCCGAAACGTTCTCTACTACCGTCTGTCTCTCGGAGGATGTTTGCAGGCTGCACACACAACACACACCACACACACACACACACACACACACACACACACACACACACACACACACACACACACACAACAGCGCCGAGGCCTTACCTAAGGAATCGAGTATTCATAGACAGGCACAATTCAATTGTTTGGGAGAGAATTTTGTATTGTGTCTGAAAGTTGATTTGCCTTCTTTTTTTAAATATATATTTTTTTTTTATTCATGTGCCCATCAAGATATTATATGCCAGGTGGTTCTTAGCAGACAGATTAGATCGCAAGGAATGGGACTATTTGGGGAGGGGGGGGGGGGGGGGCGAGAAACGATCTGGTGCAAAGATAAAGTCAGGGGTAATTAAGAAGAAGCCAGCTGCACATTAATTGATACACGCACGCACGCGCGCGCACACACACATACGCATACACACGTGCGCGCGCACGCATACATACAAGCACACGCGCACATGACACACACACACACACACACACACACACCACACACACACACACACACACACACACACACTCGTGCGCGCATGCGCCGCACACATACACGCACAGAAGAAAAGCCTAAATTAATTATATATTCTCTGCTGATTGATCTGTGTAACTGTTACAGTTGTTATTTTTTGCTCTTCTTTTCACAGTAGTTAAAGGTATTGATGTGTCATCAATTTATGTATGCCATGCATGAATATGTGTATTATTGTATGTGTGAAAATCTCCGCGCACTGTCCTCTTTCTGCACATTTGTAAGCTCTCCTATTACTTGAATAAAATATGTGGGAAAAAAACAAGAAAAGGTCAGGGGTGAATGCAAAGGCTTGACATATGACGTCAGGTTAGGAGTGACGTCAGGTTAGGAGTAGCTAATGCATTTCTAGACTGGGGATGATTTCATCGGGAGAAATCCCTACAAACAAGTCAAACGATTAAGGGGGGGGGGGGGGGGGGGGGGGGGGGGGGGGGGGGGGGGGGGGGGGGGGGGGATTGCTGTTCGTTTGATCTGTGATCAGTTAATATTAAATTTGATTTATGCGACACCTCAAAACGTTGCATGGATTATTCAGTGGTTTAGAGCAAAATCCTTATCGTGGTGTGTGGCATGTAGGGAGGGGGGGGGGGGGGGGGGGGGGGGGAATAAGATGGCGGCGAATTTAGTCGGATTCCATTTTTCATGTGTGGTGTGTGTGTGTGTGTGTGTGTGTGTGTGTGTGTGTGTTGTGTGTGTGTGTGTGTGCGTGTGTGTGTGTGTGTGTGTGTGTGCGTGCGTGCGTGCGTGCGCGCGCGCGCGCGCGCGCGCGCGCGTGTGTGTGTGTGTGTGTGTGTTTCGGAGTTCATTTGTGATGTTCTTTCAGTGGTAATGACACCTATTTCTGACCGTTTAAAAAAAAAAAAAAAAACTCTTTCGATCGTATTATTTTCTGAAATGGTTCAAAATTAAGGGAAAGCGTGATCGCTCTTTGACAAAACGCGAGTTATCTCTCTTAGGATTAAGTTTACCGGTGAGAAAACATCTTTGCCTAGAGAAGCAGAACGCTCTTGTCGAACTTTAGCAACTTGAAGCGCTCTGCCTTGGCAAGTCGCGAGTAGGACTCTAGGAAAAAAGCAAGCAAGCAAGCAAGCAAGCAACCAAACAAAGAAAAACCCGACAGTTTTGCTACCCATGGCTTGATTTTCACTTTGAAAGCCAAATTAAAAGACTACGAGCGCAAACAGACGCACGCGCGCGCGCGCGCGTGCACACACACACCACACACACACACACACACACACACACACACACACACACACACACACACGCACGCGCGCGCGCGCGTGCGCGCACACAACAAAAATTCTTTCAAAAAAAAAACAAACAAACCGAACCCAGCTTGGCACATCCTTGTAAGCTAAGCAGCAGTCGTTTGGAGCTATGGGTGTGTGGTTATTAATTTCATTACGGGAGAGAGAGTTACCGAACTACTCCGTTATTCTAAAATTCCGGGTAAAGATTACAGTTCTTCTTCTTCTTCTTCTTCTGCGTACGCAGGCTGATACTCCTGCGGACACTCCCTATATGGACAGACAAGCATTAATCCCATCTACCCAACAAAGGGAGTGGAGTTTTGTGTGTATGACCGTTTTTTATCCCACCATTAAGGCAGCCATACTCCATCTTCGGGGAAGGTGCATGCTATGTGTAACGTGTCATCCATACCAACGGCCAAACTGGCCTTCTCCTCCGAAAGTTGGTGATAGGATTTTACGTGTGTGCAAGATGTTATGCGTACGTTCACACACGGAACCTCGGTTAAAAGTCTCATTCGAAGGACTGTATGGGAAATGGAGTCAGAACCAATGTTAACTCCGAGGGGAAAAATCCCCCTGTACGGAAACGGCCCAGCGGAGATTCGAACCCGCACTCCTTGGATTACGAGTCCGGCGCTCTACCAACTGAGCTATTCGGCCCCCCAAAGATTACAGTGAATTGCAGACGCTCTGCTGTGCGGAAGCAGAACCACTCTGGCGGCAGGAAGAAGTGTCGGTGCTTCCCCCTGGCTACTGTCCACTGGCCAAGCTGATGAAATTATGGAGTGGCTCGTTAGCAAAGCTGGCGGCCCGTGACATCCAAGCCCTGGTCACTCAATTAGCGGGGTGGCGTGCGTGCGATGGGCTCAGTGGGAGAGAGCTGTCAGTCGGCGGTCAGACCTTTCGAGTTCGAATCCCAGCGAGGCGCAGCGGCGGGGTGATGGAGGAAAAACGGAAATAATGATTCCCATCTCAGTGCTGTTCTTGCATGATGGTTGTTTTCCTCGGAAAAACGGAAATAATGATTTGCATATTATTGCTGTACTTGGATAATTGTTTTCTACGGAAAAAGGAGAAGCCGATTTCCATATTCTTGCTTTGCTTGAAGAATAATTATGTTCCACGAGGAAAACAGAAATAACCGATTTCCATGTTATTGGTGTTCTTGCTGGGATATTGGGTTTCCTCGGGAAAATCGAAATATCGGATTTTCATATTGTTGTTGTTCTTGAAGGATTATTGTGTTGTTGTTTTTCTCTCTCTCACGAACACGGAAATAACACGATTTCCGTAACATTGCTGTTCTTGAAGGATAATTGTTTTCCTCGGGAAAACGGAAATAACCGATTTCCATAACATTGCTGTTCTTGAAGGATAAGTATTTTCCTCGGGGACCCCCCCCCCCCCCCCCCCCCCTGAAAAAAAAACACGATTTCTGTGTTACTGCTGTTGTTCTAGAATAATTGTTTTTCTTGGAAAAACGGAAATGACAGATGTCCGTATCATTGCTGTTCTTGAAGCATTATTGTTTTCCTCGGGAAACCAGTGAAATGGCTGACTGAGGTGTCTAGATCTCTCGCCATTCGGTTATCACCGCTGTCATCCGGGTCCTAGCCCGCAACAAAACTTGTACTCCGGGATTTGCACTAAAGCTTGTCACTCTCTCTCTCTCTCTCTCTCTCTCTCTCTCTCTCTCTCTCTCTCTCTCTCTCTCTCTCTCTCTCACACACACACACACACACACACCAAAGAGCAAATTCTGTGTGTATGTGTGTATGTGTGTGTGCGTGCGTGCGTGCGTGCGTGCGGTGTGTGTGTGTGTGTGTGTGTGTGTGTGTGTGATGTGTGTTGTGTTGTGTGTGGTGTGTGTGATGAGAGAGAGAGAGAGAGAGAGAGAGTTCTAATGAACGAGGGCGTTAGACGATCAAGCGTGCTCGTAAAAGTATATAGATTTAGCGGCCCAGCCAACAAAGAGGAGAAAATGAAAACTGCTGTTCCCGAGCACGCTCTTACAAATTCAATACAAGATGATCGTACACACCTGACCTCCTTTCAGACTCGACTCGCATAATTAATGTCCTGCCTCACTGAAGCAGGCAACGGAATTATTATTAAGAAAATATTGCGTGACTTAAATGAATGTTTCAAAAGATAAAATTTTGATCCAGTGACGTAAGGATTTAAAGTGGTTTTGTTCACACACACACACACACACACACACACACACACACACACACACACACACACACACACACAGGACAGAGAGAGAGAGAGAGAGAGAGGAGAGGAGAGAGAGAGGAGAGAGAGAGAGAGTGAGAGAAGGGGTGGGGGAGAAGATGTGGATAGCTGATGGGGTAAACCTAAAGCTTTGAAACGGTAACTATTTGCAGCATGGAGACCTTGGAGTAAGGGAAGCAATTCACGCTGGATTTGAACGATAAGCTCTTCACACCACGAAGCGGTGCTTGCCCCTGACTTACTTGTCTTCCCGCGTCCACGTTCGTGTTTCTGGTGATTTTTCTCAGAACTATCCCTTGTTAGTACTTCTTCACCAGTGTTGTGTTCATTTTCACCGACTTGACTGCGCTTTTGTGTGTGTGTGTGTGTGTGTGTGTGTGTGTGTGTGTGTGTGTGTGTGTGTGTGTGTGTGTGTGTGCGCGTGCGTGCTTGTGATCGCTCTTGCGCGCGCATTCGTATGAGCATGCATGTGTGTATAATTTATGTGGATGTGCATACTTGCGCATGTATGTTGGGTGCAGGTGCATGTATATTCTTGCTGTCTTGTGTGTGTGTGTGTGTGTGTGTGTGTGTGTGTTGTGTGTGTGTGTGTGTGTGCGTATGTGTGTGTGTGTGTGTGTGTGTGTGTGTGTGTGTGTGTGTGTGTGTGCGCGCGCGCGCGGGCGCACGCGCGCGGGCGCACGCGCGCGCGCGTACGCGTGTGGGTGTTCACATACACACTTCTTGGTATGATGATGATGTGGTGTGTGTGTGTGTGTGCGTGGAGAGAGAGAGAGAGAGAGAGAGAGGAGAGAGAGAGAGAGGAGAGAGAGAGAGAGAGAGAGAGAGAGAGAGAGATTTTTATATTTGCACCTCTACCTCCACCCACTCGTTCCTCCCTTTTCCCTTCCCCTCCTCACTCCATTTTGTGTTCCGTCTTCTTCATCGTCTTTAGTCTTCCCCCTTCCCCCGTTAAAAAAAAAAGTTGTTTTTTATTGTCTTCATCGTCTATTGTTATCCACCTTCGTAAGGTTATCATCTTATCATCATCAAATCTCATGATGTCATCATCATTACCATCCTTGTCATCACCAATATATCAACATAATATCATCATCATCATCATCATCATCATCATCATCATCAACAACAACAACATCTTCGTCGTCGTCGTCTTCGTCGTCGTTATCGTCGTCATCCTCCTCCTCCTTCTTTTCCTGATCCCATGTCATCAACTTCCTCACTATCTTCCTCATCATCATTATCATCATCATAATCATCGTCGTTGTCATCTTCGTCTGCAATAGCAGCAGCAAATATTAACATTTCGTTTTCCATTTCTGTTTTTGTATTTCATAATTTCTGTCATCATCATCATCGTCATCATCATCATCTCATCATCATCATCATCATCATCATCATCATCATCATCATCGTCGTCGTCGTCGTCCTCGTTGTAATCATCGTCACCACCACCACCACCATCATCTCATCATCATCATCATCATCATCATCATCATTCATCATCATCACCACCACCACCACCACCACCACCACCATCACCACCACCACCACCGTCGTCGTCATCATCTTTTTCATCGTTAGCAGCAGCAGAAGAAGACGATGCAGTAGCAGGAACAGTGGCATCAACAGCAGCAGGAGTAGAGTTCTGTTTGTTTGTTTGTTTGTTTGTTTCTTCTTTTCTACCTGGGCGTTTCTCTGCTTCCAATCCTACCCCACATACTACAAGCCCCCCCCCCCCCTCCCTCCACCCTCTTCCTCCCCCTCCACCCCTTGCAGGTTTATCTCTTCTCCAATTAAACTCTGCAAATTAAGGCACGTGCGACGCCCGTGTCTGGTGCCAGCGGAAGGAGTGCGGATGCTGATTGAGCGTGACGCCCGATGGGCCAGTCGTGCTCCAAACACCCCCCTGCTGCCAACATGAGGGGGGGAGGGGGGGGGGGGGGAGCGGCTGAACGCCCAGTTCTTCCTGGCTGCTAAATTGTTTCTGTCTCTCCCTCTCTCTCTTCCTCCCTCCCTCCCTCTCTCTCTCCCTCTGCCCCCCCCCCCCTCTCTCTCTGTCTCTCCCCCTCTCTCTGTCTTCATTAGGGGCCATGGCCTATATGAATAAAATATCCGTATCCTCTCTCTCTGTCTCCCTCTTCCTTCCCCCCTCTCTCTCTCCCTCCCTCCCCCTCTCTCTCTCCCTCTCTCTGTGTCTTCATTAGGGGCTATGGCCTTATGAATAAAATATCCGTATCCGTATCCTCTCTCTCTCTCTGTCTTCCGCTGCCACCCCCCCCCTCTCTCTCTCTCTTTGTCTCTGTGTCTGTCTGTCTGCCTCTTTGTCTTTGCCCTTCTCTGTCTCTGTCTGTCCGTCTGTTCCTCTGTCTGTCATTCACTCCCTCTTCTTTCTCTCTCTTTGTCTCTGTCTCCTTCTGTCTGTCTATCTCTGTGTCTGTCAGTCTGTCTGTCTCTCACATCCTCCCTCCCCGTTCCTCAACCAAAGACACAGCTGGAAACCCCGTGCAACATGTGATGGGGTTTAGAACCCCCTCCCCCCTTCCCTCCCCTCCCCCCTTCCCTCCCCCCCCTCCCCCGAAAACCTCTTTCCCATGTCGGGGGCGGAACAGTGAGTGGGCAGAAGAAATGAGAAGAGAGAACTCTGTTGAAGATATGTTTTAATTGTGGGTGATGTTTGAAGAAGTGACCTGAGCGGGAGGGGAGTGAGAGGGGGAGGAGGGAGGAAGGTGAATGGAGCGAGAGGGGTGTGGTGCACGCACACACGAGTGGAGAGGGGTGGGTGCACGCACGCACGCACGCACACACAAACACACTCACACACACACACACACACACACACACACACACACACACACACACCACACACACACACACTCACTCACTCACTCACACACACACACACACACACACACACACACACACACACACACACACACACACACACACACACACACACACTCACTCCCACAGAGTCGCACGCGTATGTGTAGGCTTGCAACCTTCCCAAACAGTGCTCACTCGAACTCTCAAATCCCCCCCCCCCCCCCTACCCCCTACCCCCCCTCCTTTTTTTTTTTTTTTCTCCATCCCATCCCGCCTCAGACTCGTTCTAATAGACCTAATATAACAGTTATCTCACTCGAAAGAGAATAATAGACAGAGAGCTACAATGTGAAGGGATGGGGTGCGGATGGGGGTGGGGATGGGGTGGTGGTGGTGGTGGAGGGTGATTTCCAAACGAGCTCCGGGTTTGCTGCAAGCACACTTGCATATACATAAACTGAGCTGCAGACCTTCCTCTTTTGTATGCGAGCCCTTCTCTGTCTGTCAGTCGGTCAGTCTGTCTGTCTGTCTGTCTGACTTTCTGTCTGTCTGGCTGGCTTTCTCCCCCCCCTCCCTCTCTCTCTCTCTCATTTCCCTCCCAACACCCCAACACCCCCCCCCCCCTCCCTCTTAATTTTAGCCCTGATATGGCCCTCTGCGGTCGGCTGGGCTATAAGCAACGTTACCTTACCTTACCTCTCTCCCTAGCCCACCCCGGTCCTCCCTCTCCCTGATCTTTACCTGTTTGTCTCTGTCTGTCTGTCTGTCTGTCTGTCGGTCGGTCTCCCTCCCTCCCTCTCTCCCTCGGTCTCTCTCTCTCCCCTCCCCATCTCACCCCGCCCTCCCTCTGCCTTGCCTTTTTCTCTCCGCCCGTCCGTCTGTCTGTCTCTTTCTCTCTCTCCCTCCCCCCCCCCCCCCCTCTCTCTCTCTCTCCGGACATCCTTATTACCTTAATGAGATAACGAGGTAACGAGCCCAGACCAGACCGTATTTTTCATTTTTTTTTTTTCAGATATGGCATGCAAGACATGTTCACAGCATGTAGGCTGATGTCTGTCTGTCTGTCCGTCTGTCTGTCTGTCTGTGTCTCGCCACGTGTCCGTATGTCTGCAGAAAGAGAGTCAGATTGTTCACGAGAGGGAGATGGGAGGGACTGGAGGTGAGGGAAACGAAGGGGGAGGGGTGGGGGAGGTTAGGCCGGTAGAGGGGCCTTGAAGATGGAGGCGGAGGGGGAGGGGGGGGGGGAGGAGGAAGGAAGTAAGGAAATTTGGGGGATTAGGAGCACGCTCTAAGATTCCAGGGGCCGCTGTAGATTCATGATTGGTCAAAGTGACTGAAATGGGGGAGAGGTGAGGGAGTAGGGATAGGGCGGGGGGATGGAAGAAGAAGAAAAAGGTGTATGTGTGTATGCGTGCGTGCGTGTATGTGTGTGTGTTGTGTGTGTGTGTGTGTGTGTGGTGTGTGTGTGCATGCAAACATGTTGTGTGTATATCTTGGTGTGCGCTCTCGGGTATGTATGTTTAGTGTAGTTGTGTGTATATGCTTGCTTACTTGCTGATGTGCGTGTGCGCGCTTCGTCTGCGTTGATTTCCATTAAAAAAAAAAATTCTTCTCAAAACCGAATTTTTTTTTTCTACGCGAAAATCACAAGAAACTTCTTTTGTAACTTCGTCACAGTCATAGTGTCCTTTCTTAGCCATGTAGACAATTCAGATTTCCAAGCCACTGGTTTAAATATTGAATACCCAGCCATTCTCCAGCTTCGTGGAAGGTGCATGCTATGTGTAACGTGTCATCCATACCAACGACCAAACTGGTCTTCTCTTCCGAAAGTTGGTGATGGGATTTTACCTGTGTGCAAGATGTTATGCGTGCGTTCACACACGCAACCTCGGTTTATAGTCTCATTCGAAGGACTGTTTGGGAAATGGAGTCAGAACCAATGTTAACTCCGAGGGAAAGATTCCCCTGTACCGAAACGGCCCAGCGGAGATTCGAACCCGCAAGCCCAGGATCACACCACAGGTCATACACACAAAACTCCACTCCCTTTGTTGGATAGATGGGATTAACCCTTGCCTGTCTATACAGGGAGTGTCCACAGGAGTATCAGCCTGCGTACGGAGAACAAGAAGAACCAACACCGAGCAAACACTATCTTAAATCTCCCACCAAATCAGATTTCTATCCGAAATCTCCTGCATGGAAACAATTCCTTTAATGTAGAAACAAATGCTAAGATATTTGAAATGGTTCAAAGGTTTATTCTTCTCACAAAGCGTTTTGAAAACTAAACCAGCAGCCTCAAGGTTTACTGTTTCCTAGGTATACTTATATTTCACCTCTTCAATTAACGATGCTTTCATCTATATCAACCTAGTTACGGATGTCAGAGGAGCGCTTACATCAATGTCCTGATTATGTCTTTATCCATGTACAGGAATATGATATTTGGTTTGATAACTGTATACTGCAGACGACCAGTGTTGCACACATTCTGTCATGTGCCAGACTGCCTTAGGCAGCCACACCAAAATGGGCAATACCCTGTCACCATTTTCTCTTATTTCTTAATTTTCCATAATTTCATTCTTAATTCTAAATGCCAATTCTAAATGTTGGCTCTTCTCTTCTTTTGTTTACAAGTATAGCACTTTACTATACTGTTATTGTTACCTGTTTTTTCATGTTTAAAATTTGTCTGCTATGGTTATATGTTGTATTATAGGCCGCCATCAGTCACATGTTTATTCTGCAAATTTCACTGCCAGGGCTGTATATAAGAGTCCTCTTGTTGTCCTGGCAAATGTGCTTTGTGTTCAATGTGTATGGTCATGGAAATAAAACTGTTTAAACCAAGAAGAAGAAGAATACCCAGCCCCTTGATGTAGTGCTTACACCCAGACGAAAATGACGTAAATCTGACTGCAGAGTTACGGCTCTTAGACGATTCGTCTGCTCCATGGCAAACAAATTAGGGGGGGGGGGGGGGGGGGGGGGGGGGGGTTGACTTCGTTGAAAATATTGCGTAGTGATTATTATCAATTTTATTATAAGTGTTTTTTATTTGATGTTGAACAGTGTTCCCCTGTGCATTCTTTCCTTACCTTACCTTAACCTTAAATCTCTCTGTGCCAGGAGGCACATAAGGCTTGGACGTCTCTCCTCCACTGTGTTCGGTCTGTGGCTGCATGGCGTACAACACTCCAAGTTTTCCAGCCTGCGCCGTTTCTCTCCTTCTCCACCATTCGCCGTACATTCTTTAACACTGTATAAACATTTCCGTCAGCAAAGAGATTAAAAAAAAAAAAGAAAAAAAAAATTCTACAAACCGTGTCAATTTGAAGACTTTCAGAGAGTCGTGTCTATCCATTCTGTTATCAATTTTTAGAGGTATCAGCCAATTTAAAAAAAAGAGGTAATCCCTGACTAAACTGATAAAGAACGAAAACAAACAAACAAAAACAACAACAACAACAAACAACAAAAAAACAACCTCACACACACACACCCCCCTATATTAAAAAAAAAAAGAAGTAATCAAATATATTTATTAAAAATATGATCATCTTGTTTCTTTCACTGAGGGCCCCACCGACTCTTCGGCATACCTTTCTTTCTCAACTAAAATTCCCCCCCCCACCCCCATCCCCTCCCACCCCTTCCCCCAAAGAAGATTTAGCCATCTGATGGTTCCGAGGCTGAGGAAGGAGTTGTATGTGCTTCTTATCGCTCAACTGCTCCTCCTCAGGAAAGTTCAAAACATCTTCCCATGGCCTCTGGTTTCCAAGAGGGGTGACTGCAGGCGGAAACCGAAACATCAAAGCGACAACAGAGTGACTGAGTGGTCAAACAAAGGAACAAACAACTCACCGAAACATACACTACGCGTTTCGACCTACTGGGTCTCCTTCGGGCAGGACAGACAAACAGTATTCAAAACAATGAAAACAAAGGACGAACAAACAGTCACTTATCTCTCTTCGATCTGGGTGCTAACTGTGGCGTGGATGAAAGACTAACATCAGGAACCGGAAAGAGGCGGAGGGCTGGAAGGGATGAGGATGGAGATTGAAACGGTAATGATGATTAAAAAGAAAGAGGAAATGTAATGATCTTACATTCGTATGATGATATTACTACTACTACTACTACTACACCTACTACTACTGCTGCTGCTGCTGCTGCTGCTAACTGTGCCGTAGGTGAAAGATTACAATTACTGAAAGGTAAGAGAAGAAGGAAGAGAGATTGGAAGGGAAAGTGTGCAGATTAAAACGATAATAAGAATTAAAAATAAGGAAAAAAAAATCAATGGTATGGTGATAATAGTAATAATAGTAAGAGTAATAGTAATAACAACAAGAGCAGCAGCAGCAGCAGCAACAACAACAACAACGATAACAACAACAACAACAGCAGCAGCAACAACAATAATAATAATAGTAATAATGATGATGATGATGATGATGATGATAATAATAATAATAATAATAATAATGATAATAATAATGATAGAGCAACAACAACAACGATAACAACAACAACAGCAGCAGCAGCATCAGCAGCAGCAGCAGCAGCAGCAACAACAACAACAACAATAATAATAATAGTAATAATAATGATGATGATGATGATGATGATGATGATGATAAAAATAGTAATGACAGGAAGACAGTTTGGCGGTTCAGTAATGGCAGCTTTGCTGTGATCTTCCCCACAGACAGCTCCGTGTACACTGATGACTACGTAGCCCTGGTCCTGACAATCAGGATGGCCGGTCAGTCCAAACGAAAGGACTTCCTCTTTCTTTCTTTGTGTCCTGTTCTGGTTCGGAGGCATAGCTGGCCATAAACTCAACCCCCTGAACGTGTTCTTTCTTAACATTACACCTCTGTAAAAACCTGATGTTGACAACATTGTTCTTGCCTCCCCTCCCTCCCCCTCTCCCTCCATCGCCCTCTCCCCCCCCCCATTCCCCTTCCCAGGGCTGGCAAAGATTGCATTTCTGGAACCCCCCCCCCCCCCCCCCCCCCGTCTCCCCACCTCCCTCCTGGCAGGCAAACATGTGGTTTTGGCGCCTGACGTGAAATTCCACCGATTGTTAGAATGGCAGCCCCTTCCCCCATCCCCGCCCCCTTCACCCTTCTCCACCGTTGGGAACTCGTGTCTCTCATGTAGCTGATATGGTCCTAAATGCCACAAATTAAAAAAAAAGAATTGGTCAAAACAAAGATCTGAAACCCGAAGTTTATAGCTATGTAAAAGTCGAAGTTCATAGCTAGGTTAAAGTCGAAGTTCTTAGCTAGGTTAAAGTCGAAGTTCATAGCTAGGTTAAAGTCGAAGTTCATGGCTAGGTTAAAGCCACTGTCAAGAAGACTGGAACAACACACAAACGTATAAAAAATTGAAAAAAAAAAGGATATGAAGAACAAAAAACCAAGCCGTACTAACCGAAGGAATTCCTGTCATCGCTGTCAGTGACAGTAAGGAAGAGAAAAGATTTGAGCCGATTACTCTGATCACTCTTTTTACACACATCAGTACTTTTTTAACAGGTGAGGAGGCTCCACGGTGCATAGTGAGTGCATTCCATGTGATGAGCCAGTCACTGTGAAACCTGAGCTTATGGTGTTGAGATCTGCATGACATAAACACTTCACGGCAATCTCTCCGTGAAGACCCTGGAATGTACCAATGACGTATTTTTTTTCTCCAGTTTTTGAAAGGGGTAACATGTTTTTTACGTGATCTGAGATTTTTCGTGGAGGATCCAGTTAAAAGATCGTTTTGAATACGTTTGAAAGAAACTCTCTCTGTGTGTGTGTGTGTGTGTGTATGAGAGACACCAACATGCATGGAACTGCTAGGACAGCCCTGATGTAGCCGCCTGCCGGTTAAACTGAAAACATAAAAAGGAAAAAGAAATCAGATTGCAGCTTTTCTCAAGACAAGACTAAACAGAAACGGAACACACAAAACATGGTACAAAGGAACGCAGATTTTTATTTATTTATTTTTTTATGTACGGCGGTTCAAAACATAGAAGCAAAATTTCGACAAATGTCATTAAACGTGACGACAGAGAGAGATGCTCAAAACCGCAGTGCCTCCATGATAGCAGTCAGCCAGGGAATTGAATTAAAGGAACAGTTAAACCGATGAACCGACTGGCTTTAACTTCCTCGTCTGTAAATAAAACACTTAGCCTAGCCCAGTCTCTCTCACTCCACGTGCATTTATTATGAACATGGCGC
>CM065733.1:35003008-35005508 GCA_033310375.1 Conus canariensis | reverse complement strand
AGCGACATTACACACGCATACACAGAAACGCACAAACTCACACACACACACACACACACACACACACACACACACACACACACACACACACACACACACTCGCTCATACACACGCACGCACGCATGCACGCACACACGCACGCACACACACACGCGCGCCGCGCGCGCGCGCACACACACACACACACACACACACGCACACACGCACGCACGCACGCACGCACACACACCTTTCTTAATTTCGACGATCGTATCCTCTTTTTCTGGCCACTGTAAGCACTTAGCAGCATTCTTGCTGAAGAGGACACAGCCAAGACCCGCAGTGAAATAACCAGTCGTTTGTTTTGAGTGTTTAGACTGGCGATAAAGACACACACACACACACACACACACACACACACACACACACACACACACACACACACAACACCACGCACGCACGCACGCACGCACGCACGCACGCAGACACGCACGCACTCACGCACGCACTCACACAGCACACACACACACACACACACACACACACACACACACACACACACACACACACACACACACAGAGTTGCTCGTTCCGAGCGTTCTTTGCAGACGGTAAAAGAGCGTCGTTTGTTCTGAGCATTTTGACTGCCGTTAAAATAGCTACAGTTGGCTCCGAGTGGGTTTGTGTTGTTTTGTTTTGCCTTTTATCTTGGTGCAGGAAATAAAGGGAAGAGGAGAGAAAGCTGTTCAACAGTGCGGTGTTTTAACGGTTGTCGGCGTCTTTCATATCCTCCAGAAAGGAGGCTGTTTCCTCTGCTGCTCTGCCTACTTTAATGGTGACGGACGCGGTGTGTATGGCGTCGTGAGAGCATCGAAAAGAGAAAAAGAAAAGTATGGGAACATGCTAGCGTCTAAAGTAAGAGCTGATTTCTCCGAGCTTGACTATGGGAACAGCGGAGGTGACGTACCAGAGATACGTATTGTGAACATGTCTGAGCGCGAATAAGGTGACATTTCCTCAGGATGCACGATTCTGTCCTCCCTATTGTTCCATGTTTTCCTGAGGATAATATACTTGTTTCCCAAGAGGATCACGGATTGTCTCCCCTATTTTCCTTGGGATGATAATTGTCATCCTTGTCTTCCTGAGGAAAACAGGTATTACTGCGAAGAAAACATCGTTAACAAGGAAAACAGCATGATAAAGTCGGCAAAACAAAGAAAGGAATTGTGATCCGGAGGAACCTGTTTTCTTATTTATTGTCGTTTTTCCTTTAGGATGATATGTCCCCAGCGAAAATAGAGAAAGCGGTTGTGATCTTTAGGGATATCACCGGTAAATAATTGTTTTCCTTGAGAAAATACGGAAAAATACCTATGATACTGAGGGAAAAGGGGGTTAACAGCAATTATCCTACGGACAACAGTTATGACCCTCAGGGAAAACAGCTAATTCCGTGCTCGTGAAGGATAATGGCAGTTTTCCTGGGAAAACAGTGATTTATTAGCTTGTGAAGCTGCTCCGTTTTCTATGGTAGTATGTTAGCATCTAAAGGCGATCATAGCTGATGTTCTAAGGAAAACAGCATTGATCCTCGAGGAAAGTAGCGAAAAGAGAGAAAACAGTTATTATCCTGAGATTCACGACTGTTTTCTCTCTTTTCTTCGGGATGATAAGTTTTCTTTGTCTTCCTTGAGGACCCCACAGTTGTGCTTCCCAATTTTCCTTGGGATCATAACTGTTATGCCTGTGTTCCTGAGGAGAACAGGAATTACTTCAAGGAAAACGTTGTTATCAGGGGAACCCCCTTCCCCCCCCCCCCCCCCCCCCCCCCCCGCTATGATCGCTCTTGACCAACGCACACGGGGAAGGCAACAAAGAGAAAATGGTCGTGATCTCGTGGGTCAGAACCGCTGTCCAGTTTTCCTTTAAGAATATAATCGGCTTTCTCCGCGAAAATATGGAGAACATTGATGATTCTTAGGGCTAATGTTTTCCTTGGGGAAAATAGGGGAAATACTTGTGATCCTTAGGGGGGGGGGGGGGGGAAAGCAAAACAGCTATTATTGTGGGGAAAATTAGTTGTGGTCCTCAGGAAGAAACAACTTAACCCCGTTTTCCTGCAAGATGATAGCCGTTTTCCTGAAAAAAACAAAACAAAACAAAACAAAACAACACAGTTACCATCAGCGAATGAAGGTAGCATGCTCCCACAG
The DNA here is from genome assembly GCA_033310375.1 of Conus canariensis. NCBI lineage: Eukaryota > Metazoa > Mollusca > Gastropoda > Neogastropoda > Conidae > Conus > Conus canariensis. Next base: position 35,003,312 of record CM065733.1, on the reverse strand, counting down.
TTTTTCCTGTGGCCTTCTCGATGCGGAAGAAAGGTCTTGAGGTCGCCTACAGACGAGATTTGTGATTACTTCAATTGTTTTGTGGTAAGTCCGCTCTCTGTCTCTCTGTCTGTCTTTCTCTCTGTCTGTCTCTGTCTCCGTCTCTCTCCCTCCCTCTCTCTCTTCCTAACTCTCTCCTCTTTTCAGTATCCCCCCCTCCCCCTCTGTGTGAGTGTGGGTTTCTCTCTCTCTCTCTGTCTGTCTGTCTGTCTGTCTGTCTAAATCTCTTTGTCTGTCCATCTGTGTGTGTGTGTCTTTCTCTTTG
>CM065733.1:34983008-34993008 GCA_033310375.1 Conus canariensis | reverse complement strand
CGAAAAATGACAATCAGCAAGTGGACCGCCCTGGTGATTCGAAAACGAAACATTTGACTGCCAACTCGGTGGTCTAAACACCCAGGCATCCCCCCCCCCCACCCCCCTCCCAAATCAGAACGGGTTGAAGAATGCCGACGATTGTTCCTACCAATCGGAGGACGCTGCTGTTTCTGTTAGTACGGACAAAACGTAATGGTTTAATACGATTCGAAAAAAAAAATTGTATTTGTATTCTAGTTTAGTTGATGTGAGTGCTTGCTTGCGTGCGTGCGGGTGTCTGAGAGCGTGGGTGTGTGATCATGCGTGAGCACGTGTACGCGCGCGGTCCTGCGCGCGCGCGCGTGCGTGTGCGTGCGTGCGTGCGTGCGTGCGTGTGTGTGTGGTTGGTAATGTAAAGCGCTTAGAGCTCTAAATTATAGAGAATAGGCGCTATATAAATTATTATTATTATTATTATTAGTCCTGTAGGACAATGTTTGTCTTGTTCATTTAGAAAAAACAAACAAACCATGAAGCGGAATTTAAAACAGAATTAGAACAAAAAAAACCTTGTTAAACAGGTTGAACTTCGTCTTTATTGTTCACGTGTGTATCTTTTATTTAAAGACATCAGTATGTATGCCGAGCTTCGTGATTGGTCGAATTCTGTAGACTTTCTTCCGATTGGTCGGAAGAGTCTGCGGCATTGACTTGTTGTTCAGACTCTTACAGAGAAACTCTGCCCATGGGCAAGATAAGAAGTGACGTCATGAGTGACTGCTTGTTCAGTTGTACAGATAAGTGCGAACACCCTTAGACGTAGCGAATGACCTTCACCTTGACCTGTCAACATGACCTCGAGGTTTTTGTCCAGCAGACGAAGAACAGCCATTGGTGGAATGCCAGGAACACGTCAGTGGAAGTTCTTTCCTGGATCAACGGAGAAAGAAGACAAATGCACTGCCCCCACACTGCCCAAATTAATGAGATTTTTAATGGAAGGTTTTATACAGTTAAGGTTAGGTTAGGTTTTGGATTAGGGTTAAGATTAGATGAGGTTAAGGTCTGCGTTAAGGTTAGGGTGTGTGTGTGTGTGTGTGTGTGTGTGTGTGTGTGTGTGTGTGTGTGTTTAATGAATTTGTAATGTTCTCATCACTACATGTGCGTGTTAGGATATTATTTTGTGGAATAATCTGAATGCCTGTAGAAATTTGGTTGACTGTACTCCCTTATTTGTTCTCCACGTGCTTGTACTTCCCCCCACCCCATCCCCACCCTTGCCTTCTCTCCTCCCTTTCCTCCCCTCTAGTTTGTGAGCATCTGATCAAAGGACACTCACACACACACACACACACACACACACACACACACACACACACACACACACACACACACACCACACACACACACACACACACACACTCACACATACATGCATTCATGCACGCACGCACGCATGCACACACTCACACACACATACACACACACACACACACACACACACACACATACAGAGAGAGAGAGAGAGAGAGAGAGAGAGAGAGAGAGATCGTTGTTTTGTTACCCATGGTTAAGACGACCATGACTTGATTGAACTACTTTGCGGAATCTCCCACCCGTAGCTGGCAAGAGACTTGGAGTCCGACAGTTTGACAAGAGAGAGATAGTGAATAGGGACGGCCATTGTGTCACTGTCTGCCCACACCTAGTTGTCTGTCGGTTATCGCCTCATCAACATGAATCCTCCCCCATCCCCCTTCCTCCTTCCCCCTTTTCCCCTCCACACACGCACAGAGAACTCGAACACACGTTTTTACCGTCCCGTATAAACCATGAGTGATCATACTACTACCATTGACAGTGGGGTCACACGCTGCCGCCATTGGATGGAGTATTAATTTTATTCCATTAGGTTACAGATGTTTTCCATTGGGTAAAAGTGACTTGCTGAGGAGCTGACGACGGTCGTAACTTCGGAACTTCTCTTTCTCTGTCTGTCTGTCTGTCTGTCTCAGTCTCTGTGTCTGTCTGTCTCTGTGTCTCTGTCTTTCTGTCGGTGTCTCTTTCCGTCTATTTGTCTATTGGTGTGTCTCTCTTTCTCTCTCTGTGTCTGTCTGTTTGTCCATCTGTCTGTCTTTCTGTCTGTCTGTCTGTCTCTCTCTCTCTCTCTCTTTTTTCCTCTCAGTCTGTCTGTCTGTCTCTCTGTCTGTCTCTGTCTCTTTGTCTTTCTATCTCTCTGTCCGTCTCTGTCTGTCTGTCTGTCTGTCTTTCTCTCTGCCTCTTTTGTGACCGTCTCTCTCTCTCTCTCTCTCTCTCTCTCTCTCTGTGTGACCGTCTCTCTCTCTCTCTCTGTCCTTCTCTCCCGATCTCTCTCTCTCTCTCTCTCTCTCTCTCTCTCCTCTCTCTCTGTGTCGTTCTCTCCCGATCTCTCTCTCTCTCTTTCTCTTTTTACCGCTCTCTCTCTTTACCTCCCCCCCCCTCTCTCTCTCTCTGAAGGGTTCCTCATGTGTAAAGGTAGCTCGGCAGGGGGATTCTATAAATGTTTTTGGATGAACACCACATGGCTACCTCCACAGAACTGTTCTATTTGGAAAGGAAGGGAGGGGGGAAGGGATAAGTTTTCAAGGGGTGGGGGAGGAGGGAGAAAGAAGGAGACGGAGAGGGAGGGAGGGAGGGAGGGAGAGAGAGAGAGGGAGGGTAAACGAGATCTTGTGATACGTTTTAGATTGTAATTGCGAGAGAGAGAGAGAGGAGAGAGAGAGAGAGAGAGAGAGAGAGGGGGGGGGGAGGCGTAGACGAGATTGTGATGCCTGGGCTGGAGATACAGAGTGAGAGAGTGTGAGAGAGAGAGAGAGGGAGAGGTGACAGACGTAGTCTTGTAATACCTGAGCTGGTGAGAGAGAGAGAGAGAGAGAGAGAGAGAGAGGGAGGGAGGAGAGAGAGAGAGAGAGAGGAGAGAGAGAGAGAGAGAGAGAGAGAGCGAAAGACACACACACACACACACACACACACACACACACACACACAGAGAGAGAGAGAGAGAGAGAGAGAGAGAGAGAGAGAGTGAGATAGGATAGACGATATCTTGTGAAACCGGAGTCGGTGATGGCGTCTCTCTCTTCTCTCTCTCTCTCTCTCTCTCTACACACACACACACACACCACACACACACACACACACACACACAACACAACACAAACACAATACACACACACACACACACACACACACACACACAACACACACACAGAAAGACAGAGAGAGAGAGAGGGAGAAGAGGGCGGAATAGACGAGGTCTTGTAATACCAGAGCTGCTTGGTGACGGCATTAAAGGAAGGTTATGCTCGGAGGAAAGGGCAGAAGAAGACCACAGCCAGCCTGCCAGATTGGGATGGAACTGATACACTACACAGGAGACGCCATGAACCCACAGCAGGACGTAGCAGCCATCGCCAATGATAAAAGACAACACGCCTGGAGACCGTCAGAGAAAGGTTCACTTGTTTTCCTCCATTCGTGCATTGTCGTTCTGGTCCTGAAACGGAAAGGACGCACGATGTTTTCGGGGGTAAAAGTTGAATATTATACATGTTGAAAATCCAAGTCTTATCAGTTAGTGGAAATATAACGAGTCGTGTACAAAGGTGGGATATAAATCGTTTGTCTGGTATGTGTGTGTGTGTGTGTGTGTGTGTGTGTGTGTGTGTGTGTGTGTGTGTGTGTGTGTAAGTCCTTCGTCTGTTCGGATATAGTGAAGAAGCAGTTTGTGTATGCAAAATGTAAGTCTTTCGTCTGTACAACACACACACAACACACACACACACACACACACACACACACCACACACACCACACACACACACACACACACACACACACACACTACACACTACACACACACACACACACACACACACACACACACACACACACACACACACACACACACAACAACACACACACACACACACACACACACACACACACACACACACACACACACACACACACACACACACACACACACACACACACACACACACACACACACACACACACACACACACGCACACACACGCACACACACACACACACTACCCTCACCTCCACCTCCATCATCTTTCCCAGCCACCTTCACGATCATATTGAACACATAATAAGTAAAGCTAGACAAAGATTAAATTTTCTCAAAATAATTAATGCTCAGTCATGGGACAAGATACTCAAACACTTTTACACCTTGCTACCAGTTTAGTTCGATCGAAATTAACTTATGGTCAAGAGGTTTATTTCTCAGCTCCACAGACGCTGCTAAAAAGTACAAAACATAGATAGTAAGGCTGTTAAGTTGGCACTTGGTGTGCCAGTACACACAAATACGCTCAAAACATACAGGGCAGCTAATCTGTTAACTCTTGAGGACCAACGGAAGTTGGCCACCGCAAAGTATGTGAGTAGATGTCTTTCAGTTTCTAATTCTGTGACAAATGACATTTTTCTTGACTCAAGACAGGATTTCCCGAAAAGAGCGCATTCCCGAAAAGAGCGCAAAACATTTCATATCTTCAACCTATTAGAAACTATACAGAAACTATACAGATGATCTTTTGAAGAGTTGTGATATTGATATTACATCAATTTCAAGTAGTCCCATAATACCCATTATTCCTCAATGGGAGCATATTTCTGCTAGATTCGATACAGATTATACAACTCTAAAAAAAGAGGCTAACATCAATCTTATATCCGTTGAAGCAAAAGAACATCTAGAAAATAAGTATCCGAATCATTTAAAGATTTTTACAGATGGTTCAGTTTTGGAATCATACACAGGGGCTGGATTTGCTATTCCTGCTTTCAAGATAAGAAAGTCATTTTGTCTAGGAAAAGATTTTTCTGTATTTACTGCAGAACTATATGCAATTCTTATGGCCTTATCCTTCATAGCTGATATTGATACTGCGATTTATAGCATTTTACTTTGTGTTGACTCAAAATCTGTTCTTTACAGTCTGCAAAACTGGAATGCAAAAGTTCGAAAAGATTTGATATTTGACGTAAAATACTTAATACATTCAATTATATGTAAAGGTATTAATGTAGAATTTTGTTGGATTCCATCTCACTGTGGTATTTGGGGGAATGAAATGGCTGATAGATCAGCGAAAGAAGGAGCTATTAGAAAATATCCTGATAGTACACTAAAATTAGAAAAACATGAAATAAATTCGATGTTAGAAAGTCGTATAATGACAGAAAAGCTTCCTTCAAAGTCAAAAAATATTACCGTGTTCAAGATCCTTGTCTAGCCTCATTTACAAAATTCGATTAAATTCATGGAAGACTAAATTTCAAAAAATGCAGAATGTGCTTGTGGTCATCCAATATCAGTTGAACATATTCTTTTTGATTGCCCATTGCTATCCCTGTTATACAACATATCTGGGATAGATGTAGCAAAAATGGGATCTTTAAATGATATAATCTACAGCGAAGAAATGATACAAATTGAATCAGTTTTATCCAGCACTATACTTGCAAATTTATTGTAAACATTAAATCATTTATAGTTATTGTATTAATGTTCATATGTAGCCTTTCACACATGAGTGCATATTCACACTAAGACATACACACACACACACACACACACACACACACACACACACACACACACACACCACCACCACACACACCACCACACACACACACCACTCTACACACACACCACACACATGCATACGCACAGACACACACACAAACACACGCGCGCGGCGCGACACACACACACACACACACACACACACACACACACACACACACACACACACCACCCACACACACACACACACACACACACACACACCACACACCACACGCAAACACAGACACAAATTCTTGCACAGCTCGTTTTAATTTGGGTTTTGTTTGTTTGTTTGTTTGTTTGTTTTTGGATTGGTTTATTTTTAGTCTAATATCACCATTGTTGTGAACAGACGTTAAATTAAATCAATCAAATCAAATCAAACCTTCACGATCACCTAGCGGAAGACCATGCTGCGCAGGATACAGGGAGTAAACCTCGGGTCGTCATGAACCATCCCACCAGAGCAGACACAGCACTGCAGCCAGACAGGTGGTGTTCAGTGAGGCTTGCTTCCATTCATTCAGCACATGCGTGACACCGCCAACTGAGACTCCTTGTAATAAATGCCTGGTCGCTGAGCCAGAGTGATTCTTCTTCTTCTTCTTCTTCTTCTTCTTCTTCTTCTTCTTCTTCTTCGTCGTCGTCGTCGTTGTCGTCGTCGTCGTCGTCGTCGTCGTCGTCGTCGTCGTCGTCGTCGTTCATTCAGACAGGAACCCCGGAAGCACTGACGAAGACGCTGCTGTACGGCGGAGGCCCTCCAGTGATCCATAAAGCTTTTCCCCTCATCGGTGTGTTGGCAGGCCAGGTCTCTGCCCTTAGCTTTTCATGTGTGGGACAGGCCTGCAGAAAGTGTTCCACTGTCATTGGGGCTGTCTGGGTGCTGCTGAAGCCATCTTCTTTTTGGCTTCTCCTTGATAATACTTTTGATTTCTTCGAAGGAGACGTCCTGCTCTAGTTGGGGCTGCTGTCCTCCTTCCTTTGCCAGTTGGTCAGCTTCCTCATTGCCATATATATTGCAGTGTGAGGGTATCCACTGGATGACGATATTCTCAGTGGACTGCTGCAGAAAGGCCATGGTAGAGACAAGGGAGTCGAGTTCCTTGTTTTGAGGAATTTTAACAGCCTGCAGTACTGAGCCAGAGTGAGTGAGTATGCCCATCCGAAGGACGCCACTGCGTAACTGCATACATCCAACGAATTCCCATGAACTTGACGATACCGACAAATTTGACTTTGGCTTCCCATGGTCATGCACATGGGGAGAAAATCGAAATTGTCATCATGAGAACAGGAAACGTAGGGCCACAATATTTTCAGGATTTCTTTTTTGCGTGATGGTAAATGAGGATGACGAGGATGAAGCTGTGGTGTCTCATTCTGGTCTGAGACCATAAGACAGGGGCTGTACTCTGCGCTTCTTTTCGTAATTCTATGTCCCGACACAGACCCGAGAGAGACAGGCCCGAGAGATACAGACACCTGCAGAAGCGGTCTGGAAAATTGAGCAGCATTCTCAGAGGTGCATCCAATTAGAAGATGAAACTCAACTTGTGTGTGGTTTCAGTCTGGCCTTGGGAGACCACACAAGTGTAGATAGGATCTGGCTGGTGCCGAAAAATCCCACAGTTGAACGGCCATGATGAGGCTTGAACCCACGACCTTCCAGACCGCGAACTCGCGACACAACCGCTGCACCATGGGGGCTGGTTTGCATATGAGGAGTTGATTAAAAGCGAGTATGTCGCTGTCCGGCCGCTGCGTCTTTCGTCTGCATAGTTGGTATGCAAAAACCCTTTGTATTAGTAGAGAGAGAGAGAGAGAGAGAGAGAGAGAAGAGAGAGAGAGAGAGAGAGAGGATGTTGGAGGGGAGGGAGGAAGTGAAGGGGAGGGGGAGAAGGAAGGAGATAGGGTTAAGGGGAAGGGGGGGGGGGGGTAGGGCAAACTCCGGCTGTATAATTTTTGTCCCTATCTCCTTCTCCCTCCTCCCTCTAACCTTAACCCCTCCCCGCCCCCTGCCGCCTCCCCTATTTCTCCATCTCTTCTTCCTGTTCCTCTTTTTGTCTTTTTACTTGCCTACACCCCCATATCTCTCTCTGTCTGTCTGTCTGTCTGTCTCTTTCTCTCTTCCTCTCTCTCTCCTCTCTCTCTTCCTCTCTCTCTTCCTCTCTCTCTCATCCTCTCTCTTCCTCTCTTTCTTTCTCTCTCTCTCTCTCTCTCTCTCTCTCTCTCTCTCTCTCTCTCTCTCTCTCACAGGTGCTTACACTTCTCTCCAATGCGGGATGCGGGAGGTCGGGAAGGGAGGGGAGGGGAGGGGAGGGGAGGGGAGAGGGATGTACATGCTGACCAGTTTATTGTGTTCATGGCAAGGAGCTCCCACTACCTACCTACCCAAAGAGTGATGATGATGATGTCCTTTGATTTGTATTGCCAGCCACGGCACTGGCCGTGTTGAACACAACACTGACGACAGGTGGTCCAGGGGTCAGTCCCTCTTCACACTGGCCGATATAGTAGAGGTCAGTGGGAGTCCAGGGTGGTCGTGTCTGTGCTGCAGTGAGAATGTCCATTAAGCACTGCTCTTGGTAAGATGGCCTTGAATGGAGTCACTTTTGTGTGTGTGTGTGTGTGTGTGTGTGTGTGAGTGTGTGTGTGTGTGTGTGTGTGTGTGGTCATGTCTGTGCTGCAGTGAGAGTGTCCATTAAGCGCTCTCTGGGTAAGATGGCCTCGAATGGAGTCACCTGTGCGTGTGTGTATGTGCGCGCGCGCGCGCGCGCGCGTGTGTGTGTGTGTGTGTTTCTCTGTGTGATTTGTGTGTGTGTGTGTGTGTGTGTGTGTGTGTGTGTGTGTGTGCGCGGTGCGGGTGCTGTATGCGTGCTTTCACGCTACGCGCGCGCATATGTGGGTGTTGGGGAGTGTGTGTGTGTGTCGGTGTGTGTGTTTGTGTGTGCGCGCGCACATGCGCGCATTCTTGTGTGCTTCTTTAGTCGGCCTAGTCGATGAAAAAGATACACACGGCAGAAAGTGTTGGCACAGCCTATCAGAAACTGCCAGTTCGGTTTTCTGTCACCTGGCAAACATCACAACAAACGAAACAAAGCAAGAAACAAATAAATGCTCTCACATTTACAGAGAATTTGGGGAGGGAAAAAGGAAGAGGGGGGGGGGGGGGGGGGGAAGGGGGACCGAGTGGGAGGGAGTGGGGACAAGTGTGAATAACGATGCATTTTTTTTTTCAGTAGATGATGAGTACTTTTTTGTAGCGAGGAGGAGAACCAGCATGGATGGGGGAAGGGGAGGGAGAGAAACGGAAGGATGAGGAAGCCGTCATGGGGGTCGGAACTAAGGTCAAAGCGAGGGCAGAGATTGATGAAGATCACGTTACCGAGATCCATTCGGGTCTAAGTCTGCACAGCAGAGGTTTTCTTACGCTCTTTTCATATCTCCCCAGGCCCGTGAGATACTGACACCTGTAGCCTTGATCAGAAAATGTGAGCGGCGCTGTCAAAAAAAAAAAAAAAAAAAAAGACGCATCTTTGAAAAGGATTAAACTCAATTGTGTGATTTCACCCTTACAGTGTCTGAGTTATTACCAAACTCACCTCCAAGTAGGATCCACCCGTAGCTTTGAAATCCCAGAAATAAATGCCCATGGTGGGATTCGAACTCAAGACCCCCCCCCCCAGCCCACTACCCTCGACACTAACCACTGTATCGCGCCGGCTGGTTCTTTCTTGAAGTCTTGCTTTCGTATGTGTGTATTCTGGGATGGGTGGGGTGGTTAGGGGGGGGGGGGGGGAGGGGGAGATACGTAGTAAGCAGACAAGTGATTGAATGAGTGTGCGAGCTAGTTGGAACTTCAGCAGTGTTCAGTTGAAACTGTGAGCAAAGATATGAAGATGATGAATGAACGAAGAAACGAATGAATAAACAATTGCAGTCCTGTCGTTGGATGGACGGTTATGGCGCCCATGGGAAGGGGATGCCCACTCACGCTTGCTCCTCCGCTATTCAGCAATTATTGTTGTCCATTGGTGGCTGCGTATGGTCTGTCAGAGCAGGCAGTAACGAACAGCACCGATGTGAGTCAGAAGCAGTGCAGTGTCTTTACTGACGACCTGGTCTTGATAGATGCTTGTGGATTTCCAGTGCTGGGGCTGCCACGGATACGGTGCTGTGTCTGTCTTGTTTCTTTCTGCCTAAAATCTCAATCCTTGATGGAAAAGAAGATTTTCCGAGTTTTGAGTTCCCGCTGTGTGTGTGTGTGTGTGTGTGTGTGTGTGTGTGTGTGTGTGTGTGTGTGTGTGTGAGAGAGAGAGAGAGAGAGAGAGGAGAGAGAGGGGAAGAGAGCGTTTGGTAGAAACACTTTGAGCAG
>CM065733.1:34973008-34975508 GCA_033310375.1 Conus canariensis | reverse complement strand
CACTGCTGTCGGGTTAATGGATCCACACAGCACACTGATCTTGCTCATCAGTGAGGCCCGTCCACAGTCCACTAACCATCGGCCCACTGCCGCCGATGGTGATCGATACTCTCTCTCTCTCTCTCTCTCTCTCTCTCTCTCTCTCTCTCTCTCTCTCATGGCTTGCTTGCTGCTGCGGCTGTGCGGACCCAGCACACGGAGCTAGATCGATAGCCTAACCCGAGTCTTCTCTGAGTAGTTCCAGGCAGACCGGCACGGCCACTGTGCGTGTATGTGTGTGTGTGCGCGTGTGTCTGGCGGAAGGTCTGGGCGTGTTGCTCCGTAGACAGAGGAGGTGACACTGACTGACCACTGCTGTGTCTTCGTGCTACGTCACCGGCCGGCGAGTGTCAGAGGTCTGGACCAGACTGCAGGCGGGTGGTGGACGTCTGTCTGAGGGTGCCGGAATCCACCCTGTCCTTGGTCTGGAGACGGTTCCTCGGTGTCCCTGTGTCGTGTGTGGACAGTGATCATTCATAGGCCGGTTGGGTGAAGAAAAAGAGAGCAGGGGAACAAATATTATGCTAATGCATGGTCTTGGAAACCATTTTCCGTTATCTTTAGGAAATAGAAGTTTTCCGTACACTAAGTAGATGCTGATAACAGTCTGGGTAATAAATCTTGTGTCTTAACAGCATGCAACAGTAGACTTGTTGATGATGTACGCGGCCAAAGCTAGAGAGGAGGAAAAGAAATGATGCAATGGTGTCGGTAGGGTGGATCCGTTCATGCCCTGGGTGTCGCTGAAAGTTCTGGATGAAGAAAAGAATGCGGCAAAGCCAAAAAATGCGAATGAAGTTGCTAGAAACAGTCTTGTGTGACAATTTTCTTTGCTATTTTCTTTGCACGCATTGTTCCAAGCATTTGAGTCGTTGCAGTCAAACCCGGTGCTGTTTGTGACAGGAAGGTCGTCGCTTCAAGTTCTGAATGTTTACCAGTGAATAAGATGATTATAGTGTCTGACCAGAACTCGGTTGTAGATCACTGTTGTTGTCAATGTTTCCATGTTGGAAATAATGATGTGTTGAAGAAATGCTCCCAGTTACATTCAGATCTGTGTTCATATTTCATAGTACATGTTATGTCCCACCCACCTTTGCCTGTTTTCTAATGCTGCCAAAGCTGCATGGTTAATTAATGTAGTTGGCTGTGTAGAAGCCTTGGACGGCAAAAAATGCATTTCCAGAAAAAAAAGCAGAGCATTGACAAGCCCACTCTTTTGGTGCCGCTTTGGTAGCTGCTGCATGGACATCACAGGAACAGTAGCGGTGTTGTCGGTGTAGTTGTAATGGTATCTACACCCTTGGAAATCTCTGTCCCTGTGTTGATCACATTGTTCAGAGACGTGGGAAGTAGAGTGGTGGTGGTGGTGGTGGTGGAGGTGCAGGCATCAAATGTGTGGGGGGTAGGAGGGATGGGGCGGAGGAGGGGGAGGAGGAAGGGGAAGAGCTAATTGCAGAGGTGTAATCATGATCCGAACACTGCCTAGGTCTGTCCCCAGATCTGTTTCCTCTCCGCCCTCCCTTCCTGCTTGTCCTGACGTCTGACATCATTTCCTCTCTGTCTGTCTGTCTGTCTGTCTGTCTGTCTGTCTGTCTGTCTGTCTGTCTGTCTGTCTCTCTCTCTCTCTCTCCAACACACACCATCCCCCCTCTCTTCTAACACCATCTCTCTCTCTAACACCATCTCTCTCTCTCTCTCTAACACCATCTCTGTCTGTCAAACACCATCTCTCTCTCTCTCTCTCTCTCTCTCTCTCTCTAACACCATCTCTCTCTCTCTCTCTGTCTTTAACTCCATCTCTATCTCTGTCTCTCTCTCACCCCCACACACCATCTTCCTCTCTCTAACACCATCTCTCTCTCTCTCTTTTCTCTCTCTCTCCCTCGCACACACACACACACGAACACACACACACACACACACACACACACACACACACACACACACACACACACACACACACACACACACACCATCTCTCTTTGTCTCTCTGTCTCTTTCTCTGTCTCTTGTCTGTCTGTCTGTTTGTCTCTTTTTCTCTCTCTCTCCTCTCCCTGTCTCTGTCTGTCTGTCTCCATCTCTCTCTCACATACACACCATCTCTTCTTTCTCTCTGTCTGTCAGTCTCCCCTTTATTTCTCTTTCTTCCTGTCTCAGTCTGTCTGTCTGTCTATCTTCTCCGTGTGCGCGTTGTTTGTGTGTGTGTGTGTGTGTGTGTGTGTGTGTGTGTGTGTGTGTTGTGCGCGCGCACGCATGCGTGCGTGTGTGTTTCTCTGCCTCAGTCTCTCTCTTCTCAGTCTCCATGTTTGCCTCTGTTTCCACTCCTTTCTAATCCCTTCCTCCCTCCCATATCCCTTTTCTCTCTCTCTTGTGTGCGCTCTTGTGCATGTGTTTGAGCATACACAGCCTGTGTGTGCTCGAATGCATGCACAAACAAAGTGTCTCTGTAAGCTTATTC
>CM065733.1:34955508-34968008 GCA_033310375.1 Conus canariensis | reverse complement strand
AAAAAACGAGTCTGAGTGGCACCAAAAACAGTTGCAAGACGAACTAGTTTTGGTTGCATACATATATAACCACACAGTTCACTGGATATCTGTGTCGTTCCTCGTTGTTTATCATGTACACCATGTTTCAGACAAGTGGGAAACAACCTGGTCATTCCTGGCGGGGCCCGCACCATCGATGCACGGGGCAGGATGGTCATTCCGGGTGAGCTAGGCAAAACCACATCATTGTCTTTGTTTGCTTTTTAAAAATTTTTGTTTTTGTTTTTCTACAGTTCATCCTTTCAGCCGTTTAAAGATTGCTCCTCTGAACACCACAAAGTGAGTCTAGCAGCACTGCAGGGTCTGCCCTGGTGGGTTGCCTCTTAGCTACCTGATGCTGCTTGGTTCCTGTGCACTGCAGGTGTTGGGACTGCAAGTCTGGGTGTGCCTGTGTATGAGTGAGCTGGAAAGAATGGGTGCGAGAAGTCATGGAAGATATGACATGCGTAAAAAACAGAAAAGATGGTGATGATTCTTCCCACCACTGTTGACAGATGCCGTGCGTGTGTATATTGCGGTCATGTAATCCACGGCAGCTGCCTTGACTTTTCCTGCAGGATGCAGTGGGGCTTACTGCTGTTGACAGAAAAAAGATCCTGGCTGTACGGTCTGTGAGGGACTGGATTGGTTCTAACCATTGTAGCTTGTGCGTGACTTGGAGGAACAGGACAGGGAGCTGTGGAGAGGGCCTGACTGTCTGCTGTTCTGTCTTCCCTCCACCTGTGCTCCACCTGTGGTTCACACGGGGGCCGTCCACACTGTCATCGTCGTCTCTTCCATGGAGTGTAGTTTTATTTCACCTGTGCCTGTTTGTTTGCTGATGTGTGTGTGTTAGCAGGATCATGCAAAAAAAAGGAAAAGAAGAGAAACTTGGTGGAAAATCGATCCGTTTAATTCCGGTAGATTTGGATCAAAAGACAAATCTAGGATCTGTACAACCTTGGGAGGGGTCCACATGTATGCGTTCATGATGCGGGTCTTCTGCTCGCCCGCTTACCCTTCAGTGGAGATGAATGTTTTCAGAGGATATTGATTAGAATGACGTCATGTCTTATAATGTTATTGTTCAATATGCAGGCTTTAGCAGCCTTTTGCCAGTTGTATTTCATCTCTTGGGTGCTTGTTTTCAAAGGATGTACAGCGCTAGATGGAAGACTATCTTCAAGCTTTGATTTTTTTTTCTTCTGAAAACAGAATTCTTTCAAGTGTTTGTGAAGTTGTTTGGTTTTGTTTAGAGTTCATTCTGTAACAATGGAGGTTTGCAGTGTATGCTAAAGATAAATCACTCTGCTGGTGAACAAAAAAAATATGCACAGGTTTATTCAGTTTCAATGTATCACCACTAGTTAATGATTTATTCATGTGAACAGATTGCTGGAGCTTTTCACATCATAATAACGTTTGAAAGTCTTAATTATTGTTTTTACTTTTTCTGCTTATTAATTCAAGTTATTGAAAGCAATGTTTTTGCTGCGTAAATCTTCTCTGCACGTTATCTATGAGGGTTATGCACTCCCTCAGATTGCAGAACCCATACCGCATTTGCAGATTCAATAACTGGTCATTTATCTGACAAGTCATAAGTGTTTTGTTCACAGGGTATAATGACAGCATGAATATTGTCGATGTAACGAGCGGTCATGACTGTTCCCAGGCGGCATTGACACCATGACCCACATGCAGTTTCCCTTCATGGGAACAACGGCGGCGGATGACTTCTACAGCGGCACTAAGGCAGCGCTGGCCGGAGGGACGACTATGATCAGTAAGGACATTTAGCGTCAGGTCTTTGTGTGATAATGGGACATCTCTGTAACCACCTGCACAGACTGTGTGAAGGAAGGCCATGAGAGGGAAGGGGTTGGGACATGAAGGTTAGTCTACAACAGACCACAACCCAATGGTCTTCAGAAGAAAAAAAAATTTATTAAAGTCAGGGGGCTTTTTTTTCCAGAGGGGTTTATTATTTGAAAGGATTACTTTTGGGAAGGATTTCATAGAGAAGGACCATAGGATTACGTTTAGGAAGGATTTCATTGGGAAGGACCATAGGATTATGTTTAGGAAGGATTTCATAGGGAAGGACCATAGGATTACGTTTAGGAAGGATTTCATAGGGAAGGACCATAGGATTACGTTTAGGAAGGATTTCATGGGGAAGGACCATAGGATTACATTTAGCAAGGATTTCATAGGGAAGGACCATAGGATTACGTTTAGGAAGGATTTCATGGGGAAGGACCATAGGATTACGTTTAGGAAGGATTTCATGGGGAAGGACCATAGGATTACTTTGTGGAAGGATTTCATGGGAAGGACCATAGGATTACTTTGTGGAAGGATTTCATGGGGAAGGACCATAGGATTACTTTGCGGAAGGATTTCATTGGGAAGGACTATAGGATTATTACTTTTAGGAAGGATTTCATTGGGAAAGACCATAGGATTACTTTGCGGAAGGATTTCATTGGGAAAGACCATAGGATTATTACTTTTAGGAAGGATTTAATTGGGAAGGACTATAGGATTATTACTTTTAGGAAGGATTTCATTGGGAAAGACCATAGGATTACTTTGTGGAAGGATTTCATTGGGAAGGACCATAGGATTATTACTTTTAGGAAGGATTTCATTGGGAAGGACCATAAGATTACTTTGCGGAAGGATTTAATTGGGAAAGACCATAGGATTATTACTTTTAGGAAAAGGATTTAATTGGGAAGGACCATAGGATTATTACTTTTAGGAAGGATTTAATTGGGAAGGACCATAGGATTATTACTTTTAGGAAAAGGATTTAATTGGGAAGGACCATAGGATTATTACTTTTAGGAAAGATTTCATTGGAAAGGACCATGTATTGTGTTAAGAGAGAACTCGTTGGAAGGGATTGGTATTGGGTGTTGTATGGAAAGGGGCTTTTGTTTGGAGGCATCTTTTATTAGATATTTTTCTAGCGGGGTATGGAGAATTATGACATGGAACCAGCTGGAAAAAAGAGCCCAGGACAGAGATGCCTGGAGGTCCTTGGTTGGCGGCCTGTACCCCAGGAGGGGTAATAGGCGATGAATGAATGAATGAATGGAGAATTGGAGAAGGGTACAAGGGGTGAGAAGGGGAGGGGTAAGTAGAAGAGTTTTTTTGTTGTTACTGAGATGTTTTAATTAGGTTTTTTTTTTTTTTCTTTTCAAAATTGGAAGTGGTTTTATGGGGAGGGATTGGTGTTTTTTTTTTTTTTTATTGATTTAGTGGGAGTAGGGATGGGAACTGGGAGAGGTTTAAAAAAAAAAAAAAATTGTTTCTACTGGGAAAGTGTTTCAGTGGGAGGAGTTCTTTTCATTTGAAGGGGTCTGTCTTTGGAGATGTTATTGTGTCGCTGTAGTTCTACTGAAGAGAATCTGACATTCTTTTGTACTGAGAATAATCTAGTCAGGGTTCTCACCCAAGCTGTACTTTTATTGGTCAACAACAACAACCCATCTTCATGACGCTGTCAGCAAACCTGTATGTCAATTGTTTCTTGTATTGATAGCAAAATATTGAAAATATAGTGAAGTGTGTAAAATGAGTGTGTGTGTGTGTGTGTGTGTGTGTGTGTGTGTGGTGTGTGTGTGTGTGTTTGCATGTGTGTTTGCATGTGTGTGTGCGTGCATGAGAGTGTGTGTGTGTGTGTGTGTGTGTGTGTGTGTGTGTGTGTGTGTGTGTGTGTGTGTGTGTGTGTGCGCGCACACACTTGTGCATGCATGCTTGCATATATTTCTCTTGGATTTGTTTTCTAAGCATTTGGTAGCATGCGTTCTGATTTCTGTGCAGGTGTACGTGCATGCACGCAACAACTATATTAATGAATTTCTTCTCTCTGCCCCCTGTGTGCAGTCGACGTGGTGTGTGACCAGCGGGGAGAGTCACTGGTGGAGGCCTACGACAAGTGGCTGAGTCAGGCGGAGAGCAAGGTGTGCTGTGACTTTGCCCTGCAAGTGGCCATCACCTGGTGGGGCGACCAGGTCTTCAAAGAGATGGAGATCCTCACCAGGAGAAAGGTGGGGGTGTTTGTGGGGGGTGGGTGGGGGGGGGGGGGGCTGAGGGCAGAGGGTCAGGGGGAGTAGGTGTGTGTGTGGTGTGTGTGTGTGTGTGTGTGTGTGTGTGTGTGTGTGTGAGTTTGTTACAAACACACACACACACAAACACACAATGCACACACACACACACACATACTCACTCACACACACACACTCACTCAGATATGCCCACACATATATAAGACACACAAAGATGCGAACAGATTTGTGCACACGTACGCGCACACACGCACACACACACACACACACACACACACACACACACACACACACACACACACACACAACACACCACACTAACACACACACACACACTAACACACACACACACACGTATCACCTGCTCATGCAATGGAAACTGGCCCATAGAATGTAAAAAAAAAAAAAAAAACTTCCTGAAAAAAAAGTTCTTGCATCTTTGAATTTGTGGATGATGCAATATTAGTTTTTTTTTGGTTACTGTTATGATTGTTGTTGTTGTTATAGTTTTTAAACATCCCACATATTTTCTACATTACTTTTATGAATGGGCTTTGGTGTATATGTGGGACTTCTTTTTTTTTGTTCATTACTTTTATGAATGGGGTCTGGCATATATGCTCAGTAGCGTCACTGTTACACCCACTCTCTTTTGGCTCAGCTGTGCAAAGCCACACTCAGGAAACTCGCATAACAGACCCTGTACCAGCAGTCCATAGGGAGCAGTCAGTATTGCTGCACCACACATGCTGACTGAGTATGGACATATTTCCAGCCAGCATGGAAGACTTACTTTGGTTTAGACCTCTAGACCTACAACTTTTTTTTTTTCTTTTTCAATTTTGAAGAAAGAGAATAGAGCGTAACACCAGGACAAAGCAGACCAAAACCAGTGGTCACAGAAATCCTGCTGTTCACAGACAGGTACAAGTTAATTTTATGATCGTCATTGTAGACGGAAGTTAGGCACTTAACTTCTGATGAAATGTTTCTGCAATCTCCTGCAATTTTTTTTAATGTTATTGTTGAAAACCTGATCCACGTATACGGATGATAAAGATGTAGGTCCCTTCTCTCTCTCTCTCTCTCTCTCTCTCTCTCTCTCTCTCTCTCTCTCTCTCTTTGTGTCTGTGGTGCAAGTGGGAATAAGGCAATTGTTCAGACAAGTGAAAATAAGGATAATCAGCACAGAACTGCTGTGCATGACCAGTTTGGGATATATGCAGATTTAGAGATAAAAGAGTTGAAGCTGCAGCGTATCTTTGGCATTAAATACTTGCTTCAGGCAATAGGAAAAAATCCTACCCCCCCCCCCCCCATTCACACACACACACACACACACACACACACACACACACACACACACACACACCACCACACACACACACACCCACACACACACACACACACACTGTTTGATTCCAACCAGACCTCAGGTTTTCTGGATGAAGATACTGCGCACAAAGTGCTCAGCTAAACCCTTGATCTGTATTCATTAACATTTTTTCGTGAAAAAAAAAAAAACACAAGAAAAAAACTAAAACAAAAACAAAACCAACCAACCAACCAAAAAAAAAAAATGGAAAGAAACGTACAATCACAATCAGGAACTGTGGACGCTTGTGCTGTATGCTACAGGTGTGAATGCGTTCAAGGTGTTCATGAACTACAAAGACACCCTCATGCTGAGCGACTCTGAGATGTTCGCTGCCTTCAAGCGCTGTAAGGAGCTGGGTGCTCTGCCCTGGTGCGAGCAGAGAATGGACAGATTGCTGCCCTGGTCAGTGGTGGTCACTGAATGTTTGTTCCTCTGTGTGGGTTGGTTTGTTAGGCTTTTTTTTTTATCCCCTTGTCTTTTCCATTCTTCTGTATTCTGTGTTCAGTTCCCCATCTTCTTACGGTGTTGATCTTTTGGGTTCGTTTTCTTCTGCTTGTACTTTTTCTGTTCAAACCCAAGCTGCAGTTGCATCAATGGATATTTATAGAATAAAATACGAAACGCTTTTTATTTTCAATAAGTTTTATCACATGAATTGTCAGTTTGATTATATCCCATTATTGTAATCAGCATTTTATTTTGTATTGTAAGTATTTTTTTGATAGTGGCAGTTCCGTTAGGACAAAGATTTCCAACAAAAACACCCTCACCATATCTTTAACCTTTTCCTTATGTAAATTTGTGGAGCTAGTCTTTCCCTATGTGCATGCTGTTTTATGGTTCGACAACCATTATTTTACATAGCATGTTTAGCAGTTTGCAATTTGGTGTTGTTATTTTGCGTTAGATTTCTGTTTTAGTCTGACAATCAGCATTTTTATCAGATGAATTCAGTTCTAATACCTCAGATTAGTTGTAGAGATTAAAAAGAAAACGGTGTCATGCATCTCTGTACACTCAGCCCATGCCGCCCAGTGTTGGGTGGCACGTCGCGAACAGAGGATAACGCTGCCGCCCAAATGTGGACGGCACATGGCGAAGTAGTCACAGTCTGGTTTTCCTGCAAAAGATTTCACTTTGTTTATGAAGACTGGGAAATGCAAGACTGTACTTCCAGTTAATTGAGACCCACTGTATCCAAAGACCTTGGTATAACAGTTTCTGGAGATGGCTAGAGAGACATTCCGGTGCAGTCCAAGATGTTGTTGTTGCAGCAGTAGTTGTAGTTTTAATAGCAGCAGCAGTGGTTGTAGTAGTTATCAATATATGTAATTAAAGTAATACTAGTAATAGTAGTAGTAGTAGTAGCAGCCACTGTAGTAGTAGTAGAATAGTAGCAGCAGCAACCATTAGTAGTAGTAGTTGTAATAGTAGTTGTCATGGTTATTGCAATATTTCATAGCAGCAGTTATTAAGATATGATAATGATCGTAGCAGCAGCAACAACAGCAGCAGTTCTTGGGATATGTCATTGTTGTAGTAGATGTAGTTGTAGTTTTGTTGTACAAGTAGTGTACTTTTAGTAACAGTTACATTCATACAAATTGTAGCTTTAGAAGTAGTACCTCTTAGCAATATAGCATTATTAGCAGTCATATAATAATGGTAGCAGCATCTTCAGAGCAGCAGCAAGTAGTAACAACAATTGAAATGGTAGAACAGCTGGTGTTGTATTTTGTTGTGTTTCGCATCCTGTTTATTTTGACCCTAATTTTTTTTCTCCACCAGAAAGCAGAGGAGCTGGTGGCAATGGGAGTGACAGGCCCTGAGGCCCATGAGATGTGTCGCCCTGAAGAGGTAAGTGACTTTGTCATCAGCAGTCGTAGCATCCACAGGTGTGCATGCCAGTTGTAACAAGGTTTTATGTGTCTCTTTACTAGTAGAAATAAGATTTACTGAATTATCGCTTCAGTTATGATAACACCCACGTCTGATGAACAAAACTGACAAGTCTGTATTTCGCTAACAATAAATTGTCAATGACCTCCATGCCTGTGACAGGTTCATGCCTCTGTTGGCGTGTTCATTAAATTGTGGCGGCACCCTCCAGGGAGGAATGCTTACTCATGCTGGCTCTGCAAGTTTCTTTAGGTTGGATCAGGGCAAGCATCACTGACACACTAAAATGAGTCAGGAGCAGTGCAGTGTCATCTTTAGTGTGTTGCATTTTGTCAACCTAATTATAATGATAATAAATATAACAATGATGAGAATGATAGTAATAATAATATAGCTGTCTAGTTGGTGTTTGTGACAGATCACACAGATCAAGTGTGGATATGGTGTGGGTAAGGAACTAAAATGACTAAAAAAACAAACAAAAAAAACCAGGATGTGGTGTGGATAAGGAATGGAAATGATTAAAAAAAAAAACCCTGGATGTGATGTGGATAATGATCTGAAATGACCAGAAAAAAACCTGGATGTGGTGTGGATAAGGAACTGAAATGACTATAAAACCTGGATGTGGTATGGATAAGGAACTGAAATGACTAAAAAAAAAACCTGGATGTGGTATGGATAAGGAACTAAAATGACTATAAAACCTGGATGTGGTATGGATAAGGAACTGAAATGACTAAAAAAAACCTGGATGTGGTATGGATAAGGAACTGAAATGGCTAAAAAAAAAAAACCCTGGATGTGGTGTGGATAAGGAATTGAAATGACTGAAGAACCTGAATGTGGTGTGGATAAAGATCTGAATTGACTAAAGAACCTGAATGTTGTTTTGATAAAGATCTGAAATGACTAAAAAAAAAACCCAGGATGTGGTGTGGATAACAATCTGAAATGAGCTGTGCAGAAGTAATGTCACAGAAGGGGCACAGAAACCGAGACAGCAAAAATAACAGAAATTTACAGTGAATCAAGATCAAAGTTTTATGTATGCTGTTCATTGAGGACAAAGATTACATACTTGAGAATGAAGGGCAAGTTTTACATAACATTTTATAAGGTATAATTCAATTTACATAAATTTACATAAATGTGCATCAGTTGAAAAAACAGTTTACAAGATTTTTTTTTGTGCATTTCCTGACTGTACAACAAGGACAAATTTTACATGATGAAATGGCGGTTCTGATTAAAAAAAATCAGTTTAGATATACATCAGAAATATTTACATGGCATAAAAAGATCTGTATAGATATAGATCAGAAATATTTACATGGCGTCGTGCCCTTGGTGAGCCTTTGTCCATGTCTTCATGGTCGGCAAGGTCACGGGATTTTTGCCGGCAGAACAGGCTTGATGTGCCATCAGAGGGGATGCTCTCTCACCCCAACACCACAACCCAGCAATTATTGCCAACAGCGGAGCATTTAGCAGATGATGTTCTTCAAATGGAAGGTCAAAGCAGGCACCACAGAACACTGCCAGAATGATACAGCAACAGGGCAGTCTCTTCTTTAGTACGGTTACCTAGTGAGGACCTGGTATTGACACTCTCAGTGAGCTGTGACAGTGCCAACCTGGATTTGGTTTGTGTATGGGAGAACTGGAATGGGCGGGGCATGGAAGCAGCACCAACGAGAGAGCGCGGAAGATGAGACATCAGAAAAAAAGTCTATGTGATTTTCCATAAGTGATTACAGTGGTAGGACTCGCAAGTTTGTGGATTTTAGTGGAACCAAAATTTGGTTTTCTCCATTTCTTTGTTTGCTTCCATGGAAGAAAAAAATATTGAAGAATCAACAACATGAATATGGAAGTGATCTTATCAGCAAATTGTTGTATTCCCAAATGGTTCAGTTCTTGGAGCATTACAGTCAGCGTTTCGGGAACAGCGAGTTTGAAGGACAAATTGTCAGTGATGAGGTTGGACATTGAAGGCGAAACTGTTCAGGAAATACAATTGACTGACTTCTTGGAGACAGGATTGGACTGAGATATGTGTTAAAGAAGAGACCTTTAGTCATTTCATAAGAAAAGTTAAAACTCAGGGTATAGTTTGTTGAGCGCTTGTAACAGAAACATGCCACTCTTGCGAAAGGTATGACATCATGAAGCAAAGAAAGAAACTAATCAGAGATCATGAATTATAGTGATAGAATAACAAAATTATGCTTATTTTTTATGCCTCAAAATGTGTCAGATCACACAGTTTCAATTCATGTTGTGAAAGTCTTTCTGAGGTCCCCTCGATGCCTTGGATTTCTTTCTTCTTTTCAGTTGGCTCTGTTCCATTCCTGTAGTGATCCAGTTGTCATGGCTACCCTCATTGCAGGTGGAAGCGGAGGCTACCCAGCGTGCCATCACCATCGCAGACCAGGTGGGAGCCCCTGTGCTGATTGCCCCGGTCATGAGCAAGTCTTCTGCTGATGCTGTGTCCAGTGCCAGAAGAAGTGGTAGGAGTCATTGCGCTCTGCTACTCCTGTTGCAGAACTTTGTGAAATTGGGAGGGGGCTGTTTTTATTGATTAACGTTATTGCTTTCTCCCTCTGTGTTTCTTTTGTTTTATTTTGTTTTGTTTTGTGTCTTTTGACACACAAATACAGAAAAAGATACATACATACGTACATACAGATGCACAAAGAAATCCACGCACACACTCGCTCACACATACATGCATTCACACACGGACTCACGCATACACACACACATACGCACGTACGCACGCACACACACACACACACTCACACTCACACACTCGCTCTCACACATACACACACATACACACTCTTTCTCTCTCTCTTTCTCTTTCTGTCTCACCCTCACTGTCACCTGTGCCTACCCATACATACACTTGATTGTAAAACGTCATAAAAGAACCAAAGAAACACAGAAGTCTTTCAGCTGAGCTGATGCTCTTCCCCTCTGTCCTCCAGGCAAGGTGGTGTTTGGGGAACCTATCACTGCCTGTCTCGGCACGGATGGGACTCACTATTGGAACAAGTGCTGGCGTCATGCTGCCGGTCATGTGATGGCGCCTCCTCTGCGGCCAGATCCCACCACCCCTGGCTATCTCCTGGACCTCCTGGCCAAGTCAGTGAAGTGGACCGTCATCTGTGTGCCAGTGGTTCGAACATCGTAGTTGTGTGGACATTGACATATATATTATAGTATACACTTCTCTTGTGTAGGAACAGAAGTTATGACCACATGTCATTCAAGAATAAATGTTTTGTCTTGTGGGTTTTTGTTGTTGTTGTTTGGGTTAGTATTGCTAAAATGTTACTGATACTGCCAATGCCCCAGCACAAGTAGATTTGTCCCTCACTTCTTTATGAGGGAATTTTCTGTATTATATTGTCAACAACCCTCATTCAAATGCATTTCCACTGTCAACTTGTTTTCACCTTTTATCATGCCACTTTGGCCACATAAACTTTCAGTTGTTCTTCTTCATCTTCGTTTGCTCAGGCAGCAACTCTAGCAGCCCCAACAATTGCGGCTGTATGTTGGAGGCTCTCCAGAGGGCCAGTGGGTTTGTCCCACATCAGCAAACATGTTCTGTATTGAGGCTGTGGTGTGCTAGACAGTCCAGGTGGAAGTTGCACAGCAAAGGCACACTGCAGAATCATCAATGTGGAACTTGGTGAACATGTGATGTCCCTGCCTGCGCTGCCCTGTCCTCAGTCTCACAGTGGTTGCTTGGTCTTCTCTGGCTGGGAGGTTTTTGGCATCTGTACAGCTGTGATCAGGGTGATTCTGAAGCTGTGTTCCCTCCTGCTTCTCCCTTACTATTGTTCTCACTGTTTAAGGTTGTGGCAGGAAGTATGCGGTACTACTACCGCTGGAACAAAATTATCAGCAGGAAGTTCCAGCCATCCTCCGTACCCTCGCCATCCCATACTCTCCCCCTCCGCTTCCACCAGTATGTCCCTCTGAGGTAGCTGAGCAGAGTATACAACATGATCTTCTAGAGGATTGCCAAAGGCTGCATGAACTGAGGGTGCTGCAGCACCACGAGAAGAAGGGAGGAGTCACAGAAGAGAGCCAGGGCTGGTGAGGAAGTGAAGTTCAGAATGTCTGGGAAAAAGAAGAAGACCCGGCAGTTTTGTTCCTGCTGGGACATGAGTCAGTCTGTCTTCAATTGGAGCAGCTCATGCAGCCAGATCCCTTTTCCTCAGTTCACCACTTGTTCATATTTTCTGACCATCTTTTTTTTTCTGTGGATATTCATTCTCTTTTCATCTTTTTCTGCATTGAAACTAATGAGTGCTGGACGGATGAAGGTGTTCAGAGAATGAAGATACTGTGACACGTTTCAGCATTTTAACATCTTTCATTCTGAGGGGGTCAAGTGGTCATCCAGGTCATGACTCCTGGACACCCTTCTGCTGTCGCCTTATTTATTCATTTAATTTGTTTTTGCGCATGGCCATAGTTTGAATCTGTAACTCCTGGATGGTCTGATACTTCAAGGCATTGTCTTTAGAGAAATGGTTAATCCATGTTGCCACTGAAATCTGAATCTTGTAACTCCTGGATAGGTCTGATATCATTTCTTAGAGAATGGTTATCCATGTTGCATGAACATCTAATCGGATAGTTGATTTCAAGCATGCTTTAGAGAAATGGCTTACCCATGATGCCATTGGACATCTGTTATAAATTAGTAGATGTATGCTTTTTGTTCCTTCTCGACCAGATCACACCGGAATTCTTGTCAGCTGCTTCTGGGATGTGCAATGTAGTCTCTGGCTAAATGTATAGCAGCAACAATACTAAATGGTTACAGTGATAATAACTCCCTTTCTTTGACATGACCTGACCCTGCGGCATGGTGACCTGTCGACAGCAACGACCTCCAGGTGACAGGGTCAGACAACAGCACGCACAACGCCGACCAGAAGGGACTGGGAAAGGACGACTTCCGGAGAATCCCTCACGGTGTGAACGGTGTAGAGGACAGGATGTCTGTCCTATGGGAGAAGGGCGTGGTGAGTGTTGGACAGCTGGTGCATCTGGCTGGCAGTCAGCATCAGCCACCATCATCATTAGCATCCTTATCA
>CM065733.1:34913008-34950508 GCA_033310375.1 Conus canariensis | reverse complement strand
TGGTTTTGGATAGTATGAGGGCCCACATAACTGACTCTGTAAAAGAAGCTATCAGAAAAACCAACTCAATTCCAGCAGTGATCCCAGGAGGCACAACAAAATACTTGCAACCTCTCGACATCAGTGTCAATCGTGCATTCAAAGTGGCACTGCGTGTTGAGTGGGAAACTTGGATGACCAGCGGGGAAAAATCATTCACCAAAACTGGTCACTTGCGACGAGCAAGCTTTGCTCAAGTCTGCCAGTGGATCCTGACCGCATGGGGTAAAGTAAAGCAGTCCACCATTATCAATGGTTTTCGGAAGGCTGGACTGTGTGCTGCACGACGATGGAGCAGCAGCGACCTTCACCTTGCCCCAAGAGGAAAGCGACAGTGAAAACGAGGCTGAAGTCAGTGACAAGATGGCGGAGGAAGCGCTGCTAGTGCTGTTCAACTCCGACACTGAAGAAGAAGACTTCAGTGGATTTAGCGGACAGGATGATGATGACACTGAATAAATGCGATAATATGAACTTTATTTTTGTTGTATATATCTGCGGCTTATAAACCGGTGCGGCTTATTTGTGGAAAAAGTTCAGATTTTTAAAAAATTTAGTGGGTGCGGCTTGTATACAGGTGCGCTCAATAGACCGAACTTTACGGTATGTACAGGCACTTTGTAGAAAATATGCTCATTTTAGTTGAAAAATACACCAACAGCAGTTTTTTTAGGTTAACAGGTCTGTATTTCAGTCTGATGTTCTCTGGGCAAAATTTTGAATATAAAATGACACAGGTTTAATTCACCCACCCACATGCTGTGTACAATAGTTTGAATATGAAATGACACAGGTTTAATTCACCTATCGACATACACACAGTTTGAATATGAAATGACACAGGTTTAATTCACCTACTCACATGCTGTGTACAATAGTTTGAATATGAAATGACACAGGTTTAATTCACCTACTCACATGCTGTGTACAGTAGTTTGAATATGAAATGACACAGGTTTAATTCACCTATCCACATACACACAGTTTGAATATGAAACGACATAGGTTTAATTCACCAACCTGTACAGTAGTTTGAATATGAAATGACACAGGTTTAATTCACCTATCCACATACACACAGTTTGAATATGAAACGACATAGGTTTAATTCACCAACCCACATGCTGTGTACAATAGTTTGAATATGAAATGACACAGGTTGAATTCACCTATCCACATACACACAGTTTGAATATGAAACGACATAGGTTTAATTTACCAACCCACATGCTGTGTACAATAGTTTGAATATGAAATGACTCAGGTTGAATTCATCTACACACATGCTGTGCACAATAGTTTGAATATGAAATGACACAGGTTTAATTCACCTATCCACATACACACAGTTTGAATATGCAATATACAGGTTTAATTCAGCTACCCACGTGCTGTGTACAATATTTTGAATATGAAATGACACAGGTTTAATTCACCTATCCACATACACACAGTTTGAATATGCAATATACAGTTTTAATTCACCTACCCACATGCTGTGTACAATAGTTTGAATATGAAATGACGCACATTTAATTCACCTATCCACCTGCTGTGTACAAGATTTTATGAATATGAAATGACACAGGTTTAATTCACCTATTGACGTGCTGTGTACAAGATTTTATGAATATGAAATGACACAGGTTTAATTCACCTATTGACATGCTGTGTACAAGATTTTATGAATATGAAATGACACAGGTTTAATTCACCTATTTACATGCTGTGTACAAGATTTTATGAATATGAAATGACACAGGTTTAATTCACCTATTTACATGCTGTGTACAAGATTTTATGAATATGAAATGACACAGGTTTAATTCGCCTACCCACATGCTGTGTACAATCAGATGTTGTCTGAAGTACTGAGCTGTATCCATTGTTGCTGTTGTTCTCAGCTCAAAGTGACGCAAGGTCTGGGACGCCTTGTGTCGACCCCTTGCAATTCCGAGGCTGTGTATGGCCGTGTCAAGGCGAGAGATCAGGTGAGACAACTCTCTTGGATCCAGTGTGCATCATCTTTCCCTTTGTTTTAATTAAGGGGTTTCTCAGTTCATCATGCTGCCTGTCCATCTCTCTCCCTCGATCTCTGTGGTCTTGGTTTTAATGTCACACACTGTCTTTCTTTCTTTAGTCTTCAGAGTGTCGTGCTGCTGTCCTCCTCCATTTAGTGTTTTCAGGAATAGTGAAAAGGGAAAAAAATGAATGATGCACAGCTCTGTGGGATGGGAGGAGGGGATGTGGAAGGGTGGTGGGTGAAGGGGACGGTTGGGTGGAGTCAGGATGAGCACGATTTGTGGTGGAGTCAGGATGAGCACGATTTGTGGGTGGAGTCAGGATGAGCACGATTTGTGGGTGGAGTCAGGATGAGCACGATTTGTGGGTGGAGTCAGGATGAGCACGATTTGCGTTGTGCCACGAAAGTGTCAAAACAGGGATCAGTGGAGAAGTCGTCATTAATTTACTCGATCAGCCACATTTGCGCAGTGCCAGTGTCATCGGCTGTGCATCTAGGAGGCTTAAAGCTTCAGCTCCACTGGAGACAAGTGTTTTTGAGGTTTTTGAATCAGGCTTGCTCCTACACATTTGCTGACTGAGTGAGTGTGTGTGCTGTGGACTCACATGGAAAGAGTGGAACCAAACAATGGAATTTTTCCAGTGTAACAGATGCAACTTTGAGAGTATTGCTCAGATTTCCAGACCTCAGCAGCAGAGGCCTACTACACCTGCAGGGCCTGGTTGATGCTGGGATAAACTGAACTGTGAAAGGAAACAGAGAGTACAGCCCTGTCATGTAGCCTCTGACAAGAATGGAACTGCGCAGCATCATCCCCCATCATCCTCGTGTTTCAAATACCATGGCTGTTCATGTCCTGCTTTTATGACAACCTCCATTTTGATTCCTCTTCCACCTCTGTACCTTAGCGGTTTTTTGTTGAAATCTTCGTTGCGGAAGTCACAAGGATTGTTGCTGATGGACATGATTCTGGTCGCTTTCCTGGTGAGGATGGAAATGGGGATGTTGGCTGGTGTAGGGTGGGGTGATTCACTTCAGCAATTTTATCATCAGAAGGTGGAGGGGGTGGGGGGGGTGGGTCTGTGTTGTGGTGTCCTGCACAGTTTGGATCAAAGAAGCATTCACTGAACACCAGGTAGGTGACAACACTAGTGCAGTGTGTGTCCCTTGGTGGGGGTGGCTGCTCATAGAATGATTACCTTGCAGGTGCTCATAGAATGATTACCTTGCAGGCTGTCTAGAATGATTACCTTGCAGGCTGCTCATAGATGTTACTGCAGGCTGCTCATAGAATGATTACCTTGCAGGCTGCTCATAGAATGATTACCTTGCAGGCTGCTCATAGAATGATTACCTTGCAGGCTGCTCATAGAATGATTACCATGCAGGCTGCTCATAGAATGATTACCTTGCAGGCTGCTCATAGAATGATTACCTTGCAGGCTGCTCATAGAATGATTACCTTGCAGGCTGCTCATAGAATGATTACCTTGCAGGCTGCTCATAGAATGATTACCTTGCAGGCTGCTCATAGAATGATTACCTTGCAGGCTGCTCATAGAATGATTACCTTGCAGGCTGCTCATAGAATGTTACCTTGCAGGCTGCTCATAGAATGGATTACCTTGCAGGCTGCTCATAGAATGATTACCTTGCAGGCTGCTCATAGATGATTACCTTGCAGGCTGCTCATAGAATGATTACCTTGCAGGCTGCTCATAGAATGATTACCTTGCAGGCTGCTCATAGAATGTTACCTTGCAGGCTGCTCATAGAATGATTACCTTGCAGGCTGCTCATAGAATGATTACCTTGCAGGCTGCTCATAGAATGATTACCATGCAGGCTGCTCATAGAATGATTACCTTGCAGGCTGCTCATAGAATGATTACCATGCAGGCTGCTCATAGAATGATTACCATGCAGGCTGCTCATAGAATGATTACCATGCAGGCTGCTCATAGAATGATTACCTGCAGGCTGCTCATAGAATGATTACCTTGCAGGCTGCTCATAGAATGATTACCTTGCAGGCTGCTCATAGAATGATTACTGCAGGCTGCTCATAGATGATTACTTGCAGGCTGCTCATAGAATGATTACCATGAGGCTGCTCATAAATGATTACCTTGCAGGCTGCTCATAGAATGATTACCTTGCAGGCTGCTCATAAAATGATTACCATGCAGGCTGCTCATAAAATGATTGGCATGCAGGCTTCTCAGAAGATAGTTACTGTGCAGGTTGCTCAGAAAATGATTACCATGCAGGTTGCTCAGAAAATGATTATCATGCAGGCTGCTCAGAAGAAAGTTACTGTGTAGGTTGTTCAGAAGATAGTTACTGTGCAGGTTGCACAGAAGATAGTTACTGTGCAGGTTGCTCAGAAGAAAATTACTGTGCAGGTTGCTCAGAATGTAGTTACTGTGCAGGTTGCTCAGAAGAAAATTACTGTGCAGGTTGCTCAGAATGTAGTTGCTGTGCAGGTTGCTCCGAAGAAAATTACTGTGCAGGTTGCTCAGAATGTAGTTACTGTGCAGGTTGCTCAGAAGACAGTTGCTGTGCAGGCTGCTCAGAAGATAATTGCCTGCTGGCTGCCCTAAGAATGATGGGTGTGCTCATTGCTCTGTCTCTTCATCCAGAGGAATCACTGGTGACATGAGAGCTATACAAGAAATACATCTGTTTGCATGCATGTTCGTTTCCCATCATTTTCTTTCCACATTCCTTCTACGCATGCACGCATCATGCACACACGCATGCATGCACGCACGCACGCACGCATGCCCGCCCGCACACACACACACACACACACACACACACACACACACACACACACACACACCACACACACACACACACACACACACACACACACACACACACACACAAACACTCCAGCCACACAAACACACACATACAAACAAACACACCACAACACACACATGCACACACACACACACACACACACACACACACACAAACACACACACAAAAACACACATACACGTACACACACACACACACACACCACACAACACACACACTCACAAAACATGCAAGCAGTCAATGAACAACCAATACAACACTGACTGACATTGTTCAACACTCCTCCATGATACCAACCATTGGTGCAGGCTCGCCGACCTCTGGCCGTGGACAGAGAGGGCTACGCCGGCCCCGTGGTGGAGGTGCAGGAGCAGGTCATGATGAAGTCGGTGGAGAAACCCATGATGGCCCCCGTGAGCAATGAACCCACCTCCTTCCACACCCGTCCTCCCACACGGGGCGGCGGTCGCCACATGCAGGATTCCTCCTTCTCTCTGAGTGGTGAGTGTGGAGGTCAGGAAGGTGGCAGTTTGGTGCATGGGGGAAATAGGGTGAAGCAGCGTCAGTATGTATGTACATATATATATACCTGATCTGTGGGGGATTTCTTTGTCAGTAATTGCCTCTTTCCTAGTTGCAAAGTGAGATGACTGCAGGCGGAAATCTAAACAAATCTTAAATAAATGTTAGCGAACCGCCCAGAGAAACGTGGACAAACGAGTCACAAGACAAAACACTACACGTTTCGACCTCTTAGGTCTTCTTCAGGCAAGACACAAACAAATAGGACAATGAAAATTCACTTAGCTTTGATCGTTTCAGAGTTCAGCGCAGGAAAGGCGTTGAAGGTAAAGGCGTTTCAATGCCTTTCCTGCGCTGAACTCTGAAGCGATCAAAGCTAAGTGAATTTTCGTTGTCCTATTTGTTTGTGTCTTGCCTGAAGAAGACCTAAGAGGTCGAAACGCATAGTGTTTTGTCTTGTGACTCGTTTGTCCACATTTCTCTGGGCAGTTCGCTAACATTTATTTAAGATTTGCCTCTTTCCTGTTGCTCTCTATGACCTTGCTGCTTTTTTTTCTTCTCTCTGTTTTACTTTTTCTTTTTCTGCTGTTCTGCCTTTGTAGGCCTTTCACCTGTCTTTGCACTTGGAGGTTTTTGCACTCTTTTTTTTTCTTGATATATTTTATGACATGCTAGTTTTTTGGCTGTAACCTGGTGACTCAATTGTTAGGCTGTACACAATGTCCAGAGTGGACAATACCTGTCATATTGTATGAATGTATTGTCTGTATGGCCTCTTTATGTTTCTTTTATTGCACTGAAACATTTCTTTTATTCATTTATAAGTATTCTTTTTAATCTGAGGGCAAAAATTGAAGGGGAGTGCATGGCTCAATTAGCACAGTCTAGTTTTTTCACCCTGAAGAACATTGGTGAAGACATCAGTGAATTTGTCATCATGTTAAACAATGTAATGCATATGATTGTTAGACTGTTGTTTATTGTTGATGGTTTTTATTTGGGGGAGGGGGGGGGGATAGGACTTATTTTTCATATGGGGGTGACAGCCCTGAAAACGTCTCATGTGGTCAGCTGGGCTATAATAATAAAACTGAATGTATGCAGATTTCATCCTAGTGGTAGGTGATTGAATTCTGGAAGGCAGCGGTAATTTGTGGGTGTGTTTGGGGTGGGGTGGGATGGGGACTTATTGGGAAGGAGAGGGTGGGGGATGGGGAGAGTTTGAAAAATCAATGCATGATAGTGATGCTCCTTCTTTTCCTCAACTGCTTTGTACTGACATCAAGAAGGACTACAAAATTGAGAAAAAAATGGCATTTCGCACACAGTGCATTCCCTTGTTAGTTTTCGGCCAGTTTTGACCAGTGTGACTGTGTTACATTTTGTCCTCCGTGAGGAGTCTGAACCATTATGAAGAGTTCACAGCATACAGTGGATGTTCAGATTGAAAAAAAATGATAATGAATGTCACTAGTAGTTTGACTGGGTCAGGCTGGACAATTTTTTTTTTATGGACAGATTCCATTATTTATGTTCCCCACGCCCCTCTTTCATCATCCCTTCACCATCTCTCTTTCACCATCCCTTCTCAGGGGACGTTTCCGTGTTTGTCTTAGGTGTGCAACATGAAAGCAGGGCTATAATGGTAAAATAACACATCATCCATGACCCATAATGAACATACCTACAAATTTTCAGGTAGATCGGCCAAGTACTTTTTGAGATATTCCATAAAAAAGAAAAACCGTTATGGCCCTTTATTGCTGTTAGTAACAGTTATAACTGTAAAATAACACAATGGACATCATCCGTGACCCATAATGAACATGCCTACAAATTTTCAGAAAGATCGGCCAAGTACTTTCTGAGATATTCCATAAAGAAGAAAAACCGTTATGGGCCGTTATAGCCATTAGTAACAGCTCAAATGGTGGAATAACACATCGGACATCATCCATGACCATATTGAACATGCCTACAACTTTTCAGAAAGATCGGCCAAGTACTTTCTGAGATATTCCATAAAGAAGAAAAACCAATATGGGCCTTTATAGCCGTTAGTAACAGCTATAACGGTAAAATAACACATTGGGCATCATCCGTGACCCATAATGAACATACCTACAAATTTTCAGATAGATCGGCAAACTACTTTCTGAGATATTCCATAAAGAAGAAAAACCATTATGGGCCATTATAGCCGTTAGTAATGGCTATAACAATAAAACAACACACTGGGCATCATCCATGACCCATAATGAACACGCCTACAGATTTTCAGAAAGATCGGCCAAGTACTTTCTGAGATATTCCATAAAGAAGAAGAACCGTTATGGCCTGTTATAGCTGTTAGTAACAGCTATAACGGTAAAATAACACATTGGGCATCATCCATGACCCATAATGAACATACCTACAAATTTTCAGAAAGATCGGCCCAGTAGTTTTGTCTGGAGCGAGTGGAACACATTTTGACCATGGACGGACAGACAGACACTTAGACAGACAGACACACAGACAGCATTTCTTCGTTCCCATTGTAAAGTACTCCCTGTTCTATAAGAACTTGGAGTACAATAAAACTAAATATATGCAGATTTCATCCTAGTGGTAGGTGATTGAATTCTGGAAGGCAGCGATATTTTGTGCGTATGTTTGGGGTGGGGCTGGATGGGGACGTGTGGGGAAGGAGAGGGTAGGGGGATGGGGATGGGGGGAATGGGGAGAGTTTGGAAAATCAGTGCAGGATAGTGATGATGCTCCTTCTTTTCCTCAACTGCTTTGTGTTGACATCGAGAAGGACTACAAAATTGAGAAAAAAATGGCATTTCACTCACAGTGCATTCCCTTGCTAGTTTTTGGCCAGTTTTGACATGTCCGGCTGTGTTAGTTTGTCCTCCGTGAGGAATCTGAACCATTATGAAGAGTTCACAGCATACAGTGGATGTGCAGATTGAAAAAAATGATAATGAATGTCACTACAGGTTTGACTAGGTCAGGCTGGACAATGGTTTTTTTTTTTTTATGGACAGATTCCATTATTTATGTTCCCCACGCCCCTCTGTCATCCCTTCTCAGGGGACGTTTCCGTGTTTGTCTTAGGTGTGCAACATGAAAGCAGGCCATGTTGCTTAGTGCCTTTGAAAGTGTCACTGTGTTATCCAAAGTCTCTGTCCATGGGTTGTGACTGTCTCTCACCAGTGAATGTCCATGTGCGCCCCACCAGGTGCCCAGATTGATGACAAGATGGGCGTCAGATCGGGCACACGAGTCAGCAACCCTCCTGGAGGTCATTCCACTGCCCTGTGGTAACCCCTGCAAGGCCTAGGGCTGAATCGCCGACATGCTGCACCAACATGCAGGGAACTCCCCACTTTCTGCTGATTACCTCCACCTGCCATCCACCAGCTGTCACATGAAACCAGGACTGTCCGTTGTCAAGAAGGACAAACACCATTCAGGAAAAGGAATTTGACAGAGAAGGGATATTGAATGTATTGTGTATGTGGCAGGGTGAAATTTGGGGCATTGTTTTCAACATGGAGAGAGGAAGAGCAAAAGCATTGGTATTTAAAGTCAAAGACCTGAAGTGCTGATTGAAAAATTTGGAAATTTAAAGCTGGGTGTTGGTCTTCATGGTAAGAGAGTTGCAGCAGAATCATAGGGCTGTATTGACTTTGGAGAATTTTTTTTGTCCTTTGCGTCACTGTGTGTTTTTAGTTGTCATCTGATAGCTGAAGAGGTTTGTTGCTGCATTCAGCACCAAAACATACAGCATAATTATCTTGTTGTTCCAGACTTTGTGAAAATTCTGACAGAAACTTAGAGGAACTGTAACAAGTGAAAAGGCGAAGTGTCTCCTGGTATATGTCTCTGCTTGATGATGTCCTTTCTGAGTGAAAGCATTGTGTGTGTTTTTGTTGGGCGCTGCTTGTGTGCATTCTAATCCTGATTTGTGATTCAGTCTTGCTATTTCTTTCCACTTTATAATAACGTCTGTGCATGTTTATCTGTTTATGTGTGGAGGGGAATTTGCCTTTTGGGGATTTTATGTTATAGAAAGTTGTCTTAATTTTGTCATGAAATATGCAATCTGTAAAGAGATGGAAGAGCGAGGGTTGACTGCTAGAACCCAGTATCTCATATACATATATATAAGAGAGATCTATTTCAAACTGTAGTCGTTCCGTCATAACTATATAAGCATGTTGAAGAGTTGGTATTTGCGGAGGATAATTTGTCGTTTTGGGCTTTTATGATCAAGAAAGTTGTCAATTTTATTGATGAAATATACTAGCTATGAAGAGAAGGAAGATAGCAAATAGTCTGCTTCAAAGTGTAATTGTTCCATCGTAGGTGCAAACTGCTCTCTTTCTGTCTCTCTTTCTTCTGTGTGAGAGTTGACTATCTAACCTATGCTCAATGCCTAATACATGCTAACTGCCTTTTAAGGCATGATTCCATTTGTCCACACACAGTCAGGATTAAGGATATGGCATCTGTTACACTCTCCAGCGAAACTTTGCTGATGGTATTGTACATAATTGCAGAGCATTTTAACACAGAGGGCTGTTAATTTCTCTTGCTTTGTCTTTCATTGCACCTCTTCACTCAAAGCTGTTCCCAATTTTGCAGATACGCTGTCCCGTGTATTGGATGTAAAT
Source organism: Conus canariensis (assembly GCA_033310375.1). Taxonomy (NCBI): domain Eukaryota; kingdom Metazoa; phylum Mollusca; class Gastropoda; order Neogastropoda; family Conidae; genus Conus; species Conus canariensis. The sequence continues at coordinate 34,940,431 of CM065733.1, read as the reverse complement.
GGAACTACCATTGTTGTAGTCCTCGGAACTCTGGTCATATAAAGCCATGTCATCTCTCACTAGTTCTGTGAACTGCACTGTCTCACCGGCTGCGAGCTTGCTCAACTTCAGCATGGTGCCTCACATAGTTCCAGCATGAATTTTCCAGCATAAAAACATTGCAGGAAAAATCACGAGAAACATAGCGGGAAAAATCACGAGAAATGCTGACACCAATAAACACATCCATTTGTCAATCTGTGCAGTACAACATCGATGGATACATGCTACAGACAAGACAAATGTACCCATAATTCTAGCCATCGCCTTATCTGTATGAGGATGTATGGAATCATGTCCTCTTCGTTTCTGCTTGCACAATTTTTGTTGTATCTGTAACCAAACACAGGCAATTGGAATCAGGCCCTTATCATTTTATTTTCAAATACATTTTCTTATTCTGCCAGATATCATGCATCTTTCATGTGAAAAAGTTGTATGTGTGTGTGAACATGAATATAAGTATCATGTAATGTATGTTTGTATGTGAGTGTGTGTGCATGTGTGTGTGTGTGTGTGTGGTGTGTGTGTGTGCACGTACATGGGTGCTTGAGTGAACAGACAGCATTAATGCACTGTAGTCATGAAATAGAAGGGAGACAACTCTTTTGCTGGACTGATCTGAAAATTATTGTTAAGAAATAATCATTTCAGAGAGAGAGAGAGAGAGAAAGAGAGAGAGAGAGAAATCTACAGTGTGAAAATTATCCCTGATCAAGAATAGTGCAGTATCTAGTCACTTGAGTAACAGCATCTTTATGCTGAGGATTTTTACTGAATGGTTTTATTCACTTTTGATCTATATTGACTGCAGTGAAGCAACAGCAAAAGCCTGATCACAGTTCCTATGATAAATCTGATATATTCATTCTCGCTTGATTCAAGAGGGGCCTGTAATCTAATGAGTAGAGTGTTTGCCTGCAGAGTTGATGGTCTTCACTTCGTACCAACAGTGGAGTCAGATTTTTATGGTTCGAAAACCATCTCTGTACTCCCCGCAGTAAATCGGTACTTGATTCAGGTCATGAAAAGATGGCAGAATGAGAGGGATGGGCGCCGCCTTACATAATGCCATGCGCTGGACATGGTGAACGTCAAACAGCTGAATGCCCCTTGGGCCTCTAGGGACTTAAAACCCTCTGTGTAGAAATGTCGGGGAAATCTGAAAGTGCATGTTTACCTATTGCCATGTTCTCATGTCACTCTTGAAATAATTTTTTTTTGTTGTTGTTGTTGCTCTCCTCCAATTTATTTTATTTTTTTTATATTATAATGACAGTTTGTGCATTGTAACATTTTCCCCCAAGATGGAGACAGTGATACTGGTTTCTCTCTGTGGCGCTGTTGTGTATATTTCATCATTTGTCATTGAGATGCTTGAATGTTTTAGTGTAGCGCTTACCTGAGGTCCATAGAAGGTATGTTGTTGTTGACGGTTTTGTTGGTGAATTTGAGCACCCTTTGAGAGTGGGCAAGGCGAACACCGTGGTACGTTTTATTCTGTGTGTCAGAGAGAGGATTTTCTGAGTCATGTGCCTGTACCATTTGTACATTGTTACTTGTAAAAGATCTTTCTCATTGCTTATTATACTGTTTACATTGCAGACTGTTTTTTTTTTTCCTCTGTCAGTTTCACAGATCTGGATTGTTATTGAATTGTGTGTGAGATAATTTCAGCAGTGTTGGTGAAAAAAAAAGACTTATTGCCTTTTTTTTCATGTTTGCGCAATTGTGCGCCCCCTCCTCCCCCCCAAAAAAACTACAGGAATTCCTTTTGTATGCTTATTCCATAAGAGGCATAAACAGGCATACAGCAAGATGTTTTTATGGAGTTGTTGTGCTTTTTACTTGATTTTTATTATGTCTGTTTATATGTGAAGTAGGTGTTACCTCAAATAAAGAGAAATAAATCATTTTGTTCTTATTTTGCTCTTGTGGTGAGGTATTTGCATGTTTAGTGATACTTTCCCAATTATTGCAGTTTACCGTTCATTTTGTCCGCAGAAAAAAATATTGTTCATTATGTTTTTCATTTTGTAGCTGTTTAAAACATAACTTTTATTATATTATTTGATTTTTTTTCATTAAATGTTTTGTTGTGCCATTTTACTTATTTGTTTATTTATTTTTTGTTCAGACATGTGGCAAAAGGGCAGAATGGTCTCTCTGTATGGATGACATATTGAGGTTGGTGGTTGCACTGTTTTTGCTCCACACTTGCAGACTTTGGAGTGCATGCGTTTGTTCTCAAGTCTGTATTTCACATGTGTGCTCTGACCAGCACACATCCCACTGCAGAATGTTTTTAAACCAGGGCTGCAGGTACACTAGCTGTCCCGGTCGTTACCAGGGGAGTTAAGCCCTGCCCTGATCACAAGTGATGTTATGGGACAGAGTGAGCTCATTGTATTTTTGGCCGAGTTGTGAGTTGTCGCATGCATAGTGAGGACTCGTGTTCAGAGCTGCCTACCTGTACACTTTTGGCAAATTTCATAGAGAATCAGACAGTGTGCTATCCAGCATAAACATTCACCAAGCACCAAAGTTCAACCTTTTTTCTTTTTTTAAATAATGGTGCATTTCATGTGCAATGTGGAACAAACTGTTCGAGTAAATTATGAATTTGTGGATTTAACCAGCAAACAAAACTTTACAGGCGATGGACCTGATAAAACATTAGAACTTACCGTTTATCAAATTGAAAAAAAAAAATGTAAATGTAACAGACAGCTGGGTTTTTGTTTTTGATTTAACTTACTAAACCAATTAAAATGAGGAAATACTCTAGTCACAATTCTTAGGCCAGCAGCTCTGTATGTCAATCACTGTACCTGTATCTACTGATGCACAGGTGGGTACTGTGCAGCATTGATGGATCCTATACTGATACAGGTGGTAATGTTCTGTTAGTGTGTTCTGTAAGTTTGGAACTTACACTGATAGAGGTGGTCATGTGTGGTCAGTGTGTCCTGCATCGATGGGGCCTGTACTGACAGAGGTAGACATGTGTGGTTAGTATGTCCTGTACTGATTGAGCCTATATGATAGAGGTAGGTATGTGTGTGGTTAGTATGACCTGCATCGATGGGGCCTGTTACTGACAGAGGTAGATAGATGTGTGTGGTTAGTATGTCCTGCATCGATGGGGCCTGTACCGACAGAGGTAGGAATGCGTGTGGTTAGTATGTCCTGCATCGATGGGGCCTGTACCGACAGAGGTAGGAATGTGTGTGGTTAATATGTCCTGCATCGATGGGGCCTATACTGACAGAGGTAGAAAGTTATGTGGTTAGTATGTCCTGTATTGATTGAGCCTTATGATAGAGGTAGGTGTGTGTGTGGTTAGTATGTCCTGCATCGATGGGGCCTGTACCAACAGAGGTAGATATATGTTTGTGGTTAGTATGTCCTGCATCGATGGGGCCTGTACCGACAGAGGTAGAGGTGTGTGTGTGGTTAGTATGTCCTGCATCGATGGGGCCTTTACTGACAGAAGCACAACGTGAGGGCTATGTGTGGGAATGTTTGGGACCTGCCTCATTCGCAGCAGTCTGGCAGAAGAGGGGATGGGATAGATACTCTCACCTCCCCCCTCAGAGGACATAGGTCAGCATCCCTGGTTCAGGCTATTTTTAGAACACCTGTTTCGGATTGCTTAGTTTGTACAGGAGTCAAGCCTGTGATTGATCTATGTAGACAGTTCAATGTAGGTCAGACTGCAGATTTCTTTCAGCCTAACACTGTGCACGCTCTTGGGCATACCAGGGGAGGACACTTCAGTGGCATGAATTTGACCACTCTGGTCACATGCCAGTTCATTTGTAAGTAGTAAAGACATCTATGATTCTAATATCAAATGATTTACATGAAACAAAAATTGTCATCTTAACCCATACTGTATTTTTTCTAATTACAACAGTGAAAAACACAAATCCCGTGCCTCTTATGGGGAAAGGAAAGGAAATCTCTCTAATACTGTTTCATTGTCAGTCTGTTTTTAGATACTTGCATGAGCACATCCCACAGATGTGGCGGACAGAAATGCATGGAGTTAAATCCATGTACTGGTATGTGTATCACATTTGCCTCCATGCATATATAGCAAACAACTTATGTCTAGAAACTTCTTCCTCAGACTGCTGATGTTTTGTATATCGCATGTGTGTGTGTGTGTGTGTGTGTGTGTGTGTGTGTGTGAGTGTGTGTGTGTGTGTGTGTGTGTGTGTGTGTGTGAGTAAACGACAATGATTTTGTGTAACCACCTCTCATGTCTGTCATCTGTCTCATTCTCTCTCAGTCTGTCCGTCTCTTCCTTCCTGCTCCCTTTGGACTCAGTCTTGTATTGGATCATGCTTGTACTCTGTGCTTGTTGTTGATGTAAACAAGGTACCACCTGATTGGTGGCATCAGACATCATTCTGGTTTTACAGTTCTAGGTGCCTGCAGCTTCTTCCTACTTTATTCAGCCATCTAAAGAGATCATTCAGTCACCTATGTGGTTCATTTAGCCATCTAAATAGTTTGTTCAACCATCTAAATAGATCATTCAGCCATCTCAAGAGATCATTTGGCCATCTAAATGGTTCATTCAGCCACCTAGATGGTTCATTCAACCATCTAAATAGTTCATAGGGCCATCTAAATAGTTCATTCAGCCATCTAAATAGATCATTCAGCCATGTAAATGGTTCATTCAGCCATTTGAATAGTTCATTTAGCCATAAAAATAGTTCATTCAGCCATCTAAACAGATCATTCAGCCATCTAAATGATTCATTCAGCCATCTAAATGGCTCATTCAACCATTTAAATAGATCATTCAGCCATCTAAATGATTCATTCAGCCATCTAAATGGCTCATTCAGCCATTTAAATAGATCATTCAGCCATCTAAATGGTTCATTCAGCCATCGAAATAGATCACTCGGCAATCTAAATAGATCATTCAGTCACCTAAAGGGTTTCATTCAGCCATCTGAATAGTTCATTCAGCTACCTAAATGGTTCATTCAGCCATCTAAATAAGTCATTCGTCCATCTAAAAAGATCATTCAACCTCCTAAATGATTCATTCAGCCATCTAAATAGATTATTCAGAAACCTAGATGGTTCATTCATCTATCTAAATAGTTCATTCAGCCAATTAGTTCATTCAGCTATCTAAATAGTTCATTCAGCCACCTAAATAATTCATTCAGTTATGTAAACAGTTCATTCAGCTGCCTAGATTGTTCATTCAGCCACATGAATAATTCATTCAGCCACTTACATAGTTCATTCAGCTGCCTAAACAGTTTATTGAGCCACCTAAATGGTTCATTCAGAAACCTTAAAAGTTCAGTCAGCCGCATACATGGTTCATTCAGCCACCTAAATAGTTCATTTAACCACCTAAATAGTTCATTTAACCACCTAAATAGTTACATTTAGCCACGCAAAAAGTTTCATTCAACCACCTTAAATCTTATTCAGCTACTTAAACAGCTCATTAAATCACCTAAATAGTTAATTCAGCCAACTAAACAGGTTGCAACAAAGTCAGAAGTTGACATTTTGTATTCTTGCATAGATCACCTTCATTATCAGGAAGAAACTATCACCGAAATTGGGAGAGAAATCCACAGTAATCTAGTCTTATACCGTAATGCAAAGCCCTCGATACAAATCATTCTGACATTATTTCATTGGAGAAAAGCATCCAATTAAAGAGAAATTTCTATTAAAAAAAAAGTATAAAATGAACACAGACAACATATCCAGTTAAAAGAAACGTCTACCAAAAAAGTATATAATGAACACATACAATCAGCCAGATCTCCTTCAGGTTGATTTGATGAGGCAAGGATGGATGATTGAGGGACTGAGGTTACTAAACCTGATGAGGCTGTTCTGTGTGGTTGTCTTGGGACCAGAGATGATGGTGTCTTGTTTTAGCTTCGTTTGGCTTTATTAGTTATTAATTGTCATTGAATTGATCAAAACTGTTTGAAACACAATAGTAGAGGATAGATAGTTCCTGAGATCTGATATGACAAAAACTGGTCTCAAGCTTGATTTGTAAACATACAGAGGTGGTTTTCTTTCGTTCAGCTTTTTTTGTGTTTTATTTATTTTGGAGAAAAATTATGTGTAAACACTGAGCCCAACAACAAAGGTTTGAAAAATGATCAAAAGGGAGGGAAAAAATGAAGTATATAACAGAACATGTGACTTCGTTTGCTTCTTCCCTCCCCCCCCCCTTTCCCCTTCTGGCTTTGGCAAATTGTGTGAACAGCTAAAAACAATAGAACTATGAAAGGTTTGAAAGAAAATGAACTTCTAGACAAATATAAGTAACAAAATACTAATCATATAAGCCATTCCACGAAGTTTATGTGAATGATATTAAACACATTACCTCTTCAACAGATAGATAATCACTGAAAACAAAGATGTAAATGAATCTGAATATGAGACCTATTCTTGTTCCTCTTTTTCCAGTGTCTGCCCCTCCACCCTTCTTTCTTCTCATCTGCAGATTCATTCTTATCCTCAGCTTCAACTTTTTCTATTCAGAACCTCTTTTTCAGAAATGAATTCCACATTATTGATGTATTAATGTATCAACTACATACCACGTCAGATTCCAATGTACTGGCTTATTTTTACCTGTTCTTGATGGTGCCTTGTGTGGTGTATGTAATTCAGTCAGGCATCGATCTTTGGTAAGCCATGTGTTGAGGACATCTTGTATACTATGTGTTTGCTTTTAGTCTTCACTTGATGTTGTGCAATAAAAAAAAAAACTTTTTTCAGCAAAAGAACGATTGCCTTCTTTTCATTGTGTTGGAAGATGACATGAATGAATGGACGAAAATGGCCAAAAGAAACAAGCAAGTAAAATGCAACTTATGCTGAGCGTATCGTTTTCTTTTGCTTATGTGTCAATCTGTTTTGCACATGTGTGTGCGCATGTGTGTGTGTGTGTGTGTGTGTGTGTGTGTGTGTGTGTGTGTGTGTGTGTGTGTGTGACATATGTGTACTTACACACACACTCTCAGACACACACACGCACACACACACACACACACACACACACACACACACACACACACACACACAAACACACATGCGCGTGCACACACACGTGCGCGCACAAACTAAAAGTGGGTTTTAATCGGCAGGCTGCCATTTAATTTTTGCTCAGATGCGGAACAGCCGGATTAGCCGATCCACCCTTCCCTCCCACCAAAAGTTACTTCTTTTGATGAGAGTTCAGGGTAGATAGGTGTGGTCCTCAAGGGGAAGGACTGGGAATATTTTTCAGTTAAAGTCCTATTAAAATTTCACCTCCACCCTCTCTCTTGCTAGATATGGAAAGAGCAACTTTCCAGTAATAGTCATCAAAAGAAATTTGTATTTTTTCTCGGGACTGTTAAAAATACTCAAGAGTGGCACAGGAATAATTCTCCTTAGGCTTGTGCACTTAAAAGTACTGTAGCTCCGAGTGATCAAACATTCAATACTGTATGAACAACAACAACAAAACTGACACAAGTTAAATGTATTTTCATCCATCAACTTTACTTATGTATACAAGTGTAATACCAAATGCAGCTAAGGTCTTTGTTTAGGCTGACTTTTTCCGACGTTATCTCATTATTTAGAGAAGGGAAGTTCTGGATGAATTGGGTTTGAGTCCACTTAGAATATCAGAACTTATGTGATGTTGGAGAGGAGTATGGATCTCTCTCCAGTTGCTGGTGACTGGTCCACCTTCTCTATAGGCAGGCTGATCCGTTTGGGTTTCTGTGTTTGTCCAATAGCAAGCAGGAAGACTCGCGGTCCCAGGATCTGGTCACAAGACAGAACCTGGTTTGTAGTTAAGTAGCTGAGAGTTCGGCTTGGTGAGTCCTCAAACTTGCCCTCTGGGTTTCAGTATATGTGTGAGATCTCAACCAACAAAGGATTAGACTAGCGTACATATATCTGCCATAATTTTCAGTTTCCACTTCAGTTCTTCACTCAGGTTTTGAGTGGATTTTAACAAGTGGTAGGAGACACTAATTAAATGCTAAACAATTGAAGTCAAACATCTCTTCAGTTTTAGTTATAAACTCAACTGAAGTAGCTTGGAATACACTTAGCCCAAGTACACATAGTAATTAGAGTCACCTACTACAAAGCATTAAGACAATCAACATAATTCTTAAATCAACTTAACAGTTTTCACCCAGTATAGATATACAGTTTTTCTGTCAGAGGGCAACATTCAGGGATTATCTTAACAGATAGTACTGAATACTGGCATAAAGTCATATTGTTAAAATAGAATGTTAATCAATCATCTTAACAGATCTTACCAAGTTGCGGCAAACAAACTATTACAATAGAATACTCATTCATCATCTTCATATATGTCACCAAGTACTGGCATAAAATTATACTGTTAAAACATACATACAAGCAGTGCATGGCCTCAAGATTTATAAACATATTATAGTTTCAACTTAGAGTTCTTCTGGGTTGATCAGTGAAACCTTGCACAGGATCTCAGAGTAGGAGAGATGAACCGGTGTTATTACTTGGTTCACTGTTGGTGATCAGTCCTACAGCCTTCTGTGGAGCAGTGAAGTGCAGGGACTTGGTTTCCTCTTTTTGTGTGCTAAGCTACACATCCAGTCTCTGATGCCTGTCTGACTGACAAGCTGCCAGAGAAACATGACAGCCAATAATATCACTGTAGAAAAGAAAGGGAGGGAGGTGTTAGTAAGCAGAGGAGAGAGGAGGTTGATCATCCGCCACCACTTACAGAGTGAGAAAGTGTGTAGAAGATTGGAGAACAGTATCTCATAGTTGTTGGCAGCATTGTTAGCCTCTAAGTGAATAGACCTAGTCCCCACTGTGAGACACGTGTGGGCCCTCTTCCCTGTGACTCTGAACAGGGAAGGAAAGGGAGAGAGGAGGGAGAGTGAAGTGTGCGACCTGTATGGGATTGGCATGTATCAAAAGAAACGCCCAGCAGACTGTGGGGAGAGTGTGAGGTGGGGGTGGGGGGGCTTGAGGGGTGAAGGTAGAGACTGAAAGGGATGTACTGCTTATCCCACTTGAAGTTGTTTGTAAGACAAAGGGAGAGAGAGCGAGAGAAGAGAGAGGGGGTGGGGGAAGGGGAGGAAGGGTTGTAGAGGATGGTGTGGCTGGCAATTGTGACGTCACTCTTGTTTGTTGACGATAATAGCTGGAAAACCTCGATACAAAGGTGCCAACTGGGCTCACCTCCACAGCTTTCTGGGACAAAGCATTCTAGTCCCATTCAGTATATGGGAGAAATGGTGCTTGCCTGCTGGGTTATTGTGTGCTACAGAAGATGTTCTGTATTGCAGCATCATTGCTTCAATGATGGAAAGGTGGTCTCTTGTCTCAGGGTGTGCATGCCAGCCTCTCCATGCAGCAGTTTGTACGTCACCCGTTTTTCTTTTTCCTTCTTTTTGCTGTCCCATCTTCTGTGCTACCTCAGTGGCATTGCATCCACATTACTCATTCTGATCCCTCATTCATAGCCACAGGCCAACCCGACCCACCATGGTCACGGGACTAGCAACCCACAGGGAGCAGATAATGTTGAGGTGTCGTGAGACAACCCACTAGACTAGAAACTGCACTGCTGCCGAATCACTTTGGTGGTGTTCAGTGGTGCCTGTTCAGAGCTGGCGTGAGTAAGCTCTATTTCCAGAGGGCGCACCACGTCCGTCCATCGACAGTCCCTGTGAATTTGCATACCAGTGACCCCGACAGAATCAAACCAAGGCCATAGACGTGGGGAGGCAATGGAAACTTTGGTCTTCACGAGAGCAGGGCATAAAGGGCCACTAAATTTGAGACTTTTGTTTTCATGCTGATCGATGAGGATGACGATGATGAAAATGATGCTACAGATTTCAGTTCTAGTCTGAGACTGCATGACAGGGCTGTACTTAACACTTACTTTCATAATGTATCCCAGCGTCAACCAGGCCTGAGAAACACCGACACCTGCAGCGTTGATCAGGAAATTTGAGCAACACTCTCAGAGACGCATCCTTGAAGTGGACAAAACATGACTGTGTGGTCCCAGTCTTCCCAATTGAGCTCGTAGCAAAGTCAATTCTGGAGCCGGTCAGGGCAGAAAAACCCCACAAATGAATGGCGCTGATGGGAATTGAACCCACAACCTCCAAAACGGGAGTCCACAATGCTAACCAGTTTTCCACGGTGGCTTGTGTTTGAACATCATTATTAGTCTGGCTGTATGGCGTTTCATTCGTTGAATCATTGTGGATCGTCCTGACGAATTGTGATATGGCCTCCATGCAAATCTAGCTGCATGTCGCTTAAATGCTTCAGGTCAGTTGATGTTCTATTGGTATGCGTCCCAAACCAATAATGAATATTCTCGACAGGACAAACGACTTGGACACCTATTACCTGATGATCTGGGTGCTGATTTTAAAGGTTCTTATCAGAAAGCCAAGAGTATTATTAGCTTGGGAGTGGATGCTCTTAATGTCCTTTTTCTAGCCACGTAAGCATGACATTTCTGCATAGCGCAGAACGCCGTAGAACTTTAACAACTAGTTGTGTAGATTTTTCAGGTATCCTCGTCTACACGCTTTTTGACTAATCTCAGAAAATGGTGTTGGTGGTGTTTTCAGGCTTAGTGCTATGTATAACTGCAGCTGGTCCAAAATAGTGTGAAGGTTGTATGCCTATTGCGAAATGGTCCTTGACATGACTCCAACAGAGCTACTGCTTACTGCGCAACAGTCTACAGCGTAACAGTTTTTAAAATGATAAACCATAATACGAGAGTGTGCGTGTGGACTGGTGTGGTTGTGGTCATACTCTTTCTCTGTGTCTGTCTGTCTGTCTGTCTCTCTGTCTTTGTCTCTGTGTCTCTCTGTCTCTGTCTGTCTCTGGTTATGAGCATCACCCAACAATTGCTGGTCCGAGTCTGAGAAGCCTGGAAGATCACCAGGTCTCTGAGAGAGTAACTGGCATCAGATTATGTCCGCCAGCCTGTAAGGAGCATGCAAAGCCAAAGTAGCCACCATCTTTTTCACAGGGTCCGAGCAACTGAATCTACAATGTATTTTCTTGCTTATGTTGTCATTTGAATTCAGCGTAATCTGTTCATGTGCTACATACCAACCAGCCGAAATTCAATTGTTCTATTTTTCTTTTTATACGATGGAACTATTTCATCTGGGGAGGCACAAATTAATGCACTAAGGTTTCGTTTTAGTAGCTGACCATTTATAGACAGACATAGTAATATAGTTCTGAGAATTTTGATTGCGTCTAAATTTTGATACCCCTTCTCTTCTTTCACACGCGGGTCAAGATACCTGCCAGGTGGTCCTTAGCGGACAGATCAAAATGCGAGGAATGGTGCTGTGTTTTATAATGCCAGCTGGCACAAAGGTAGGGTCACTGGTGAGTTCTACAGTCTGAAATGTCGTGTGGACCACGGGTAGGTCAGGACTGACACCAGAGTTACAGAGAAGGCCTTAAATGCTAAATGCACATTTTACATTACACTCATTATTTTGTTTCCACAGAAGCAGGGAATGAGAAAAGACTGTATGAAAAGGACAACATGAAACTATCAATATCAAATCCTTCACTCTATGAATATTAAATCCTTCACCGACAGCTATAGGAATCATTGAGTTCTGTATTTTGAACAGGACTAGTTTCTTTATGTCCATCCAGAGTCGACTTTCCTGTAAAAGCGTCACAGCTGAATTAGGAATAAGAGGGAAAGAACAAGCTGGTGCAGTTTGTGGCCTGGATTTTGCTGTCAATTTCGTTAAACTGCCCTGGGTGACGTTTCTGAAGAAATCGTGTTCATATATCTCTTCCTCCTCCATTAACTTGCAAAAAAAAAAAAAAAACGACGCTTGACTGAAAACTTTCTTTTTTCAATGCATGAACTGATAAAACTAAAACTAAAAAGATGTATAAAAACTTACTTTTACACCCATTCCTCCCTCCTCTCTCTCTTATTTTGTTTATGTTCATTCTCCTCAGCGTTTTTCTGCTCAGCTCTGCATTATTACATGAATGCTGACACCTGTCGGTATCATACTTTGCTACAGATTTTTATGCTGATTTGTCCGCATGAAAAACATGTACTAAAACGATGCATTGACTCTGGACTTTAACGATGCATTGACTTTGGAGTTTATCTTCATCCTTGAGATCTGTAGTAATTGATTTCTACAGGTCTCTCAAGGCTCAGATGTGGTGTGTGTGTCAGAACTAACCATCCATTATACACATTATGTATACCTAACCATCCATTATACACATTATGTATACCTAACCATCCATTTATGTATACCTAACCATCCATTATACACATTATGTATACTGACGCATAGGTGTCAACCCAATTTTCCTCATTTTATAACTTCCCATAATTATTGAAAAGTACTTTTCCCCTTATTCCGAACCCAAAAACCGTATACATTACGGAAAACGCAAAAACATAAACAAAAATTGTTGTGAATACAATGTAATACTCAGTATCAGGCAGAACGTCTTGAAACAAATGGCCGTTTAAGACAGTTTATGAATAACAATAACACTGACCCATCCAACAGAACCTCCTCTTCCATTGCAGCAGAATGCATCACTTGAGACAGTTTGTAGATCAAATCACACACCTTAGAGTAAAACACTGACAATGATGCAGAATTAAAACTGTTTATAAACCCTTTTTTACACACTCTTCCACTTTACCAACATCATGAGTCCACTGAAGTCAGGAGTGCATCTTTACTCACTGTGATCCCCAAAATTTCTATTCCCAATCATACCAATTTCCCAAGAACACACAGCCATTGTTCTGTTCAACACTGTCACTTGCAAATGAGTTACGGATGTTCATCGTTGTACTGCTTGGTGGCAGACTTTGCTGCCTGCAACAAGGGGGCTGAAGGGTTGATCTCAAAACATGACCGATCATCAACTTAGTTCGTTTAGAGTCCGTGTCGTCTGCTATGAAAATTTGTTCACCTTGCAATGTGCCTCAGTGATTTAAGATTTGCCCATATAAATCAGTTCTACCCGTATTGAAACTTGTATACGGCCGTACAGACCCGAAATCGTAGGTTTCCCGTACAGCAATACGGGAAAACCGTATAGGTTGACACCTATGCTGACGGCAGTTTGATCTTCATTATGTTGACTATTGCAAGAAAATGAGACAAATTTCTGTCTTTGTTGTCCAGCCCTAGGTCACATGTGCTACATGATCACTATTAGTTCTAAATGTTATAGAAAGCCGCATTTATTTAATTAACATGAGCCCACATATAAGTAAAGGGAAAAGGTGGCAAAAAGAGTACCTGGAGAGGGGATGACCGACGTTTCGTGTCGTAGACACTTCAACAGGGAATGACAGCAGAGGGAAGATGTTGATGGTGGTTGACTTGAGTCACTGAGCGCAGTTCATGGTTTGAAGGGGTGGAAAGGGCAGAGGTGGGAGTGGTGGGCAATACTGAATGTAGGGGTGATCATGATTCACAATAGAAATGGGGAGTGTTAATGGACAGCAAAGGAGAGACAAAGGAAGGGGGAGGGGGGGAGGGGGGGGAAAGAAGGGAGGAGGGAAGGGGGGTAAGGGGGGGGGAGAAAGACAGGAAGGGGGGGGGGAAGAAAGAGGAGGGCTGATGGTTTGGGGTGAGGTATCATTCCCTGACGTTGAGCCCATGTGGGCTCAAGGTGCCAAGGCGTATTATTAATACAGAAAATACATGGAAAGCCAGTTAATACAGCGCCTTGGCACCTTGAGCCCACATGGGCTCAACGTCAGGGAATGATACCTCACCCCAAACCATCAGCCCTCCTCTTTCTTCCCCCCCCTTTCTTTCTCCCCCCCTTCCCCCTCCCTTCTCCCCCCTCCCCCCCCTTCCTTTGTCTCTCCTTTGCTGTCCATTAACACTCCCCATTTCTATTGTGAATCATGATCACCCCTACATTCAAGATTGCCCACCACTCCCACCTCAGCCCTTTCCACCCCTTCAAACCATGAACTGCGCTCAGTGACTCAAGTCAACTACCATCAACATCTTCCCTCTGCTGTCATTCCCTGTTGAAGTGTCTACGACACGAAACGTCGGTCATCCCCTCTCCAGGTACTCTTTTTGCCACCTTTTCTCTTTACTTATTTGAAACGAGTACAGCAGTCACTACTTTATTTTTCTGAGCCCACATATGTCATAAACATTGAGTGAAGTTCGAAATAAGCTTATCACATCATTTTGCAACAAAACGCTTACATTTATAGAAGTAGCTACCTGTTAATAACTCTTTTTTTGTGTGTTACCTGTGGTAATTTAATCGTTCTCTTGTTATTGCACCTTTTCAAAAGGGATCAAGCCTATAAACACATTGTGTGTGTGTGTGTGTGTGTGTGTGTGTGTGTGTGTGTGTGTGTGTGTGTGTGGGGAGGGACAGCCTGTAATTAACAGATGCTTTTAGCCTTCTACCACCAAACACGTTATTGATTGCACCAGGAAGGCAGTGTTATGAGTACTTTATGCTTTGTACTTTAATTGGAGCGATGGGAACCACGCGAGCAGCATAGAACACTGAAATGTCTTCTCTTTAAGCACACACACACACACACACACACTCACCCACCAACACACACACACACAACGCACGATCTGTGCATACAGTGACGTTGTGTTGTCTGTCTGTAGGCATTGTGTAGCAGGACATCAAAGTGGGTTGTCGCGCAGGATCACTAGAATTACGAGTCCGACATTCTGCCACTAAGCTATTCGCCGCCACAATCAGCATGTTCATTTTGATGTCACGGAACCTGTCAAACCTTGTTTACACACACACACACACACACACACCACACACACACACACACACTCAGTCAACTGGCATAATCTTGTCAGCCTATGAATCAGTGTTTAAAACTAACAGGACAGTAAACTAGTCTTCTGTCACAGTGACCCAAACCAGTGTGTTGTCCAACAACAAACCCTTCAAATGTCAACCTCAGCAGAGACAGTCGGTCTTACTACGGTCTAATCTAAGCCTAACCTCCAATGTTCCTATGCGGCGCGACACTGCGTGAACTCTTTCTCAAGTGGGTCATCAGAGCTGGAGGCTGCGACCTCGTAAGTCGTTGACGCGTGGCTTGTCCTCAGCTGGGAGGGCGTGCTGCGACAGAAGAGCCAGCAACAACGCTGTCTTAAGTTTATCACTCGGTTATTACGACTCGTACGCCAATGAAAACGCGTTCTCACCGTTTAGGGCAGTATTCCCCTAAAGGCATAAAACATGAGAGACCTACACACACACACGCGCGCGCGGGCAAAGTGTAGGGGGAGTCTGGAAAGCGAGGAGCCGCCGTGACATTTTGTGTTTTTCCGCGTTGGGACGTGCGTCGGCAAGTAGGGAAGTATTGTGAGTTGGGCAGTGACTGACAGGAGTGCAGTATAGTTGGTCTGACTCAGTGACAGCTGTCGTAAGAGCTGCCTTCGGTTAGGGGACAGCGTGCTGTGACAATGGCTGAGGACACACCGGTGAGTATTGCCTCGTGAAGTCTGTATTTCTGACAGCATAGCCATGTGTGTGTCACTGTGTGTGTGTGTGTGTGTTGTAATGGAGTCTGGACCCGACTCATGTAGCATTCATGTCATTGCGAAATGCCGTCGGTCTTTTTTTTTTTTTTTTCTCTATTTTTGTTGTTTGTTAGGATAGCGTTTCTTGCTTCGGGATCTTTCGACTTCCATTTCTCTCTCTCTCTCTCTCTCTCTCTCTCTCTCTCTCTCTCTCTCTCTCTCTCTCGTGTGTCCGTGCAGTCCCCCCTCTCTTGTCATGTAGTCCCTTCTCTCTTCTGTCTGTAGTGTATACTTGATCCCTGTGCTCATGTTTGCATTTCTGAAATTTTCACTGAAATTATTCCTTGCAGACTTACGTAGATTAATAATTACTTTCCATGCGTTTTTGAAAAGATTGGTTGCAATGTCAATGGAGAAAACACACACACAGACACACACAGACACACACACAGACAGACACACACGACACACAGACACGACACAGACACCTCTCTCTCTCTCTCTCTCTCTCTCTCTGTACATGGAGAAATCACTGAAGTGGCCACACTCCCCTTTCCCCATTGTCCTCTCCCAGGGTAGTACACACACACTCCTTCCTTGACACGCCTTCCAGCCCCTCCCCTCAGAGAAAAAGAGCTGTTTGTCTGGATGGAGTTGGAGTCACCCCATTGGTCGATCGTGCGGCACGGCCACAGTTTGACCTGCGCGTGTCCAGATCATAGTAGATGTCCTTTCAGTCACATGTAAGAGCGATTTCTTGTTTGTTCTCCCCCCCCCCCACTGCCCCCCAACCTCCTGTCCTGCCACCTTCTTCCAGTAGCCTTCAAAACAGCTGCCAGCTCTTCTTGGCTTCTGATCCACCAATGTCCAAACCGAACAAACTTCAATGTCTGGCAAGGAAAAAGCTCACAAAATAGATCTTGGTACGGTTTGAGAGGGTTTGGGGTTGCCGGGGTGGGATGGGTGGGGGGTGGGTGGGAGTGTGAAGTGGTGGCTAGGGAGACAGGAGGGGACGGGACAGAGAGGGGAAGAGCGGGGGTGGTGGTGTGGGTGTGTGCGGAAGGCAGGGGTGGGGATATGATTGTAAAGAAACGATTGGACAGATTGCCTTCCGCACACCACCTCTCCCCACCCTTCTCCTTCCCTCCACATGGTCGTAGGGCTTCCGTTTGTCACGGTTCTATCCAAGCGATCTGATCCCTGCTTTTTTGTTTTTGTAACAGATCGTTGACAAAGAAGCCACTGTATAGGTGAGGGAAGGGGGGTGGGTGGACCACACACATACACACACGCACATGTGCACGCGGACACACACACACACACACACACACAAACAAAAGTGCGCGATCAAAAAAAAAAAAATGACGTGTAAAGAACAAAGATAACGGGTGGGTGGCACGGGGCCAGGGCAGTCGTTATGATGTGCCCCCAGCCACTGGTATATTGCCCCAGCCACTGGCACCAGCCACTGGTGTGTTGTGACTGGAGACCACCTTCTACCACGGTATGCTGCCAGATACTGGCGGCGGTATAAGATCGCTGGTTTCATGCATGTGAAATCTCGCCTTCTGCTGACACGCCCAGAGTGCCGGTGTCACAGCCCTTTAACTGCCGCCTCCGGTCCGTTCTTTTCAAACTGGGCCCTCGAACTGGCAAAACCCCGGGCAGTACTGGCTGATCCGCGCTGTGCCCGTGCCGCCTGAGTTGTCTCTCCCCGCAGACAGTGATTGGGGTATGTATGCCAGAACTGTCTCCACCCCACACTTACCCCCCGCCTTCCCTGCCTTCCCGGCCGTCCCAGTTACTTTTGCATAATCTGACTGACGTTAGTGACTTGATGTTTACAACTGGTGTAAACGCTGTGAACTGACACGTCCCAGGGGAGATGATTTCCAGGCGTAAAGAAGCCTGTCTAAATAATCCATATGCTTCTTTCTGTCTGTTCTTGGAGGTGCTATAGAGCTTTGCTATTGATACAGATAATGGAAAACAGCGCAAGTCGGCGCAGTGAATATGTACCAAGTGAATATTGCGAAAACAAACAAACAAATCGCTACGTTCCAATACTTGCGTGATGTGTGACATCTAAACCTGTGGTAGCTGAAATCATGATTGCCGGCTCTACAAAACATGTCAACTGACTAAACTGGCAGGCTTTCTTGTCGCTATCGCCAGAGTAAACCACTACAAATATACATTAATACCGCAGCTTTGTGTTTCTGACCACCACAATCCTAACAATGAAATCGAAGCATGAAACATTCAGTGGCACCCACACCATGACCATTTGTTGTTGTTGTTGATGTTGATGTTAGCCATCCTGTTACTGAATGGCGTGGACATCGTACTTGAAGGCTTTTGGGTGTTCTGGTGGTGGAGTGATTTCCTTTCGTTTCCAGCCATACCATACAAGTTTCCGTCAAATACCAAAACCTTTTGGGCTGCACTAAGAAAATGAAAATAACGAAAACACTCGGAAGGAAGCGTACGATGGATTGAGATTTGATAAATCAGCTTTAGTAGTTTGACAGAAAGAAGCTGTTGTGCGAGGGGGAATGACTTTTCCTGGTGGTGGTCTGGAGGAACCCACGCTGTCCGGAAGAACAGCGTAAAACTCTACGACCATGACACAGTACAGACTACATCATGGAACCAGCTTGTTCTTCGGGAGCTCCAGCCACGTGAAGCTCACCATCCACCGTCAAGCACGGACTGGGAGAGGGGATGAGCAGTATGAAGAGGGATGAGGCAAGGGTGGAGTGGACTGGTAGAGGGTGGTAGAAAGGGGGAGACGATGGGGATCAGAGGGGGGAGGGTGTGGGTGTGGAGGCGAGTGGTGAAGGGTTTAGATCCGGCAGTAGAAGCCCTCCACTGTGGATGATGATGATGTCCTCAGGTGGAAGGCAGTACGGCTCATTGATGGTGTGTTGGGCGGGGAGGGGGGGGGAGAGGGGTGAAAGAGTACTTCCTGCGGTTGGTTTTGCAGGAAGGGAGACAATAGGTTGATGTGGTGAATGTGGCATGTGAATCTTGCGGGTGGATTTAGGACTGGTGGCCTGTTTGGAGTATGGGAGGGAACTGTTGTGAATGTACGAAGCGTTTTACATCCACTTGCACACCTAGATCTCATTTGTATTGTATGCTTGGTTGGAAGCGACCATTCTTGGTTGTGTCATAGAAATCGAAGGAGATTACACACAAGCGCGCCTGCGCATGCATGCATACTCTCTCTCTCTCCCTCTCTCATACCCAAACCCACACCCACACACGCAGGCACGTGCGCGCGCGCGCACACACACACACACCACACACACACACATGCGCATGTAGTGTAGAACTACAGATAGAATTATCATAAACTGTACAGGCCTGTTTGCCAGATCCATAACTCTGTGTGAGGCATTCAGAGTTGGATATCAGATGTTTGTTAGAACTGTACCTTGGCATCTAAAAAAAACAACAAAAAACCTCACAGTTATTGTGCAAAATGCGTGCTTTCTTGTGTTTATTTTAAAATCTCTACTGTATCTTAATTACTGACAGGTGACAACTGACAGGTGGCAGTAATAACTGACAGGTGACAGTTATTATCGAAGGCAGGGAGGACTCCTGGGTCCTGAACATTTCTTTGACAATCAAGGGGAGAAAAATGATGCACTCAGACCCCGGAGCATCAATGGTGGTGCTCGGAAATAATCCAACTGAAGTTTGTTCAGTCATGGTAAACAGACCGAGACCACGATAAGACACTTGAGAAGTAGGACTCTTTGCCTGTTCAGATGGTATAGCTGTGAGGCATGGTGCAGATGCTATTGCCAGGCTGGTTTGAATGCGTGTGGACGAAGTGGTCGTAGCTTTCTAGTGGATGATTACAGCGTGAAAGTGCCCCCAGAAGTTGTTGGGAATTGTTGGTGTCCGCTTGGCGAGAAGTGGTTGTTTCTTAGGCTGCTTTGTAGGAAACGTGCGTGAATGCTGGAAGAGAGATTTACTGTGGATGGGAACATGGGCATTGAGAGGCCCAGTATGGATAAGGGCATGGTTCAAGGATTTCTTGTTTAAATCCTAATATAAACTGGACGTTGGGGAGAAAGAGGGAGCAAAGGAGAACAGCAATGCGACAGAAGAGAGAGAGAGAGAGAGAGAGAGAGAGAGAGAGAGAGAGAGAGAGAGAGAGAAACAGGACAGATTTAGGTTTTAAAGAAAGTGGTCTGGGCGACTGAATTGGAAGCAAGATCTATAACGCAGGTGTTGAGGACAGACTGAAAAACGAAGAGTAAGTCCAAAACCCAGAGGAGGGTGAAGAAGAAAAGAAGAAGACTTCTATGTCGATGAAGAGTCTTCAGAGACAACCGTGAAGACCCAGCCCTGGAACCTGGTGCAGACAACCCAGGGCGTCACCGTCACCCGGCGCTGAGACATTTTGCAGTGACCTGATGGAGAAATGTGGTGTGCAAGTGTGTGTGTGTGCGTGTGTGTGTGGTGTGTGGTGTGTGTGTGTTGTGTGTGTGTGTGGTGTGCGTGTGTGTGTGTGGTGTAGTGTGTGTGTGTGTGTGTGGAAACCTGGTCAGGCAAGAAGCCTATCATGCAGACAACCCAGGATTAGGAAGAATTGATCTCTTACGTTTCGGTTGTAAATATTTGTGTGCATTTGCAGTTTTCGTGTGCATGTCGCAAGAAGAGAGGAAGTATATTTCTTGTTGTCACTCATGTCAGAAGAGAAGTGAATGTGTGACGCCCTATTTACTCGAGAGAATGGAATGTTTGGTGGTTGCGTATGTGCGCATGTGCGGGTATAAGTGCACAGACGACCTTGGTGTGCTAGGCCTGACTGACATGTGACACTTTTTTTTTTTTTTTTTTTTGCTGTCCCAACCTCTGCGCCACCTCAGAGGCAGTGCACCCACGGCGCTCATTCCGACACCCCGTCCACAGCCACAGCCCGGTCGGCCCCGCCGCAGCCCCGGCACCGGCAATCCACAGGGAGCTGTCAATGTCAAGTCGTCAAGAGGCAACCCACCGGAGGAGACACTGCACTGCTGCCGAGTCACTTCGGTGGTGTTCAGTGGCGCCTGTTCTGATCTAACATACGCAGGACACCACCTACTAAGCCCCCTACTGACGACAATAATTGCTTAGTCGTGGAGCCGGCGTGAGTGAGCTCTCCCTCTGGAGGGCGCCACCACGTCCGTCCAACGACAGCTCCCATGGACTCGCCGATACCGGTGACGCCGACGGAACCAAACCAAGGCCACAGACGTGGAGAGGACATCGAAATTGAGGTCACCATGACAGCAGGGCATGAAGGGCCACAGAATTTGAGACATTTTTTTTATATGCTGATCGATGAGAATGAGGATGATTAAGATGATGCTACGGATTTCCATTTCGGTCTGAGACTACATGACAGGGCTGTACTCTACGCTTCCTTTCATAATATATCCTGGTGTCAACCAGGCCCGAGAGATACAGGCACCTGCAGTGTTGGTCAGGAAATTTGAGCAACACTCTCAGAAACACATCCATTAAGTGGATGAAACTCGACTGTGTGGTCCCAGTCTTCCCAACTGAGTCCGCAGCAACTCAACTCTGGGTAGGAGCGGTCGGGGCAGAAAAACCCACATGACTTCTGATGGGATTCGAACCCACGACCTCCCAGCCGGGAGTCCGCGACACTGACCACTTCACCACGGCGGCTGGTGACATGTGACACTTACTACACCCAAGCAATACCATCAAGAGTTTTTTCGCCCTGGACATTTCCCCTAGGTAATGTTGGTGTATCTCCAAACCTTCTGCCGATTATTTCTTATCATTTATTATCCTCCAGCCGATCACTGATTTTCAATATGTTTGAAAGAGAGCGAGAGAGAGAGAGAGAGAGAGAGAGAGAGAGAGAGAGAGAGAGAGAGAGAGAGTTCATGATCAAACTATTCAAATATAGCCATTCTACCAGTAATGCCTGTTACAGAGAGAGAGAGAGAGAGAGAGAGAGAGAGAGAGAGAGAGAGAGAGAGAGTTTGTGATCAAATTATATTCATCCAATATAACCCATTGTGCCAGTAATGTCTGCTCCCGGCCATCCGTGTTCTCTCGGAGCCTGCAAGACACAGCGCTGACACGTCTAGCACTCGCATCCCTCCTCCCTCCCAATCCCCTCACTCACACTCACTCGCACCGTCGTTAGCAAAATTATGGAGATCCATTCAAAAAGGTTGTAAATTTTACAACATTTGTAGTTTTCGCAAATAAGCAGTTCGCTTTTGTCTGCTTTGTCCACCTCCCCCTCTCTCTCTCCTCTCTCCTCTCTCTCTCTCTCTCAACCTCCCCCATCTGTTTACACCCATTTACTGGTGTCTTTAAGAGAAACGTAATGTGGGAGAAGGTTATTATGTCATTCACATTCAGGACTAAGTCCACGTCCAGCGAAGATGACCTGGCAGAAGGGGGATAACCGTAGAGGTAGGCAACCGGAAACCACTCTGATGTCATCAGAATGACAGCACGTCGAGCGGGGCAGCGAAAATGACCTTTTGTTTTGTCTGTTCCCCCTCCCTCTAGCTCTCTCTTTCGTTCACCGTATGTGTGTCTTTGTGCGCGCCTGTGTGCACGCGCGTGCATGTGTGTGTGTGTGTGTGTGTGTGTGTGTGTGTGTGTGTGTGAGGGGCAGAGATAGCCAAGTTAATTGGTTGGTTGGTTCATTTATACGAAATACGCCTTTCTATCTATGTCACATGATTTGGTGTTTCAGATTCTAAATAAGTTCACATTGTAAGAACATCAATGATTATCAATCAGAGTACGCAAAAAACAACAACCAGCAGCAGCAGCAGCAGCAGCAACAACAACAACATCAACGACAACAACAACAAACAACAACAACAACACACACACACACACACACACACACACACACACACTGATCTAACAGGCAATTCGAGGCCGAACTTGAACGAAGTCGACGTTGATAAGAGACGAATACTTCGGTCCCGGTTCATTGTTATTCCTGTGTTCAAGGGGGTGGGGAGGGAGGCGGGGGGTAGGCGATGGAAGTGGGTCCGTTACTTTCGGTGGTTTCCTCACTGAGGTCCACCGTTTTGACAAGTTTGCTGACATGTTGACTCGAGCGGTCTGGAAATGACTTTGGTCATTTTCATAGTTCTCTGACCTCTCTCTGTCAGTCTGTCTGTCTCATATAAATTGAATTTATGCTAGATTGTTATTTATAGCCATCCACACCCCTTTAGAAAGGGCTGAAGCCTTTGAATCAAGAATTGCGACTGTGACTCTCGCGCGCTCTCCCTCCCCCTCCCCCCTCTCCTCTCCTCTCTCTCTCTCCTCTGTGTGTGTGTGTGTGTGTGTGTGTGTGTGTGTGTGTGTGTGTGTGTGTGTGTGTGTGTGTTCGGGCCTACTTGTTTAAAAAGAAAAAAAAGGTTGATGACTGGAGACGTTGAGCTGTGTGACATTGTCGGCGAACTGAAAGGTAAATAAAAATGGAAAATGGGTCTGTGACCGAACTTCCTGTACAGGTTTGTGGCAACGGATTTCACGCGCATGCTCACGCATTGTATCAGCATTATGTGTGTCGTGTTGCATTACGAGTGGTCCGTCCGAATCGTAAATCTATGGCTCGTGTGAAGAGAGAGAGAGGAGAGAGAGAGAGAGAGAGAGAGAGAGGAGAGAGAGCTGTTTTCTTCTTTCAAAACACTTCAGTTTTCCCCTGTGTGATCAACCGAATTGAAGCAGTTCCTGGGTTTGGTATTGGAAAATTAAAAAAAAAACCTAGTCAACATTTTTCATCGGATCTGAGGTTTTATAGTGGAAAGATTTTTAACAAGATTTCGGATGGGTTTTTAGAAGATGTATTTAAAGAGTTGTTGTGAATGAATACTTGTGAGTTGATTTTAACGTGGTGACGGCCCTGATATGGCCCTTTGGGTCGGCTGGGTTGTAAGCAACATTACCTTACCTTGCCTTACCACAAGGCGAAGACCGCGAAAAGAGTCGACATGAGTATGACGTGTGGCTGCACGCCAAGCTTGAACACGCCAAGGCCTTGATTAAAAGGAGTCGAAAGATTGTATAGACTGGCACGATTTGATTGTTTTGAGAATGTTTGTTGTTTTTTGTCGATTTTCCCAGTTCTCTTTCACATGGCCATCAATGGACAAGCCAGGAAGTTCCAAGCAGACAGATTAAAGTCAAAGGAATGGGACAATTGGGGGTTTGCAGCTGGTGCAAAGATAGGGTCACGGGTGAGTAGTGCAAAGGCCTGATATGTGACGTCAGCCAAGAGGAAGGTCATGTATTCGAGTGGAAATCCCCCCCCCCCCCCCCAAAAAAAAAAAAAAAAAAAAAAAAGAAGGTGAAATGATTGGTGGGTGGTTTATTCTTTTGATCAATTACCAGTTTGATATAACTGCTGGCTCAAATTTATGCAAGGTCCCAAAATGCTTACATGGATTATGTCGTGATTTGGTGCAAAATCTTAGCTGTGGCGTGTGGCCTGTGAACTCTTTGTGTTCCCAGTCCTCTGGTTGGGCAAAAGGATTTTTGAGTGACGAGTCGAGCACACGACAGAACAGTGGCTTCCGAGTAGGGCGGGTATAATTATCTCAGGAGGTGTACTGTGGCAGGCGTCTACTGGTGAA
Source organism: Conus canariensis (assembly GCA_033310375.1). Taxonomy (NCBI): domain Eukaryota; kingdom Metazoa; phylum Mollusca; class Gastropoda; order Neogastropoda; family Conidae; genus Conus; species Conus canariensis. The sequence goes on along the minus strand of CM065733.1, from coordinate 34,916,136 downwards.
GAGCTGAACTTCAGGCAGATGTTGCATGCATCGAAAGTAATTGAGAGTTGTGAGCTTATCTCTTGACTACGAACCGATCCAGTAATTCATGCGCCCCGTCCTCCACCCCAAATTCACCGTCTGTCTGTCTGTCCCTCTCTGTCTCTGTCTCTCTCTCCGACTCGGCTGCCAAGTGTGTGTGTGTGTGCGTGTGTGTGTGTGTGTGTTGTGTGTGGTGTGTGTGTGTGTGTGCACGGACGCGTCCTTCAATGCACGGGTTAAGAATTATTTCATTCGGTGTACATATTTCCACTGCAGTGCTCCCACCCCGTCCCTTTTTTTTGCCCCCTCTGTCTGTAGTCAGTTTGAATAAATGACCCTCTTTAATTACTGATCTACAGGTCTAGAAATGACATTTCTGATTCAGTGGTCCTTATAGTTGTTGTCCGCTTGCCTGTTGTATTCGCTCAGACGCCATCTCCATCATTCTGAGAGATCTTGACCATCACGAAGGACACATGTCCAGGTTTGACCATGTCCTACCCTGTGTCTTCCAACGTGAGACGAACGCAGCCCTAAAGGATGCCCTTGACGCCGTATTGGGTGGTTGGTGACCATGACCATGATGGGTGTGATGCGTACGTTTCTGGTCTTCTGTGCTTTGGGTGCTGGATCAGGTCTACCTGCTGTCCTCAGCCGACACGTGCCCTCTTCAGAGTAGGTCATGGTTTGAATTCAGAGGAATGTATCGCTCACAGATGAGTGCCCATGTAGTACTGGCCCACAAAACCCAGCCCACGTACTTCAGTTCTGTCCCACTTTCGACAGCCTGCGGCGTGAGTTCTGGCCCGGTGCAGTGGAACTCCACGAAAAGTTGTGGGGAACGGCGGACTCATTCCGACGGACCGCTGACTTTGCCCAAGCTACGGGACTTTGTATCTGACCAGCATGACCAGGGAACGCAGAAGAAGAAGAAGAAGAAGAAGAAGGGTGTTTGGTGAATATCCGGTCGTTTCTGCCCCCACCCCCCACCCCACACCCCGGCCACCTGTTCCCTTTCCCCTTCTTCCCACTCCCCACCAGCCTCCTCCTCCCCACCTCTCCCTCATGTTATTTGTCACACTAACGGAATTGTGTTGTGAGGGTCGTAGAACTATCGCACAAAACGGAGTTGGTGCTCTGATTGTGTTAGGGGATGTTACTCAGAAGCGTTTGGGGATGTTGGGGATCTTGCTCAGGTAATTGTGGGATGTTAATAAATCAACCTGCAACTGACTGATGACTTAAGATTTCTAAGTACCGTTATCGTTAGAAGAGAGAGAGAGAGAGAGAGAGAGAGAGAGAGAGAGAGAAATCATTCACTCAGAGAGACGAGGCTGAAAGTGAGCTAGTGTGAGGTTGATAGGAGAGTGTGAGATGATAGAGAAACTTCTTCATACACGTTCAGAAACATACCAGACAGAGGAAAGAATGAAGCAGAATATAATATAACATTCTTCCAGTAAAAAGGCTCTTAGAATTTACACATGTACTTGTTTTGACTACAAATTATGAACAGACATTCCCAGGAATTCTAACTTTCAACTAAGACTTCTCTGTCTGAACTAATAAAAATAAACATACAAAAACACAGAAGTCACATACCTTAACATCATGATCACCGTGGAGAGGCCCGAAGGCCGAGAGGCCCAGCAACACCTTGACTGAACCAGAGGATGCCAGGGATGAGAGCGAGCGGAAGTTGATATTTTTAGTTTAAATAGTTTTTGCCGAGTCCGAATTGAATAACCGTGGCGTGGCACGGCATAGACATTTGTTGCTTCCACAGTGAGAGAACACCAGGCACTGGACATTATCAAGGTCTGGTTTTCATTAGGGCCTACTGACCAACTGCTCGGGGCTGGGGGGAAGGGAGAGGGGCGTGGAAATGTGAGGGGTGGGATGAGTGGGGGTGAGTGGGGGGAGCACGAGAGGGTACCTAGCTGTTGACCTGTTGCTCAATCCATCCTGGGGTAGTTAATGACCGGATGCAACTGCTCGGGGAGGGAGGGGGGGGAGGGGGCACGGGAGGGGCTCAGAATGTTCGCCCATCATGCAGTCTGTCCTGGGGCCGTTGATGGTTTTTACAGTCCTCAAGCCTTCCTGACACTTGGGCACACGCTTTAGAACAACGTACCTTAGGACTGACCATTGAAATCGCCGTGTGAACGGCTGGGGGTGGCGTGTGTGTGTGTGTGTGTGTGTGTGTGTGTTTCTGTGATAATATTGACTTGTGTTGTGATCAACCGGAGATGCTGTACTGCTGCGGGCTTCTCAGTTATTTCACCACTTGGCGTTGACCACATCGAGCCACTGACGGACGATGATGATGATGATGATGCTCTTTCAGCTTCGTCGGTTTTAAGTCATCACGGTGGTAGACCACTTCAGTTCTAGGGGCCGTGCTCCAGATCGATGGGGTCTGACTGCTTCCTGTGGTAGACTTGGACTAGTTTCCCGATTTTTCTTGTCTCGTGTTTTCTCCCCAGACACTGGTTGAAAGAGGTCACAAACGCAATTTGAAGCAAAGCTTCAGTAGAGGGACTGAAACCGTTGTGAATTCCACATGGCCTCCGCCACGCTGCCCCTGCCCCCTGCCCCCACGCCCCTCCTTTCCCATTACCCCAGTCTAGGCTGTTTACTGGAAGCTGTCAGTGATCATGAGATTTAGCCATGGGGAGGAGGAAGAATCAAAAGAAGATAAAAGAAATGCCTGGACAAGAGAAGTTGGCACGATCGTTCACAACCGACAGTTCGTCGTGCGCGCGCGCGCGCGCGCGCGCGCGCCACACACACACACACACACACACACACACACACACACACACACACACAGGGCGCACACATAGACGCACACACACACACAAACACAGACACACATTCACATATGCGCACACACACACACACACACTACACACACACGCACACACACACACACCACCACACACAACACACATACACACACACACACACACACACACAACACACACACACAACACACATGGCACACACACATACACAACACACACAAACACGCTGCAACATGGGTAAGCTTCCTACACACGCATGTTAGAATAAGGCCAAGGAATGCAGAGGACTGGAATCTTATC
>CM065733.1:34868008-34908008 GCA_033310375.1 Conus canariensis | reverse complement strand
CAGAAGGCGCGTGATATGTGGGAGTTTGTTGGAGTAGAGAAATACAGAGAGACACTGGGGAAAAAACAGGAGGACGGTGGCCCCACTTGCTCCGGAAAAAAAAAAGGGGGGGGGGAGGGGGGGGAGTTAAACAAAATAAAAGAAAAAGAATGTGGGAAAAAGAATGTTGGGGCCACAAAAAAAAAGTGATTGAAAGTAATGTGTAGAGTTAATAAAAGGATCAATTTTTCATACTTATAATTTCTCATATTCGAAAAAAGTATTAAATCATGCAATAAAGCAGCTTCTTAATTGGTAAAGAAAAATTAATGCTTTTGTAAACTGGACAGCCATTTTATGAAATGAGCAAATGGAATATAAATGAAATTAAAACAGTTCAAATTTAAAATTTGTCGCAGAATTTTAGAAATGGGATAATTAAAAATGCTTCACTGTTCTTTTTGAAGCAATTAAAACTCTCCGTTCACTACTATCTGTGCTGGCACTGGTTTTAATAACTTCGTACATGATTTGTGGATGGAATTAGAGAACACATTTGACAGAAAAATGCGGAGTCTGCAGTGGAAAATGATCTTTTAATGTTGAGTTGATTTTGTGATGAGAAAAAGCAGTCGGATGAAAATCATGACCTTGTGATTTCATCAGCAATTGTATGTGTTTATTCATTTATTTCAATGGATGTAAATTAGTAACATCAAGCAAAATGTTCTTTCATTATCTAGAAAGCACTTGAATTCAAACATCGAACCGAAAAATCTAGACACATTTTAGAAATGAACAGTACTGGTGATGGCAGGAAATGGTTACCTACTCAGGGTTGATCAATGCAAGAACTGAGGGAGCCCTATGCTGTATAATTTGCTCTAGTGTTATTTGCAGGTCATATGTCAATTGAAATGATTTGTTACACTGTCACAGAATGCTTGCTACAAGTGTGAAAGACGTTGACTTCAACGTGGTGACAGCCCTGATATGGCCCTTTGCGATCGGCTGGCCTATAAGCAACATTGCCTTACCCAGACGCCGGTTCAAATATATTAGGAAAGACAAAAAAAAAATCTTTTGTGAAATATTGTTTCTCTTGCTATAGATTAAGAAATCTATTCTTGTTTTTGCGTTAAGCCTATGGGTTTTGGATTTGTTCCACGCTATGAAATATATCAGTTGCTCATGTGGATAATGAGAGGACAGGTTGGGGAAGGTGGGTGTTGGGGGTGAGAGATGCAGGGAACACATCCTTCATGGTCCACCTTTGCTGGTGTCAGTGTGGGCAGAATGAGCGGAGAGAAGGTGGAGAGGAGGAAAGTATTACAAAGAGAAACCTGGCAGGAGTGGAATGGAGGAGTCGTGAGACAGGCAGAAGAGAGGAGAAGGACGGGATGGTTTGTCAGTGAGTGAGAGGAAGAGAATATCTTGGAACATTGATATAAAACTCCCACCATTTCATGATTTCTTGTTCTTCTCGCTAAAGTTGGAGATAAAACGTTGTCGGTGTTGCATGTACATATTCAACAATAATATATTTGATACGTCGAGTTTTCATACGTAAACTGTTTGGTTCATCTCACTCTATGCCTGTTTCAAAAAGCATGGGGAAAGCAAGGAGAATAAGAGAGCACATTGAAAAAAAGGAAAACAATATTGCAAGGGGGCAGCATGGAATTCTTCCCTTCTGATCACTGTACCAATGATCCATTAATCGGGCTATGGCTTTTAATCAGGCAGCTCATCATTTTGTTTTTATTGAAATTCATAGTATGTCTGTCAGGTAACTGACTCGCATTTTCCAGCTTGTGCGTGTTTAACAGTTCGTCAGATTCTGTAGTGTGGTTCTTGTTTAGATGTCTTCTTTCTTCCTTGAAAGACTCTTAATATCATAGCATTTCTCTCACTCTCTCCTTCTCTCTCTCTTTGCTCTGTGTGTGTGTGTGTGTGTGTGTGTGTGTGTGTGTGTGTGTGTGTGTGTGTTTGTGTGGTGTGTGTGTGTGTGTGTGTGTGTGTGTGTGTGTGTGTGTGTGTGTGTGTGTGTGTGTGTGTGTGCAGGCAGGTGGGAAACAATATCACAGTTCCAACAGAAGGAGTTCGTGTCATCGATGCCAGCGGCAAACTGGTTATGCCAGGTAAGTAAGACATGGCAATTTTAAGTATCAATAGATGTATATTTGTCTGATTATAATATGTATTAATTGTCTGAGTGATTGTAATTGCTGTGACACTCGCACTCACAAGACAATCCTTACATACTGCTGTTTCAGGCGGATGGCCATTCTCACTGACATGACAATCCTTACATATTGCAGTTTTAGGGGAAATGACACTCGCACCCGCAAAACAATCCTTACATAATGCCTTTTTGTGGGGGATTGACATTCGCAGTCACATGACATAACAATCTTCACATGCTGTTGTGTTATGGGGGGATTTATACTCGCCCACAGAGGTTATCATAGTCCTTGCAAACTGCCGTATCATGGGGGACTGGCAGTAACTTAATTATGGTTAAAAAGTTCCGCGCACATTGTTCTTTCACAGGGAAGCGACATTCTCTTTCATATGAAGATTTTTACATATTGCGCTTCCAGGAGGAGATTGACACATACACTCACATGACATAACAGTCCTTACATGTCGCTGTTTTCGTGGGGGTATTGACGTTCGCATTCAAATCATGTAACAGTCCATGCATGTGTCTGTTTCAGGGGGCATTGACACTCACACTCACATGCAACTTCCTTTCATGGGCACCACAACATGTGATGACTTCTACCTGGGCACCAGAGCAGCCCTGGCTGGGGGCACCACCATGATCAGTGAGTGTGGCCGTCACTGTACTGGTGGCTGTGTTTATAGTTACTGTGTGGACAGTGTCCTCAGCACCTTTGTTTGTACTGGTGACTGTGTTTATAGTTACTGTGGTGACAGTGTCCTATTTGTACTGGTGGCTATGTTTATAGTTACTGTGGTGACAGTGTCGTATTTGTACTGGTGACTGTGTTTATAGTTACTGTGGTGACAGTGTCCTATTTGTACTGGTGGCTATGTTTATAGTTACTGTGGTGACAGTGTCCTATTTGTACTGGTGGCTGTGTTTATAGTTACTGGGTGGACACTGTCCTATTTGTACTGGTGTCTGTGTTTATAGTTACTGTGTGGACAGAGTCCTATTTGTACTGGTGACTGTGTTTATAGTTACTGTGACGACAGTGTCCTATTTGTACTGGTGACTGTGTTTATAGTTACTGTGGTGACAGTGTCCTATTTGTACGGTGGCTGTGTTTATAGTTATTGTGGTGACAGTGTCCTATTTGTACTGGTGGCTGAGTTTATAGTTACTGTGGTGACAGTGTTCTCTTTGTACTTGTGGCTGTGTTTATAGTTATTGTGGTGACAGTGTCCTATTTGTACTGGTGGCTGTGTTTATAGTTACTGTGGTGACAGTGTTCTATTTGTACTGGTGGCTGTGTTTATAGTTACTGTGGTGACAGTGTCCTATTTGTACTGGTGGCTGTGTTTATAGTTACTGGGTGGACAGTGTCCTATTTGTACTGGTGTCTGTGTTTATAGTTACTGTGGTGACAGTGTCCTTTTTGTACTGGTGGCTGTGTTTATAGTTACTGGGTGGACAGTGTCCTATTTGTACTGGTGGCTGTGTTTATAGTTACTGTGGTGACAGTGTCCTATTTGTACTGGTGGCTGTGTTTATAGTTACTGTGGTGACAGTGTCCTATTTGTACTGGTGGCTGTGTTTATAGTTGCTGGGTGGACAGTGTCCTATTTGTACTGGTGACTGTGTTCATAGTTACTGTGTGGATACAGTCCTATTTGTACTGGTGACTGTGTTTATATTTACTGTGATGACAGTGTCCTGTTTGTACTGGTGACTGTGTTTATAGTTACTATGATGACAGTGTCTTATTTGTACTGGTGTCTGTGTTTATAGTTACTGTGGTGACAGTGTCCTGTTTGTACTGGTGTCTGTGTTAGAATTACTGTGGTGACAGTGTCCTCAGCATGTTTGTTTGCTCTGGTGGCTGTGTTTATAGTTACTGGGTGGACACTGTCCTATTTGTACTGGTGGCTGTGTTTATAGTTACTGTGGTGACAGTGTCCCGTTTGTACTGGTCACTGTGTTCATAGTTACTGTGGTTACAGTGTCCCGTTTATACTGGTGACAGTGTTTATAGTTACTGTGGTGACAGTGTCCCGCTTGTACTGGTGACTGTGTTTATAGTTGCTGTGGTGACAGTGTCCTGTTTGTACTGGTGGCTGTGTTTATAGTTACTGTGGTGACAGTGTCCCGTTTGTACTGGTGTCTGTGTTTATAGTTACTGTGGTGACAGTGTCCTGTTTGTACTGGTGGCTGTGTTTATAGTTACTGTGGTGACAGTGTCCTGTTTGTACTGGTGTCTGTGTTTATAGTTACTGTGGTGACAGTGTCCTGTTTGTACTGGTGTCTGTGTTTATAGTTACTGTGGTTACAGTGTCCCATTTGTACTGGTGACTGTGTTTATAGTTACTGTGGTGACAGTGTTCTCTTTGTACTGGTGTCTGTGTTTATAGTTACTGTGGTTACAGTGTCCTATTTGTACTGGTGTCTGTATTTATAGTTACTGTGCTGACAGTGTCCTGTTTGTACTGGTGACTGTGTTTATAGTTACTGTGGTGACAGTGTCCTGTTTGTACTGGTGTCTGTGTTTATAGTTACTGTGCTGACACTGTCCTCAGCATGTTTGCTTGCTCTGGGGACTGTAACAGAAACAAACTGCAGCGTCATTCACCACTTTGGTTTCACAAGGGGAGTATTGTGCATGTTTATGTCTGTATTTTTTTGTCGCTGAGGAAGGCATATTGCCGAACATTTCTTGTCCTGTTTTGTGTCGTGCATTAAAACTGCGTTACTTCACACTTTTTTTGTGTGCTCTTCTGCTTTTTTTGTCTGGTGACTGTGTTTATAGTTACTGTGGTGACAGTGTCCTGTTTGTACTGGTTACTGTGTTTATAGTTACTGTGGTGACAGTGTCCTCAGCATGTTTGTTTGCTCTGGTTGCTGTGTTTATAGTTACTGTGCTGACAGTGACCTGTTTGTACTGATGTCTGTGTTTATAGTTACTGTGGTGACAGTGTCCTCAGCATGTTTGTTTGCTCTGGTGACTGTGTTTATAGTTACTGTGCTGACAGTGTCCTCAGCATGTTTGTTTGTACTGGTTACTGTGTTTATAGTTACTGTGGTGACAGTGTCCTGTTTGTACTGGTGACTGTGTTTTTAGTTACTGTGGTGACAGTGTCATTAGCATGTTTGTTTGCTCTGGTGACTGTGTTTATAGTTACTGTGGTGAGAGTGTCCTCAGCATGTTTGTTTGTAATGGTTACTGTGTTTATAGTTGCTGTGGTGACGGTGTCCTTAGCATGTTTACTTGTACTGGTGACTGTGTTGCCTCTGTCCTCATTGTCTGCATTCTTTTTGGTGACTGTGTTTACAGTTCTGTACGGTCGGTGTCTTCTGCGTCTTAATTTGTACTGGTGGCTGTATTTACAGTTCTGTATTGACGGTATCATCTGTGTCTTAGTTCGTACTGGTGGCTATGCTTATAGTTTCTATGTTGACACTGTCCTCAACATCTTCATTTTGTTTACTGACTGTGTATTAGCTATTGTGTTGACCGTGTTCTTCATTTGTACTTCGTGTGAAGTTGTGTATAATGACATACGTTCTACAGTGTCTCCATCTGAGCTGGTGATTCTGCTTATGGTTACGGTGTCAAACGATCACTGTCCTCATGTTATGCAGATAGGCAGCTTAAAAAAAGTCTAGGTGTACTAGAAACGGCACTTTTGGGGTCTAATTTCAGTCGACTTTGTGGTGGATCAGCGAGGCGTGTCACTGCTGGAGGCGTACGACAAATGGCGTGGCTGGGCCGACGAGAAAGTCTGCTGTGACTACGGGCTGCACGTGGCCGTCACCTGGTGGAGTGACCAGGTGTCTCGGGAGATGGAAACACTGACCACAGAGAAAGGTAATGGGAAAAAAGTTAGGAGATGGACATGACGCCTTGGGTCCCAATGTAGTAGGCCCACCTGTTGGCTTGGTGTATGTACCCTTCAGTGTGCTTGTTGACATTTGAGATTTCTGCAGCATCGGGGTTTTCAAAAAAATGTGATACAGGCCTTTAAAAGCTGATTGAGAAAGAAGACAGGGAAGTCAAACAAGATGAGTTAATACATATCGGAATGTTCGCCTGCTATTTTATTAAACAATTTCCTTTCAGGGGATAACTAATAAAAGCAAAACAAAAAAAAACACCAAAAACAAACAAAACAAACAAACAACAAACAAACAAAAAACGAGAGCCCCTCCCCCCCAACCAGCCTAAACATGCAGAAACTATTTTGTGTATTTGACAGAGGTCATTATGCTTGTTATGATTGGCAATGGCTATGCCTGAAGTAAAGCTGACAAACTTTCATTGAATAATGGTGAAAGTTGTTTTCCTAATCTTGTTCGTAGATTAAAAATTTTTGCAGCATTGTGAAGTACACCAAGGTCATCCATAAAATTAGAGCAAAAGCAAGAGCCTAGTTTTATGTAGAGAACAAAAATCAGTTGGAGCTCGTTGAAAGTAACTGTGCGTTGAACTGACACCTAGGATCTGCATGTTGCAGGAGTCAACTCCTTCAAGGTGTACATGGCCTACAAAGATGTTTTCTTGCTGGAGGACGCGGAAATGTACTCTGTCTTCAAGCGTTGCAAGGAACTGGGCGCTGTGCCCATGGTGCATGCAGAGAACGGGCACCTCATTGATCTGGTAGGTCCCACAGGCCTGGGAGAGGTCAGTGTACATGTGTGAGGTGGTGACCCCGCACAACTAACCACCAAGCAAAGGTGCACCTTAGCAAAATCTGATCATGAGAATGAGTCATGTGCTGCCTTTTGTATAAGTTTTTTTTCTTTTTTCTTTTTTTTCTTTGCGAGAAATCGAAATGTTGTTTATTGAGGGAAAGGAATAAGCACAGAGTCAGTGGTTTTTTTAAATTCAGCCTCAAACCAAAAAAAAAAAAGATATTTGTAAATATGTAAAATGAAAACATTGCACGAAACTGCGCATCAACACGTGTACTGCACTGTATACATAACAATTCACAGTGAATAATACAATATCTCTGTACAGGAAGAAAATAGGAAAGGGAGGAAGGATGGGGTGCAATGATGAGAGAGAGAAGAGAGAGAGAGAGAGAGAGAGAGAAGAGAGAGAGAGAGGGGTGGGGGAGAGAGTGAGCGAGAGAGACAGAGACTGAGACAGACAGATAGACAGACAGACAGAGATAGACAGACACACAGAGACAAAGCTTTCAAACAAAGCTCTGAGAAACTTTTCCATTCACTGTGATATATGATTTTATGTTTTTATAAAAGTAGGGAGATCCATCTACACAATTCGTCCCCAAATCCGAATGCTTTCACAACTTTTTTTTTTATATTCCCAATTTAGACTGACAACTGGTTTTTCAAAGTCTACTGACACTAACAAACCTGGAAGGGATTTTGTTTCTGAATAGTGCATTACATCATACACAATTTTTATATTGTCTCCTTATGCATCTGCCCGGGACGAACCCTGTTTGATCTTGATTTATTATCTTTGAAAAGACTTTTTTCCTTCTGTTTGCTTTTCACGTGGTTCCTATTTCATAAGAAACGTTTAACAAGTATTGGTCTCCAGTTCTTCAAAACATTCTCTTGTTTGATCTCCCATTGGTAGACATGCTATTATTCCTTCTCTCTTTGGCTAACTGACATTTCACCTGTCAAGAAACCTTCATTCAGTGACCTTACAACAAAGTCTCCAGTTTATTTCCAAAAAATCTTTTTGGTAAAAGTCAACTGTAATATCGTCTGTCCCAGGGGTCTTCCCATTATTCATTGTCTTTAAGGCTTCTGTACCTTCTTCCCTTGTAATTAGCCCTTCTGATTCTTTTGATTCTGATTCATTCAGCCGTTGTAAGTTTTGAACATATTTGCTAATGACAATATTTCTTACAGCTCGTTCTTCTTATTGGCTTTCATGACAAAGTCTAGTGGCTTCTAGTATGTCGTCAGTTAAAAAAATTACCTCATTATCTGTCACAAATTTTAGCATTTGTTTACTCACAAAATGTCTTTTCTCCATATTACAAAAGTACGTAGTTAGTTTTTCTCCAGTAAAGCCAACCTTGCTTTGGATCTTAGGATGATTCCATTTATTTTCTTTCTTCATAGTCTTTAAAGTTCTTCTCTCTTTTGTTCGGTTTCTCTATCATTATACCCTTTTTTACTTCGTTTTCTAGCTCCTGTACTTTGTTTACATGTTTTTCTCCAGTGTTTGTTTGTTTCTTTTTCTTTCGTGGACTGAAAGACACGGTATTTGGCCTTATTTCCATTATCAGAACATCTAAAAACAGCTGTCACTAATTGTGAACTGGATTTATGGCCGGGTATCTTACTTAAATTATGTTTTGCATATGGTGTTGATGTATACTGTTCTTTAATATTCTCTATAGTTTTTTTTTTACCAGATCTATATATTTTTCGTCCCTGAGTAATGATGAGTTAAATTTCCAAAATGTTTTTCTTTTTTCTCCTGTGGTCAGTTCTAAATTGATGTAAATCAGAGAATGGTCAGTCCTATAGCCCCAAAAGATATCTGCATCTTTAATATTCGAAACAAGAGTTTCAGATATCAAGAAAAAAAATCTAGATGGCTCTATGAAAAGGGCGTTCGTCTTCTCCACGTATATCTCAGTAATTCTGGATTGATTTATCTCCATATGTCGACCAGTTCTAGTTCATCCATCATACCATAGACTTTTTTACATGCTTTAATATTATGTTCAGCTTTATAGTTACAGTAATCCATACTAGGATTCATTACGAGATTCCAGTCTCCACCTATTATCACGTTAGAAATACTTGTTTCTTCAGTTTTTCTTATTTCTTTAGAAAATGTGGGATCATCCCAATTGGGTCCGTAAATATTCGCCAAGACTATGTCTTTATTCATTATCTTCAAAACAAGGATAATAAAGTTACCCTTACCGTCTACCACAGTGTTCGTTATTGTGAAATCAAAGTTATTGTTAAACATTATTGTCAAACAAAATTGTCACTCTCCTTGACCTAGACTTGTTTGAAGAGAATGTGCTTTCAAACCCCATTCCGCCCGAACCTGTTCTGTATTTTTAGCAAAATGTGTTACTTGTAAGAAAAAAGAAGAGAATTGTTTTTGTCTTAAAAACTGAAAAACATCTCTTCTCTTTTGGAAATTTCCCAATCTCTGGCAAGTTTAATGATGCTATTTTTGTGCCGTTCATTATAAATGATCGGATTCATTGATACCAGTACTCGTACCTTTTCCCTTCTAACGCATTGCCTTTTCTGCAAGTGCCATTTCTAACTAAAGAGATCAAAATACAGACAAAATGCATGATGAACAAAAAGACAAACGAGCTCAAGTCCAGTAATTACAAAATATGAATCCTTGCTTGACCACCGCAGGTGAACTAAAGGCACAAAAAAGAAGTAAGAAGCAAAAAGAAAAATCACATGAAAGTTAAGTTGTAGGATACCAGTAGAACAAGCATCATACAAGTGAACAAAACACCACCTTCTCAACATACAGGAGATCTCACAAGCTCGACAGAACCAAGCATTACAGGTATGGCAAAAGGGCAGAAGGTTTTGTTACTGGGGGCTGTCTCGCCAAGGGGATCCTTTAGTTCTTTCCTCCCAGGCTGGGGCTCGGAGGTTCACCAACGACGAGATTTTTTTTTTTTGCAATTGCTACCAATTTGTATTGAACGACATGGTTGCGTTTTTATTTCTTTATTTGTGATCAGAATTCCACGATTTCAGTGAGGATACGACTAAATTATTTGTTGCCAAAGTCATAAAATGTGGTGCAGGTGGCTGTAAAGTAATGAAGTTCTGATAATTTAAATGGAAGTACGGGTGGTTTGCACCCATGACGTACATCGAAGGTTAATTCCACCATTAATGTGACCACCCGTTTCTTACAACAGTCAGGTGGTGTGATATTGTGGTACAAAATGTTATAAGTGTATTCATTTTTAACTGAAAATTACGTAGCCACGGCAGAGCATTTTTCAATTGATAAATGGTCCTTATGACCATGTTGTGCCTTACCATGGATTCTGCAATTGCTGGTTTACTTTGTGCTGGTTTACTTTCTTCTGTTTGCTTTAAGTAGTGAGAACCATGATCAAATGATATGTATGCCAAAATTGAGTATATGATAAGAGTACTCATTTTCTTTTAAGAAATTAATAACATTTGTAACATCTTTAAAAGACCCGCACAGTTTTGGTCTTCACCCTTTGATTGAAAAAAAATTGGTTCAGCATGTCACACTTCAGTTTTTTTTAAGTCAGTTTTGTTGTAAAAATTTTCCTCAAGCTATAGAAGTTGTTAAAATTTTTAGTTTTCACGACTTGTTATACTTGTGTGTGTGTGTGTGTGTGTGTGTGTGTGTGTGTGTGTGTGTTGGTTGAGTTAGCTTATAGATTTTAAACATCCTTATTTCTTTCTTGTTTTGAAAACATAGTTATGCTTTCCATATAACGGACATTACATCAGTGTCCTGTTGTTTTAGTTTAGAGTCAAAACGGCAAACTTCTCTTCATTACAGACGTAACAAATTTCCCCAGTTTTATTCATCTTGGGTTATTTTGTTTTTTGTTTCTTTACAACAAAACTAACAGAAATCCAAAGAATTGATAGCCTCGGGCATAACTGGTCCCGAGGGTCACGCCATGTGCCGGCCAGAAGATGTGGAAACGGAGGCAGTGCTCAGGGCCATCACTGTTGCTGATGAGGCAGGGGCTCCCCTCTATGTGGTGCACGTCATGAGCAGGTCGTCTGCCGACGTCATATCAGCAGCAAGGAGGAAAGGTGGGATCACAAAGGACATGAATGTCCATGCGCACTCGTGCACATGTGTTGCATTCACATACCTTCACGTGCGCACATAAACTCTTTCAAAGGTATACGTAAGTGCACATACACATAAACGTATATTCATGCACACGTACGCACACGCACGTGCACACAAACACACACGCACGCACACACACACACACACACACACACACACACACACACACACACACAACCATAAAGGGCCATACAAGGGCACACTCTCTCAAGCAAATGGGCACACACTCGGCCTAAATTATGACCACGTACGATTTCGGTTTGGAACAGTGTGGGATTTGAGGAACCATCCAAGTGTTGTGGAAAACAAGAAACGAAAAAGCCCTTCCCCAGGTGACGCCGTATCCTCTCATGTTTTCTCTGCAGGCAAGGTGGTGTTCGGGGAACCCATTGCCGCCAGTCTCGGCACAGATGGAACCCACTACTGGAATAAATGCTGGCGTCATGCAGCCGCTCATGTGATGGGACCCCCCCTCAAACCTGACCCTTCCACTCCCGGCTACCTCATGGACCTGCTGGCCAAGTGGGTACAGTGACCAGCACACGCACTTTGTCCTGTCCGCTTCTGCAAACTGGCAGACTGTTTGAACTTTCCCCCTCTATTTCTTCTTCAAGCTGCAAATATTAGAAGGGGACCAAAAAGTAATTTGTGTTGTGCTTGTTGTTGTTGCTGATGTTGCCATGTTGTTGGTCGATTTTTCCCATGTCTTTGCACTGTCCCCCATTTGACCTGTGGTTTTTGCTGTGTGTGTATGAACTGCATTCCTTTGTTGCACGAACCCAGTGTGTGCAACTCACAAACCAGAGTAACTCGTATGTAACACTCGACATTACCTCATAGATATTGAACAATCTTTTTGACATTCAGTCTCAGACTTTAAAATTCTGGTGGTGTGTGTTGCGTGAGGCAGTGGTGGTCATACAAATCGATTGGTCAGCAGTTGACCTTCCGTCCCTCAAGCTCCTGGACCTTCGCTGCGGTCCGATGGTTGGTGTGTGTGTGTGTGTGTGTGGGGGGGGGGGGGGTATTGCTGATTTGTAAAAGAAGAAAGTTTCAGGTTTCCATATTAATGATATCAATAATAATGATAATGAGGACAATGTCTATAGCGCTCACCTTAATAACATAGGCTACAGGGCGCTGTACAAATTTTAACAAATACGCTGCATCCCCCCACCCACCACCCCCACATACGCTGCATCCCCCACCCCCACCCCACACACAGTCACATACACAGACACATACACTGTATAGCACGGTGAACAGCTCAATCGAACACGAGCAAGTGTGCAAGTGACATGTACGAATTCAGTAATATTTCAGGTGGTAGTCTGCGACTGGAGTTTAAACAAATAAGTTTTACGTGCAGACTTGAAAATCAGTAAGGAAGGGGAAAGTTGGAAAGGTTGCGAATTCCAGAGTATTGCCACAGAAAAAGAGAATGCTCTAGAACCGTGCTGCTCTCGATTATATGAGAGAAGTTAAAAAAAACAACTGGGTCAGCAGAGGGAGAACGGAGGAAGCGTGTAGGAATACATATTCCGAAGAAGTCAGAGAGATATGCAGGCGCTCCATGTATGATAATCTTATAGCACAGACACGCAGACTTACACTGAAACCTGTGCTCGATTTTGAGCCAGTGTAATTTCTTCAAGAGATGCGAAGTATGAACACGTTGCAGTAGCTGGAGCAAGGCTGCAGGTACACCAAGGAGAAGAGCGTTACAACAATCATTAACCTCAGTGAAAATAAGAATATTAATCTCAGTGAAAATGTTTGATGGCTCGCTGTGCATGACTGTTTCAGCAACGACCTCCAGGTGACAGGCACAGACAACTGCACGTTCAGGGCGGACCAGAAAGCCCTGGGCAAGGACGACTTCCGCCGGATCCCCAACGGCGTGAACGGGGTGGAGGACCGGCTCTCGGTGATCTGGGAGAAGGGCGTGGTGAGTACACTGCGGTCACCAGTGAAGGCTGTGTGGACCATGGAAACAGACTCTTTGGGTGATCTGGGTGAAAGTCTTGGTGAGTATACCGCGGTCACCAGTGAAGGCTGTGTGGACCATGGAAACAGACTCTCTGGGTGATCTGGGTGAAAGGCGTGGTGAGTACACTGCGGTCAGCAGTGAAAGCTGTGTGGACCATGAGAAACAGACTCTCTAGGTGATCTGGGAGAAAGGCGTGGTGAGTACACTGCGGTCAGCGTGAAGGCTGTGTGGACCATGGAAACAGACTCTCTGGGTGATCTGGGTGAAAGGCGTGGTGAGTACACTGCGGTCACCAGTGAAGGCTGTGTGGACCATGGAAACAGACTCGCACGGGTGATCTGGGTGAAAGGCGTGGTGAGTACACGCGGTCACCAGTGAAGGCTGTGTGGACCATGGAAACAGACTCTCATGGGTGATCTGGGAGAAGGGCGTGGTGAGTACACTGCGGTCGTCAGTGAAGGCTTGTGTGGACCATGGAAACAGACTCGCACGGTGATCTGGGAGAAAGGTCGTGGTGAGTACACTGCGGTCGTAGTGAAGGTTGTGTGGACCATGGAAACAGACTCGCACAGGTGATCTGGGAGAAAGTCGTGGTGAGTACACTGCGGTCACAGTGAAGGCTGTGTGGACCATGGAAACAGACTCGCTACGGTGATCTGGGAGAAAGTCGTGGTGAGTATACGCGGTCACCAGTGAAGTTGTGTGGGACCATGGAAACAGACTCTCTGGTGATCTGGGTGAAAGTCGTGGTGAGTATACCGCGGGCACCAGTGAAGGCTGTGTGGACCATGGAAACAGACTCTCTGGGTGATCTGGGTGAAAGTCGTGGTGAGTATACCGCGGTCACCAGTGAAGGTTGTGGGACCATGGAAACAGACTCTCTCGGTGATTTGGGGAAAGGCGTGGTGAGTATACCGCGGTCACCAAGTGAAGGTTTGTGTGGACCATGGTAACAGACCTCTCGGTGATTGGAGAAAGGCGTGGTGAGTATACCGCGGTCACCAGTGAAGGCTGTGTGGACCATGGAACAGACTCTCTGGTGGTCTGTGTGAAAGGCGTGGTGAGTAACCGCGGTCACCAGTGAAGGCTGTGGGACCATGGAACAGACTCCGGTGGTATTGGGAGAAAGGCGTGGTGAGTACATGGCGGTCACCAGTGAAGGCTGTGTGGACCATGGAAACAGACTGGGTGATCTGGGAGAAAGGCGTGGTAGTACACTGCGGTCACAGTGAAGGCTGTGTGGACCATGGAAACAGACTCTCTGGGTGATCTGGGAGAAAGGCGTGGTTAGTACACTGCGGTCACAGTGAAGGTTGTGTGGACCATGGAAACAGACTCTCTGGGTGATCTGGGAGAAGGCGTGGTGAGTATACCGCGGTCACCAGTGAAGGTGTGTGGACCATGGAAACAGACTCTCTGGGTGATCTGGGAGAAGGGCGTGGTGAGTATACCGCGGTCACCAGTGAAGGCTGTGTGGACCATGGAAACAGACTCTCTGGGTGATCTGGGAGAAGGGCGTGGTGAGTACCTGCGGTCACCAGTGAAGGCTGTGTGGACCATGGAAACAGACTCTCTGGGTGATCTGGGAAAAAGGCGTGGTGAGTAACCGCGGTCACCAGTGAAGGTTGTGTGGACCATGGAAACAGACTCTCTAGGGTGATCTGGGAGAAGGGCGTGGTGAGTACTACGCGGTCACCAGTGAAGGTTGTGTGGACCATGGAAACAGACTCTCTGGTGATCTGGGAGAAGGCGTGGTGAGTATCACTGCGGTCACCAGTGAAGGTTGTGTGGACCATGGAAACAGACTCTCTGGTGATCTGGGAGAAGGCGTGGTGAGTAACCGCGGTCACCATGAAGGCTGTGTGGACCATGGAAACAGACTTCTGGTGATCTGGGAGAAGGGCGTGGTGAGTACACTGTGGTCACCAATGAAGGCTGTGTGGACCATGGAAACAGACTGGTGCAGGAGCAGGACTTGTGGTGATGGACTAGGAGGTAGATAGATGCGTGTCCAGAAAAATCTCCATTCCATGTTCTTCGCACATACACATTAATGAACTGTGCATTCAGATATGCACCTGTCTTTTCAGAAATACACACATGCACAAAAGAAGCACACATCATACACATAAAAGTATACACATGCACACAGACATATACACTCGCGCGCGCGCGCACGCACACACACACACACACACACACACACACAAACGCACACACACACACACACAAGCACACGCATGCACAAACACACACACACACACACACACACACACACGCACACACGCACACACACATCCACACACACACGCACACATGCCATGCATGCATCTGTACACGTGTGTACATGCTTTGTGTGTGTGTATGAGTGTGTTTGTGTGTGTGTCTGTCTGTGTGTGCGTGCACGCGTATGTGTATGTTGCAATATGTTTTTAAGTTCAAGACTTTGTTATTTCATGATCTCCCTTCTCCCCCCCCCCCCGCCCCGCACACTACCCACACCCTTTACTTCCCTCTCTCGCCTTCCATCCCCTAAAGACTTATTTTCCAAACTGTCTGCCCATTTTGGGCTTTATGTTAAAAATGATCATTTGATTAAAGGAATCTGTGCATTCAGTGATGCTCTATAAACTTAACAAAAAACCATTTCAGCACGCAGGCAAGATGGATCCATGTCGTTTTGTGGCTGTAACCAGCACCAGTGCTGCCAAAATCTTCAACGTCTATCCCAGAAAGGTGGGCAAGTTCATAGTTGTCAGATTTATTTTCTTGGTGCTGTGTGGTCTTTCTTTTGTCGTTTTATTCACACAATTTCTGCTCTCTCTTCTTAGGCCGTGTTATCTTGATCCACATTTTTTTTTCACATTTAGTGTACTTTTTCACAGATTTACAACAAACGTTGATTTCATTTCTTTTTCTTTTTTTAACACTTTCAACTCATCCAATTTGGGGGAGGGTAAGGTAGAGCTGGCTCGTAGGAGAAGGGTGTGTGTGGATATTGGGGTGTGAATACCCCTGCCAAGGGGAAAAAACCCCCATGATCTCTCTACAGTTAGTTTCAAAGTTAGGTGACAGCGGGCGGAAATTGACGCAAAGTTAAAAGAAAAATTCTTTCGTTCGGTCGGACAGAAAGAGAGAAACAAATTACAAGACAAAACAAGATAAATGTTTTGTCTGCCTCTTTTCGTTCGTCTGCACAGTAATGTTTCTTTGAAGTTTGAACTTGCAAACTGACAGAATGATTTTTTTTCAGAAAAGGGGTGTTTCGGTTTGATGCATATTGTTTGTCGGCAAGCACAAATCATTACATGACTCCCAGCAAAGCAGATGTAAGACTGTGGCTGTCCAAGGGAAGGCACTGATCACACTGCTCCTAGCCAAAGCAAAGGCAAAATCATTATCATGATATTGATACCAACATTATTTCACTTATGACAATGATCATCATTCAGCGATACTATTTTTGCCTGAAGAAGACCTGTTTGTCGGTATTGTCTTGCGGAACTAATAACCTTTCTTTGAATGTAGTATGCAGTTATATGTATATAATGTAATCTGAGAATGATATGCTGAATTTTCTGTTGCCTAGACATTTCAAGGACATGTCTAAATGAGACCACAGATGTGCATTGAATGTACAGAATTTCAGCAGACGTTTGAATTCAAAACTTGTGACGCACTTCGTTACATGTCATTCCACGGATTGCCACAGGGCCGTATAGCGGAGGGATCAGATGCTGACATAGTGGTCTGGGATCCCAACCAGACGCGGAAAATCTCGGCAGAGACGCATTACCAAGCTGTGGACTTCAACATCTTTGAGGGCATGGAGTGCCATGGTGTTCCAGTCTACGTCCTCACCAATGGAAAAGTGGTGGTGGATGACAGAGAGGTAAGTGACCTCCCCCTCCCACCCCCGACATCACTGGGGTTCTGGCTCAAGTTTAGGTCAGTCCAACAGTCTCTTCCAAAGGTCTACTACAGTCTGTAGTCTGGTCGGTGCATCTTGTGGTTCTTGTTCAGCTTTCATTACCATTTGAATGTGAACAGCCCACTTAGTTGAAAGAGAAAAAATGTGCAGTTTAAGTTTTATGCTTCCTACATTGGACGGCCCCAACAGGCCGGCAAAGGGGCAAAGAGCGCATGATGTATTTACACTCTGGACAAAAGAATGGGTTTAGTATGGTGTGATGCCAATGTCATTTGTTGGACATGTGTCAGCCTCATCCAGTATACGCGTTCAGAATAGGTTTCCGTTGCAATTTCTCTTTTTAGTCTAAATTTCTTTTGACTATGGCCAGGTTGCTATGATTAAGGTCTAGGGTACCTGTTTTGAAAAGAACAGGTTTCTGACCGAGGAAATGAAATACTGCTTGAAAAGAAAATGCTTACACGTCATTTTCATTTCAGAAGTGACTGACATGTAGCAGCTGTTTCATGCATTTTTTGACTAGCACATATTAAAATATGATTGAAAATGGGTAACTTGAATGATTGGGTTCTTTTAGAATGAAAATGCCTACGCAGCATTTCCAGTTTCCAATGACTGTAAAGCGACCAGAGATTCTTTGATACCTCCCTTGCTAAGAGTTTAAAACTTGTCTGATGTTTGCAGGTGAAAGTAACGAAAGGATCTGGGCGTTTCATCTCCACTCCCTGCCACAGCCAGGCTGTGTATGGCCGTGTGGACACCAGAAACCAGGTGAACATAGACAGGTGGCCTCGTAGAAGTCTAGGTCCTAGGGTTTGAATCTACGATATGACAGAACCCCCTCGCCATGACAGTGATGAAGCAGATAACTATATCTCTGTCTTGGTGCTTTTCTTGAAGGGTATAAAGATGTGCCATCATGCTCAGACATGTAACAAAAGTGAATACTAGCGTGTGTATGTTTGTGTGTTCGCAGAAAGCGGTTTTATTTATTGATAGTGACTTACATGTACAGTTTTATAAGCGTCTGTCCACAATCATTCTGTTTATGAGTACATTTGAACTTCTGTCATGTAAAAAAAAATTCATCAACAAAAACAACTGTTTCAGGCACGGAAGCCACAGAAGGTGGACCGGGAGCCCTACACAGGTCCAGTGATTGACCTGGGCGTGAAGCCCAAGCAGCCCGACAACCCCATCGTTCCAGCCCCCCTCAGTCCCACTTCTTCAGTCGCCACCACCGACAACAGTGGCATCCATTCCCGCGGGAAGACCCGTGGCGGCTACCGCAACATGCAGGAGTCCTCGTTCGCCCTCAGTGGTAGGCACTGGACTGTTTGGTGGCTGTTGGGTCGCTTGTTCAGCACTGACCAGAATTCCTCTTGCATGGCTTGGCTTAAACAGAAGAGGAGTGGATTGCTCAGACTGCAAATGCATGACGTACAGGTCGTGAGTGTGTACTGCATTGTATGTAGCCACGGGCAAGTTGACAGGCTCAGTGCTAATCATCACTGGCGTGGAGCAGCAAGTGCTGTTGATCAACACCAGGCGCCATAGCCTTGTGCTTAACATTACAGATTGCTTGCCAGGAGGTTTTTGGTACGATGTCAATTAGGGCCATTCGTTTTTTGTTAATTTTTCAGCCACGAGCAGTTCTTACCCAGTGGAGTTTGCTATGGGCTGAAATGGGAAGACAGGACCCACACGGTTGAGTTTCATACACTTAATGGATGTGTCTCAGAGAGTGTTGGTTGAATTTCATGACACACGCTGCAGGAGAGGACATGGTTCGAACTGAGAGTACGTTTTGTACAACAGATTAAGATTGTGTTATTGTTTAACTAAGCGGGATGTCGTACAAGTTCTTTCCCTTTATTTTGACTTCACATTTCTCTTAAGGCTTCGTGATTTGGTTTCCTGCATTTAACTTCAGGCTCGCGAATATTTCTTAACTTGCCGTCTTAGCCAGTGAGAAGAGAAGAAAAAAGGTACCTCATTTCATAGAAAATTCCAAGCATACTCATTTACTGAGTCACACTTGGACAAGACATGGAACAGTGGACTCCTGGTCAGGGAACCCACGCAGGCCCATCACCTCTTCGCTAGGACACGGCAGAAGATGGGCTGGGCTGGAGAGGACGGGAAAGGAGCTGGCCGTCCTTCTGGCAGTTTGCTACTAGTGGTAGGGAAACAGGGAGCTACGTAGCAGAGTACACAGCTGCATATCCTTTTCAAATGCGCCATCTCTTTAGGGGTTGGAGGGAAATGTGGACAACTTCCTGACTGTGAAGTATGGCCTTAGGATATGTAAGATATCTAGCTGTCTTCTTGGGAGTGTGTTTCAGTCTTAATCAGTGGCTCTTTTATGTGATATGATGCCAAATGGAAGGTGAAACAGTATTCAGATTGGATACTGCTTGCTTGTCATCATGTAAGCTCACCGTTCCTTTGATGGGTTATCAGGAAAACTGATTTAAGAATGGGGGAACAGGCCGTTTTATCCTCAAGCCTGAACACTGATCTGATAAGGAAAAGGAGGGTTTACATGCACAAAGTAAGATCTCACGTGTAATTGTCACATGTTTTTTTTTCATGTGGAAGTGTTCACATTTTTGAAGGATAGATTCTCCAAATAAAAGTTTCCACGTCCTATCAGCCATCGGGGGCAGTGAACCGTCAGAGGATCATGGTGTCTAGGACCACCTTTAATCTTCCCTGAACTGAATCAAACTCCCATCATGTACTGCTGGGTGGTCAGAGAGGGTTTTCAAGCTGACAAATCTGACCCTGCGTGTGGCTGGAGGTCATGACGTCAGCTTTGCAGGTATACCCACTAATGGACCCATTGTTAGGAACTGCAAAAGATCAAAGCTGGTCGTTGACTTTTTTTATTAGTGGTATGCAGGGGTTGTGGGAAGAAGACAGGGTATGGAAGGGGAATAGGATCAGGAAAAAAAACCCCTGAGAGGTAGCAGTAGGTTGCGTTCGCGGATTTATGAAAGTCCACAAAAGAAAGCAGAAAAGAGGCATGTCCTGATGTCTGTTTACTTTGCCTGAAACTGAACAAGTGCCCGCTAAAGAGAGAGTGGGGGAACTCCCCTGAGGTTACTGGAAGGAAAAATGATACATGACCTGTTGAGGAGGGGACACAATGCAGAATAATTGTGACTCATTTTTCGTGTTTTGTTTGTTTGTTTGTTTTTTTAAGGAAAATTTCTGATTCTTTATTTGTACCATCCATTAACCCCCCCCCCCCCCCAACTGATTCTGAGTATCTGTTGATCATGTTTCTCTTCACAAAAAGCAGATATTTTTTCTCAGGAGAAATGTCTAACGAAATGGGACATGTGCCAAATAGTGGAGTTGGCCTGCCTGTGAATTGCTCCCCCACTCCCTACGTCTCATTTATACCCATTCGTTTGTTTACCAACAATCCTAGTGCCTCCTTTTGTATGTAATAATTCATCACGAGCGCCAGCCTTTTATAACCTTCACTCTACCTTGTTTAAACTTTTGCACGCCATACATTGTGTCCAAAACAAATTCGTCCACACTTGTTAATAAAGGGGCTTTCCTCAGTATTTTGGACTTTGCAAAAGGTTACTCCATATTTACAGCTGAACTAGTTGCTGTCCTGATGGCATTAAATTATTTAATTTCCTTGCCAGTCTCAATATTTAATAGCCTGTTTTGTGTTGATTCACAGTCAGTATCAAAAAGTTTGTATCGTTTTGAAAATACACAGAGAGAGGAATTATTATTTGAGATTAAGTAGATGTTGCACTGTCTTTACATGAAAGGTACTAATGTTATATTTTCTTGGGTTCCATCGCACACCTCCTTCGTTTTTAACGATCAAGCAGATAGAGCAGCAAAATGGGAGCAAAGAATATATTATGTAGTATTAAGGTTGATTGTCCTTTGTCATACAAGGAAATTAGTCATATAATCGAGAGGATTTCTTGAGTCAATACAGCTCCTCATCAAAACCTCATCAGCAAACTCTGTCAAACTTTGTGTCGATTAGCCGACCGGTTTCAAGCCTGACTTTTAGGCTTTTATGTAATTCCCTACGAACCAAGTATTGCCAGACTGTTAAGTGTGTATGTCGTGGGGATCTTTCAGTTCAACATGTGATTTTTGATTGTGAACTAATGAAACCCTTTTTGAATGTGTTATACCAAGTGCTGACACTGGGCGTGTTAATGTGTTTGACTTTTTAGATTCGTTGCCAGTTGTTTCTCTTGTTAAATTAACGAGTAACCTTTTGCAAAGTCCATTAGGGAACATTTTATAATCATAATCGTCAGTTAGATTACTTTAGTTATTTTTCTCTAATTTTTCATAGTTACTGTCCTATAATTCATCTATCCTTTATTTTTGTTCTATGTAACCACTTCGTCCTCTTCTCTTCTTTTATGATAATAGTCTAAAATTGTAAACACTATGTTATTTAGACGTCTGCAATCACCTATATGTGTGACGAGACGTAAAACAGAATTCCTTTCCTTTCGGACTGAAAGACAAAAACCTAACAAAAATTATCCAATTATCAAAAAAATTCTAGTATATAGAAATGCACAGTTTTCTTCTTGTATCAGGAGAAAATAGGCATTGAGGAAGTAATACATTTTCTTTTGTGAACCTTGAATAGAGTTATGAATTTTAAAAAGTAATTTCTGGACGATTTCTCATATCCATAGCTTACAACAAAGGTTAAAACTATTAAAA
Organism: Conus canariensis; assembly: GCA_033310375.1. NCBI lineage: Eukaryota > Metazoa > Mollusca > Gastropoda > Neogastropoda > Conidae > Conus > Conus canariensis. The sequence continues at coordinate 34,886,371 of CM065733.1, read as the reverse complement.
ACACCTGTTCATCAACTGTGCAGGGACTCAGATTGACGATGATCAGGCAAGAAATCCTCCATCCGTACGTCCAACCCCCTGGAGGCAAGTCATCAGGCTTGTGGTGAACGACAACTGGAGCAAGAACCTCGCCGGGCCTTCAAGAAAGGGCGACAACTCGGTGCCGAGCCCGGAACCAGCTCACACCTGCCTTTTGTCAACCTGTCAGTCGTTGGTCGCTTCCCTTTCAGTCAGCAGTGATGATACTTTTAATAGCTCATTGCAGCTTTCCGAGGTGTTTTTTGTTTGTTTGTTTGCGCATCTGTGGCTTGTCTCAGAAATTCTTCACCACTTGGCGGGTAAAGAAATGGACCTGCGAAGGCACGTGGTCTTAGAGCTATTTGTGTTCGACTTCTGTCCATTTTTGTTTCACAGACGTAAAAAGGCGCGCGATTGTCAGGTCATTAGGTCTCTGATGTCTGGCAGATGTGTGACAGTCGTTTTATTTTTTGAATGCGAGGGTGCCAGTTGATGGGAATTGTCCATCTCATGTTAACAGTCACTCGGCGCAGCTTGTAATGCCGCTGTGATGAAGACTTGGGCAGGATGAATGTGTTTCTAGCAGTAGGAGTGACCGCACATGGTTTGTATTCTTTCCTGTTCCATTATATTGTATATCAAATACGTAAACGTTCATTCCATTTCCGTGTATTGGTATGTGTACAGTTCATTATTATCACAGACTGTCTCTGTCTATGCTTCATTCCAATAGCTGGCATCAGCTGTAAAATGTAGAGTTTGTGCTGCTATCCAAGTAATCAGTCATCTCCCTAAGGTTGTATGGAGGTTTGTTTTTATAAGTAACTGGTCGGGACGGTTGGTCTTTTCTTGCTAGGGATTCACATTAAACTTGTTAAGTTATGCTGCCTGTCTTCTCATTCGTAGTTAAAGCAAGATGGCAAAAAGGACCTTGTCGGAAATGCTTATGAAAAAGTCAAAGCAAACTAGGAGGAATTTCAGTTACAAGTGAGATCAAATATGTGGAGTAACGTTTGCAGCTTTACTTTGAAATGAATGTGGACTATTCATTGAAGAAGTATGTTTATAAGATAAAATGTGAATAGTTCATGATTTTGCTCCTTTGATGTGAGGTTTCATATTTGCAAAATGTCAAGTGATAAAAATGGACTGCCATTATGCTTATTCTTTTAATGGTGAAGGTGGCTATTTCCCCTAAACAGTTGAGACATATAAGATACAGAGGTGAAACATAAACAGATTGCATGAAAAAATGGAAACGAGAGATCCGCTGACTTTTGATGAAAAATTAAAAAGTGAAGAAAGACAAATTGTTGGTCATGGTGGATGACACTTTCATTCAGACACCTGCACACCGTACGTACACACACACACACACACACACACACACACACACACACTATATATATATATATATATATATATATATAATGCCGTTCGTGCAAGCACACTGCATGTACACAAATGGTTGTAGCTGAACCACCAACTGTTTTACTTCCCCTCACAATCCAACAACAGGTCAATGAAAGCCCACAACAGGTAAACAGATATGGAAGGAGACCAACACAAAGGACAAACTAAACACAAAGATGAAAATGGAACAGTACAGTGCTATGTACCGATCCGATTAGTATCAAAATGAAATGGTTTTATCATCACAATGACATAAAAACTACTTCATGCAATGGTAACATCCTCGCAGCACAAATGACACCACCGTTATTCATCAGGATTATGTGAGCCACGGACAACTGCAGTTGCCTTATTTCTCTCATGAGTAGTCGTTATGGGACTATTTTGCTACAATGAGAATAAATTTGAAGGAAGAAAACAATATGGGTGCTTATTTGTGAATCTTCATTTGGGAGCCAGAGGAGTAAGGAAAAATGTGGCTTTAACTGGAAAAAGATGTGTACGCCTGACTTATGAATAGTGGGCATGCACATCGTTTACTCTGCCAAAAAAAAAAAAAAATCCTTCATAAACCCCGTTTTGACAGGAATAAAATCAGCATTTGTAACACTATAGGTGGGATTCCATGAGTGATGTATGAGCCAGTAAGATTGACAGTGATGGAACAAGACTCCTGTCCCTGCTGTCATTTTGTGCAGGCCACTCGCTCTAACCTTTCTTCCCACTGTGACTGTTCTGTAAGGCGTTAACTCTCGACAACTCGCTGTCATCTTTGGCCTTTTCCTGTCTGAGAGCACTGATTCAGGTGGTTGGGAGGATGTTCACCGATCTCGCTGAGTTTTTCTTACTGCTGTACTGGTAGTGATGTTTGTGTTCAGGTCAGCGGCAATGTATTACTTCTTAACATGTGTACATCTCTAGCAACATAAACTACATTTGTAACACTTCTACAGTGTCTGTAAATGCACACATTTCTGCCTGTATTTAACACACGGACAGATTAGACATGTACGTCTCTAAGAACTTGCATACGAATGAATATCACTTAAAACTAACACCCAAACTCCTGGTTTTCTGTGACATCTTGCAAATGATCAAGCTCTTAAATTAGAATTTCTCTTTAAAATTTGTGACAAAAATAGCTGTCTGTAAATAGGAAGGAAGCAAGACTGACTAGTCAATGTCAGATAGCCCGAAAGGATAAAAAACATGAGGTGCAACAGTACAGCTGTTGGAGTCAGTCTATCCACCTTAAGACTACACAGGACAGTACCTGTAAGAGCGGTCACTTTCACATAGATGTATAAACATTACAAACTATGCATAACGAATACTAATCTGTTGATACTCTTAAGGTGGATAAGTCCAAGTTGTGCTTCAGGCCCAGGCGTTCGCTGAATTTCTTGCACCCAGTTTACAGATTTAATGAACACTGTTTAAACACAGTATCGAAATGAAATGAGGCAGGGAACAGTAAACGATAAACAAGTGGGTATTTTTTGCTCCATAGAAAACCTAACACAGAGTAACTTTATTCAAGACTGCACAGCCTTTTAAACTTGAATAAGTCAGACAAATACATAGACGAACAATCTAATAGTGGGGAAAACAAGCGCAGGCTAACAACTGATTGTCTTCATAGTAATGATTGGCAAAGATTTGGACTTAGGGGTGGGGGGGGGTTTGAAAAATGGAAAAACTGGGAACATGAAATTAAGAAAATATGTTACAGATATGAAATCTCTTCACTAGCTGCATAAGGGAATCATCGCAATCCCTTTTGAAGGCAGTATATTTGTATTGCCTGCTCCGAGCCTTTCGTCCGCTGGTCGGAACTCATGAGGGAGACACGGTGGTTGTGTCTGCGCTCCTGGCGTCAAATAGAGACACACCACAGTCCATAATACGTGGTGTTCTCACCACCAAGAGTGCAAAAAAGAATCCAATAGCACCCCAAGCAGCCAGCGAAGAGTGTGAATGAAACCAAACGAAAGTGTGGGAGGAAAAAAGTTGCTGAAAACTAATGGCATTATGCAAATAGTATAAAACATATTTTCTTAATTTCATGTCCCAGTTTTTCCATCTTCAAACTCCCCCCCCCCCCCACTATGAAGACAGTTCAGTTGTTGGCCTGCGCTTGTTTTTCCCACTATTAGATTGTTCGTCTATGTATTTGTCTGACTTTATTCAAGTTTAAAAGGCTGTGCCCGTCTTGAATAAAAGTTACTCTGTGTTAGGTTTTCTATGGGAGTAAAAAATAACCCACTTGTTTACTGTTAAACACAGTAGTTAATTTTCGACACAGTAGTGCAACCATTGACATGCTTAAGGTGATATTCACGATTAAGCTGATTTCACAACCATTCCGCTTCAGCTCATCAGAAGTTAAAAAAAAAACAACATTCACCAAAACACTCGAATGCACTGTTCTAATGGTGCGCTTAGTTCCGTGACGATCTGCATGGAAGTGACCATTTTCCCGTTCTGTTAAAATCCATAACACCTGAAAACATTTTTTTCCCACAACACCTTAATTGTAAAAGGCCAACTGGAATCTTTTTGCTGCAATGATTTCAAAGGAGCTTCAGGAAACTGACATTCTTCAAAGTCAAGACCCAGCAGAATCTCTAGCTAATCCTTTGATTAAGTCTGCAAAAACCTGTATTCTGATGTCTACCAATGAACTCCAATTGCCCCAAACATCCTGGGTTTAATTCTGACTGCCGACAAATCACCAGCGTCGGGTGTTTCAAAGACCTTCAGCTAATTCTGAATGCCAACAAATCACAAGAGAATGCAAACGGACTCCACTTCTAGGCTATCGTATTTTTTTTAAACAAGAGCTTGCAAACTAACGTTGATAAAAACAGGCAACAGATTATTGAACAATGAAGCTTGGTTTTCATTTATCCTCTTTTGCCCATGGCTTTGTGTAAAACATTCTAATCAATAGATTAAAACAAAAACGACAACAACGAAACAAAAATTCATGTTGTTTTCATTTGTTATAAGAAAGCATTTGACTCAGTAAAAAATTAAAGTTTAATGACTAAGCGAGGTACAGATAATATTGACAGTGAGATTTTAAATATAGGTGCAATGCATGTAGGTTTATGTTAGGTGGTATGTACATCAAAATGGAAATACATATGACTTCTTTGCTCAGGAGGTCAGGGAATATCCTATCTCTGTAACTAATGTCTTTGCATCTGAATGATTTACAGAATCATTTTATTCCATGGTACAATTGCGTTTGATGAATATATGACTTCATATTTGAATAAGCATACCTTTATCTGCATGTGAATATTTCTTCTTTTTTTTTAAAATCTAGAATCATACAAGAGGCATTTACAATGGTATTGCCTAAAATAGGAAAGTGAAATTTCAAGTTCAAGATCTAGAATACTGACCATCAAGTCTTACCACCAAACACTAAATCGATAAATCTTATTTCTCCAGTGGTCACCAGATCAGTGATCATTCATTTTCAAGTTCCCACTTCTTTACACACAGACAGACACACACACTCGCACACACACAGCCTGGCAAGCAAACCCCTCCCATATCCTAGCAGCCTTGATCCACTGGGACAGTTGAAAACAGGCAAGGCCATGTTTCCTCTCTCAAAGGCCCTAACATTCTGCAAAAACTCAAGGCAAACAATGTACAAAGGTGTTGGAGATTGATGGGTCTCCGTCTGTACCTGGAACCTCCACAGGAAAAACTGCCAGGAGAAAAAAATGAACCGCTTCTTCACGTTACATTTCATCCTCAACAGTCTGAAAATGAAGATGCAGAGATGGAACGAGATTTTCACCGCTTTCATATCCTTGCCATATTCAAACTGAACATTCTTATTCATAAAATAAGACTGGTTTTCAAAGCAATGAGGAAGACAGAGAGAGAAAAGGAGAGAGAGAGAGAGAGAGAGAGAGAGAGGATGCTGAACATGCATTTAGACCATGAACAGAATTTTACAAGGTAAAAAGTGAAAGACAAAAAAGTGATGGATAGAGGAATGAATGGATACATTCTTGAATGGATGGGTTGGCAAATGGTTAACTGACAAATGGATTGGTGGACGGAAGGATAAATAGATTAAGGTGAGGATAAACAGACTGATTGATTTAGCTGACAGATCGAATGATTGATCGATGAATTGGCCGACTAAAAACTGATCGAGGTCGATCGATTGACTGATTTTGTCTGATATTTTGGTCTGTCAGTCAATAGGTGGGTAAAGTGGAAGATTGCTGGGTTTAGTCATTGATGAATCAACTGAAATAAATGGAATTTCAAACAACGCATATCAGCCATCTAAACGTGAGGTTAATCTTGTGTCCTCGTACAATATAGTGCGGACACATGATTAGAAAGACACCCCAGCCCCACTGTCGTGGTAAGTTTCTTTTCAAAATCGTGTAGAATAAGAGATCACAATGTTAATGAAAGTTGCAACATGTTACTTAATAAAGACGCTCCATTTCCATTCATCGCTATTGGCTTTGCCTTCGTGTAAAAAATTCTAATCAATATATTAAGACAAAAAACAGCAACAACGAAACAAACATTCGTCTAATGCTTTCGATAATTATAAGAAAGTCTTTGACTCAGACAGGAATGATGTTTTAACGATGAAACGAACTGCAGAAAAAAAATGTATAGTTAGTTTTTAACTGTAGGCTGATTGAATGTAAAATAATATTAAATAGCATATAAATCAAAATGGAAATTTATCTGGTTTCTTTATTCTCTCAGGAGAATGTCAAGGGAATAACAATTCTCTGTTACTAATGTCTTTGTATCTGAATGATTTTCGAAATCAATTTATTCCATGGCAGAATTGTATTTGATGAATACACAACTTCCATATTTGAATAAAGATGCCTTTACATGCAAGAACATACTTCTTTTTCATCCAAAATCAAAGTACAGGCATACAATTGCCTTACATAGAAATGAAAAATTTCAAGGACAAAACCCAAAATATTTACCATCGATTCTAGCCATAAATAAACTTTCTTTCTCCACTGGCCTCCAGTTCAACGATCTTTCACTCCCATGTTCCCACTTCTTTAATTAGGCTTCATTTCAATTACCTTTATTTGTCCAGTGGCTACCAGTTCAGTCTGGCTTTAATTCAATGACCCTTAGATTTTTTTTTTTGGTGACACCATATTCGTCCACCTTGATCTCAACGATCCTTAATCCTCCAGAAGTCATCATTTTAGTATATTTTGCTTTTAAAGGGCCTTAATTCTCCAGTGCCCTCCATTTTAATGTGCTTTGAATTTGATGAGCTTTATTTCTGCAGTGGTCACCACTTCAATTCAGCCTCCACTTAGTTATCCTTCCAAATCCGGTAGCCACCAGTTTAGTAAGCCCAAACTTCAACAACCCTCCATGTTCTGACGGCAACCATTTCACTCTAGCTTTATTCCTATGACCCTAAGTCTCCAGTCTGGCTTGGATTCCATGATCTTTAAAAGTCCGGTGGCCACAAGTTTAGTATGCTTTTTGGGCTTTTATTAGATGACAGTGTAGTTTGCTTTCATTTCAGTGGCCCCTAATTCTCCAGGGACCACCATTTTAGACTAGCTTTATTTCACTGTTCCTTAATTCCCCAGTGGCCACCATTTTAGACTGGCTTTATTTCACTGTTCCTTAATTCCCCAGTGGCCACCATTTTAGACTGGCTTTATTTCACAGTTTCTTAATTCTCCACTGGCCACCATTTTAGACTGGCTTTATTTCAATGACCCTTAATACTCCAGTGGCCACCATTAATTTTAGACTGGCTTTATTTCAATGCCCTTAATACTCCATTGACCACCATTTTAGACTGGCTTTATTTCAATGACCCTTAATACTCCAGTGGCCACCATTGATTTTAGACTGGCTTTATTTCAATGACCCTTAATACTCCAGTGGCCACCATTCTAGACTGGCTTTATTTCAATGATCCTTAATACTCCAGTGGCCACAATTTTAGACTGGCTTTATTTCAATGACCCTTAATACTCCAGTGGCCACCATTCTAGACTGGCTTTATTTCAATGATCCTTAATACTCCAGTGGCCACAATTTTAGACTGGCTTTATTTCAATGACCCTTAATACTCCAGTGGCCACCATTCTAGACTGGCTTTATTTCAATGATCCTTAATACTCCAGTGGCCACAATTTTAGACTGGCTTTATTTCAATGACCCTTAATTCTCCAGTGGCCACCATTTTAGACTGGCTTTATTTCAATGACCCTTAATACTCCAGTGGCCACCATTTTAGACTGGCTTTATTTCAATGACCCTTCATACTCCAGTGGCCACCATTTTAGACTGGCTTAATTTCTATGACCCTTGATAATACAGTGGCCACCATTTTAGAATGGCTTTATTTCAATGACCCTTAATACCCCAGTGGCCACCATTTTAGACTGGCTTTATTTCAATGACCCATAATTCTCCAGTGACCACCATTTTAGACTGGCTTTATTTCAATGCCCTTGATACTCCAGTGGCCACCATTTAGACCGGTTTTATTTCACTGTTTCTTAATTCTCAAGTGACCACCATTTTAGACTGGCTTTATTTCACTATTCCTTAATTCTCCAGTGGCCACCATTTTAGACTAGCTCATTTCAATGATCCTTGATACTCCAGTGACCACCATTTTAGACTGGCTTTATTTCAATGACCCTTAATACTTCAGTGACCACCATTTTAGACTGGCTTTATTTCAATGACCCATAATTCTCCAGTGACCACCATTTTAGACTGGCTTTATTTCAATGGCCCTTGATACTCCAGTGGCCACCATTTTAGACCGGTTTTATTTCACTGTTTCTTAATTCTCAAGTGACCACCATTTTAGACTGGCTTTATTTCACTATTCCTTAATTCTCCAGTGGCCACCATTTTAGACTAGCTTCATTTCAATGATCCTTGATACTCCAGTGACCACCATTTTAGACTGGCTTTATTTCAATGACCCTTAATACTTCAGTGACCACCATTTTAGACTGGCTTTATTTCAATGACCCTTAATACTTCAGTGACCACCATTTTAGACTGGCTTTATTTCAATGACCCTTAATACTTCAGTGACCACCATTTTAGACTGGCTTTATTTCAATGACCCTTAATACTTCAGTGGCCACCATTTTAGACTGGCTTTATTTCAATGACCCTTAATACTCCAGTGACAACCATTTTAGACTGGCTTTATTTCAATGACCCTTAATACTCCAGTGGCCACCATTTTAGATTGGCTTTATCTCAATGACCCTTGATACTCCAGTGGCCACCATTTCATAGTAGGTTTATTTCAACGAACTTTATGCCCCTTTTCAATGACCATTACGTCTCCAGTGCCCATCTGTTCATTCTGGATATTTACAATGACTTTTTTTCTAGTGGCCACCCGCACGATTTTTGTCAGCCTTGATTTTAAGAAACCTTAATTAAGTCTCCTGTTGAGTCTGGCTTTAATCTAATGATTCTGAAAAGCCCAATGGCCATGAGTCCAGTCTAGATTTGCTATGAGACTTAATTCTCTGCTGGCAATTATTTGAGTGTGCTTTGATTTCAGTGAGCCTTGTGTGTGTGTCTGACTTCAGCGGCCTTTGATTTTTCGGTGGTCAATAGTCTGGTCTGCTATATTTCAGTGACAGTTAAATGTAGCCACCAATTAGTCTGGTTTTACTTGTGTGACCATTGATTGTCCAGTGGCTAGCAGTTTAGTCTTCTTTGATTTCAAGGATCCTTCGTTCTCTAAACGCCAGACGTGTTGGTTTCTGTCAATTCAGAACACTGGCAGTCACCATTTGTATTGAAGGTTTCATTGTAGAAAGCAGCGACAAGGAAGTGTATGGGGTGTCCGTTAGAGGCAGCATCTCTGGTGGGGGTGCTTGCCAAGTCCTTCTTAGGGCTGCATGTCCATCTATGGTCCTCACGTGGCACTCAGCTTTCGTTAGTCCGATCAAAATTAATATATGGACAGGAAGTATACTTCTCGGCATCTAACTACCTTTTAAAGAAACTGCAAAGCTTAGATAGTAAAGCTTTAAAATTAGCTTTGGGTGTTCCAGTGCACACAAACACAATGAAATGCTATAAGGAGACAAACATTTTACCTCTTAATGAACAACGAACGTTGGATGTGTCCAAATACGTTGTAAGAGGCCTATCTGTAAAAAACTCTGCTACTGATGAAATTCTTATGGATTCCAACAAGGAATACCCCAAAAGGTCTAAAAATATATCATACATAGAGCCAATTAGAAATTTCACTTGTGAGCTTATGTCAGAATGTAGTATTGATATTGATGCAATTTCGGAGGTTCCCATTTTTCCTCAAATGCCCCCATGGGAGCATCTCAACGCAAAAATTGATGATGAATATACTACTTTGAAGAAAGATGACAGTGTAAATATTCTAGTAAATGAAGTTCGAGAACATCTCGAAAAGACTTATCCAAATCATTTAAAAATATTTACAGATGGTTCAATAATGGAAACGTCTGACAGTGGTGCTGGATTCACTATACCATCCTTAAATGTGCAAAAGTCTTTCTATCTAGGCAGAGAATTTTCAATTTATACATCAGAGCTATATGCAATTATGAAAGCTCTGAATTATATCTTATATGACACGCCAGTATCATTTTATAGTGTGCTATTTTGTGTTGATTCAAAATCAGTTTTACAATCATTAAAGCACTGGAACTCTAAAATTAGAACTGATATTCTTTTTGAAATTAAGCATCTATTACATTGTTTACTTTCCCGAGGTATAGCAGTTGATTTTTGCTGGGTTCCTTCACATTGTGGCTTAAAAGGGAATGAATTAGCAGACAAATTGGCAAAACAGGGAGCCTGTACAATTTTTGAAACACCCTTCAACAAAGTCTTACATTTTTCTCCGCATGAATTGATCCAGCGATTGGAAAAGAATATGCGGAAGAAACATCTTAATGAGAATTTATTCGTCCTGCCATCATGTCCAAGGTATCTAGCCAGATTAATTCATAAATTACGGTTAAATACATGGAATACAAAATATTCACGAGGTATAGCGTGTATATGTCAGGAGAATATCTCAATTCGTCACCTTTTATTTGAATGCCCTATACTAACCACAACTTATAAGGAGAAGAATATTTTTATAAATAATTCTGACCATGTTGATAGTGTGGTAAATAACCCTTGCTTTTTTGATATTGCTTTGGTTATTGCTCAGTCCCCAGTTGCAAAACTATTGTGAAAAAAGCCATTTGAGATTTTTTTTTTTTTTTTTTTTTTTGGGGGGGGGGGAGGTGCTGATAGTACAATGGAATGTACATTGCAGTTTAAAGGTCTAAGATCATCTTGCGATGAAAAGACGTTAAATAAAACTACTGAACTGAACTGAACTGGTTTCACCTGCGGCTCCCCATGGCTGTTGACTGGCCACATCTCTGGCAACAGCTTTGGCAGGCTGGCAGAACCAGGTGAGAGTAGCCGACGGGACTTAGACCCTCGCTGAAGTAGGTCTTGCCTAACCTAAGCATGTGAAGACTGGACTCGGTAAACCGTGCAGTGTAAATCACAAACTGATTAAATGGGCAGAAAGGCGACTCCCACCAGTCCATTGTGCAGTGCATAGAGCATGGTGAGAAGTGAAAGACATCATAGTCATCCTCTGTATCTGACTCTGTCTCCAGCTGTCTTGATGGTTTTGGACGAGAGAGTGAGGATGACAAATTGCGCTACACCTCCTCACTTTAAACAAAAGTCGGTGCACAGTTTACTTCTATCATTATCATCCATTCCTGGTCATCTCATGGCCAAGTCCTGTGGTGAAGGGCAAGCGACAAAGCGGCAGGTGTGGGTACACTGGCAGCTTCAGCCACAAAACATGCACACAGGCGGCCCAGGGCATATGATCGTTCTCCACTGAACAGGAACAGGTGGAGTTTTATAGGAACAGAACAGCCCTTTTAAGAACAGCATTGCTCACGTCCGTAGCATGAGGAAGGAGCTAGAAAAGATACCCTAAACATTGTATGCGTCATCCTTCCCTAGACACACGCGCGTACACATGCAGACATACGTACGCACGCATGCGCGCACGCACGCACACACACATATACGCGCGTGCTATATATAACACACCAGAACTAGTACAGGAAACGTTTCTTTTCTTTTTTCCTCCCACAAAGCCCTCCTTCTCCAGTTCTCTCCCTTTTGCCACATGGTGTGAAACCTGACTTGCCAAAAATTACAGTCAGTGTGATGTAGACTATGAAATGAATTGTGTTATGTATAGTAATGGAGCAAAGTACACTGTGTGGATGTACCGTAATGCAGTACAATACAGTTCTGTGTGCATATACCGTAAAGTAGTACAAAAGAGTGGATACAATACAGGTCAATCTGATTTTTAAGATTTGTGATGAGTCCACAGCTGTGTGTGTGTGTGTGTGTGTGTGCGTGTGTGTGTGTGTGTGTGTGTGTGTGTGTGTGTGTGTGGTGTGTGTGTAAGTGCGTGCATGTGTGAGTATGTGTCTGTATATGTGTCTGTATATGTGATTGAGCTTGCATGGTGTGTGTGTGTGTGTGTGTGTGTGTGTGTGTGTGTGTGTGTGTGTGTGTGTGTGTGTGTGGTGTTTGTGCACGCGCAAGTGCATGTTGGTGATCTTGTCACGTCAGTTTAAAGAAATGAGAACAGCAACAACTGAAACAGAATTTAGAAAGTTTCAAAATGGAGTGACTGACGGCGGAGAACGAAGCAAAATTTAGAAAGAGAGGGTGTTAGTTACCGCCAATGACATTGACAAACAAAGCACATGACAAGACACGATGCATTTCAATCACTTGGGTCTTCTTCAGGCGAAAAAATAAATCACATTTAACATTTAAGACAATACAAACAAAGAACGAAAATGACTCATCTGTTGTTAGTCCATGTGGTGGGGAGAATAGCCGCTAGGCGGAAATGACAAGGGGGATTATGGGAGAGGAAAAGGAGGGGGGGGGGGGTTTCGTGGGGGAAGTGGGGGGGGGGGGGGTTGTGTGATACGATAGGGTTGTGTGTCTAGTTTAGTGGGGTGGTGTGATATCTTTGTGACGGTTGTGATAATGGTGGATTGATAATAATGGTAAGGAGGGGTGGGGGGGGGGGGGGGGGAGGCAAACTGGAAAAAAAAAATTATATATAGAAGGGGTAAATAAGTACATGAACAGAAGAAACTTTAAAAAAAAAAGAAAAAAGTTTAGGTGAATAAAATAAATGATTTCGCTGGGTGATGAAAGAGGTGGTGGTAGTTATGCGTGGGTAGTTGTGAAAGGTGTGTGGGTAATGTTAATGAGGGAGGGAAGGGGATGGAAGATAAATGGGTGATAAGGTATGATTGGGGGGGGGGGAGGGGGGGTTTGAGAAAAAAAAAAGGAGGGTAACGTGTGTGTGTGTGTGGGGGGGGGGGGGGGGAAGGAAGGGGGGCAAGAGAAGGAGAGCTCATATCTCTTCATCCACTATGGGGTGGGGGGTGGGGGTGGGGGTGGGAGGTTGGGAGGTTCATATTAATAGTGTTGTTTAAAAAAGTAAACAATGCTGTGGGATGATGTTCATTGTAACAGGTGAAATAATGTGTTGGCATCAATATGCTGCTGTTTGTTGAGAGAAGAAGCAGTGATCAATGAAAAACAGGGTATCATGTGTTGCACACACACACACACACACACACACACACACACACACACACACACACACACACACACACACACACACAACACACACACAAAAAGGGGGGGACCACATGTAAACAATGTTCTAGGTGAGTTAAGATCGTGTGATCATAATGAGACTAACTGTGGAAAATTTTCACACACACAACACACACACACACACACACACACACACACACACACACACACACACACCACACACACACACACACACACACACACACACACACACAAAGAGGGGTAAAAATTGTTATCATTAATCAGTCACTGATGGGTGATGATCATATGAGATCAACTGTAGTGTAGGAAGAGATTCTTCTCCGTTCCCTTAGGCAGGAATGGTGGAGGTACTGGCAAGGGCTTCTGTATGGTGAAGGCCCTCCAGTGGTCAATAAGGTTTTGCATTCATCAGTGTGTTGGCAGGCCAGGATTCTTCTTTTGGTGTTGTTGGGACTGTTCCACCGTCACTGGGGCTGCATGGATGAATTGCAGACCCGCCAGGGTGGAGTATTGCAGAGATGTTATGTCATAGTCTGGAGTGCCCGGTTCTCAGTATCACAATGATGGTCTTCTTCTTCGTTTACTTAGGTCGAATCCTGGAGGTACTGACGGAGGCTGCTGTATGGTGAAGACCCTCCAGTGGTCAGTATGGTTTTGCACTCATTGGTGAGTTGGCAGGCCAGGTTTCCACTTTGGGCCAAGCTGGGAATGCTCCGCTGTCTCTGGGGCTGCACTGCATTGATGGTGTGAAAGACTCACAGGTGTGGAGTATAGTGGACCTGTGATGTTGAGGTCAGGGGAGCCCCCCCATTCCCCCTCCCCCCCCCCCCCAACAAAAAACAACAAAAAAAAAAAAAAAAAAAGAAAACCCTATCAGAAGGGTAGGCCCAGTAGACCCTCCCACCTCCAAACTGCCCCCCCCTGTAACACCCCCCCTCCCCCCGCTCTTTCCCTTCAACCCCCCCCCCCCCCGTATCACCAGCATCCCAACCCAAGTACATGATTACACCGGTCCCTCACTGCAACAACAACCCACTATATATTCCACAAAATCACACACCCACCCACACCACATTACCCTGCAGTAACCCCCCCCCCTTCCTTTTTTTTTTTTTTTTTTTTTCACTGACCACTTCCTTTCCTTTGTCCCCATTGTATCTTGTATCTCATGATCACCCCTAGACATACAGGTATGCTTGGATGCATGTACATGTGTTTGTCGGGTGTGTGTGTGTGTGTGTGTGTGTGTGTGTGTGTGTGTGTGTGTGTGTGTGTGTGTGTGTGTGTGTGTTTGTGTGTGTGTCCCCTTTTTTTTTTTTTTTTTTCTCCCACATTCGCATATATGACCACCATCATCATTACATTATTACCACCACTCATAAGATATAAGATGCCCTATGTATAACATTTTTTTTTAAAACTCAACTGGCATTATCATGCCAATGCCATCATGCTATTTCACTTATGGCAATGAACAACATCCTATAGCACTGTTTATCCCACTCAAGACAATGACCAATTATCCATTATTCTTCATCCCCCTTTTTTTTTTTTTGACATGTGTGTATATGTTTGCATATGTGTGTGTGTGGATGTAATCCCCCCCCCCCTTTCCCCCTCCCCCCCCCCAAAAAAAAAAAAAAAAAAACCCTATCAGAAGGGTAGGCCCAGTAGTCGACCCTCCCACCTCCAAACTCCCCCCCCCCCCCCTGTAACACCCCCCTCCCCCCGCTCTTTCCCTTCAACCCCCCCCCCACCCCCCGTATCACCAGCATCCCAACCCAAGTACATGATTACACCGGTCCCTCACTGCAACAACAACCCACTATATATTCCACAATATATTCAGGCCAATATCACTACTGAACGTCGAAGGGAAAATCTTCTTCTCTGTCATGGCAGCAAGGCTGACCAAGTACCTGATGGAAAACAAGTACTTGGATGTGTCAGTCCAGAAAGGTGGCATCCCAGGCGTGGCTGGCTGTGTAGAACACGCCACAATGATCTGGGACGCAATCCAAAAAGCAAAAACAGAAAGAGAGACCTGGACGTAGTGTGGCTTGATCTGGCAAACGCATATGGATCTGTGCCCCATGAGATGATACAGTTGGCTCTTGAGATGTACCATGTGCCAAAGAACATCCACGACATGCTCAAGAAGTACTTCAATGACTTCTCAATGCGGTTCTCTACCAAGGAGTACACAACAGACTGGATCAACTTGGAAGTGGGTATTGCAATGGGCTGTGCAATTTCCCCAATACTGTTCGTGCTGGCAATGGAACTCATCTTGAAAGCAGCAACAAACAACGCGAGACAAACAGACCTTGGCGATGGATACAAGATGCCTCCTCTCAAGGCCTTCATGGATGACACTACAGTGATTTCATCCAGAGAAGACGAGACACGTCATGTGCTGGAGAGGCTGGACGACATAGTTGCCTCATCCAGAATGAAGTTCAAGCCAAAGAAATCACGGAGTCTCTCACTGAGGAAAGGAAAAGTGGCCGGATCTGTGGTCTTCAGTGTTGCCAACCAGGCCATTCCAACAGTCACAGAAGAACCAGTCAAGAGCCTTGGAAGATGGTATGATGATACGCTGAAAGACACACAAAGAGCAAAAGAAACCAAGCAGATGGCGGAGGAAGGCTTGGAGACCATTGACCAGTGTGGGCTCCCTGGCAAATGCAAGGTCTGGTGTCTGCAGTTCATGCTGATACCAAAGCTCCTATGGCCTCTGATGATATACGACATCTGCACCAGCATAGTGGAGGCAATGGAAGCCAAAATCAACAAGTTCACAAGGAAATGGCTTGGTGTCCCACCCTGTCTGACTGACATAGCGCTGTACTGTCGCCAAGCAAAGCTGAAACTACCACTGAAATCCATCCTGGAGGAATACAAAGCAGGGAAGATCAGACTTCAAAGCATGCTGGAGGACTCAGGAGACAAGGTGGTAGAAGCAATCAAGCCCCAGCTGAAGACAGGCAGAAAATGGAAAGTTCAAGAGGCGATGGATTCTGCAAAAGAAAGTCTCAAGATCAGAGAAATAACAGGACACACACAGACCAACAGACAAGGACTGGGGGTGACCAAAACTGAATGGTGGTCAAAGGCCAAAGGAAAAGCCAAAAGAGACATGATGATTCAGGAGATGAGAAAAGAAGAAGACCAAAAAAGACTCCAAAAAGCAGTCCAGCAGAGCCAGCAAGGGCAATGGACAACGTGGGAGAATGCACTCCAAAGAAGTCTCACTTGGAATGACATTTGGCACATGGCCCCTCTCAGGATCAGCTTCATTCTCAGATCTGCATATGACCTGCCCTCAAATGCAAACCTGGTGAAGTGGGGGAAAACAGACGATCCTGCATGCCCCCTCTGCCATGAAAAACAAACAGTGGAGCATGTCCTAAGCTCATGTAAAGTAGCCCTGGCTCAAGGAAGGTACACATGGAGGCACAACCAAGTGCTCAAAGAGATTGTAAAGTAGTCTGGGCTAGTACCAACACCACAAAAGGGAAAATCAGGACTCCAAAAGCACCCGCAACATTCTTCACGGCAGGAGGCAGCAAATCATGGCCAAGAACAACAGTGCCACTCGAAACATGCAGGCAGAGTCTGCTGGACGGGGCAGATGACTGGGAGTGCACTGCAGACCTCCCAGAATGGAAGAGTCACCCAGAGATCATCAGCAAGAGTGGCATGAGACCAGACATAGTAGTCCACTCTAAGTCAACCAAGCAGCTGATCATGATCGAGCTCACGGTGCCATATGAGAACAGAATGGAGGCAGCTCAAATCTACAAGACTGAAAAGTATGCTGATCTGGCAAACAGCCTGAGGAGAGAAGGCTATCAGGTCAAAGTCCTCACTGCAGAAATTGGAGCTAGGGGGTTTGTAGGAACGTCTGCATACAGCCTCATGAAACAGCTCTCAGTTGCAGGGAGGGAAAAAACCAGAGCCCTGAAAGCAATGGCAGAAGCGGCAGAGGGGTGTTCAAGCTGGATCTGGTCAAGGAGGAACAAAAGTGAACTTCATAAGGCTTAATTTCCCTACAAATATCAGGTGTCCCTGTGGCTCAGTGGTTAAAGCGCGAGTCATTAAGTGGAAAATGAGCATGTCCAGAGGGTCATGGGTTCGAATCCCAGCCATGGCTCGTCCCAAGATGGGGGAAAAAAAAAAAAGGGGGGGGGGGGGGGGGGCAGCAGAGGGACATCCGGAGTCATGAACCGGGTGTGGCCCAACCCCCCTAGAGTGTCAGGAGATAAGGGCCGAAACACTTACTTGAAGGGGGCTTCTCTTCTGAGGACTCTCTGCTGCCACGCTCTCCACGAGTTTCTTTCTACACAAAATCACACACCCACCCACACCACATTACCTTGCAGTAACCCCCCCCCCCTTCCTTTTTTTTTTTCACTGACCACTTCCTTTCCTTTGTCCCCATTGTATCTTGTATCTCATGATCACCCCTAGACATACAGGTATGCTTGGATGCATGTACATGTGTTTGTCGGGTGTGTGTGTGTGTGTGTGTGGTGTGTGTGTGTGTGTGTGTGTGTGTGTGTGTGTGTGTGTCCCCTTTTTTTTCCCACATTCCCATATATGACCACCATCATCATTACATTATTACCACCACTCATAAGATATAAGATGTCCTATGTATAACATTTTTTTTAAAAAACTCAACTGGCATTATCATGCCAATGCCATCATGCTATTTCACTTATGGCAATGAACAACATCCTATAGCACTGTTTATCCCACTCAAGACAATGACCAATTATCCATTATTCTTCATCCCTTTTTTTTTTTTTTGACATGTGTGTATATGTTTGCATATGTGTGTGTGTGGATGTGCCTGTGTACATATGTACCTGCCCATATACAATGTGTGCGTGCATGTATTACGCATGCCCGTGTGTGTGTGAGACGGTGATAATTTCATCTATAGATGCAACCTTTACCACCAACCGAGTCATTTATCATTGCCCCCCCCCCCCCCCCCAAAAGTTGCTGTTGGTGGTGGTGGTGGTGGTGGTGTGGGTTTTTTTTTTTAAACTCAACTGGCATTATCATGCCAATGCCATCATGCTATTTCACTTATGGCAATGAACAACATCCTATAGCACTGTCTATCCCACTCAAGACAATGACCAATTATCCATTATTCTTCATCCCTTTTTTTTTCCAACCGGCATTACTACA
>CM065733.1:34853008-34858008 GCA_033310375.1 Conus canariensis | reverse complement strand
TGCCTTTATGTGCTTGTAGTTTGTAAGAACTCAGAGGATTGTGCTTAGTGTGTGTGTGTGTGTGTGTGTGTGTGTGTGTGTGTGTGTGTGTGTGTGTGTGTGTGTGTCTGTGCGCGCGAGCACGCCAGCGTGCGCAAGGAGGTTTGCCTGCTTTCTAATCTATATACCGATGTCTGTCTAGCTTCTCCTCTTATTCTGTGCGTGTGTTTGTCTCCCTTTCTCAGTCTGTCTGTATTTAAATAAACCTCTCTCTCTCTCTCTCTCTCTCTCTCTCTCTCTCTCTCTCTCTCTCTCTCTCTCTCTCTCTTCTGACTAAAATCAAGAAGTGATAATGACAAAACCGGAACGTGGTAAAAAATTGGAAATGGAATGAGGCAGGGAACAGTAAACAATAAACAGTAAACAAGTGGGGTAACTTTGTTGGCCTGCGCTTGTTTTTTTTTTTTTACCCCACTATTAGATTGTTCGTCTATGTATTTGTCTGACTTTATTCAAGTTTAAAAGGCTGTGCCAGTCTTGAATAAAAGTTACTCTGTGTTAGGTTTTCTTATGGGAGCAAAAGTTACCCCACTTGTTTACTGTTTTTTGTGGTAAAAAATGTCAAATGAGTGACATACAGCGCTCTGCTTTGTTTCAGATTCTCCGCAAGGATCGCACAGTGTACACCTCTACCAAAGTCCTTCTGTCTAAACAAGCATGAGACGTAAGGTTTTTAAAACAGTAGCTGCCAGCTGCACAAAACAGCTCTACAAAAATTACGAACTGCCTCGCTTGTATTTTAAAGACATCTCATCTACAAATCTCACGCATTAGCTGTTTTGCTGTTAAAACACACAATTAAAACACACAATATGCCGTTTAATACTAAACACTGTTAAACATGTCGTTAGCTGTTTAACATAGCAACATGCAATGGGACCAGCCACAGTCTAACACAACAACATCCGTTAGCTGTTTAACATAGCAACATGCAATGGGACCAGCCACAGTCTAACACAACAACATCCAATGGCAACACGTCGTTGGTTTATAACATTTCAATATGAAATGAAACCTTTCATTAGCTTCTAGCACATGCAACTTGAAGCAAAGTACAACCTTGGCTGTCAAACACTACATCATACAATAAAACATGTCACTGGCTATTTGAAATACAAAACACAGTAACAATTATCAACGGAATTTTCAGCATTACCGAATCAGCAGAATGAAACTGATGTGCGTGTTGATCGTCGCCGTGCTGTTCCTGACGGCCTGTCAACTCATTACAACTGATGACTCCAGAGGTGAGTTGGAATGATTCTGTCTCTCTCCCTCCCTCCCTCTCTCCCTCCCTCCCTCCCTCGCTCCCTCCCTCCCTCTCTCTGTGAGAATGTCAGTCATAGTCAATAGTGCACAGAGTTTAATAATGTAATGTGGTGGAAACAGTGAAAAAAAAAAACCTTGAATAATGTGACTAGACAGAAGTAATGCTGAGAATACCTGAATGTGATACGATAAATGTGAAAAGAGTTTACCATATGATGTGACAGAAGTTATGTGATAAGTTCATAATACAATATGACGGAAGTCATATGATAAATTAGATGTGACAGAAGCAACACCAAGGGTTTGATAACGCATTGTGACAGTAATGCAAAGCCTACCATAATATGATGTGACAGAAGAATTGCACAGAGCGTAATGATATGATTTTGATGTAAACAATGCATACAGTGCAATGATGTGATGCGAAATCAGTAATGCATACAGTGCATGTTATGATGTGGCGTAAGTAATATACAATCAGTGATGTGGTGTGGCATATGTGATATGTAGAGTGCAGAGATATGGTGTTGCATAAGTGATATACCAAGTGCAGTGATATGATGTGACATAACCATTTAACAGGGTGCAGGGGTATCATGTGGCATGAGTAATACATAGAGTACGATAATGCAATATGGCATGAGTAATACGTAGAGTTCAATGATTTGATCTGGCACAAGTAATATTCAGAGTACAATGATTGGTGTGACAGAAGTAACTCGTGTAAAGAGTGTAATGATGTGATGCCATAGCGGTAATGCATAAAATGTAATGATGTAATATGATAGCAGTAATGCATAGAGTGTAATGATGTGATGTCATAGCGGTAATGCATGGAGTGCAATAATATGTCATGGCGATAATGTACAGTGTGATAATGTGATGTCATAGTAGGGATGCATGGAGTGTAATGATATGATGTCATGGCTGTAATGCATGGATTAAATCGTGAGATATGATAGAAGTAATGCACAGAGCGCAAGGATATGATGTGACAGAAGTAAAGCACAAAGTGTAAGGTTGAGATGTGACAGAAGTAACGCGTGTAAAGAGTGTAAAGACTTTTGATGGCATCCGTCTGACTCGAGAGACTATGGTGTTGCGCCGTGGATCAGTCAGTTGTGGAGTTCCGCGGCTGCTGTGGCTGAAGAGCCCGATCCTTGAGTTGCAGACTCTGTTGCAGTTGCTGCAGGTGAAGTCTTGGTCATGAGTGTCTGTTGCTGCTGACGCAATTCTTTGCCGTCTGCGGCGCCTCTGTTCTTCCCACTGGGCCTCTCTCCTCTGCTCTGTTTGTTTGATGCTGGCCTTGATGGTGGACCGCCAGCTGACCCGGTCTGAAGCTGCTGTGTCCAGGTCTGCTGGGTCGAGGCTGCCTGCCCTCAGGTCGCGCTTGCATACATCCTTGTAGCGTAGGGCGGGCCGTCCTGTGGGTCTGGAGCCTGTAGCCAGCTTGCTGTACAGCATGTCCTTTGGGATGTGACTATCGTCCATGCAACTGACGTGGCCAAGCCAGCGCAGGCGTCTCTGTGTTAGCATGGCGAACATCCCTGCTTGGGCCAGGACATCCTTGTTGGTGGTGCGGTCCTGCCAAGTGATGCCCAGGAGTCTTCTGAGGCAGCGCAGGTGGAAGGCGTTCAGTCTGCGTTATTGTCGAGAGTATAGGGTCCATGTTTCGCTTCCGTAATCAGCATGCAGGCTTGGTACACTTTCATCTTCATGATTAACGTTAGCATGGTGTTGTCCCAGACTCTCTTTGCTAGATGGGTCATCACTGTTGCTGCCTTGCTGATGCGCAAGTTCAGCTCGGCGTCCAGCGAGAGGTTACTGGAGATGGTGGAGCCCAGCTAAGTGAAGTCGTTGACCACTTCGATGGTGTGATCGCCGACGAAGATGCCGGGAGTGCTGCTGAAATCTTGGTCCATGACGTTTGTTTTCTTCAAGTTGATAGTGAGGCTAAATTCGGTGCAGGCATCAGCGATGCAGGTCATGAAGCGAAGCAGGTAGCGCTTCCTCTGTGTGGGCAGTGAGGGCGGCGGCATTTGCGAAGAGCATCTCCCTGATGAGGACTTGCCGCACCTTTGTCTTTGCTTGGAGGCGTGTCAGGTTGAAGAGGCTTCCGTCACTCCCAGTGTGGAGGAAGAAGCCGTCTTCAGACTGCGGAAGGCATAGTGCAGCAGCAGGGAGAAGAAGATGCTGAAGAGTGTCACAGCAAGCACGCACCCTTGTTTAACACCGCTCTCGATTGGAAAGGGGTCTGAAGATGAACCGTCATACTGGACAGTGCCATTCATGTTGTCATGGAAGGACGTGATCATCTTCAGGAGCTTGGGGGGCATCCAATCCGGTGTAGCAGAATGAAGATGCCTGATCTACTGACCAAGTCGAATGCCCTGGTCAGGTCGATGAAGGCGATGAACAAAAGTTCTCTCTGCTGGCGGCACTTCTCTTGTAGCTGCCTCAGTGAGTCATCACAGCTCTGAAGCAGCACTGTGCCACTGGGTACACTCTTTTGGTGAGTAGCTGCAGCCTGTTGAGGACGACGCTGGCGAAGGCTTTGCCAACAATGCTAAGGAGGGATATTCCACGATAGCTACTGCAGTCGCCGAAGTCCCCTTTGTTCTTGTATAGCGTGGTGATGTTTGCATTGTGCTTGTCCTGGGGTACGGTCCCTTACTCCCAACACTGCAGCAGAAGCTCATGGAGATGACCGAGGAGAGAACTCTCCTTGCCAGCTTTGCTGACTTCTGGCGGAATGCCGTCGCTATCCGGAGCTTTATCACAGGCTAGCAATTGGATGGCCTTGTGAGTTCCTCAATGGTGGGTGGGGCGTCAAGCTCCTCCATGGAAGGCAAATGGATGGTGTTCTCAATGGCTGTGTGGGTGATAGAATTCTCCCTGGAGTGCAGCTCCCAGTAGTGCCCCACCCATCTCTCCCTCTGTTTGCTGCAGTCAGTGATGACCTCCCGCGGTGTAGATTTTAGACGAGCTATATTGATGGTGGTAGGGCCGAACGCTTTGTTCATGCCTTCGTACATGGCGTGGATGTTGCCACAGTCAGTGGAGATCTGGATGCCCTGGCACAAGTTCAGCCAGTACTCGTTGACGCATTTACGGGTGGTCCGCTGGGTGTTGTTGCGAGCTCTATGGAGTGCGGCTAGCATCTTCTTCGAGGGCTTTCTCTTGTGACTGAGGAGTGCAGCTTGCTTAACAGCAATGACAGGCTCCAAACCAGTCTTCATTCTTTCTCACTCTCTTCCCATAGGTGTCTGAGGCGGATTGGTAGGTGACATCGCGGATGTCGTTCCAACGTGATGAAGCACTCTCTGCCGAGAAGACCTCTAGGGCCTTGTCAGTGGCTCTGGCGAAGCGTTCGCGCAGTTCGGGCACTGACGTCATGGCTGTGCTGATTCGAGGACGTCCTTTCTGCTTAGAGCGGTGGATTTGCTTGGGCTGAAGACGCACCTTGCTGCCTACTAGGGAGTGGTCAGTGTCGCAGTCAGCACTGTGGTAGCTGCAGGTGACGAGCACGTGGTTGAGCAAGGGTCTTTGGGTGATCACAAAGTCCAGCTGATGCCGGTGACGGGATCTGGGGTGCCTCCAGAACATTCTATGGTGTGGCTTGGTGGGGAAGAAAGTGTTTGTGACACAGAGGTCATGGAAGGAGCAAAGCTCAAGTAGCCGCTGTCCATTCT
>CM065733.1:34845508-34848008 GCA_033310375.1 Conus canariensis | reverse complement strand
CACCCAAAAATTAAGGCTAACTGAGATCACGACAGACGAATATGGTGCCACCGAAAAATTAAGGCTAACTGAGATCACGACAGATGAATATGGTGCCACCGAAAAATTAAGGGTCATGAATTAAAACCAGACTGAACTCGCGTTCACTGCATAATCAAAGGTCACTGAAATGAAGCCTGACCAAAGGAGTGGAAACCTGAGAGTGAAGGGACATTGAACTGGTGGTCACTGGAGAAACACGGTTTACTAATTTAGTTTTTGATGACTAGAATAGATGGTTAGTGTTTTAGGTTTTGATCTTGAAATTTCACATTTCCATTTAAGCAAATACCGTTGTAAGTGCGTCTTGTATGCCTGTACTTTAATCTTTTGACAGAAAAGAAATGTCATCTGCATATAAAGGTATGCTTATTCAAATATGTAATTTTGCCATGGACCAAAATGATTCTGAAAACCATCGAGATACAAAGGCGTTAGTAACAGAGATAGGTTATTCCCTTGACTTTCTCTTTCTAAACTGGATATCAACTTTGTAAGTCTGTTATTGTACACGATTTTGAAAAAAAATTATTACCACGACAGCCTAGAAGTGAGGCTTGGGTGTCTTTTTCAGTATGTACCCTCACTAAACTGTACAAGAACACAAGATTCACCTCACTTTTGATAGCTGATGTGCATCATTTAAATTTCCTTTAATGTATGGTGATCCATCAATCAATAAAACAAACTATCACTTTACCCACAAATTGACTGACAGACCAAAGTATCAGACAATCAATCAACTGACTGGTGTTTCAAGTCAATTAATAATCGATCAATCATTTAATCTGTCGGTTAGATTAATCAATCAGTCTGTCCATCCACATAATCGTAAGTAAATCCTCACCTTCATCCGTTCATCCGTCCATCCACTAATTCATTTATTATGTAAGCATTTAGCCACCCATCCATTCAAACACGTAGCCACTCTTCCCTTTATCATCCTTTTTTGTGGTTTGCTTTTTACATTTTTTTAAAAATATTGTTCATAATCTTAACACATGTTGGGTATCCTTGCTGCCCTCTCTCTCTCTCTCTCCTCTCTCTCTCTCTCTCTCTGCCTTCAGCACCCACATTTCTCTCTCTCTTCCTCACTACTTTGAAAATCCATCTCATTTCATGAGTACGAATGTTGAGTTGTAATATATGCATGCGCATTTAAACATGTCTGCCTCAAGAATTCTTGTTCAGTTGTCCTCATGCTATGCTGATTTTGCTATCTTTGGTGAATTATGCTTCTTAAATCCTCTTTCCGTGAAGAAATATTATATATTGCATACTCTGTGTGTGTGTGTGTGTGTGTGTGTGTGTGTGTGTGTGTGTGTGTGTGTGCGTGTGTGTGTGTGTGTGTGCATGCGCGCATGCGCGTGTGTGCATTTGTGTGTGTGTATGTGTTTGTGTTAGTGTCTGGGTGTTTTTGTGTGTGAAAGAGAGAGAGAGAGAGAGAGAGAGAGAGGGAGAGAGAGAGAGAGAGACAGACAGACAGACAGACAGACAGAGACAGTAAAACAGGCAGACAGACAGAGAGACAGACAGTGAGACAGACAGACAAACTGACAGACTGACAGACACATGGGCAGAGATCTTTGAGTGTGTGCATGTGTGTTTTCTGTTATGTTAATTTGAATCATTACTGTTCTTATTTTCGTCAGTTTCATATTGTGTATTAGTCATTGTGTATATTCTTCCCGAGTCCCTGCGGACACAAGGGCCGGATGAAAAAAAAGCATTGTTTTGGATATCTGTTACCCTTTGAGGTGAAGATTACCAGTCATTTAATCCATCCACAAGCCCACCCACCCACTCATTCACCCATCCAGCCACCGTTCCAATTACAGCTGATGGTCTATCAATGAATAAGCAATTCTGAATCTTCTGGACAGGTTGGCCAAGAGATGCGAGGCGAAAGACTCTCCCTGTCAATTTGATAGTGAGTGCTGCAGTGGCGCATGTACTCCAGAAAGGTTGTTTGATTATTGCCAGTAAAGCTGGTCAGACGTCTGACCCTCCCCGTCTGCGCTCTACCCTCTTTTGCATGGTTCATCATCCATACCCGTGAGGGGTCATGACCCACACAGTATGGACTCCAATGGTGGATTCAGAGAACATGTATTTAAATAAAACCACATTGCGATGACATGTGTTTGCCATGTTCTGATGAGGAGTGTGTGTGTGTGTGTGTGTGTGTGTGTGTGTGTGTGTGTGTGTGTGTGTGTGTGTGTGTGTGTGTGTGATGTCTTTACTTGCAGTGAGATAAATAATCAATCAATCGGTCATTGACAGACTTAATCATTGAATTAAATCAGAATTAAATGAGCAGGACAGTCATACACACAAAACTCCATTCTCTTCTTTGGGTAGATGGGATTAATCCTTGCCTGTCTATACAGGGAGTCTCCACAGGAGTATCAGCCTGCATGCATGGAAAAAGAATGAGCAAGACAAGCAAGACAAGACATTT
>CM065733.1:34818008-34840508 GCA_033310375.1 Conus canariensis | reverse complement strand
AACTCTTGGATCCTATTCACCATCAAGGGCTTCG
The DNA here is from genome assembly GCA_033310375.1 of Conus canariensis. Taxonomy (NCBI): domain Eukaryota; kingdom Metazoa; phylum Mollusca; class Gastropoda; order Neogastropoda; family Conidae; genus Conus; species Conus canariensis. Next base: position 34,840,474 of record CM065733.1, on the reverse strand, counting down.
TCTCTGTCTTGGAGCATTCCGCACCACCCCTGTGTACAGCCTGTATGCAGAGGCAGGTGAACCCTCACTGTCCAACCGCAGGCTGAAACTGTCTTTGAATGACTACATCAGATTGTTCTCGGAACCGGAAAACCCCGCCTATGACTGTGTCTTTGACCCTCGGTTTCAAAGCAAATTCGAAAACAACCCTACATGTATTCCGCCGTTTGGTCTTCGTATGCAGCCTCACACGCAGAATGCAGGTCTAGACCTAGGAGTTGTGTCCAATTTTTCGAAGTTTCCAGATGAGCCTCCGTGGACCTTTTTCACTCCATAGATTCGTTTTGATCTTGCAGCTTTTCGCAAAGAGTCTACCAGCTCTCTGGCATACAAGGCATTGTATGCTGACCTCTGTTCGAAATTTCCATCCTATCAGAAAATTTTCACTGACGGTTCCAAGTCTGAAGATGGAGTGGCCTGTGCAGCCTATTGCCCTGGTGCTCCTTCTCAAATATTGTTAGAACATATTCCTTCAGATGCTTCTCTCTATTCTGCTGAACTTACTGCTCTGGTTCTGGCATTGAGGATAAGCTCTCAATCAACAAAGAAGGACTTTCTGGTTTTGTTAGATTCGCTGTCTGCTTTGGAGGCCATAGCTGGTCGCAACCTTCAGCATCCAGAACTTTTACACTTTTTTGAACTTTTTACCAAGTTGAAAGCGGATGGTTACAACGTTACTCTGGCTTGGGTTCCTGGTCACGCTGGCATTGGAGGGAATGAAAGGGTTGATCGCTTGGCCAAGAATGCCACAACAGAGAAATTGTCAAACATATATATCCCCTGCTCAGATCTGAAACCCAAAATTAATGATTATGTCAGGGACCTCTGGCAGGAGGATTGGAATACACAGACGGATAACAAACTCTTTCAGATCCATCCAAACCTTAAGGAGTTCCTCTCATCTACGTCTGGTGGTCGTGAAGAAGAAACAGCTCTGTGCCGGCTGCACACAGGCCATTCGTATTTTACCCATTCCTACCTTTTAAAGAGTGAAGAAGCTCTGTGGTGCATTCCATGTCATGTGCCACTTACAATGAAACATGTTCTTTTAGAGTGATGGGACTTGCACGATGTGAGACACAAACATTTTACAGCAGATTCCATGAAAACCTTGTTCAGAGACGTTCCGCCTGACGCGATCTTTGAGTTCTTGAAAGAGATTAACATTTTTCATCGGATCTGAGATTTTACAGTGGAAAGATTTTTAACAAACTTTCGGATGTTTTTTTTTTTTTAATGTATTTTAAAGAATTATGTGAATGAATGACTTGTGAGTTGATTTTAACGTGGTGACAGCCCTGATGTGGCCCTTTGCGGTCGGCTGGGCTATAAGCAACATTATCTTATCTTATCTTATACATATACATATATGTGTATACATATGTATGGATATAGGTGTGTATACATAATATATATATATATATATATATATATATATATATATACATACATACATACACGCATACATACATACATATGCATGTACACACACACATATACATACATATACATATATATGTACGTATATATATATATATATATATATATATATACATATATATATGCCGATGTGTGTGTGTGTGTGTGTGTGTGTGTGTGTGTGTGTGTGTGTGTGTGTGTGTGTGTGTGTGTGTGTGTGTGTGTGTGTGTGTGCACGCGCGCGCGCGCGTGTGTGGGTGTGGGTGTTTGGATGTGTGCGTGTGTGTGTGTGTGTGTGTGTGTGTGTGTGTGTGTGTGTGTGTGTGTGTGTGTGTGTCTGTGTGGGTGTGTCTGTGTGTCTGTGTATGTCTCTGTGTGTAAATTTAGAGAGAGAGAGAGAGAGAGAGAGAGAGAGAGAGAGAGAGAGTGTGTGTGTAAGCATGTGTGTGAATTTAGAGAGTTCACACACACACACACACACATACACACACACACACAACACACACACACACACACACACGCACACACACATATCTATCTATCTATCTATCTATCTATCTATAGCTATCTATTTATCTATCTATCTGTATATGTACGCATACATCGGCATATATATATATATATATATATATATGTATGTATGTATATGTGTGTGTGTACATGTGTATGTATGTGTGTATGTATGTATGTATATATATATATATATATATATATCTATATATATAATGCTGAACAATTAAGTAGTGGGGGGTAAACAAGTGCAGGCAAACAATTCTTCCGTCATTACAATAATGACTTAGCAAAGATTTGAACTTAAAGAAAGGGAGAAAAAAAAAGGGGGGGGGGTTGAAGATGAAGAAAATGGGGACATGAAATTAAGAAAATATATTAATATATATATATATATATATATATATATATATATATATATATATATATATATATAGACATACATACATAGGCCTACATATATAATGTACTCGTCTATAAATTCACTCACACACAGACAGACAGACAGACAGACACAGACAGACACAGACACAGACAGACACAGACAGACACAGACACAGACACACACAGACACACAGACACACACACACACACACACACACACACATATATATATATATATATATATATAAATATATAAAATATATATATATATGTGTGTGTGTGTGTCTTTGTGTGTGTGTGTTGTGTGTGTGTGTGTGTGTGTGTGTGTGTGTGTGTGTGTGTACCCACGCATACGCTCGCACGAACGCAGACACACACGCACGCACGCATGCAAGCACACACACCCGGCACGCAAGAATGGAAAACACGCATTCACGCAAGCACGCATGCACTTACGCACGCACAACCCCACACACGCATACACACATACACATAAGCGCACTCGGACGCACGCGTACGCATGCACTCGTATAGACACATATGCATGCACGTCCGCACTGCAAATTTACAGAGAGAGGGAGACAGAGAGTCAGAGAGAGGTGATCTTTTTCTCAGTTTTGGCACAAAACGGGGAGAATGGTCAGATCTGCAAATTAAACAAACAAACAAAACAAAACAAAACAAACAACAACAACAACAACAACAAAAGATTAAAAAGTGAAGCAATGAACCGTATACGTCAAGAAGAGCGCGTGGAAAACAAATGAGGGGCGTTAATCTCAAAATGTTGCAATATGTACCATCGCTTTTCTCCCTTTCATCCTTGACCGTTATTTGTAGGTGACTAAAGGGTACGATTTTTTTCTTCTTCTCTTTATGTGAGTGTTATTAAAAGCCAAATTCCCTCCCCCCCCCACCCCCACTCAGATGTGTAAAAGCACACGCGCTCTCGAACGAGCTTAAGTTTCAGCATCATAGAGGTGTCATTGCGTGCGGACTGGGGCATGCTGTCTACAGCAGATCTGCTCAGCTACGAGACCACAGTGCGCAGGATTTACAGCTGATGGATGAATAAATCAGTAACTAACGAGACCACAGTGCGCAGGATTTACAGCTGATGGATGAATAAATCAGTAACTAAGATGGAAGGATTTAATGCCAGGGTCTCATGGATACGACTCGGTGAATGTCTGACCTGCGTATTAGCCCCACGCGCCGGTCAGACCTTGGGGTCCTACCTAACATGGTCTTCGCCGCAATTGTAGTTGTAACTGTGTTTGCTCGCGTTTTCACGCGCATTTAGTATGTGCGTGCTCGTGTGCTTCAGTTAGTGGATGCCTGTGTCTGTGCGTGCATGTGTTATGTATGAGCATATGTGATCTGTGGGCTTGTTTAAGCATGCTCCAGCATGCACGCACGTGCGCGCATGTGTTTGCATATATTTGTATATGCCTGTGTATATGGGCCTACACGAATGTGTCTGCGAGTGCGCGCGCGCGCGCGCGCGCGCGCGCGTGTGTGTATGTGTGTGTGTGCGCGCGCGATTATTTGATTATGAATCTGTGATGTGCACCAGTGTGCCTTTCTTTCACAGCATATCACCAACGCATCACCTGTTAAATATAAACAAATAGATAAAACAATAGGTACTATGAATCAGTAAATAAATGCAGTAAAATATTTACACACACACAGACACACACACAGACACACACACAGACACACAGACACACACAGACACAGACACACAGACACACAGACACACAGACACACAGACACACACACACACACACACACACACACACACACACACACACACACACACACACATGAGCGCGCGCATCACGAAGTGTTCTCTCTCCTTTCAGGGGGATATATATATATATATATATATTTTTTTTTTTTTAAATATTTGCAGGAGATTTGCTTGATTTGGGGAAGTTTTCCTCGTGGCTTTGTTGAATTTACTTCCATGACCAGATACCCAGGATCCAACAACGAGCCCCTTTATATAGTGAAACAATTGTCACTCGTCGATTCTGTTGATATCCACTTTAGAGGAACAACAAAACTCATAGAGCGCGCACCAAAGGATTACTTCTTATTCATCCTTCCCCTTTATATGCAAGTCTGTCTTTTTAAGAAATTATGTGGGCTGACTGGGACGGATTCTGAGTTTGCTCCACTCCTTGTCTGGAAATTAAAGGCATCAGAGCCAAGGTTTTAATTATGCTTTCTATTTTTACATGTCCTGCAAGAGCCTGTAAACTCATCATCAAGCTTTTGGAATGGCGTCCTGCTTTTAAAATCGGGCTTTTCTAAAAGTAGTATTTAATCCTTGTAGATTCTCATTCCACGTGTCCATACGTTTTATCAGTCTGTGGTACACACTCTTTTATTATATCTGCGTTTTGCACGTTTTATAGTCTGTGGTACACAAGATTTATCAGTCGGTGGTATATACGTTTTATCAGTCTGTGGTACACAAGTTTTATCAGTCTGTGGTATACACGTTTTATCAGTCTGTGGTATACACGTTTTATCAGTCTGTGGTACACACGTTTTATGAGTCTGTTGTATACACGTTTTATCAGTCTGTGGTATACACGATTTATCAGTCTGTGGTATACACGTTTTATCAGTCTGTGGTATACACGTTTTATCAGTCTGTGGTACATACATTTTATCAGTCTGTGGTATACACGTTTTATCAGTCTGTGGTACACACGTTTCATTAGTCTGTGGTACAAAACTTTGATCAGTCTGTGGTGCACACGTTTTATCAGTCTGTGGTACACACATTTTATCAGTCTGTGGTATACACGTTTTGTCAGTCTGTGGTACACACATTTAATCAGTCTCTGGTACACACATTTAATCAGTCTGTGGTACACACGTTTTATCAGTCTGTGGTACACAGATTTAATCAGTGTGTGGTACACACGTTTAATCAGTCTGTGGTACACACATTTAATCAGTCTGTGGTACGCACGTTTCATCAGTCTGTGGTATACACGTTTTATCAGTCTGTGGTATACACGTTTTATCAGTCTCTGATTGACACGTTATATCAGTCTCTGCTTCACATATCTTATTAGTCTATGGTGTACACATTTTATCAGTCTGTGGTATACACGTTTTATCAGTCTGTGGTTCACACGTTTTATCAGTCTGTGGTTCACACGTTTTATCAGTCTGTGGGACACACGTTTTATCAGTCTGTGGTACACACGTTTTATCAGTCTGTGGTACACACGTTTTATCAGTCTCTAGTGCACACGTTTCATCAGTCTCTAGTGCACACGTTTCATCAGTCTGTGGTTCACACGTTTTATCAGTCTGTGGTTCACACGTTTTATCAGTCTCTAGCACACACGTTTAATCAGTCTGTGGCAGACACGTTTTATCAGTCTCTGGTACACACGCTCTATCAGTCTTTAGTGCACACGCTCTATCAGTCTCTAGTGCACACGTTTTATCAGTCTCTAGTGCACACGTTTTATCAGTCTGTAGTATACACGTTTTATCAGTCTGTGGTATACACGTTTTATCAGTCTGTGGTGCACACGTTTTATCAGTCTCTGATTCACACGTTTTATCAGTCAGTGGCGTACACGTTTTATCAGTCTGTGGTTCACACGTTTTATCAGTCAGTGGCGTACACGTTTTATCAGTCTGTGGTGTACACGTTTTATCAGTCTGTGGTGTACACGTTTTATCAGTCTCTGATTCACACGTTTTATCAGTCAGTGGCGTACACGTTTTATCAGTCTGTGGTGTACACGTTTTATCAGTCTCTGATTCACATGTTTTATCAGTCAGTGGCGTACACGTTTTATCAGTCTGTCGTACACACATTTCATCAGTCTGTAGTTCACACATTATATGAGTCTGTTGTATGCACGTGTTATCAGTCTGTGGTACACACGTTTTATCAGTCTGTGGTCTACACGTTTTATCAGTCTGTGGTACACACGTTTTATCAGTCTCTGGTTCACACGTTTTATCAGATTCTGGTGCACACGTTTTATCAGTCTGTGGTATACACGTTTTATCAGTCTGTGGTATACACGTTTTATCAGTCTGTGGTGCACACGTTTTATCAGTCTGTGGTATACACGTTTTATCAGTCTGTGGTATATACGTTTTATCAGTCTGTGGTGCACACGTTTTATCAGTCTGCTGGTACACACGTTTTATCAGTCTCTGGTTCACACATTTTATCAGTCTGTGGTACACACGTTTTATAAGTCTCTGGTTCACACGTTTTATCAGTCTGTGGTATGCACGTTTTATTAGTCTGTGGTATACACGTTTTATCAGTCTGTGGTATACACGTTTTATCTGTCTGTGGTCTACACGTTTTATCAGTCTTTGGTTCACATGTTTTATCAGTCTGTGGTGCACACGTTTTATGATCTGTGCTATACACGTTTTATCAGTCTGTGGTATACGCGTTTTATCAGTCTCTGGTTGACACGTTTTATCAGTCTGTGGTGCACACGTTTTATCAGTCTGTGGTATACACGTTTTATCAGTCTGTGGTGCACAGTTTTTATCAGTCTGTGGAATACACGTTTTATCAGTCTGTGGTGCACACGTTTTATCAGTCTGTGGTATACACGTTTTATCAGTCTGTGGTGCACACGTTTTATCAGTCTGTGACGCACACGTTTATCAGTCTGTAGTGCACACGTTTTATCAGTCTGTGGTACACACGTTTTATCAGTCAGCGGATCACACATTTTATCAGTTTGTGGTGCACACGTTTTACCAGTCTGTGGTGCACATGTTTAATCAGTCTGTGGCACAGGCATTTTATCAGTCTGTAGTATACACGTTTTATCAGTCTGAGATACACATGTTTTATCAGTCTGTGGTATACACGTTTTATCAGTCTGTGGATGACACGTTCTATCAGTCTGTGGTATATACGTTTTATCAGTCTGTGGTACACACGTTTTATCAGTCTGTGGTGCACACATTTTATCAGTCAGTGGCGTACATGTTTTATCAATCTGGTGTATACACGTTTAATCAGTCTGTGGTTCACACGTTTTATGAGTCTATTGTATACACGTTTTATCAGTCTCTGGTTCACATGTTTTATCAGTCTGTGGGGCACACGTTTTTATCAGTCTGTGGTATACATGTTTTATCAGTCTGTGGTGTACACGTTTTATCAGTCAGTGGTATACACGTTTTATCAGTCTGTGGTATACACATTTTATCAGTCTGTGGTTTACCAGTTGTATCAGTCTGTGGTATATACGTTTTATCAGTTGGTGGTACACACGTTTTATCAGTCTGTGGTACACACGTTTTATTTATTGATTAATTCATTGATTATTTCTTTGAATGACCAGTTAATTGTTTAATCAATCTCACTGCATATAAGCACATCACACACACACACACACACAACACACACACACACACACACACACACACAACACACCACACACACACACACAAACACACACACACACATCTGGTCATCTCCCACCATTTACAGTGAGAGGAACTGTATAGAAGATTCGAGAACGCTCTTTCTTAGCAGTTGGGATTGCTTTTAGTGCGCCTCGATGCTAATTGACAAAGAGGTGTTTAACATAATTGCATCACGCCGAGTTTGAATGCACGCACGATTGCCATGGTGTGTGGTAGGTGAAGGAAAGGAAGGAAGGGGGTAGGAGGAGTGGGAGAGGGGAGTGAGGTGCTGGCTTCTCTCTGATCTAGTGGAGAGAGAACATGCATTCAGATAAGGGAAGAGAGAGGGGCCACTTGTATGGCAACATTTTCCGTTTTCCGTGTCATTGTTGCCAAAGCCTGGCTGTCAGCTGGTTTCAAAGAGAGTTTCGGACAGACTGCAGGGAGAGTGAGGGGGAGGGGGGGGGGGGGGTGTTGGCAGGGATGAGGTGGAGAGACGGAAAGTTGATGCAGATTAGTAATCTATACTGAATTTTTTGAGACAAAGAGAGAGAGAAAAGAAGGGGGGATGGAGTGGGTGTCAATACGTCATGTCACATAGCCCCCCCCCCCCCCCAAAAAAGGATACTCTCTTGAGAGAAACTTCTAATTGACAGCCCACACTAATCTCAGTTCCTTACAATTTTGGCACTAGCTTTGGGTTCACCAAGACACAATGGAGCCTCGGAATGTAGTATTTGGCTTCTGTCAGCCTGTGGCTGGTTTGTCAGTGGAAGAGTCAGCCCACTGACTGGGTGACCAGTTTTGGAACAGGGGGCAGGAATCGACATATTTGCTTGATGTCCTCTGCTATCTCCGGCCAATTGTACTGATTTGTCACCCATTGCGTGGCATGCCCTATCCCCATATGACCTTTGGAATGGAGTGTATGACCCGACTTCCAGTACTTGGGTCCAGTGTGGAGCCAGGACCACAAATCGAGCGTGGACTTTAGTAATTCTGTGGTATATAAGACCATTCCGCCTGAAAAAGTCACCCTTGTGAAGGGGATGACGAGTTTTGCGCTGCTTCCCAAAGCACTTGGCTAATGTTGGGTCAGTCCACTGAGTCCATTTCATCTCCTTGTGAGGAGGCTTGAGTTGGTTTGGAGCCCTCGCCTAAAGTGTGAATACAATTGCAGGCTGAGGTGGGCTCCTGAGGATGACATAACAGCCCCCCAAGGATGAGGTCATGAATTGGATTGTCCGTAACTGCCGCCTTAATCTTACATTTTACATACCGACTGTCAACCATAATTGTTGCATCAAGTAAAGTTTGTGGAGGGCAGAATCAGGTCAGCTCCTTCTAAAGGCCCAGTCTCCTCTGTGAGAGCAGTGGGATCCACAAGTGATGCTCTCACTGCTGCATCGTATGACAGTCCAGTGTCATACAGACATGTGGCTGGAGTGTTATTGACTGACACTTGCTCACTAATGGGTGGTGTAGTGATGCTGGGTAGCATAGATGGTGAATACCACCTTTAATGGTAGATATGACCTAGATGTGGCAATTGTCTGGAGTCTTGGTCCAAAGAACTTTCGGCAGTCTGCTGTGTTGTGGGAAGTCATTTTACAGTACGAGCAGTGACGCTTCTGTGCACTGCTTTGGCTCACAGGGGCTGAATTACTACCCGGCGGTTTCCCACTATGTGGTTTTTCAGTTGGTGGGGCTTTCCCACTTGGTGTGGGTTTTTGGTTTTGAGATTGCTGTGACTGTGAGGGGTTCAAATTCCGATTTGGTTTGTCACGCATTCTTTTGTGAGAGTTTGCCTCATCATGGGCGGCAGTGTACCTATCGGCTAGCTTGATCAGGTCAGCTAGTGTGGAAGCACCTTGTTCTGCCGTGAATGTTTGTAGTTTAGTGGACATAGTGTCACGCAGCTGCTCATAGAGGATGAGCTTAATCAGTCCGTCAAAAGTCTGTCCTTGGTTTGATAGTGTCAACCATTTTTGAAGATAAGTCATTAACCTGTCTACGAACTGACTGTATGTTTCTCCGCTGCTACGCTGCAAGCTTAAAAATTTCGTTTGGTATCCTTCAGCTGTCAGTTCATAACGGGTAAAGAGAGCTTGTTTGAGAACATCATAATCAGTTAATTTATTCGGTGCTAACTTTGTATAAACATCATAAGCAGCACCTCTGAGGCTTTGTGCAAGTTTGATGTTGCATTTTTTCTGGGTCAAGGCTGAGGGTGGATTGGAATCCCTGATTGACATGAAGTAATGCGCAACCTCCCATTGGAGAGACTCATATGGATGTACTGTCCAGAACATGCAGGTGTCTAAGAAAAAAAGAGGATACACTGGCATGGAGGGCAACGATAAGAACTGGATTACAGCTTGGCCGAGCTGATGTGATACGAAATCTAAAGAATCACCTCAACAAACAAGAGCAATGCCACTATACCATAGACCATCTTTCAGAGCTGAACATCAAGAGAGGAAGTGGCCTCATATCCTAACTTAAAGAGAGAGCAAGAAACATCACCAACCAAGCAAATACTGGAATAATTTCAAGGACAATACCGGGAAGACTCTTAGAGACTGGGGCAGGCACATACTGGACAAATGACCGAACACACGTCAACTCAGATAAGACTTTGAATCTCCCAGAGACCCTAGTGAACACTGTAGACGTGTGCGCGCTGGTGGGTGTGAATCTGTGGGACGATGCAGGTGTGTTAAGTGGAAAGCCATAGGTGTGTGTGTGTGGTGTGTGTGTGTGTGTGTGTGTGTGTGTGGTGCATGCGTGCGTGCGTGCGTGCACGCGCGCGCGCGCGTGTGTGTGCGTGTGTTTTTGTTGTTGTTTGTTCTTTTTCTTGTTATTGTTCTTGTTACTATGCCATCTTCTGAATATTAGTTACCCACAAATATTCAACGTACTAACACACACACACACACACACACACACACACACACACACACACACACACACACACACACACACACACACACACACACACACACACATGTACACACGCACACACGAGCGCACATATGTACACCCTTACGCATATGTACACGCGCACACACATGCGCGTACGCACACACGCGCGTTGCACACACACAGACACACACATACACACACACGCGCGCACGCACACACACACATACAAGCATGTGCACACGTGCTTATATGCACACACGTGTGAGGTCACATACATACGCATACACACGTGCGAACACACACAGACACACACAGACACACACAGACACACACAGACACACACACACACACACACACACACACACACACACACACACACACACACACACACGCAGGCACTCACACACACAAACACGCAGATGCACATACACAACACACACACACACACACACACACACACACACACACACACACACACACACACACACACACACCACATATGTTGTGGTGACACATCATAGAACTGTCATCCAGGTTCCTCCCTATCTGTCAGTTGTGTGGTGTAAACTAGCGCTATGCATAAAGGCTTCCTGCCTGTTCTACACTATCAGTTCACCATTGTTGTGTTCTTCTTCTGTCTTTCCCTCTGATTGTCATTGTCCCTCAACAGTTCCCTGGAAGATTGTTTTAGTAAAGTCATTGGATCCTGTTATGTGCGTGCAAGGTGTTTAAAGAGGACATGAGTGTTGAGGGATGGGGTGGGATGTGGATGGCAGAGGGGAAGGAGTGGGAAGATGGTTTAGCTTGCCTCTGAGACCAGATTGTTCGCAGGAATAGCTCAGCTGGTAGAGCGCCGGACTCGTAATCTTGGTGATCCTGGGGTTGCGGGTTCGAATCTCCGCCAGGCCGTTTCGGTACAGGGGGATTTTTCCCTCGGAGTTAACATTGGTTCTGACTCCATTTCCCAAAAGTCCTTCGAATGAGACTATAAACCGAGGTTCCGTGTATGAACGCACGCATAACATCTTGCACACACGTAAAATCCCATCACCAACTTTCGGAAGAGAAGGCCAGTTTGGCCGTTGGTATGGATGACACGTCACATACCATGCATCCTGCGTGAGAAATGGAAAAAATGAAGGAAGTAAGGAAACTGTGTGAACGATATTGAACGATATTGACTGGATGACACGGAAAACGACTGAATGAAGCGCCAGCTGGCAGCTCTTCAGTCGGCACTACCCAGGTAGGCAACCCATTGTGTAAACGAGTGTGGATTGTAAAGCGCTTAGAGGTTGGTCTCTAGCTGAGGATGTGCGCTATATAAGTATTAATAATAATAATAATGATATTGATAATAATAATAATAATAATAATAATAATGATAAGGTACACAAAATCACTCCAGGAAAAGAGGCTGGCCTGTACTGTCTAGGATGTGTCTTGGAAGAGGAAAGAAGTCTGAGGGAACACCTTTGGCATTTGATACAAAGTGTCTGGGTTTGTTAGTGTTCTAATGTGTGGTGAACTGGTACACTCACTCTGACAATGTGTTGCTTGTACAAAGAAAACAACATAGATTAAACAAAAGACTTAATTATTTTCTTTCATTTCAGTTTTTCCCAAGGAACGAGAGAGATGGAGAATCTGTTATCTGCTAGCTTCATTTTGTGTAAAACACACACACACACACACACACACACACACACACACACACACACACACACACACACACACACCACACTCTCCTCTCTCTCTCTCTCTCTCTCCCCCTCTCCCCTTTCTCTCCCCCCCTCCCCCACCCTCTCCTCCTCTCCCTCCCCCCTCTCCCTCCCCCCTCTCCCTCCCTCCCCCTCCCCTCTCCCTCTCTCAAATATGTTAGCAATGGTAGTTCTATGTTAAAGGCACGGTATCAAAGCAAAATGTATGCGTAAACGACCAATTCCGTACGTACACACTCCTGAAGGGATATCGTTGGTCCCAGTTGCCGAGACGGGAACAGACCTCCCCATCCTTCTACCCAAGCACGTGAGCGCTCCTCACGTCACGCTGCCACCACCATCACCAACGACCACCACCACCCACCCACAATAAAAAGAAAAGAGAGAAAGAGAGAGAGGGAGACGGACAGACAGACAGACAGACAGACAGACAGACAGACAGACCCGTCAGGCAGACAGAGGACAGACAGACAGTCGGACAGAGACGGCGTCAAAGAGAGAGAGAGAGTGGGATGTTGTGTGTGTGTGTGTGGGGGGGGGGGGGGGGGGGGGGGGGGAAGAGACATACAGACAGGTTGTGCACGGCATACAAATAGAGAGAAAACCACAGGAAGAGAGACACTGAGTCAGACGGACAGACAGGCAAACAGGCATACACACTCTCATACAAACAGATAGAAAGAGAGTGCGCGCGCGTGACACAGAGAGAGAGAGAGGAGAGAGAGAGAGAGAGAGAGAGAGAGAGAGAGAGAAGAGAGAGGAGGAACAGGCAGACAGACAGACAAACATAGATAGACAGACTAGCGAACATGCAGAGAAAATTAAAGAAGAGTCACTCTCATGCTATAACAGAGAGAGAGAAAGAGAGAGAGATGGAGCAACGGACGGACGGGCAGACAAATAGACAGGCAAGCAGACAGACGGGCCGACAGACAGACAGACAAACTGAGAGAGAGAGAGAGAGAGAGAGAGAGAGAGAGAGAGAGAGAGAGAGAGAGAGATGGAGGGAGGGAATGAGGGAGAGAAAGACAGAGAAAGGAAACTCACAGGCTTCCTAACATACTTTTCCCAACGGTAGCGGTAACTGTTTCTGTAGAAATATGCAAAGGAGTTCTGCATCAGATAGTGTGTTTCTAGTCTACTTAAAGGAGAGGTGATGCTTTCTAATGTTTAGCAGCTCTTTTTCAAAAATATGTTGTAGGGAGAAGACAGAATTTTTTTTTTTGAAAATACTAATACACACCTTAGCTAAAAGAATCATGTAATTAATGAATTTGTAATTCGCAAGATTGAGACCAAATGTGTTTACACCAAACAGTATGTCCAAAACTGATAGCTTTAGTCTTATGTCTGCTTTTACGAATATAAAATCCTCGATAAACAACCAAAACATTTGCACAGGTGGACAATCGTAGAAAAAATGCTCAATATAATCAACTGTGTCAGGACAATACGAACACTTATTACTTTCTTTTACTTGCATTTTACTTAGAAGAATATTTGCGGGGTAAATATTATACAGGATTTTTCAATGCAGGACTCTTAATCTTGTTTCTGTTGTAACGTCTTTCGCTCTTGATCAGACAGATGTACCTGGCCTGACACCACATTTCCTGTTTATTTTGTCACCACCTTCGCACTTCGAGCAATACTGAGGAGACATGGAGCAAGTTCAAGAAAGGATCGCTAGCCGTCGTCAAAGACCACATTCTGCACACCACTCTCAGGCCTAAGAACAAGCCGTGGGTAAGTTGTCCAGTCAAGAGGCTTATTAGGCGGAGAGACAGGGCCTACAAAAAATTAGAAGAAATCTGACAACCCAGGACACCTATCAGTGCTCAAGAGGCTCAAGCGCCAAGTCCAGCGCCAGTTCCGAATGAATTACTGGGCCCATACTTTGGAGCTAAGGGAGGACAGAGGTGACGGGAATGTGAAGACGAACAAGAACTTCTGGACTTACATCAAGTCAAAGCGGCAGGAACCGGCAAATGCCTCCCCCCTTAGGGTCGATGGTAAACTGATCTTTGAGGCCAAGGACCAGGCAGAGACTCTAAACTGACAGTTCCAGTCCGCCTTCAGTAAAAGCTTCCCTTGCTCTTCTACTGACTTCACCGCAAGGACAGGTCTCACCACTAACGCACCCGAGCCATGTTGCGACACCATCTCTATCACAAAAGAAGGAGTGCGCAAACTGCTGAAGAACCTTGACCCCCGGAAAGCGCCTGGACCAGACAACATCAGTCCCCGCTTACTTAAGGAACTCGCAGATGAACTCTCGCCCGCTCCCGTCCTGCTCTACCAGTCCTCCATCGACACAGGAATTATTCCTAGGGACTGGAGGACAGCGTATGTGTCCAATTTTCAAGAAGAGGGAGCGCTACAGGCCTGAGAACTACCGTCCGATTTCACTGACGAGCGTGCCTGGAAAAATCCTCGAGCACATACTGGTCCACACAGTGATGAGCTTTGCTGAGAAACACAACATCATCTGCAGACAACAGCACGGGTACCGCCGGGGTCGTTCTTGTGTCAGCTAGCTGCTCGGACTTATGGATGAAATCATTCTCGACCGACAGAAGGGCAGACAGCACGACGTCGTGGTGTTGGATTTCTCCAAAGCCTTTGACAAGGTCTGCCATTCACTTTTAGTCCATAAGCTTCAACACTATGGTATCAGGGGTCATCTTAACCGATGGATACAGAACTTCCTGACGGACAGACAACAGGCAGAGGTGGTGGATGGAACAACGTCGGCGTTTGTAGGGGTGGAGTCAGGCGTCCCCCAAGGCTCCGTCTTGGGCCCCTGCCTCTTCCTGTTCTACATAAATCACATCTCGAGAGGTCTCTCCTCAACCGTGCGACTTTTCGCAGACGACACTGCTTGCTACAAGACTATCAGGAAGGCTAGCGATCAATCCATCCTCCAAGAAGACCTGGATATGCTGGAAGCATGGGAACAGACTTGGCTCATGTCCTTCAACCCGGACAAGTGCCACGTACTGCACTTTAGCGAAAAACATAAGACCACTTACCACCTGCACGACCAAAATCTCCAGACCACAATGGAGGAAAAGTATCTGGGTGTTACCCTGTCTGCCAATTTGAAATGGGAACCCCACATCAGCAACATCGCCAATAAAGCCTCCAAGACCCTTGGCTTTGTCAAGCGGAACCTCAAAGTAGGCTCCATCAAGACAAAGGAGAGAGCCTACAAAGCCCTGGTTCGCCCGACCCTGGAGTATGCCTGCCAAGTATGGGACCGCTACCAGGAAGGGGAGAAAACAGCGTTTGAAAAGGTGCAACGAAGGGCGGCACGCTGGGTAGACAACTGCTATCGTCAGACTTCCAGTGTGAGTGTGAGGTACGAGCAACTTCACTGGGCACCGCTTGAAGACCGACGGCGTCAGATCCGGCTGTCGACATTCTTCAAATTCCATCATGGAGACATCATGATCGACTCCATACATGTTCCTCCTCACCACACCCATCACTATGACACTCTCACGTGCTGCAGTATGCTATTGAGTCCTACTACAGGAACTACAGGAAGAATGGCTTCTTCCCACGAACTGGGAGAGAATGGAACGACCTTCCAGCTGAGGCAGTAACATCAGCCTCACTGGAAGGCTTCAAATCCTGGATATAACCCCCCATCCCCCTCCACCTTCCCCTTCCCCACCCCCTCTTCTGTATCCCCTCACCCCTCACCCGCACCTGTTGTCCTTCCCACCCACTAAGGAGAAGGGTCTACCTTTGCCCCTCCTAGAGGCCTGAACATATTAGTATGTAGCCCCAAGCCTCTCTTCCCTTCCCCACCACTTCAAGCTGATGATCCAGGTAGCATCTTCATAATAAACAGTTATTACCGGAAACCCTTTGTTAGCGTCAGAATCTTCAACTGGTTGAAGGTGGACAGCTAATAAGAAAGAAGAATGTGTGTATGTATGTTAGTTGATACATCAATATACACTCAAGCACTGCAGACCCATCCAGGAAATACATGTTTCCAATTTTCCCCCATCCTGTTTACCAGTGCGTGGTCTCTCAGGGGACTCTCATGACAAATGTTGGAACTAGGGGTCCAGTCATCCACTATTGACAGTCTGCCATCCAGATAATATCACCCCCTCATGTCTTCCTTCCTTCCACCCTCCAACCCTCTCTGTCGACTTCCGTGCATGTCTGTCTGTCTGTCTGTCTGTCTGTCTGTCTGTATGTCTGTCTCTCTCTCTCTCTCTCTCTCTCTCTCTCTCTCTCTCTCTCTCCCTCCCTCCTATGGTCGGACGTACACGTTGTGTTGCTGTAGACCTCCTGTTCACCGTATGAAGTTCATGGAATAAACGGACATTGTTTGTACTGTGATATTGCTACCCGGTGTAACGAAAAGTTTTAACTCCCCGAATGGTTTAACTCCCAGGGAGTTAAACTGTTCATTTGTAAATCTTAACTCCCTGGGAGTTAAACTAGAATATAAAAAAACTAACTCCCTCTGTGTTTCAGTTTGACTCCAGGGGAGTTATTCTGACATACCACCAGAATGACTCCCACCCACCACCCACTCCCCGCACCTCGCTACCACCCATGCATCTTATATATATACTAGCCGGTGTACCCGGCTTCGCTCGGGTATATCTGTACAATAATTTTCTGGCCACCCCTCTCTCTCACCACTTAAAAGACAATACAATAAAATTCAGCTTGGGTTTGTTTCGTTTTTCCCATGCCGAACCAATTGCCCCAGCCTCCTCCTATCTACTTCACCCAATTTCTTCGGACGCCCACTCCCTTCTTGCCTCTCAATCTGTTTTCCCTCACGGATTTTTTTCCATAGATACACAGTCCATAGAGGGATGGCTGTACTTTGTGAACTTACCGATGCATTCTCAATTCCTCGATTGAAGTGCTCCAAAATGACAACTCTATAGGGGCCGCCATAACCTAGTGGATAAGGCGCTGGACTCATGATCCAAAGGTCGTGGTTTCGAATCCCGGCTTGGTCTTGGAAATTTTGATGTGGAATGTTTCCAGCTAAAATGACCGTAGTTCACCCCGATGTCCACCCTGGCCCCGCAGGTGTCAGTCTAATGTGACGGACCAGCCGTCTGCATATCCTTGATTTTGGCACGGACGTTAAATCCAACTCAAACATGACAACTCTGTGAAAAGACTGCATTTTCACGATGTATCATGTCTATTGGAGAGCCTCTGGGTAGACATTTCTGGTCTCCCTGTTTGGCGCAAGTATAGTCAGTGTTTCTGCGTTTCCAGTTCGTGATGCTGCAACGTAGAACATTCCATGTGTAAAACACGGAACGGTCAGGTCTGCCCCAAGGGATGAAAATGTCGGACCCTGGCTCTTGATGATTATCAGAGCGAAAGCTGGTTTCATGGGAAACTGAAGCCGTCAGAACTGGAATGGCAGGGGTGAGTCCATGGGTTCCAGAGGAATTCTGGGGAGCAGCACCGGTTCACCTTTGTGGGGGCTACATGATATTTTCGCTTCTACAACGTTCCTGTGCAGTCTGGTGAAGACACATCGGGTGCCATTGATCACCTTTGGCGGGTCCAGTGAGCGGAGAATGATAATAGGGACTCCAGATTTCAGCAACAGTTCATGTGGTGGAAGTCCAGAAATCTCAATGGAGTTCAGGAGTTCTTGTGGATAAAGGACTGCCTCATCATCATTCTTGGCCGTGTCAACAGATCTGTACAGTTTCCTCTCCAGGGAAGTCAGCTACGATTTTTCTGTTCAGCCTGTTGACAGTCTCGTTCAGGGAGGAGATTATGGCCCTTTCCGCTAACCAGTCTGAGTCTGCACAGTGAGCATGAAGATCCGGGTAGACTGCTTCTATCAGATCCTCCTGGCTATCAGACAGGCGTTGACAATGTTGGCTCTGGTGCCATTGAGGACGACAGGGAGGATCTGCCTGAAGTCCCCACAGAACAGCGTTGGGATGCCTCCCATTGGCCTGTGCACTTGGGTGATGTCCTGCAGCGTAGAGTCCATGGCCTCGTAGACAGCTTTGTGGGTCATGGGAGCTTCATCAATTAGGACGGTTGCAGCCTCTTTGATGACTTTGGCCAACGTTGACCCACGCTTGACAGAGCAGGTTGGCGTTTCTTGCTTGTCGGCATCCAGAGGGACCTTGAAAATGCTATTTACTGTCCGCCCACCCGGCAAAAGAGTAGCGGCAATGACACTGGAAGCAGTGGCTAGCACTATTTTGCCTGTGGAGCGGATCCTGTTCAGGATAAGATTCAGGATGGTCTTTCCTGTCCCTCATGGAGCATCAAGGAACATTATGTTGCTGCTTGCTGTGGGATCCTGCCTCTGCTCAACCATGGTCATAAAGCTGTCGTACACGTCTCTCTGGTCAGCTGTCAGCTTCTTCAGCTGGTCATCAGCTGCTGCCCGGATTGCAGTAGTGTCGTAATTGGTCTCGCGGTAGTATTCTCGAGGCACAGTTTGTTGTTGTGTGACTGTTGGCATCCCATACTCCTCTGTAGACTTGCCTCCAAGAAGGAAGAGTTTGTCCTGAATCACAGTAAGAGCTTGGTTGTAGATGGCATCTGTGTACTGCGCTTCATAATAGACATCTCTTCGGACTTGGAAGAGGAAATCTTCAGCAAGATGGTCTCTGAAGAGGTTCCACAGGTTGCCTGGGTTACTGGGGTTGAAAGCCACCAGGATAATACAGAAGTCACGCAGCAGTCGGGGTCTCTGAGAGATGGAGGCTTCCTCCAGGGCAAGTTGTAGAAGGCGGTCATCATCTAGGAGTCCAAGAGCATTGCAAGCATCTCGAAAAATGTTGTGGACATAGCCGTTGACAATCTTCAGCTCCTCGTACGAACGGGATCCTTTCATAACGTTGAGTAGAAGCCTCAAGAAGTAGCACTCTCCCTGGCGAGGACTGATACTGTACAATCGCCGGATTGCAGTGCCCCTTTGTCGTTTCTTCCACATATTCTGAGTGGACATCAATGTGAAGTGCTCAGGGACTTCCACGTACTTCAGCTCTCGTGCTGTAGGGTCTTGAGAGCATAGGCTAAAGATGGCGGTAAGGGTTGCTTCTGGGGGAGAGCCTTGTGCTCTTTGCGCTGCGTTGTGTGGATTGAAGTAGACCCATTGTCCATTCTCCAAATGGACAGCTGGTCTCTGCACCATGGGGTGGCGCTCATGCATGTCAAATCCCTGGAGTCTCCAGGTCGCCTCGATGCTGCCAACGTAGCGGGCATTCTGGTACATTTGGATCTCATCAATGACTGGAGGTTGTTGAGCTGTTCCTTCACCTGCCTGAGTGGCTTGGAGTTGGAAGACGGCTTGGTCTGTGCCCTTGTGGACATACTTCAGGACGTACTTGATGAATTTTATGCTACTGCATATTTCCACATTGATGTGGCAGTTGAACTAATGTAGGAGGTAAGGGTTGTAGGGGACAACCCACTGGTTGGTGACGATGATTTCTCTCTGCCCAAGCTTCACAGTCCCAGTATGTCCTTATTCAGACTCCTCACGTCTCCTGTACTTGGGGTAGCTGTCCTCACCCTGCTCTATGACCCTTCTTGCCTCTCAATCAATTTTACCTCACAATTGTTTTTCGTAATACGATACACAGTCGATAGAGGGATGCCTGTACTTAATGAACTTACCGATGCATTCTCAATTCTTCGATTGAAGTGCTCCAAAATGACAACTCTATAGGGGCCGCCATAACCTAGTGGATAAGGCGCTGGACTCATGATCCAAAGGTCGTGGTTTCGAATCCCGGCTTGGTCTTGGAAATTTTAACGTGGAATGTTTCCAGCTAAAATGACCGTAGTTCACCCCGATGTCCACCCTGGCCCCGCAGGTGTCAGTCTAATGTGACGGACCAGCCGTCTGCATATCCTTGATTTTGGCACGGACGTTAAACCCAACTCAAACATGACAACTCTGTGAAAAGATTGCATTTTCACGATGTATTATGTCTATTGGAGGGCCTCTGGGTTGACAACATTTCTGGTCTCCCTGTTTGGCGCAAGTATAGTCAGTGTTTCTGCGCTTCCAGTTCGTGATGCTGCAACGTAGAACATTCCATGTGTAAAACACGGAACGGTCAGATCTGCCCCACGGGATGAAAATGTCTGACCATGGCTCTTGTTGACAGACAAAAATCAGACGGTATTGCAGAGCATCATAACTTCGGTGTATTTCTGAAATCCTCTGCAGACTACCATCTCTAAATTTGGAAATTAACGGTTTTTAACGGTCAATTTTAAGTTTCTGTTCATATTAGTTGTCTATCATTGATCAGCGTGTAAAACTGCACCTGTATACCAAATTTCATCAAGAAAGGTCTAAATTTAGAAAATAACGGATCTTAACGGTTTTTAACGCTCAATTTTATAGTTTCCGTTCGTGTAAGTTGTATATCATTGTTCAGCGTGTAAAACTGCGTCTGTATACCGAATTTCATCAGGAACGGTCTAAATTTATATAATAACGGTTTTTAACGGTCAATTTTTAAGTTTCCGTTCGTGTAAGTTGTATATCATTGTTCAGCGTGTAAAACTGCATCTGTATACCGAATTTCATCAAGAACGGTCTAAATTTATATAATAACGGTTTTTAACGGTCAATTTTAAGTTTCGGTTCGTGTAAGTTGTATATCATTGTTCAACATTGAAAACTACACCTGTATATCAAATTTCATCAAGAAAGGTCTAAATTTAGAAAATAACGCTTTTTAACGGTGATACCATCTCTAAATTTAGAAATTAACGGTTTTTAAACGGTCAATTTTAAGTTTCTGTTCATATTAGTTGTCTATCATTGATCAGCGTGTAAAACTGCACCTGTATACCAAATTTCATCAAGAAAGGTCTAAATTTAGAAAATAACGGATCTTAACGGTTTTTAACACTCAATTTTAAGTTTCCGTTCGTGTAAGTTGTATATCATTGTTCAGCGTGTAAAACTGCATCTGTATACCGAATTTCATCAGGAACGCTCTAAATTTATATAATAACGGTTTTTAACGGTCAATTTTTAAGTTTCCGTTCGTGTAAGTTGTATATCATTGTTCAGCGTGTAAAACTGCATCTGTATACCGAATTTCATCAAGAACGGTCTAAATTTATATAATAACGGTTTTTAACGGTCAATTTTAAGTTTCCGTTCGTGTAAGTTGTATATCATTGTTCAACATTGAAAACTACACCTGTATACCAAATTTCATCAAGAAAGGTCTAAATTTAGAAAATAACGCTTTTTAACGGTGATAAATAACGGTCATAAAAACTATCGAATGACCCAATGTTATTCACAGTATGTCCTTCTAGACTCATGCCAAGTTTGGTGGCGATCCGAGGACTCCCTTTGCCGCCAACATCAGAAAAGATTGTATTTTTGATCGTTTTTAGGGGGGTACGTGTTGTTAACGGTTTTTAACGGTCATAAATAACTGTCGCAGAAACTGTCCAATGACCCTATGTTACTCGGGAGATGTCCCTCTAGGTTCGATGTACCTGTGCAATGTCACAACGGCCATTTGATGAAAAGCAGAGGAAAAAGATGTCTTTGAAACCGTTATAACAGTTTTTTAACGGTTTTTAACGGTTTTATTTTTTTAGAGATTAGCCCAAAACCATCCTCGGGTCACAACAGACATACCTGCTAAATTTCAAGAAGATCGGGTTTTAAACAGTTTCTTTGATAGGGTTTGGTGTTTTTAACGGTTTTTAACTGTTATAAATAACGTTTTTTAACTGCCAAATAACGGTTTTAATTTTAGAGAAGTAGTCCTGTACCTGTGCAATGTCACAACGGCTATTTGAAGAAAAGCAGAGGAAAAAGATGTCTTTGAAACCGTTATAACAGTTTTTTAACGGTTTTTAACGGTTTTATTTTTTTAGAGATTAGCCCAAAACCATCCTCGGGTCACAACAGACGTACCTGCCAAATTTCATGACAATCGGTTGAGCCGTTTTTGAGTCTATAGCGTACACAGACACACACACACACACACACACAGACAGAATTTGCCCTTTATATATTAG
>CM065733.1:34808008-34815508 GCA_033310375.1 Conus canariensis | reverse complement strand
AGTCCCTATGATCTTGCCACTGCTGTCATTTTGACATAAATTCACCTCGTGAGTGGACGTGGAGAGGAGGTCAGTGCTGAAGTCAACACAGAAACGGGGCACTGGTTGGCAGAGAATTCCGGATGGTCCATGAAGATGATAGAGACGATGCCATCAAGTTCAGTTGTAGTCAGAGACCGTATGCGGGGCTGGCTATGCTTTGCGCCTCTTTTTATGAGTAGGTTCTAGCATCAGCCAGGGTCTGTAGATACAGACACCTGCAGGTTTGGTTTAGGAATTTGATCAATACCCTCAAAGACGCACTCATTCAGTGTCTGAAACTCACCTGTTTAATTCCAGAATTCCCATCTGAGACTATAGCAGAGTCAATTGTGTGCAGAATAATCACACACAAAAACGCACAAATGGGAACCAAACCCTTAGTCTCCCAGTCCCCAGTTCTGTGATGTTAACCATTAAAACCACAGCGGCTGGTATTCCTGTGGATTTTGGTACGGTGTGGTGATACTGATCGTGATGCTGGTGCTGGTGACGGCTGGGGTTGTGTATGGTGATGGTATGTCTGATGGTTGTGGTGATGACGGTTGTGCATTTGGATGCTAATGATGGACGGTTGATGAAAGTGTTGGTGATATTGATGGTTACGGTTGTGGTTAGTAGCGATAAATGATGTTTTGACAGTTAGTGATTGGTTAGTGGTGCAAAAAAACATGGGCATAGTAGTACGCAGAGGAAGAGAGAAAGAGAATAGAGAAAGAGAGAGGAGAGAGAGGAGGAGGAGGAGGTTGGTGGCTGGGTCCGGAGACATGACAAAGAGACAGAAAAAAAAATGCAGTCAGAAACAAAGAATGATGGAAAGTGGGACAAAAACACAGAGGCTGGGAGACACAGAGGGAAATGGACCAAACGGTATTCTAAGAGTTAAATGTTTTGAAAAAAAGGTTTGGACAAATCGGACATGAGTCGGCTATTTTGTAAATACATTTTTTTTTGTTTGGAGAATTCTTGCTGTTTGGGCCAATTGCGTTGTTACTGAGACCCGCGTTTCTCATGCAGACAAATCGGCACTTTGGACAAGTCGCACTGTGACAGCTTGCCTATATAAAAACAACGTCTGGACCAATCCTCATCACCAAACCCTCCTCCATAGCTGCAACACCCCGAGCTGCACGTGCCGCCGTGAATCGTCACTGTCATCACCTTCCTAACGCAGAACTATGGACGTCCTTCGCTCTGCTGCTGTTCTTCTGCTGGTGACTCTCTTCACGCAGCTGGCGACCCTCCGAGCAGGTAACAGCTTGCACTCTAACCCAATATGCACTCTGAAAGAAATCGGCGGAATTTTTTTTCCTGACTTTCTGAAACAAACAGCTGCAAAAGGGAACATATGTCGAATTTAAGATATTCGCCCCATTTAATTCTTGGAATGAATGTGTAAACTAATGAGATCTTGAATGTTGTTTATCCTGCCTGACGAAGACCTGAGAGGTCGAAACGCGTTGTGTTTTGTCTTGTAATTTGTTTGTCCATGTTAACCGGCGGAGTCACTTAAAATGATTTTAAAAGTTTTGTTTTGATCTCCGCCTGCTTTCACCTCAGTTTTAAAATAGTGAGATCTTGATTTATGTTGTATATGAGACAATAGGCTTGCCCTGTCATTTGTGGAATTAGTAATGGTTTTTGAAGACAAGTTCCAATAATCGGCGACATTTCACATAATGATGCTGATTTTGTTCGATTTTTTTTTTTCTTCTTGAAGTACGAATAAAATCAATGACTTACTTTGATTAAGAATGTACTAGAACATTAAGTAAACAGTGTGAAAGGAGACGACATGCTTAAGAACATCGAATCCAGAGAAAGCGGGGTTTTAAGTAAAGAGTGTAGATATGAAATACTTCACTGACTGATGCTACTAGGTGCTCTCCCGCCGCCTTTTGAATGTTGTTTTCCTATTCAGCGCGTTTTTATCTTCCAACCGAGTTATTTTTGTGCAGATTTTTTTTTTTTCCAAAGACAGCCTCCTTGTCTTGAATACCTGTCATGTCTGCTAACAGCCTCCCGCACACGGCATTACGATTCTGCATCTCATCCGAAAGACTAGCCCCCAGGCCACCCACTTGAGGTCATGTAAAATAGTGAAGAAAAAAAGAATTACCCTCTCCATGCCTGATTCGAACCAAAAAAAAGCTGTGATGCTCTTACAACGTAGGCGAGTGCATTGTCTACTGAGCCACCGGTTCCCACCATGAGTGGCTGTTGCAAAGGACCCTTGCTAACAAATCAGAGAGGCCTGAAGCTGCGAAGGCCAACTTCTTCTTTAATTAACGCTGGGGACAGTGCTTGCAAACCGGTCATTTACAGAGGTTGTGGCGGTAAGGGCAACAACTCTGACACCGTAGTAGACTGCAAGGCTGTGTGGCCTCACGCCACAATTAGGATTTTCACTAAAACACTATATAATCCATGTAAGCGTTGTGAGGCCAGCCATAAATTTGAGCCAGTATTTTATTGTTAAACTGATAATTGATCAAAAGAACAACTCTCCGCCAATTACTTGTTTGGTGGAATTTTTACCGATAAAATCACAAACAATCTTCGAATATATAACCTCCCCCTTTGTTGACACACATTTGAGGCCTTTGCACTCACTCGTAACCCTATCTTTACGCCAGGTGGTTTCCCCAAAACAGTCCCGTTCGTTTGATTTTAATCTGTCTGCTTGGAACCACCTGGCTTGTACCTTGTGGGTCATATGAAAGAAAATGAGGAGAATCAACTTTCAGACACAATAACAATTCTCAAAACAATCTAACTGCCCTGGTCTATAAATACTGGACTCCTTAAACAAGGCCTTGGCGCATTAAGTTTTGGTGTGCAGCCTGTGCACCACAGGTTTCAAGGACAGAAGACAGCGGAGAAAAAAACAACAGAACCCAGAAAGTAGTAGCAATATTTTGGTTCATTGCTTTTGCTCTGAAACATGGGGACTGGACTACTGATGGGCTCACATTACAGGCGCAACGATAGCTAAAGGGCAAGTTCGTCATTTGATTCCAGTTGTACTTGTATTGTTTTTTTTTGTCTGAAGGAAACTTTGTATGATCTTTAGATTTCTTTCTGTGCAGTGTCTTAACAAGTGTGTGTGTGTGTGTGTGTGTGTGTGTGTGTGTGTGTGTGTGTGTGTGTGTGTGTGTGTGTGTGTGTATCTATATGCGTGCGTGCTTGCGTGTGTGTGTGTGTGTGTGTGTGTGTGTGTGTGTGTGTGTGTGTGTGGCCATGAATGCATGCGTTCATTTGTGATGCAAAACGTATATTGTTCTGTGACAGAGGATCCTTGCCTACTGCCTAGAGTGGTCGGGAGGTGTACTGGTACATATGAAAGGTTTTTCTTCAACTCAAGTTCGGGGACTTGCGAGCCTTTCTTTTACGGAGGTTGTGACGCCAACGCCAACAACTTTGAAACCTTGGAAGTTTGCCAGCTTGTCTGCTACAATCGTACGAAAAGGAGTCGTTCCTTCTTTTCTCTCATTCTTTCATCTTCTGTGGTTTCGTTTATTCATTCCTTCTCTTCATCTTCTGCGTTTGCCATTTCCCTCCCTACGGCCATTGCCCCCGTGCACCATTCCTATCACACTTCAACAGACGTTGAATACAGCATTTACTAATTTTTCTTTCATCTACCGTGTTCAGTCGATGACGTCAGTCTTTTAGCTCTCAATCCATCACACCCTTTTTCATCAACCCCCCAACCATATATCGCCCAGTCTTCTCCTGTCGTAGTACCTGTACAGGCAGTGTACCAGTCTCCTCCTGTCTCAGTACCTGTGTAGGCAGTGTACCGGTCTTTTCCTGTCCCAGTACCTGTCTAGGCAGTGTACCAGTCTTCTCCTGTCGCAGTACCTGTCTAGGCAGTGTACCAGTCTTCTCCTGTCTCAGTACCTGTATAGGCAGTGTACGAGGAGCAATCAATATCAGGTCACTAGTGGGCAACTTGTCAGAGGAGACACTGCCTTGCTGCTCAAGCACTTCAGCGGTGTTCAGTCACGTGTGTTTCATCCCATAGATGCAGGATATACCATTTACTCAGCGCTGTTTACCCACCACCCATCCCAAACCCTCCCTAATTCCTCCTCCAGGTTGACCTCTCCACCCCCACTGTCACCTGACTGGGGAAAGTAACTGCTGAACTAATCATGAGTGAAGTCCCCGTTGTCCACCCAACAATGGATTCAATACACACCTTTCCACACGACAGGAAACAAAGAGTGAGGTATGGCGAATCTTCTGTTTGGGAGCTCACAGTACCATCTGGGTCCGACAATAATCGCAAAAAGTTGTTTTTTTTAATCGTTCTTTGGTTTAACGTCTCTCTCTCTCTCTTTTATTATTATTATTATTTTTTTTTTTACTGATTTAAGACAGGCTGTTGTGTGTGCATCTATTTCAGAATATTTTCCTTCCCCCAGCAGATCCAAGAGATACAACTGCCAGCAACACTGGTCATGGAATTTTAGCAACACTGTTTGAGACGTATCCATTACGTAGATGAAACTCAACTGGGTGGTTCCAGTCTACCCCTTTCACGACATAGCACACACAGCGCTGGGTAGATGCCAGAAAGTCCAACAGAATGATTGTCTCTGGGAATCGAACCACAGACCTCCCAGTCTGTAAATCTGCATCACTAACCACTGCACTACAGCAGCTGGTGTCCTCAGAGTTTCAGGTTGTCATGTACACGTGTAACGATGAGTCTTTTTTTTTTTTCTCCACTGCAGCATGTTGGTTGTCATGATGCATTTCTGAAGAGAAAAATAAGTGGGTGGGAAAACACGTCAATTCCTTAGATATGTTTCATCAGTTCCGATAGGGCCTTTGTTATTTCTAAGACTAGACGTCACCACATTTTGTTCGTTTAAGTCCTCAATATCGACTGAAGATGTAAGTTACAAGATGTCCTCAAATACGGGATCGGTTTACGTTAGTGGTAATCTGTTCTTCTGTAGCTTTTGCATCTAGAGCTAAATCTTCATATTCATCAGTTCAACCGACAGATTTCTACTTTTTTGATGTCTGAAGTGACAGCGGACAAAGCAGAGGTCGACAAGGACACCCACAAAGCAGCAGTATTTCATTGGATTACCTTTCCTTCTGAAGGGTGGATACTGGACATCTACGAAGGCTAGGGTTATAAAGTTCATCGACATCTGTCTGGAACTTTTTCACCTGATTCTGTTTATTTTTTCACATTGTTTCAGTAAATGTACATTTCTATGATGCCGCTTTTTTTTTTTTTTTTTTTTTTTTTTTTTTACATATAATATCATGTGGCGTGTATGTATGTATGTGTGTGTGTGTGTGTGTGTGTGTGTGTGTGTGTGTGTGTGTGTGTGTGTGTGTGTGTGTGTGTACGTGAGTGTATATACATATTTATGTATCCATGCACAGTTTCATATGTGCGTTCCTGTGTGGTTTACCTACGTTCACTGTGTTGCAGAGTGCCAACAACCCAAAGAGCCCGGGCCGTGCCCGTACCAGTTCCCCAAGTTCTTCTTCAATCCACAGACGGGGGCTTGTGAAGAGTTCATTTACGGAGGTTGTGATGGCAACCGCAACAACTTTGACACCTTAGAAGATTGCCAGGCTACCTGTCTAGCAATAACCCCACAGCCTTGACGGGTCCAGGGTTCAAACCGACGAGTTACGATAAAAGTTTCTGAAAACGTTTGCTTAATCTGAAAAGACGTTTTTTTTCCATGCTCGTCTTTCTTCCCTTTATTTTTTTGCCAATGTGCAGAGGGCCTATTTGAAAAAAAAAAAAGGAAAAGAAAAAGTCTCGATATTGTGGTGTTACTGTAGTTAGCACACTGTGTAGTCCGCCCGATCCTCCGCTGTTCATTCTCTTTTCCTACACCAATTCCACGCCCAATTTCCCACTTAGCCCCCCCCCCCCTCCTCTCCCCATTCTTCTCCCTCCCGTGGTCCCAATTCTTCTCAACAGTTAAACGGGCCTATAAGTTGACAAATCTGCACACGCGGTAGCATATGGTTGAAATGTCGGTCTGCAAATCACCATAGTCACTGTGATTTCTAGGGTCTCGATTTCCCGTTTATTTTTCTCACGGTTTCCATCAGCTCTTAGTTCATTCATTTTTCTTTGTTCGTTGTTTTTCATACGTCGGCACACTTTTAGTCAGTTGTTGATGATGTGTGTGTATGCGGCGTTATGTTTCAAACGAACTTTATCTCAAAGATACAGCAATAACATTGTTGGCTGTATGTGTTGTGAATTGTGTTTTTTGGTGCGTTTATTCAAATTATTTGCCACTTGTTCTCTTTATGTATGTGTGCATTCTCTTCACACCGCATAATTCTTTCTTCTCTCCTGGTAAACGAATAAATAATCCCCTGTCTTCCTCTGTGATTAATGTTTTCCTCAGGAATAATTGCCTATTATTCTTTGTATGGGAATTAACAAACTGTGTTCGTGTCTACCTTTGTTGGACGGTGATAAATTATTTCCCCAAACCATACTATCTAGACAGTTAATTTGCTAGGTGTGCAAGCCTTGTTAATCGGCAGGTGTACTTAAGCGCTCGGGAAGGTGGAAAAATACTGTATGATCTTCTGCACACAAGGAGATAGAGAAATGACTTGTGAATGTCCGCACACTCAAGGATCACGCCGTTCATAAATTATTTCTCTGTCTTTTCATGCGCAGAAGTTGATCTGTTATTTCTCATTTTCTTTTCTGCTGCAGCAGATTTTACCCATCTCGAGGGTCTAATCATCTAGCAAGCTGATTGGCTGAGTACTTTATCTACCTATTAAGTCACCCAGAAATTATACGTTTCTAAGCCTATCAATATTTTTGGATAGCCGATTACCTCTGAAAAATTGGAATCGTACATACTACACAACACAATGCATACAGGACAACACAACATAATACATCACAGCACAACACAGCACAATCCGTACGACACAACACAACACAACACAACACAACACAACACAACACAACACAACACATCACATAGCACGACACATCGCAAGGCAACATAACATAGTAAACACAACAGACTACTATACACCAAGGCAGGAACGCAGGGACACACACACACACACACACACACACACACACACACACACACACACACACACACACACACACACACACGTGTATGTATGTATGTATATTAGGAGGATATTAACCCTTGAGCTGTTGGACGCCACATAACGATGAACTCCTGCTGGGACTAACGCCAGGAGAAGAGCAGATGGAAGAAAAGCAATAACGAACACCAGATGCTGTCCACTCCTCACATTTGTTTCCAAGCTTTCGCCTTTACAAAGGCATCGGCAGGGATATGTCATTTTCAACACAAGTACAGCTTAGATTAGATCTAACTCCCACAGGGAGTTCCTCATTGTGTTGTCTCCAGCAGCTCGAGGACTAATATCCTCCTGATTTGTCTCCCTTAGTTGAATCGACCC
>CM065733.1:34800508-34803008 GCA_033310375.1 Conus canariensis | reverse complement strand
GTCGATACCACTGAAGTGGCACAGAAGATGAGAAAAAGAACACACACACACACACACACACACACACACACACACACACACACACACACACACACACACACACACGAATGAAAAATAGTAAAACAAAAAAACAAACAAGCAAAAAAATTGAAAGGGGGGGATGGGGGGGGGGGGGGGGGGAGGGGGGGAGAAACAAGTGTTGCTCAAATTCCCTGAGCAACGTAGCAATGTACGTTTCTCTCAGGCCTGTTTTGTTCAGAACTATACTCTTTAGGGCAACATACAGAATTGCCCAAGTTGTCGAACATAACTTCAAATGAAAAAGGAGAAAATACACCGTTAAACCGAAGAACGAATGAGGACGGTCCTGACAAGTATTCTCACACCAGCGCGAGTCTCTAAGCTTCGTAGCGTGACATTCATCATCTACGTAGATCATCATTATTTAAAGAAAAGAAAAAAAAAAAAAAAAAAGAACAGAAAAAACATAGAAACCAGGCTAAAATTCTGAGGCCCCAACCACATGGTGACCTCCATTTTCATTTTTACTCATATAAAAGCATATCTCTAAACTTCTTTTTCTTTTTTTTTCATTTTGGATGGACTCCCCCTCTGACGGGCTGAGTTCACTCATAAGGGCACTCAACTGAGGAGTTACTGACCTCAGTAGGAGTGGGGAGGGGGAGGGGGGAGGGGTGGAGAAAAGTAGGGGTGGGTGGGGATGGGGGTGGCAGGAGAGGATAGCCAGGAGGGGGGAAGAAAGGGAAGGGGGGGGGGGGGGCTTTTGTATCTTGTTTCTCGCATCTGTTGCACAAAAGAGAAATCTTTCATTGAACGCCGCTGAAGAAAAAGAGTAGCAATGCAGTATCTTGTCTGCTCTGATGACCTGAGATCGAATCGATTGCTTCTCATGGGGTACTTGCGCTGGGGGGGGGGGGGGGGGGGGGGGGTGAGACAAGGTAAGACTGGGTGTGGCTGTGTGTGTATGGCTAGGAGCTTCGTGGAGAAAGATGGCGATGGAGTGAGCGGCTTAAATGAAGAACGATGTCATTATCAGAGCATGGTTGAAACAAGACAACGAAAGGGGGAATGTTGTATTTAACGTCCGTTGAAATGGCTACACGGGCAAGGCGAGGAAACGGACGTTGGTAGGGAAGTGGAAAAACACAGCAGAATGAGGGGAAAATAGTAAAAAAAAAAAAGGACTTCACCTGTGACACAGGCAGCCTCACACTCCTGTAAGGTTTCAAAGTTGTTGCTGTTGCCGTTACAACCTCCGTAGACAAATTTCTCGCACAACCCTATTTCCGAGTTAAAGAAGTACCTCGGAAAGACGCCTTCGCAGGGCCCTGTTTCTACGGGTTGTGGACACGGGTCTTCTGCTAGTAAATAAACGTATTCAAATGACACACGTACACACACATGAAAGCATACAGGGACACAACACACACACACACACCACACACACACACACACACACACACACACACACACACACCACGCCACGCACGCACGCACCACACACACACACACACACACACACCACACACACACACACACACACACACACACACACACACACACACACACACACACACACACACGTTACAATACACCAGATCACAATTCTATTCGAAATAAATTTGTGGAATCGAAAGATTTTCATTTAACCGAGATGAATATTTCAGAAAACGGAACCAACTGAAAAGGTTGCCAGTTAGATATTAATGTGCCTTATAGTGCGAGGATTTTACCTTGCCTAGTGTCCATGCTTCTTCTTCAAGCAAGGTAATAAACTGAAAAAAAAAAAATATGTATTGCTGTTTCATGGGAGCGGTTGTCTTGCTGTTTCACTGAACTAGTAAATCTGAAATACTTGTCCAGATGAAATTTAAAAAAAAAAACCAACCAAACAAAGATTAATTCTAATGTACAGAAACTCAAGGTCAGTAATCTGTATCTTCAGCTGCTCTTGAAAAGTTAAAAGAACAAAAGGTAGGGACTTCTCTAAGAAACAAGAAAATCTTTGTCGCACTGGATGCAAACGTTTGAGAAATCATTAAGTTTTTTTATTTTTTATTTTTTTATTTTTTTTTATTTTTTAAACGAGCTTGCTTTCCGACACGTTTCCTCCTCAGCACAGCTTCAGTACGGGCGATTTCTCTTTCCTAAAAAAAAAAAGGGAGGGGGGGGGGGGGGGGAACAAAAGCATGAATCCATCTCATACCTGGGAGACAGGTATTGTTGCATGCTTCTAAGGTTTCAAAGTTGTTGCCGTTAGCGCCACAACCTCCATAAATGAAAGGCTCGCACACCCTGTCTCCGAGTTAAAGAAGAACCTCAGGGTAATGTCATCGCACTTCCCGGCATACTTGGGTTGTTGACACGGGTCTTCTGCAAGTAAATAAACGTATTCAAATGACACACGGACGCACACATGAAAGCACACACGGATATGTAGGCACACACACACACACACACACACACACACACACACACA
>CM065733.1:34788008-34795508 GCA_033310375.1 Conus canariensis | reverse complement strand
GATGTTGCTACAACTTGCAGGTGATGTCCACCCAAACCCAGGTCCGACTGATGATATTTCAAATGGACTATCCATCATCCACTTGAATGTACATAGCTTAAGCAAAAAAAATTCCTCTAATTCAGTGTGAAGTAAGTTGTTTTGATGGGGTAACCATGTCTGAAACATGGCTTTCAGACAATATTTCTAATGACGACATACTAATTCCCGGTTTCCAACCTCCAGTCAGGAGAGACAGAGTAGGCGATCCACATGGAGGTGTTGCTGTGTACGTAAAAGATCGTTTAGTTTGCAAACCTAGACCCGACCTGAGTGTGCCATTTCTGGAGGCTGTGTGGATTGAGACAAAACTAGGACAAAACACACTGCTGATAGGAACATTCTACAGACCACCCTCTGCTAATGTAGCTTACTGGGACTTAATTGATCAGGCAGTACAGTTAGCTGGAAATACTCCTAACAAATTCATTATTCTTGGTGATTTCAACGCAGATTGTACAGTTCAACCACCACCGCATCTTCAAAATATTATGTCAACGAATAATTTATTTCAGATAGTTAATAAATCAACTTGTATTACTGAAAACTCGTCCACCATAATTGATTTAATACTTACGCCATGTCCAGACCTCATTCAAGGTTCAGACGTACTGTCACCAGTCTGTAGCGATCATTGTGCTCCGTATGTTGTCTTGAAAAACCACCGCAGATTTAACATCTCCTACAAACGTACAGTGTTTAATTATGCTAAACTAAATGCCCAGAGACTAACTGCTGAATTATCTAACACTGACTGGGATTCCATTTTAACCTTGGAATCTATTGATGATGCTGCCGAGAAGTTTTCTGTTCTGCTTGTGTATGTTGCAAAACTATGTATGCCAGTCAAAGAGGTTACAATAGATGAACGCGATGCGCCATGGATTACGACTGAAATTTAAAAAATAATCAAAAGAAAAAATAGTATCCATAAATTGGCTACATTTTTAAATTCTGAGTGGGCTTGGGCTTTCTTTCGTCGTACTCGAAATGAGCTTACACATATTATTAGACTGAGGAAGGCAGAATATGTATTAGAATTAGACAACAGAATCTCCTCTCCGAATTGCTTTGGAACCAAGGACTGGTGGAAACTAGTTAAAACATTCATTCGTAACAAAGGCATGCCTCAGGACGAAATCCCTCCCATTGAAGATAACGATGTGATTTATTACACTCCAAAAGATAAGGCTACTGCCCTTAATAATTACTTTGCCGCGCAATGTTCGGTCGATGACGATGATGAAGATTTACCTAGGATAAATGAATATTGCGGTTTGATTAGTCAGTTAGTTATTACCAAAGACGTTGTTCTAGAAATACTGAAAGGTCTTGATAGTAGAAAAGCTGTCGGACCAGACCTGGTACACAATAGAATTTTAATTGCTGCTGCGGACGTCACTTGTGAACCATTAGAATACCTGTTTAATCGCTCATTAACAGAAGGCAAATTTCCTTTAATATGGAAACTGGCTCATGTAACCCCCATATTTAAAAAAGGAGATAAACATAAATGCGAAAACTACCGTCCTATTTCATTATTGAGCTGTATCGGTAAAATCTTAGAAAAATATGTTCAGCAACATGTGTTTAAACACCTTTTAGGCAATAATCTTTTATCAGATGCCCAGTCGGGGTTCATTCCAAGAGACTCAACTGTTTTTCAACTTTTGTGTATATATGATGATTTTTTGCAAATTTCTAGACTCAAGAACTACTGCACAGGTGATTTTTTTTGACGTATCTAAGGCCTTTGATAAGTATGGCACCGTGGATTACTATATAAACTTTCTGCCTTGGGTGTTAGAGGACAGTTGCTTGATTGGTTTGCTGACTATTTGACAAATCGTACACAGGCAGTAGTTTTAAAGGGAAGTAAATCACCGTATCTCCCAATATCGGCAGGCGTCCCCCAAGGTTCTATTCTTGGACCAATGTTATTCCTTATTTATATAAATGATATTGTTCATGATATTGAATCTGTGGTAAAGCTATTTGCTGATGATACCAGAATATATTTAGGTCTTTAAAATACTCGTCTTAGAACAGAAATCTTAAACTCAGATCTTGAAAAAATCAATACTTGGGCTCTCAAATGGAAAATAGTAGAGTAGAAAGAAACTCGTGGAGAGCGTGGCAGCAGAGAGTCCTCAGAAGAGAAGCCCCCTTCAAGCAAATGTTTCGGCCCTTATCTCCTGACACTCTAGGGGGGTTGGGCCACACCCGGTTCATGACTCCGGATGTCCCTCTGCTGCCCCTTTTTTTCCCATCTTGGGACGAGCCATGGCTGGGATTCGAACCCATGACCCTCTGGACATGCTCATTTTCCACTTAATGACTCGCGCTTTAACCACTGAGCCACAGGGACACCTGATATTTGTAGGGAAATTAAGCCTTATGAAGTTCACTTTTGTTCCTCCTTGACCAGATCCAGCTTGAACACCCCTCTGCCGCTTCTGCCATTGCTTTCAGGGCTCTGGTTTTTTCCTTCCCTGCAACTGAGAGCTGTTTCATGAGGCTGTATGCAGACGTTCCTACAAACCCCCTAGCTCCAATTTCTGCAGTGAGGACTTTGACCTGATAGCCTTCTCTCCTCAGGCTGTTTGCCAGATCAGCATACTTTTCAGTCTTGTAGATTTGAGCTGCCTCCATTCTGTTCTCATATGGCACCGTGAGCTCGATCATGATCAGCTGCTTGGTTGACTTAGAGTGGACTACTATGTCTGGTCTCATGCCACTCTTGCTGATGATCTCTGGGTGACTCTTCCATTCTGGGAGGTCTGCAGTGCACTCCCAGTCATCTGCCCCGTCCAGCAGACTCTGCCTGCATGTTTCGAGTGGCACTGTTGTTCTTGGCCATGATTTGCTGCCTCCTGCCGTGAAGAATGTTGCGGGTGCTTTTGGAGTCCTGATTTTCCCTTTTGTGGTGTTGGTACTAGCCCAGACTACTTGTACAATCTCTTTGAGCACTTGGTTGTGCCTCCATGTGTACCTTCCTTGAGCCAGGGCTACTTTACATGAGCTTAGGACATGCTCCACTGTTTGTTTTTCATGGCAGAGGGGGCATGCAGGATCGTCTGTTTTCCCCCACTTCACCAGGTTTGCATTTGAGGGCAGAAGGTCATATGCAGATCTGAGAATGAAGCTGATCCTGAGAGGGGCCATGTGCCAAATGTCATTCCAAGTGAGACTTCTTTGGAGTGCATTCTCCCACGTTGTCCATTGCCCTTGCTGGCTCTGCTGGACTGCTTTTTGGAGTTTTTTTGGTCTTCTTCTTTTCTCATCTCCTGAATCATCATGTCTCTTTTGGCTTTTCCTTTGGCCTTTGACCACCATTCAGTTTTGGTCACCCCCAGTCCTTGTCTGTTGGTCTGTGTGTGTCCTGTTATTTCTCTGATCTTGAGACTTTCTTTTGCAGAATCCATCGCCTCTTGAACTTTCCATTTTCTGCCTGTCTTCAGCTGGGGCTTGATTGCTTCTACCACCTTGTCTCCTGAGTCCTCCAGCATGCTTTGAAGTCTGATCTTCCCTGCTTTGTATTCCTCCAGGATGGATTTCAGTGGTAGTTTCAGCTTTGCTTGGCGACAGTACAGCGCTATGTCAGTCAGACAGGGTGGGACACCAAGCCATTTCCTTGTGAACTTGTTGATTTTGGCTTCCATTGCCTCCACTATGCTGGTGCAGATGTCGTATATCATCAGAGGCCATAGGAGCTTTGGTATCAGCATGAACTGCAGACACCAGACCTTGTATTTGCCAGGGAGCCCACACTGGTCAATGGTCTCCAAGCCTTCCTCCGCCATCTGCTTGGTTTCTTTTGCTCTTTGTGTGTCTTTCAGCGTATCATCATACCATCTTCCAAGGCTCTTGACTGGTTCTTCTGTGACTGTTGGAATGGCCTGGTTGGCAACACTGAAGACCACAGATCCGGCCACTTTTCCTTTCCTCAGTGAGAGACTCCGTGATTTCTTTGGCTTGAACTTCATTCTGGATGAGGCAACTATGTCGTCCAGCCTCTCCAGCACATGACGTGTCTCGTCTTCTCTGGATGAAATCACTGTAGTGTCATCCATGAAGGCCTTGAGAGGAGGCATCTTGTATCCATCGCCAAGGTCTGTTTGTCTCGCGTTGTTTGTTGCTGCTTTCAAGATGAGTTCCATTGCCAGCACGAACAGTATTGGGGAAATTGCACAGCCCATTGCAATACCCACTTCCAAGTTGATCCAGTCTGTTGTGTACTCCTTGGTAGAGAACCGCATTGAGAAGCCATTGAAGTACTTCTTGAGCATGTCGCTGATGTTCTTTGGCACATGGTACATCTCAAGAGCCAACTGTATCATCTCATGGGGCACAGATCCATATGCGTTTGCCAGATCAAGCCACACTACGTCCAGGTCTCTCTTTTCTGTTTTTGCTTTTTGGATTGCGTCCCAGATCATTGTGGCGTGTTCTACACAGCCAGCCACGCCTGGGATGCCACCTTTCTGGACTGACACATCCAAGTACTTGTTTTCCATCAGGTACTTGGTCAGCCTTGCTGCCATGACAGAGAAGAAGATTTTCCCCTCGACGTTCAGTAGTGATATTGGCCTGAACTGGCTGATGTCACTTGAGTTTTGCTCTTTGGGGATGTACACACCATCTGCCGTCATCCACTGGCCGCTGATCTTCTGGTTTCTCCAAGCCGATCGCAGCAGCCTGTGGAGCCACTCCAGCACCTTGGGACATTTCTTGTAAAGCTGGTAAGGTATTCCGTTTGGCCCTGGTGATGATTTGGCTCTGGCTTTGTCGACCACCTTCTTGATTTCCGCCAACGTTGGAGGCTTGCCATTGAACTGTTCCTCAGGGCTGGTTGGCCACACCAGACCTTGAATGTCGAGTGGTGCTTTGCTCTGTGGGTCAGAGTATGTTTTCCTCAGATGCTGCTCAAGAACTCCTTTGTCCACACTTAGGGTCCCAGATTTTGGCTGCTCAAACAGTGTTCTGGCAAACTGGAAGGGGTCTCCGAAGAAGCGCTCTTGTGTCTTCTTCTTTTTGCTCTTCCTCTTCCTCGCAGATTCCGCTTTGCTGAGGGCGCTGTGTTTTTCTTTCAGGTCTTTCCACAGTTTTTCCAAGCCTTGTTTTTCAGCTGGCAATGCGGTCTTCATTTGCATCTTGAGGTTTTTCTTTTGGACCCTGATCTTGTCCATCTTTTCTTGGCGTCTGGATTTCTTTGGAGGTGTTTTCTCTTTGGGTAGTTTTGCTCCATAGGCGTCTCTACATGTGGCATACACAATGTCCCCATATGTGGCTAGTTTGTGTTCCAGGGTGCTTTTCCCTATCAGTGCATCGAGTCTTTGGACGATTTTTGCATCCAGTTTCTCCCAATCTTCAGTTTCGTTTGCTCGTGGCAGGTTGAGTTTCAGGCGCCTGGCATCGAGGGCCTGTGCAAATTCCTCATCCGAACCAACAGCGTGGATGTCCTTGGCACTGTGGTTTAAATCCTGGCCTTGGTCTTCCGACGTCTTATCTGCTGATGCAGTGCGCTGCTGCTCATTCAGATGACTCTTCACACATCCCATCTTGTTCTGTGGATCTTCATGCCACGGGTGGTAGCGAAACGCTTTCCACAGACACATGGATATTCCATTTGGTCCATGTTCATAGTCCGTTTGGGATTTGCAGTCATGATTGGTTGAGCACCGATGGATTCATCATTCTCTCCCCCTTTCGGAAAATAACATTTAACCAGTCTAAAACTAAATTATTGACAATTTCTAACCATGCGGTGCCACAAATTGAACCTCTGAGGTTTAATAACGTGACATTACATGATACTGAATTCCACAAACACCTAGGAGTTATCATTCAAAATAATTGTAAATGGGATCGCCACATCAAATCCATGTTGTCAAAATGTCGTGTTCTTGTTGCCTGCCTCCGCTCATTTAAATACCGTCTTAGTCGGAAATCACTCGAAACAATGTATAAGTCATTTATTTTGCCCCATTTTGATTTTTCGGATGTCGTGTGGGATAATTGTACAAACAAACAAGCTGAAGATTTAGAAAATGTGCATCTGGATGCGATTAGAACTATAGTCGGCTCAGTCCGAGGGACTAGCCACCAAAAATTATACAAGGAATCCGGTTTTACATCATAAAAAGAGAGACGACGACGTCATAAAATCATTCTGTACTACAAAATTGTCAACGGTATTGTTCCGATTTATCTGTCTACTCGACTTCCCCATCTTATATCCTCTGTAAACCCTTATCACCTCAGGCGCCCCCTAGAGAGGCAGATGCCAAAGTGTAGACTAGATATGTACAAATCTTCCTTCTTTCCTTCATCTACTGCTCTTTGGAATGACCTCCCTGACAATATTAAAGTATCTAATTCTCTTAGTTTTCTCAAGCGTTTCCTCAGCAGTACCGATAGTATCGTGCCCAGATGTTACTACTTATCTGATAGGACGTCAGAAATAATTTTGTGTAAGTTGAGATTGGAAATGAGTGACTTAAACCACGATCTTTTCAAACGACATCTTAGAAATAACCCTTCATGTGACTGTGGCACCTCAGTTGAAGATGCAGCCCACTTCTTGATTAATTGTCCACTCCATCAACAGGCCCATGCTCTGACAATAGACACTCTACACGACACAGCAAAACGCGATATCTCAACATTACTGACTGGTAACCTTGACTTGGATGTGGACGCAAATACAGAGATACTTACTATGGTTGGAAATTTTTATTAAGCTATCTAATAGGTTTGCACTTAACTAAACTTATTCGGCTTACCACATTTACCTTCCCGGTCTTCTACCTGGTATTGAACACTTTTGATTGAAATGGCATGGCGTGGTTCGGGCGTGGAGTGGGTTATTTTATTATTGTGTTGTAGTGTGAGTGTACTCTTGTGTGTTAAACGACTTTTCGTTTGTTCGCTTGTCTTTGTTGTTGTTTTGTTTTTGTTTGTGTCTGTTGATTTTCCTCCTTTCCAATTCCATTTTGATAATTTCCTGACGCAGCCACTCCAATGTACATTTTCTTTGAAAGAGTACGGTTTATAAGCCTATGCTTGTTGTACTCCATGATTTGATGGATATTGCTGCAAAATTGTTTTCGAACAAATAAAATCTGTTTAAACCAAACTCGTCTTCAAAACCTGACACTTATTCTCATGCAATATACATTATAGAGAAAAGCCTTAGAAACAGTATATACCAACATTCATGAAACCCAATGATAACAAAATCTCTTAAAAATTGGTGTCAGTATTTCAACTCGACATACGTTTCCAAAAATATTGTTATAGAGTCTCCGTACGCATGAAATATTGTTATAGAATCTCCGTACTCATAAAATATTGTTATAGAATCTCCGTACTCATAAAATATTGTTACAGAATCTCCGTACTCATAAAATATTGTTATATAATCTCCGTACTCATAAAATATTGTTATTGAATCTCCGT
>CM065733.1:34778008-34785508 GCA_033310375.1 Conus canariensis | reverse complement strand
CTGTCGATTCTAGTGACATGCTAGTGGAAATAAAATAGGACAGTGGCCGGCCCATAGACATTGTGTGTGGTGTTTCAACAGAGGGAACAGACCTTCATGGTGCACCGGTTTTGCTGTCACCCGGTGATGGGTATGACACAGAGCTGGCACGTGCTGATCGTGGAACGGTTGACCTGGTTTGTTGTGCTGGCGATTCAACCACCAAACCTGAATATGTGTGTGTTAACAGTGAGCGTGTGTTGGTTGAATCCGTATCTGTGTATGACGCGCGTCATGACGGCGCGTGCAATGCTTCTCCCGGGTTTGCTGACAGTGACAATTCAGATTGTTTCTTTGTAAATAAAAATTCTAAATCTTTCTCTTTTCTCCATTGGAATGTGAATGGTTTACTGTCTAAATTGCATGATAAAGAATTTGTCTCTTTTGTTTGTTCTTTTGACTTCATATGTTTTGATGAAACATTTCTGGAAGATTTTCATTCATCTGTGTTTGTAGGTTATAAATCGTTTTGCAAACCTGCCATTAAACTTACAGCTCGTGGAAGGCGTTCTGGTGGTCTTTTATGTCTTGTTAAACACGAGCTTTGCTCGTTCATTAAGTTATTAGATATTAAATCTGATAACTGTGTTGCTTTTGTCATTGATAAATCTCTATTTTGCGCAAAGAAAGATATCCTTTACATATGTGCTTACGTACCACCGATTGATTCACCGTACTATACACATTCTGACATTGAAAATGGAATATGTATGCTTGAAGAATTTGTGAGTGATTGTATACTTGCTCTTGATGATGTTTATGTTTTATTAAGTGGTGATTTGAACAGTCGAACTTCAAACTTTTCACATGATTTAGAAGATGATGGTTTGCCTATTGATGATCAGTATGTAAGTACTCCTTTATGTACAAACAGAAATTCTGAAGATAATGTATTGAATAATTATGGTAAAATGCTAATCAATATGTGCACTGCTTTGAATTTGTGTATCATGAATAGTATGTGTCAGGGCGAGCTGAATGGTCGCTACACATATATATCTGATAGAGGTAATAGTGTAATTGATTATTTTTTAATGTCACGAGATATGTTTTTGAGTTTCTCGAATGATTGTAAATTACAAGTGCTAGAAAGAATCGAGTCAGACCATATGCCTTTGTTGATGAACCTCAGTGTTCCAAATGACTGCATGAATAACACAAAAAGAAATGTTTCTAACTTTTTCATTGAAAAGTATGTTTGGAATGAGACGTATACTAATGTATTTAGTGATGTAGTTTGCTCCCCTGAGATTCAACAGAGAGTTGAAATGGCGATCAGTGTAATTGATGTGGATATAAATGAAGCTCTGTATATATTTTAACTGTTGCTTGAAAGAAGCAGCTGAGAGCATGAAAAAACAGAGCAATGTAAATGTAAAACATAGTTATGATGATGACTGGTATGATGTGGAGTGTAAGTCTGGTAAGAGAAAGGCCCGTAATTTGTTAAATAGATATCGTCGCACTTTATTGCCACCAGATCATGTTTCTTATAGTAATGCCAGACGTGCCTATAAACAACTTCTAAAAACAAAACGTAAACAGTTTAATCGAGCTATGTTAGAAAAACTGGTATCCTCTGTAAATAACCAGAAGGAATTCTGGAATTCAATGCGGAGAATCCACAATAAAAGTAAACAACCATCTAACAATATTAGTTTAGAAAACTGGTTTCAGCACTTTCAGAAATTGCTTGAAAAAGAAGTAGATACCTGTAATATTATGGACGATGAAGGCGGTAGTGATGACAATGGTAACAATGATACTAGTGATAACAATAATACCAGTGATGATACATTAAATCGTCCAATTTCAAGAGAAGAGATTCTGCTGGCTTTAAAGAAATTAAAGAATCGTAAAGCTAGCGGCCCTGATGGAATCATTGGTGAGATGTTAAAAAATGCATGTAAATCTGATTTGTTGTTAGATTTTGTTACAAAATTTTTTAATGCTCTGTTTGACAGAGGTGTGTTTCCTGAAATGTGGACTGAATCTATTGTTCTTCCTTTATACAAGAAAGGTGATGTTGATGACCCAAGCAATTACAGAGGCATTTCTTTGTGTAACATTTGTAGTAAACTATACAGTGCTGTTATCAACAGAAGGCTGCAGGACTGGGTAGAAGAAAAGAACCTCACTGGTGAATTTCAAGCTGGATTTAAGCGGAACTATTCTACAATAGATCATATGTTTACTTTAATGGCATTTGTGCAAAAACAATTTTGTTTGAATCGCAAATTATATGTTGCTTTTATTGATTTCGAAAAAGCCTTTGATTCTGTTAATAGAAGTATTTTGTGGCATATTTTGTTTAAAAATGGAATCAGAGGGAAATTATATCGAAGTGTCATGAGCATGTATGACTCTGTCAAAGCTAGAGTGAGAAGCGGTGGGTCTTTGACTGATTGCATAAACTGCACGACTGGTGTTAAGCAAGGTGATGTGTACAGTCCTATATTGTTTTCCTTATTTATTAATGAACTGACATTAGAAGTTACCAATTCTGGACGACATGGAGCAAAGTTTATAAATGATTTTTTGGAAATTTTCATTCTTCTGTTGGCAGACGATGTTGTATTAATGTCTGAAACTATAATTGGTTTACAAACCCAGCTGAACAGTTTAGCAAGAGCTTCTTTTGCATTGCAGCTAAAAATAAACATGACGAAAAGTAATATAATTGTGTTTAGAAAGGGCGGTTATCTTGCCGCCAGAGAAAGGTGGACATATAATGGAGTCGAAATGCCCGTAGTGAATGCTTATAAATATCTTGGTATTTATTTTTCTACACGCTTAAGCTTTACCTTTGCTTGTAAAGATCTTGCAAGTAGAGCTAAATATGCTTTATTGTGTATTTTGAGGAAATTGGCACAGTTAGATAATGAATCTCTATCTTTGTTGTTGAAATTATTTGATATTCAAATTCAACCAATGTTACAATATGGTGCTGAGCTATGGGGCTTTGATTCTGCTGCTATGCATGTTGAGAAAATTCATTTGTACGCTCTGAAGAAATTTCTTGGTGTTTCGATGAGAACACCAAATGATTTGGTATATGGAGAGACTAACCTATATCCTATCTATTTAATATCTGTGATTAAATGTATTCGTTACTGGTTAAGGATAACACAAATGGAACCACACAGATTACCTTATAAAGCCTATACGATGCTCGTGGAGTTAGATGCAAGGGGTAAGAAAACTTGGGTCTCGAATGTAAGGCTAAAGTTGTATGAATATGGATTTGGTTTTGTATGGGAAAATCAGGGTGTTGGCGATATAAATGCTTTTGTCCGTGTTTTTCGGCAAACATTGATTGATTGTAGATGGCAGAGGTGGAACGCTCATGTTGAAGACAGTAATAGATTTGATTTTTATAGAATGCTAAATCCTATGCATTGTGTTCCGAGGTATTTGTCAATGGTTATTGACAGACATTTGAAATATATGATAACCAGGTTCAGATTTGGTATATCAGATATCTATGCACATTCACAGCGTTACAGACATTTAAATGATCGTGTGACTGTTTGTCCATTATGTCAGGAATCTCAAGAAAATGAAGTTCATTTTGTTCTTTCATGCCCAGAACTAAGTGATCTTAGACAACAGTGTATTCCATCCAAAT
The DNA here is from genome assembly GCA_033310375.1 of Conus canariensis. Lineage (NCBI taxonomy): Eukaryota > Metazoa > Mollusca > Gastropoda > Neogastropoda > Conidae > Conus > Conus canariensis. The sequence continues at coordinate 34,781,841 of CM065733.1, read as the reverse complement.
ACTATGTGCATCCTTCACTATTCAGGTTAATTTTGTTAATGTCATCGATAAATGATAAAATAGTGAAGCAGCTTGCTGTGTATTTTTATAGAGGGTTTAAACGAAGAAATTCTGTAATACCTTAGTTTGTTTGTACCCCTGATTAGATTAGAAATGGATTATGCAAAGTTCTTTCTTTTATATGTATCCCCCTTCTAAGGGGCTATGGCCTTTACGAATAAACATCTGCATCTGCATCTCTCTCTCTCTCTGAGGAAATCATCTTTGCAAATTTTCTGATTATAAGTATTTCAAATGAATAAATAGAGAAATAATAAAGAAATATAAATTGTAAATAAATAAGGAAATAAATAAATAAATAAATAATCAAAACGGCTTAAATGGGTAAAGTAAATTTTAAACTTTGGTTACCTGACACAATGAGTGGTTCAAGTCCATCAGATGTGGCAGTGTCCTGCTGAGGTCAATTTTCGACCAGTACTTGAAAGAGGATTCCACCGATGTCAATCAACAGCTAGCACGTGAGACACGGCCCATTGACTTCCAGCAGCGAAAAGTGTCATCACTGCAGACTTTGAGTGACAGACACCTTAGGAGCCAATTAAACGAAGTGCAGCGGCAGATGGATCCCATGGTAGTGGGTCGATGTAGAACAGGCAGACGTGAGTCTGCGCAAACCACAGTCTAAAAACCACACAGGCTGGCCCGGCTTTTTTTTTTTGCAGTGTGTTCGAAAATGTAATGAAGTGGTTAGCGTCGCGGACTCTCGGCTGGGAGGTCGCGGGTTCGATTCCCATCAGAGTCATGTGGGATTTTTCTGCCCCGACCGGCTCTTACCCAGAGTTGAGTTTGCTGCGGACTCAGTTGGGTAGACTGGGACCACACAGTCGAGTTTCATCCACTTAATGGATGCGTTTCTGAGAGTGTTGCTCAAATTTCCTGACCAACACTGCAGGTGACTGTATCTCTCGGGCCTGGTTGACGCCGGAATATATTATGAAAGGAAGCTTAGAGTATAGCCCTGTCATGTAGTCTCACACCAAAATGGAAATCTGTAGCATAATCTTAATCATCCTCCTTCTAATCGATCAGCATAAAAAAATGTATCAAATTCTGTGGCCCTTCATGCCCTGCTCTCATGGTGACCTCAATTTCGATGTCCGCTCCACGTCTGTGGCCTTGGTTTGGTTCCGTCGGGGTCACCGGTATCGGCGAGTCCATGGGGGCTGTCGTTGGACGGACGTGGTGGCGCCCTCCGGGGGGAGAGCTCACTCACGCCGGCTCCGCGACTAAGCAATTATTGTCGTCAGTAGGGGCTTAGTAGGTGGTGTCCTGCGTTTGTTAGATCAGAACAGGCGCCACTGAACACAATCGAAGTGACTCGGCAGCAGTGCAGTGTCTCCTCCGGTGGGTTGCCTCTTGACGACTTGACATTGACTGCTCCCTGTGGATTGCCGGTGCCGGGGCTGCGGCGGAGCCGACCGAGCTGTGGCTGTGGAGTGTCGGAATGAGCGGCGTGGGTGCGTTGCCCGTGAGGTGGCGCAGAAGTTGGGACAGGAAAAAAAAATGTGATGAATGTAAGTGGATTGTTAAAAAAAAAATCTGTATCTTACTTTCGTCCGTCTCCTTTTTCTGCTCTTCGTTGGCCTCTTTGAAAGTCCATTGGATTGTGGCTTTCTCCCTGTGATGGTGGTCAGTAAACAACAGAATTATAGGTGGCATCCTCTGTCACACCACACCACCATAGATTTCGTCCGGTGGTACTTTGAATGTCCCTGAATTATAGGTGGATTCATGTTGCTAGATATCCTGGATTTCTCCCAGGGTGGCCAGAATACTACAGAAGTGCAGGTAAAGTCCTTTGTCACAGGCCATGGACTTCTCTTATGGTGACCAGAATACCACAGAATTGTAGATGATGTCTTATGTCACATACCACGGATTTCATTTATGATGACCAAAATACCACAGCATTATAGATGGAGTCTTATGTCACATGCCATAGATTTCTCATATAGTGGCCAAAATACTACAGAACTATAGGTGAAGTTCTTTGTCTCATACCATGGATTTCTCCTAGGGCGGCCAGAATACCACAGCATTATAGATGGAGTCTTATGTCCCTTGCCATAGATTTCTCATATGGTGTCCAGAATACCACAGCATTATAGATGGAGCCTTCTGTCCCATGCCATGGATTTCTCCTATGGTGGCCAAAATATTACAGAACTATAGGTGAAGTTCTTTGTCTCATACCATGGATTTCTCCTAGGGCGGCCAGAATACTACAGCATTACAGATGGAGTCTCATGTCATCTACTATGGATTTCCCCTCTGGTGGCCACAATATAACAGAACTACAGGTGAAGTCCTTTGCCACATACCATGGGTTTCTCCTATGGTGGCCAGAATACCACAAAATTATAGATTGAGTCTTATGTCACATACAACGGATTATTTCTATGGTGGCCACAATACCACACAATTATAGATGGAGCCGTTTTTCACATACCATGGATTTCTCCTATGGTGGCCAGAATACCAACGAACTCTTGGTCGAGCCCTTTGCCACATACCGCGGATTTCTCCCTATGGTGGCCAGAATACCAACGAACTCTTGGTCGAGCCCTTTGCCACATACCGCGGATTTCTCCCTATGGTGGCCAGAATACCAACGAACTCTTGGTCGAGCCCTTTGCCACATACCGCGGATTTCTCCCTATGGTGGCCAGAATACCAACGAACTCTTGGTCGAGCCCTTTGCTACATACCGCGGATTTCTCCCTATGGTGGCCCGAATAACACAGAATTAAAGAGGCGGAGTCCTTTGTCACGTAACATGGATTTCTCCTACTGCGGGCGGAGTCCTTTGTCACGTAACATGGATTTCTCCTGTGGTAGCGCAGCCAGAATATCATAGAACTATAGGCGGAGCCTTGGTCATAAACCTTGGATTTCTCCTAAGGTGGCCCGAATACCACAGCATTATAGATGGAGTCCTATGTCATATATCATGGATTTCTCCTATGGTGGCCAGAATACCACAGAATTATAGATGGAGCCTGTAGTTACAAACCATGGTTTTCCTCTATGGTGGCCGGAATACCATAGAAGTTTAGGTGGATTTCTCATTTCTCATTCCTATGGCACAGCCAGAATACCACTGAGCTATAGGTGGAGCCTTTTTCCACATACCATGGATTTCGCCTATGGTGGCCAGAATAGCTCAGACATATGTATGGAGTCTCAATGACACACACCACGAATTTCTCTCCGTGGTGCCAAGAATACCACAGAATTACAGGTGGAGTCCTTTGTCACATGTCATGGATTCTCCCTGTGGCACTCAGAACACTACAGGGTTGTAGATGGAGTCTTATGTCACATACCTTAGTGTGGACGCATAGGGCTCCTGGGTACACAAGTTCAACTGCCCTGGGTGGCTAGTGGTGAGGCACACAGTCCTCTTTAGGATTCCCACAATCTGGCACCAGCTGCCGAGGTCTGATCGCAAATCGACCTTTCCGACCAGATCATGCTCAGCGACGGGAAGGAGTATCACTCGCATTCTAGACAGAGCTGAGCAACCAGGTACTGCCGTTGGTCTCAGCCTTCATGGTTCCAAGCTGGCAAGTTATGGGGGAGATGACGCTGGGGAGATGACTCCATCTCCAGCGACTTTCTGCCCACCACCATGAAGCTAAATCATGCTACATTGGAGGAGATACGTGACCACCGCCGCTGGCGAATAGGGATACATTAAGAACCAAACTAACTTCTTTGTCGATTAACGACCATGAGACCTTTCCAGTCACTGACCTCTACACAGCCAT
>CM065733.1:34760508-34770508 GCA_033310375.1 Conus canariensis | reverse complement strand
TGCAGGGTAGCTTCCCTTCTCCCGGATTGTGGTATTTTGTTTGCTTTCTATTCTGTATTTGCGTTATGTTGCATTTGTGTATTTGTGTCGATGATGGAGCCCAGCAAATAATGAAAAGAAAAAAATGTCTTAGGGAGGACTAAGTGTAGGAGTCATTTCTTGAATTTGTTTCGAAATCATCGTATCATTTTCGTGTTAACGCGCTCGATATAATCAAGATGAGGACAAAGAATCTCTCTCTCTCTCTCTCTCTGTGTGTGTTGTGTGTGTGTGTGTGTGTGTGTGTGTGTGTGTGTGTGTGTGTGTGTGTGTGTGTGTGACTAGAGTCTGTCTTTCTTTTCAGTGGGACACAGGGTTTTGTCTTCGTTGTTAATGGAACTCTTTGATGTTGTTCGTGGGCCTGGATATGACTGTGGCTCCGTCTTCCCTCTTCGTGAAACGTTTGGTTAACAGAAAGAAGATCCTCTAAAATAGAAGAAGGCAAAAAAGAAAGAAAGAAAGAAAGAAAGAAAGAAAGAAAGATAGAAAGAAAGAAAAGATTACGCTGCTGTGTAAGATTTTAGAGGATCTTCTTTCTGTTAACCAAACGTTTCACGAAGAGGGAAGACGGAGCCACAGTCATATCCAGGCCAACGAAAAAGAAAGTACAGGACTGCTCTAAAGGCAGATGAGGACAGTGCTTCTCTGGTCCTCCCAGCACCTCGGGTGTTTCTTTTTCGTGGGCCTGGATATGACTGTGGCTCCGTCTTCCCTCTTCGTGAAACGTTTGGTTAACAGAAAGAAGATCCTCTAAAATCTTACACAGCAGCGTAATCTTTTCTTTCTTTCTATCTTTCTTTCTTCCTTTCTTTCTTTCTTTCTATCTTTCTTTCTTCCTTTCTTTCTTTCTTTTCTTTCTTCCTTTCTTTCTTTCTTTCTTTTCTTTCTTTCTTTCTCTTCTTTCTTCTTTCTTTCTTCTTTCTTTCTTTTCTTCTTTCTTTCTTCCTTTCTTTCTTTCTTTCTTCTTTCTTTCTTCTTTCTTTCTTCTTTTCTTTCTTTCTTCTTTCTTTCTTTCTTTCTTTCTTTTCTTTCTTCTTCTTTCTTCTTCTTTCTTTCTTTCTTTCTTCTTCTTTCTTTCTTCTTTCCTTTCTTTCTTCCTTTCTTCTTTCTTTCTTTCTTTCTTTCTTCTTCTTTCTTTCTTTCTTTCTTCTTTCTTTTCTTTCTTTCTTTCTTTCTTTCTTCTTCTTTCTTCCTTCTTTCTTTTTCTTTCTTCTTCTTTCTTTCTTTCTTTCTTTCTCTGCTTCTTCTTGTTCTTCTTGTACTTGTTCTCCTTGTTCTTGCTCTTGTTCTTCTACTTTCGTTTGTTCGTTTCTTCTTTTCTTTCTTTCTTTTCTTTTTGTCCTTCTTTCTTGTTTTTTAAAAATTCATTTTCTTCTTCTTTTTCTTTTTTTCTTTGGTTTGATGTGTTCACTGATTTACTCATTAATCCGTCATTCTGCACATTTAATGATCACCATAGCGGATTAGCGTTAGGTTGTTCACAAAAATCGGACCTTCTAGATTTTTTTTTTTCTCTCACAATGCCATAGAAGGTGGCAGCATCAGCATCAGAATCAGGAGGAGTTGTGTGAACTTGTGTGTGTGTGTGTGTGTGTGTGTGTGTGTGTGTGTGTGTGTGTGTGTGTGTGTGTGTGTATGTGTGTGTGTGTGTGTGTGTGTGTGTATGTGTGTGTGTTGTTGTGTGTGTGTATGTGTGTGTGTGTGTGTGTGTGTGTGTGTGTGTGTGTGTGTGTGTGTGTGAAACGCGTATTTGTATGCAAATGTGTAGGCCCACATGAGCATGTGCACAAGGTACAGCTGATGTAATTTAAGATGAAACTCAGTTCCCGGGCTGTCTGGTGACATTATGAGTCAGCATCTGAAGACATAATAGTTATAAATATATCAGTAATATTTATCAAGTATTTGCAGAAATGCCATGAGCTCAGACATTTTTTCATAACCACCTGAAATATTCAGATAACCTTATGCGGAGATGACCCGATTTCTCTGATTTTCGGTAACAAAGGAAATTTCTTTCTTTTCTTTCTTTTTTTTTTAAAGCACTTTCCCCGCCTCCTCTTCTGTGTCGCTACGGTGGCATCACCCTTAGGCTGCTCCTTCCAGTTCCCCGTCCACAGCCACAACCTGGGTTATCCTGCCGCAGTCCCAGAACCGGTAATCGACATGGAGTAGTAGTCAATGTCAAGTTATCAAGAGGCAACCCACCAGAAGAGATACTGCACTGCTGCCGAGTCACCTCGGTGGTGTTTAGCGGTACCTGTTCTGATCCAGCATATGCAGGACACCACCTACTAAGCCCCCCCCCACCCCACCCCACCCCCCTACTGACGACAGTAATAGCTCAGTCGCAGTGCCTGTGTGAGTAACCCCCCCCCCCCCCCCTTCTTGGAAAGCGCCACCATGTCCATCCAACGGCAGTCCCCAAGATCTCGCCGAAACCGTTGACCTCAGCACAAGACCACCGAAGGCACAGACTGACGTAGACAGGAAATCAAAACTGAGGTCAACAGGAGAGCTGGAGATGAAATTTGATACTTTTTTCCTTTTCTTCTAAATCCTGATTGATGAGAATGACGACGATGAAAATCATAGCGCGGAGCTCCACTCCAATCTGAGACTACACATGACAAGGTTTCCCTCTACTCTTACTTTCATACTACATTCCGACCGAGAGATACAGACACCTGCAGTGTTGGTCAGAAAATGAGAGCAATACTCTCAGAGACGCATCAGTGAGTGGAGGAAGCTCGACTGTGTGATTATAGTCTTTCCATTGAAGCTGACTGTGTGGTTCCAGTCTTTCCACTGAAGCCGACTGTGTGGTGCCAGTCTTTCCACTGAAGCCGACTGTGTGGTGCCACTGAAGCCGACTATGTGGTGCCAGTCTTTCCACTGAAGCCGACTGTGTGGTGCCAGTCTTTCCACTGAAGCCGACTGTGTGGTGCCAGTCTTTCCACTGAAGCCGACAGTGTGGTGCCAGTCTTTCCACTGAAGCCGACTGTGTGGTGCCAGTCTTTCCACTGAAGCCGACTGTGTGGTGCCAGTCTTTCCATTGAAGCCGACAGTGTGGTGCCAGTCTTTCCACTGAAGCCGACAGTGTTGTGCCAGTCTTTCCATTGAAACCCATGGCAACTCTGGGTAGGGACAGGTCGGGGACGAAGTCCCACAAATAACATGGCTCTGATGAGGAATCGAACCCAGGATCTCCCAGCCCGAAATCCGCAACGATAACCACTGCGCCACGGCGTCAGGTTGACTGTTACGAAGTGGACCCTGGCAAAATTCTATTAGAAAATCCATGTCCATTTGATTTTGTTTTAATTTAAAAGAGGAAGGAAGAAAAAAAGTAGTTGAAGACAAACAATGATAATAATTTTTTTTAAAAAGAAGAAAAGGCACTGTACCATGCGACGGGATTTCCCCGGGGAACACCTGCTGGCCCGAATTTCCCACAGGGAAATCTGTTGCATGGCTGTCAACCTTCTGGAATCCAAATTCAGGACCCCGGGAGATGAAGAGGGCAATTTGAACTAACAGCATGCATATTCCCAACTGCTTCTCCTGGCCCCGTATGCATGTAATTCGGAAAAGCCTATTTCGGAATTGCTGCTATTCCCGAAAAGCTATTCAGGTAATATTCCCGAATACTGGTTATCCCGATTTCCAATGCATGGCCCGATATCCGAGTTGGAATAGCTTTCCGCGAATACCGAATCTGGATAAGAGATATATTTTTAGAACTCTCGACCTACTTCCCGTGTTTACAATCCATTCACCGGAAAAGCCGTTTCTTTTCTTTGCCGCGACGCAGTCTACTTTCTGTTCCTTTTGTGAGTACTGAAATCATGGCGGAGAAACCAGAAAAAAAGATTAAGGAAGGCGACCTTCACAGAAAAGGAAGTGCAAATACTTTTAGAAGAAGTAAGTCTGGAGCATACGATTTTATTCAGCAGCCACAACCAGGCTGTGACTCAGAAAAGAAAAAACGAAATTTGGGAAAGAATCTGTGATAGCGTGAATGTGTGTGGAGTGGCAAAGCGCACAACACAAGGTGCAAGGACAAGTGGAAGGGGCTGAAGGGGGCTGTGTTGAACCGCCAGAGAGACCAACGCAAAACTGGCGGAGGACCCACACCACCTCCAGTCCCCTTCGAAGAATTGATTTTAACAATTATTGGAAGAAATTCTAGTCTCATCAGTGGGATTGCAGGTAATTCAGAATTTTATTATTATTCCGTAGTTAAGTTTCTTCAACCTCCCCATCCCTCCATCCCACTCTACAATATCACAGACCTAACACTCACGCGATAGTTGGCACTCAAACATAGAAACTTACATTCAGTTTCAAAATTATTTTATTGAAATCATTATGCATGTAGTTAACATGCATTATCAATTTAACTTTTGTAAGTTCAATTGATTTATTGTGCACGAAGGCAACTGCTTTGTGTTTGACAAAGACTCTGAGTGTATGTGCATGTGTATATGAGAGTGTGTGTAGACTTGTGTCTGAAAAAGAACTTGGCAAATGTGGCCAAAGAACACATAATAGTATTAAAACATTGTCTGAAAATCTTATTGCAGTGGATGACACTGATACATTCACAAACAGAGAACCTGCTGGTAATCCTGGCACATCTGAAGAGCTCCCTGATTCAGTCAGCCAGCAACCTGCCCCAAGCTTGGAGTCACAAGACCTTGGTGAGTCAAAGAAACGAATATCCAAATTGAACCTGTCTTGAATTATGAAGATGTGTCATAACTACAGTTTAAAGGGTGCACCTTCAACTTCAAATCCTAAAATGATCCCCTTTTCATGGTTTCATGATAAATTGACCTCCAATTTCACATGACAAGAAATGTATAGTCAAGCACTATTAGCAAGATTAAATTCACTGAAGTTTGTAAATCAACATGCGACCAATGTATAGCAGTATACAGATGTCCTTGATTCTGCCACCCCCCACCCCTCTCTCTCTCTCCCCCCCTCTCTCTCTCTGTCTGTCTCTCTCTCTCTATCTCTTTCGGTCTCTCTCTCTTTCTTTCTTTCCTTTTTTTTCTTTCTTTTTTCAGTAGTAGCCTACTTGCTTTCTTGATTTCACGCTTGTCTTAGGCATTTCATGTAATTTCAGATGCTTCAACAGCAGGCTGCTCTCACTGGTCCAGTGACTCGGACGAAGCACTCCACTACTGAGGCACACATTCCCAGCAATTCCAGGTAAGTCAGCAAAACCAGTTAGTTTGAGTGATCAATTTTAATAGAACAGAATCAGTTATTTTCAGTGGTCTATTTAAAACTATAATTTTGTCACAAATATTGTAATTTCATGTTTACTTTCTTCACAGGGAAGAGAAGACAATTGCTCTTAAAATCGTCTGGAAAGATGCCCAAAACAGACACTTTCCTGAGTGTCCTAAAAGAACAGGGACAATGAAAAGCAGTGAACCTTTCCTGACCAAAAGAGATTTTTCAAATATTACACGATTGCGTAAACTGAACAGTTTTTCACATGTGTGATTGTTACAGATGCTGCAGTTGTAAATGCCAGTGTCAACCATGGTGACGGCAGCGTAGTCATCGTGGGAGTGGACAACTCTATGCCTCTCAGGTCATCCACTGCAACAGGCAAGAAAAGAGAGAGGCGCGTCAGTGGCAAGCCAGTCATCGCTGCCAGTGTCAAGATGATTTGGTAGACGAGTGGCTACGCAGTGAGATTAGCAAAAACAATGCTATTCAGACCCACCTGGCTCTAAAGAACAAAAAACTCGAGCTTGAAACAGCCAACCTGAATCAGAGAAGAATTAGGTTCAACCCTTAACAAACAAACAAAAAAAAATGACTGGGTCAATTTTTTAGTCATAAGTGTTCTTGTCGATGGTTTCGTTGTCATTTCTTTTCTAGTCATGAATGATCTAGTCATCATGTCAGTTTTATTTTCAAATGCAAATATTTTTGTTTCATTATAGCTGTATTAAAAGAGGGGAATGACAGGGGTGATGGCGAGAGAGAGTGGAAGAGAGAGAGAAATAAAGAAAGGGAGAGTGAGAGTTTTGATAAGACAGTGGAACAAGAGAGACAGAGACAGAGAGAGAGAGAGAGAGAGAGAGAGAGAGAGAGAGAGAGAGAGAATTTATAGGCAGGAGTCATTTTGCTGACTTGCACTTTGACAAGCCTTGACTTTTTTTTTTCATTTCAATTTATTCATTGTATATTAAAAGCATATTTTGCAATAAAATTTTCTTTTGACACCTTGTTGTTTTGGGTCATTACTTTATGGCACACAGATCTACACGCTACAATCACATAAAGTGCATCACACTGCCATTCATAGATTTGTATGATCACAAGTCTTACCTTTGATTTCTAGAAGTAGTTGTTGATGAGTCGCTGTCCGAGCCTCTTTGCCTGCTGCTACACGAGCCCTCTCTGACATCCTCCTCATGGCACATCGCTGGTCTTCAGCTTCAGAATCAGAATCGTCGTCTGTTTCAGACGCTTCCTCGTCAGAACTGTCAGAGTCAGACAAGAACTCCACATTCTGCCGCCTTGCACGATTATGAAGCATAACACAAGATGTGATCACCTTGCAGGCTTTGGCCGGGTGCAGTCGCAGACGACGAAGACAATGCCATCGCCTCTTTAGGACACCTATTGCTCGCTCAACAGTTGAACGTGCAGAACTGTGACACGCGTTGTACTTTTTTTCCTTCTGTGTGGTGGGATGGGGGAGAGGAGCGAACAACCAATCACGCTGCAAGCCACTGTCACCAAGGATGATTCCGTCCAGTGGCTTGTTAGCACTCTCGAAGGCATCAAACAGTGAGCTTTCTCGAGGATACGTGCATCATGCACACTGCCAGGCCATTTAGATATGCAGTTGATGAAAATCAGATTTCCATCACAGATGACCTGCACACAATACAACTCCTTGTCATTGAGAGCTTTAATCTGCTGTACTCAAAGACAATACTTTGAAGTGTGAAAGTTAAGCAACCAGCGGGAGAACAGTCACTGTTTTATCTTTAATTTATCCCCATATTTCACAACAAATAAAGATGGTACATGTGAAAATGGACCCTAAATACAGGTATCCTTTATTTTATGGCATGATATCAACTTCCAGCTCATTCTCACCTTGTTTAAAAGAATCTGTCATCCTGTGGGTCTGTTATTCTCTATCACCTCTCTCTCTTTTTTTCTCTCCCTTTCTTTAATCCCCTCCTTTATCCTCTCCCCCCCCCTCTCTCTCTCTCTCTCTCTCTCTCTCTCTCTCTCTTAAAATGGGTAGGTGGCCACCTAATCATTATATTGTTGACTCTTGACTTTTAAAATTGTTACCCTTCTCTCTCTTAAAAAAAAAAAGCTTAAATCGGCAGAAAAAGAAATAAAACAAATATGCTATACTCATACCTGAACGTTGATGGAATGATATCCCTTTCTGTTTACTAACTCATGTTCTTGGTCGCTTGGAGCTTGAATCCCGATTTGTGTGCCATCTATGTAACCCACTGCATTCGGAAATCCATAATCTTGAAGAATCTGCCTTTTGGTTTTGTCGGCTTGGCGCTGATTAGGCAGTCGGATTTCCTCGCGTGCTCGGCGACACAAAACGTCAGTGACTCGAGACACAACTCGTGATACGGTAGATTGGTCAATGCCAATTAATTCAGCACATACATCTTGGAAACTTGATGATGCAAAATATCGCAGAGACACAAGTACTTGCAACAAAGGGGTCAGACTGCCTTTCCGATTCGTGACTGTGATATCATATTCGATAAAGTTCGTCAAATCTAGGATCTCTCGACGCCTGAATCTGAATTTTTTCACTATCTCAACATCGTCAAAAACTTCAAAGGGATGGGTTCTGTCCCGAAAAAGTCGATTTCTCCTCAACAACCTTCTCCGTCGAAGCTGCAAAATCCAAAACGCCGCCATTTTTAGTCACGCTATTCCCGGACAGCGGTGTTATTCCACCTAGGGAGCAGGTATAACTTTATTCCCGATTCGCGAGGTCGGATAGCCTATCCGACCTCCTATGCATACCGATTTGAAACCGTTATTCCCCCGAATAGGCTGCTATCCGGGAATAGGTCACTATCCGGGAATACTTTGGCTTCATGCATGCGGGCCCTGATCAAGGCAGGGCTTCAGTATAAAAAGAACACGTCATCTTCACTAATACTACGTGGTCGCTGACACTCGCAAACCATCAACTGCACTTCATTCGATCGGCAAAATACGTTGTCAGTCTCTTCTGGGACTGATCCGTAAAATCCCACCTCCACCCCCTTTTTTCCTTTTTTTTTTTTTGTTATTTTTTTTCAGGTCGTTGAAAATCTGCAATTTTTATCAACTAATTCCGGAAATAGAATATGATGATCAAATCAGGGAAATTCCTGATCAGTTCGGGAGGGCTGGTAACTATGCCGTTGCGACGATAACGTCATACGATATATGACGTTATTGACAAGGATTTTTCCATTTAATCCCTCATCATCTTTCCTCGGCTTTCCTCGTTCATGTATCGCTCGCTCGCGCGCGCGCGCGCACGCACGCACGTCCACACACACACACACACACACACACACACACACACACACACACACATACACACACACACACACACACACGCGTATCGTGGCGGTGCAGACCATTTAAACTGTGCACTTAACAGCCACACCAGCGGGACTGGGTTAACACGTAAGGCAGGCATCCTCGACCATTTGCTTCTCTTTCCTTGGTCATTACACGCTAATTCAATTACTGAGCTGTAAGACCTGAGCACCGTGGCCTGTCTCATGGCCTAGCTGACGTGGTGCAGCGTATATGGACAAGTCTGTTCACAAGTGACACCAAGCTGATGGAACTGAACCAGGTAACTGAATCCTTGACGTTCCACATGGCAAGATACGTGATATCATCTTCAATTCGTTTAATTGACACAACAGCTGCCATTTCGGCACCATCAAGGACGCGGATCCTGCCTTAAATCCACGCTAAATCCCACCTTTCGTCCCTCGTCAAAACAGCCAAGGCCAAATTACCCAATTAGAAGACGCGTTCAGAAGTGCCAGCGTGGGAGGATATATTAGGTAGAGACATGAAATCAAGTGAGAAGAGTGTGCATGAAGTAAATACACTGACTAGCAGGCGACCTCGTCACCGATACACAGCAACAAGGCAAATGGCCATTCTACAATGACAACAATCCTCGCATGCCAACTCGCCAAATCCTCTGTTCTCCTCCCTTTCGGTGCTCTACATATACCGCTGCAAAAATGGACAGACTGTGTCATGGACCGGGGTGTGGCGATATATGGGAGATCCGATAAATCGATCGGACGGCTTGCACGGCTCTTCCAACGGTTAATCACCACTCACATTTTATTTCAAAACGTATTGGAATGAAATATCAAAGATGTAAATATCATGTCCAAACATGTGAGCTCAACACACGTGCACGCACGCACACGCGCGCTCGCGCGCGCACACACACCACACACACACACACACACACACAGCACAGACACACAGACACACACACACACACACACACACACACACACACACACACACACACACACACACACATTTTCCCTGTTTTTTTTTTTCCCCAGTGTTTAGATAACCCAAAATCAGCATTCATTTCTACTGGCCTGGCCATCAGTAAGGACGGATTGGTCCCGAAATCTATCCTTCTTGTCTAAAGTAACGAAGATTGTTCTCTTCCCATCGCGCTTGTGCACACTTCCAACACAAGAATATCCTGTATCCCCTCCCATGTCACTGTGGCCACAGCATTGCCTGCCACAGCTCTTCTCATGAATGGCTTTCTGCTGGCCCTCGGTATTATTCAGCTTCATCATCTCCTTACTCTGCTTGACCACTTCGCAGTCTCTGACACTATTGACCATTTAACACTCCTATCTTGTTTCCAGCACACACACCTGGCATG
>CM065733.1:34745508-34750508 GCA_033310375.1 Conus canariensis | reverse complement strand
ATGATCCTTCGGGCCATCTACGGAGAAGGTCAGGGCACAAAGTCCGATCTGCCCTGAGTCGCCTGTGGAAGCTAGGGCAACATTCTGACCACTGTGCCCGAAATTAGAGGTTTCAAAAGAATTAGTAATGTCGTGGCTGAATATAATCAAGCCAGTTCCTTTTTGAAGATGCCGACATTATATTGGGTATTTATATAGCGCCTATCCTCGGTCACAGACCAAGCTCTAAGCGCTTTACAGTAAACCACACTACCTTACTCACTCAACGGGCTGCCTACCCAGGTAGAGCCGGCCGAAGAGCAGCCTACTGGCGCTCATTCAGTCGTTTCCCGTACCATTCAAATATCAGTCACTCATTTTCATTTATCTCATTTATTCCTCCAGTTTCTCACATAGGATGCATGCGATGCCCATTTCCACCGGTGCACGATGGCACACGATAACAGTTAGTGACCATTTTTGTGGCTTGGTAAGAAATACCAGGCGGCTATCTTCAATCTGACATCCCTTGCGTGTTATTTGAATCAAACACGTTGTAAACGGAAGGAAGCTGTTAGAAACTAGATCGTTTCAAAACTCAGTGGCGTCTAAAAATGTTCTGCAAAGTGTAAGGAATAGGAAGGGGGAGGGGGGGGGGGAGGGAGGAGGGGGGAGGGCGGCGAGGGGGGGGGGGGGGCAAGAGGGAGGTGGGAGGGGAGAGGGTAGGGAACAGCCTGAACTGACAAAAGCATCATTAATGTTTTGTTTAATAAAGAGCAGGGAAGTGAGGGACGAGGGGAGGGGCGGGGGGGGGGGGGGGAGGGGAGGAAGGGGGCGTTAATTTTCCACATTTCCATAAAGCAGGGGTGGGGTGGGTGGGGGTGGAGGTTCAACTTTTCGTAAAAGCGGGTCGGGATGGCGATGAAGAGACCCTCATTGTTCAAATCTGTACAGTGGTGTTCTCTGATCTTCCAAATTCTGATGAAAGTGGTGAGGGGGGAGGGAGGAGAACCTTCAAGATTGAGGGGGGGGGGAGGGTAAGGAAGTGGGGTGCAGTAAGTTGTCTCGTCCCCCCCCCCCCCCCCCCTTATATATACAGGAGGCGGGAAAGCGGTGCCATCCACCCTTCCCGTCCCTCCCTCCCACACTCCCCCACGCGCGCTTCCTACGGCATGGAAACTTTCTTTTATCTTTGCTTTTCAGCTGTCTCTCTCTCTTTAAGGTATAGATGTTGGCATACATATTGGATGACGTGATTCGCCGATTTCTGAAAACTTCCTCGCCATTGGTAAGGAGATTCGTCGGCATTCACCTGCTGTGAGCGCAGATCAGTGACCCGAGACTGCACCCGTTCAGGATGACTACAACCTTTAGCATTTCTCAGCGGTATTTCTGTAATCATTGTAGATCGATACCTTTTATCCATACTTTTCATGCATAATTTTGTAAAATCCACCATGGATAATGATAAACAAGCAAAGTGCCGAGAAACTGGATCTTTTTCATAACTGAAGAAGTACATAGGTAGTAAGCTGACTCCGATCCGTATCCATTATACTCCGCTTCGTCTCAGCAGCGGCAATGGCCGTGATGAATAAGGATGAAAGCTGTGGTCCTTTAGGGAATACAGTCACAGTCTGTTCTGTATTAAAATTGCTGAGTAGTTCTTATTTCGAAATTCACCTCCACCCTCTCTCTTGCTAGTGGTCGAAAGAGCAACTTTCCAGTACTAGCCATCGTAAGAAATTTGTATTTTTCTCGGGAGTGATTGTTAGTTGTTGTTGTTGTTGTTGTTGTTGTTGTTTTCTTCTTCTTCTTCTTCTTCTTCTTCTTCTTCTTCTTCTTCTCGAACACTCTAGATGGGAACGCCAACTCCTCTGACGAATGCTGCCGAGCGCTGTAGGTCCTCAAGGGCACCGTAGAGCTTCCTCTCCACTGATGTTTTCTCCGTCCATATCTGTTGTCTCAGAGCTTCGTGCAACGGGCAATCCTGCAGTAGATGTGCTGTTGTCATACTGCCGGTCTGGCATGGGCACTGGTCTGACTGACCGATCCTGAACTTGGTAAAGAGGTGATAGTTCAGGCAGTTGCGGCCTGTCCCAGCCTGAAGATGGCCACCTGCTCTGATCTTGTTAGCAGGTGGTACGGGTCATGCTATTGAAATGTGGATGCTCCTGAAACCACTTGCCTCTGCTGTTTGGCTTTGATGATTGTCTTGGCTTCCTTGAGGGTTGTGGACCTGTCTTCCTGTTTCTTTGTTGCTCCCTCTTTAGCCAGAGTGTCTGCAACCTCGTTGCCAAGTACGTTGCAGTGGGAAGGGATCCACTGTAGAACGACTGTGCCGGCTCTGCAGAGGGATTGTTCAAAGTACTCAGGGATGGCTCAGGTGTCATCAGCCTTAGGGTTGTGCACTTCAAAACGCTTGTGCTCCGAGTGACAAACATAACTTGAAATAAGCTGAAACATGAACAGATGTATGAACAGCAAATACACTGACACAAGTTAGGTGTAATTTCTCACACAAACAAATAGGTTTGTGTGCCTGTTTCAAGTGTAGAAACTATTCGTGGCTTTCTCAAAGATTCAGTGACACAACTGATAATGTCTCACTTTATCTCATTGGGACAAGAGGTTATATTGTCTCTTGTATACAAGTTTAAAGTATAGAACCTATTCATGGCTTTCTCAGAGATTCAGTGACACAACTGATGTGTTCTCACTTTATCTCATTGGGACAAGAGCTTGTGTTATCTGTTGTATACAAATTTGAAATACAGAAACAATTCATGGCTTTCTCAAGATTCAGTGATACAACGGATAAGCTTCTCTTTATCTCATGGACAAGAGGTTATGTTGTCTCTTGTATGCAAGTTTCAAATACAGAAACTGAATGGCTTTCTCAAGATTCATGACGCAACTGATATGTTCTCACTTCATCTCACTGTGACAAGAGGTTATATTGTCTCACTGATCTGAGTAGGAGTCTAGTGGGGGAAGAGACCTTAGCTTGTTTTTGAGTTGACCCTTGGAGAGGGGCAAAGATCTCTCACCTGATTGTCGACGTGGTCATGTGGAAGCATGGATTCATGTTCCGGTGCTGGACCGTTGTCGTCGATGATAGGATCCCAAGATCTATGGAGACTACTACAGAGCCTGATTTTAAGATGAATGGCTACTTCAGTTCATTGTATAGGGCAGGCTCTGGAATCTGGAGGAAACTAAGAATACTTCTTACCTTTCCCACATATCCTCGTGTCTCCTCTCCAATTTTGTATCTGGTATTTGTTTGCTAGTTGTTCGCTTACCAATGATTGCCTTTTGTACAGCCGTACGCTCATGTGTATTTAAATGCAGAGTTCTGTGCGGATTACCATAAGAATGTAATACCTTGTTGAGGACGTCATTTATGTATCCGGTACCCCCTCCATAAGAATACATTTGAACTAGCGTCCTGGAACTGCGTAGAAACTGGTTTAGTGTACAGGCTGAGCGATTTCGTTTTCCTTTTGTTGATAGTCTTTGAGTTGGTTAAGTCCATGTGTATTGTTTGTTTCTATATGTTTTGTTGTGATATCAATAACAAGAAAAATGCTGAACGGCTAAAACTCCGGCTTGACGAGTCCACACACACGTGCCTCTGTGGACTTTCAAGAGAGTGTCCACTCTCAACAAACATAAGGAGACAAACCTACGTGAATCACCGTTCATTTCCTGTCCCCTCTTTAGTTTCTTCGCTCAGGTTATGAGTGGATTTTAAGTCGTGGTATGAGACGATAAGAAATTGCCGATCCATTAAAGGGAAATGACTCTTCAAAGTGGTTACATACTCATTGCAATCAATTTATTTGATACAAATAGTCCAAATACAAGTACTATTAATTGTTCACTTACTACATAGCATTTAGACAATCATTTTCAAAAATCGTCTCAAACAGATTTTACCCAGCATTGGCGAAGAAAAGTATCCCGTTGAAATGTAAGGCATATAAATACAAACTAGGCATAGTCTCAACAAGACTTAGACAAGACATTTTTCTTCCCTTTCTTCTGGGTCAATCAGTGAAACGTGACACAGGATCTTGGAGTAGGAGGGATAAACATTCCCCTCTCTGGAATCCACTGGGGTTGAGTTTTACACCATTTGACCAGTTCATGAACAGGTGCGCGTACATTTACGTCCGTGTGCTTGGACCTTTTAGCTTTCTATACACAACTGAGACCATGCACACCGCATTTGGTGGAAGGGGATGGATAAAGTGGAGAATGGAACCATGGGTGGCACTGGCCTCTAAAGGCGACAATAGCAATTTCCCACGGGAAAACAGCTATTATCCTTGTGGAAAATAGCGAAAAGAGGGACAATGGGTTATTGTCCTGAGGATCGCAACTATTTTCCTTGGGAATATACTTTTTTCTTTAGCATCACGACTGTTTACAAAGAAAGAGTTAAGCAGAATGTCTATCCCTCACACTGATCTGAAACCCAACGCCCAAATGTCAAAGACCCCTGGCACGAGGACTGGAACTTGCAGACAGATAATAAACTATTTGAAATCCGTCCATATCTGAAAGAGTTTTTACCGTGTTCCTGAGGCGGCTGTAAAGAAGAAACATATGCCGTTTGCACACAGACCACTCCTTTTACCACCCATTCCTATATTTCAAAATGTGAAGAAGCTCCGTGGTGCATTCCATGTCATGTACCACTGACAGTGAAGCATACTAAAAGCAGCATCTATGAAAACCTTATTCAGAGATTGCCCATCTAATAGAATCTTTAAATTTCGGAGGGAGATCAACATGTTTCATCTGATCTAAGAGTTTACGGAAAAAAGATTTTAAAGAAAATTTCCGGTGTGTTTTTAGAAGGGATATTTTGAAGGGTTGTGTGAGTCAGGTTTTTTCTTTTTTTTTTTTTAATTATTATTTCTTTTTAATGATTTGTGAGTTGACTTAACGCAGTGACAGCCCTGATATGGTCCTTTGAAATTGGCTGGCTCTAAGCAACATTACTTTACCTT
>CM065733.1:34720508-34723008 GCA_033310375.1 Conus canariensis | reverse complement strand
ATGGAAATCAGGAATCCTTATGGACCTGCACAAACTTGGTTTTCGTGGTCACCTGCCTCTGTTTATCCAAAACTTTCTGGCCGATCGACAGTTCCAGGTGCGTGTTGGCACCACACTTTCTGACATCCATGGGCAGGAGTTGGGTGTACCTCAGGGGAGCATCCTTTCTCCTGCCCTTTTCAGCATTAAAATTAATGACATTGTGAAATCGGTAAGCCAGGGCACCGAGTCCTCTCTGTTTGTTGACGACTTCGCGCTGTACACAGTTGGAGCTTCTTACCCCAGCGTACAGCGTCGACTCCAACTTTGTGTCAACAAGATCCAGCAGTGGGCCGAGGAAAACGGGTTTACCTTCTCACGTACCAAAACTCAGTCAATCCATTTTCACAATTTTCGTCAATTTTTTGGTGATCCTGAAATTCGTCTGGACAAGTCCACCATTCCAGCTGTAAAAGAAGCCAAATTCCTAGGAGTTATTTTTGATCAAAAACTCAACTTTCTCAGCCACATTAAAAATCTCAAAACTTCTTGCCAGAAAGCTCTAAATATTCTGCGGGTCGTAGCGCACACTGACTGGGGCGCTGATAAGAAAACTTTGCTGCATCTCTACAGAGCCCTGGTCCGTTCCAAACTGGACTATGGTTGTGCTGTGTACGGCTCTGCAAGACCCTCTTATCTGAAACTCTTGGATCCTATTCACCATCAAGGGCTTCGTCTCTGTCTTGGAGCATTCCGCACCACCCCTGTGTACAGCCTGTACGCAGAGGCAGGTGAACCCTCACTGTCCAACCGCAGGCTGAAAATGTCTCTAAATTACTATATCAGACTGTTCTCAGAACCGCAGAATCCTGCCTATGACTGTGTCTTTGACCCCCAGTTTCAAAGCAAATTCGAAACCAAGCCTAACTGTATTCCGCCGTTTGGTCTTCGTATGCAGCCTCACGTGCGGAATGCAGGTCTAGACCTAGGAGTTGTGTCGGATTTTTCCAAGTTTCCAGATCAGCCTCCGTGGACCTTTTTCACACCAGAGATTTGTTTTGATCTTGCAGCTTTTCGTAAAGAGTCTACCAGCTCTCTGGCATACAAGGCCTTGTATGCTGACCTCTGTTCAAAATTCCCGTCTTATCAAAAAATTTTCACTGACGGTTCCAAGTCTGAGGATGGAGTGGCCTGTGCAGCCTATTGCCCTGGTGCTCCTTCTCAGATACTGTTAAAGCATATACCTCCAGATGCTTCTGTCTATTCTGCTGAAATTACTGCTCTGGTTCTGGCATTAAAGATAATTTCACTTTCTAAGAAGAGGGACTTTCTGGTTCTGTCAGATTCACTGTCATCTTTGGAGGCCATAGCTGGCCGCAACCTTCAGCATCCAGAACTTTTAAATTTCTTTGAGCTTTTTAGCAAGTTGAAAGCGGATGGTTACAACATTATTCTGGCTTGGGTTCCTGGTCATGTTGGCATCGGAGGGAATGAAATGGTTGATCGTTTAGCCAAGAATGCCACAAGAGAGAAACTGTCCAACATTTATATCCCTTGCTCAGATCTGAAACCCAAAATTAATGATTATGTGAGAGACCTCTGGCAGGAGGATTGGAATCACACAGACGGATAACAAACTCTTTCAGATCCGTCCAAACCTTAATGAGTTCCTCCCATCTACGTCTGGTGGCCGTAAAGAAGAAACAGTTCTGTGCCGGCTGCACACCGGCCATTCGTATTTTACCCATTCGTACCTTTTAAAGAATGAGGAAGCTCCGTGGTGCATTCCATGTCATGTGCCACTCACAATGAAACATATTCTTTTAGAGTGTTGGGACTTGCACGATGTGAGACACAAACATTTTACAGCAGAGTCCATGAAAATCCTGTTCAGGGATGTTCCGCCTGACGTGATCTTTGAGTTTTGAGAGAGATTAACATTTTTCATCTGATTTAAGATTTTACGGATGAAAGATTTTTAACGAAGTTTCTGGTGCGTTTCTAGACGATGTCATTTAAAGAGATGTGTGAAAGGTGTTTTTTTTTTTTTTTTTTTTTTTTAATGACTTGTGAGTTGATTTTAACGTGGTGACAGCCCTTATGTGGCCCCTTGCGGTCGGCTGGGCTATAAGCAACATTATCTTATCTTATCTACTCTCTCTCTCCTCTCTCTCCCCTCCCTCACTCACACACACACACACAACATACATACATACACACACACACACACACACACGCGCGCGCGCGCGCGCGCACATACACGTATACAAACAGACACACACTCACGCTCGTGCGCGTGCGCGCGCACACCACACCCACACACCCACACACCCACACATACACTCACGCACATATATACACTGCTACTTGCATACGTACATACATACATACACCTGTAAATATGAACAAATGCATACATACCTATGTATTTACCAATCTCCCTACCTACCTACCTAAACACACATACACACACAGCGCGCGTATATATATATATATATATATATATATATATATATTATAT
>CM065733.1:34705508-34710508 GCA_033310375.1 Conus canariensis | reverse complement strand
CACAATCTTCATCATCATCACTATCATCTCCAGGTGTGAAATCTGACATGGTCTCCAGTTTGGGTTGTTGACGTCCAGTCCGTGCATTCAAATCACCACATAACAGAATATTTGCATCCTTATTTTCTGTAATTTCTAACATGCTGTCTTCAAGAATCAAGATTCCATCTTTAATTGCATAGTTATTATACCCCCCCCCCCCCCCCGGTACTTTATAACATGCAATTAGTAGAACATCTTTAGTAGTATTAAACAACGTTTTGCTAACATTTAAGACTATCATGTTATCACAATTTACACTGACCTGAGTGGCAAACATTTCATACATTTTCTTCACCAGTAGCAACACCCCACCCGAATTACGACCTTGAGAGAGAGAGAGAGAGAGAGAGAGAGAGAGAGAGAGAGAGAGAGAGAGACGTAAAATAGTCTCCCGCTTCACCCCCCCCCCCCCCCCCCGCCCCCTTCTCCCCCTTAGTTTTTCCTCTTGATATTCTTCGCCGTGCACTAGTGTAAGGTATAGTCTGTAGATCGATTCGTTTTCGAACTCTGCGATTGTGTTTTATGACAGCTTTTTTCAAGTGACATCATCCCGATGTAATAAACGCAGGGAAGGAGGAGGAGGAGCAGCAGGAGGAGGAGGAGCAGGAGGAGAAGGAGGAGGAAAAAAAAAGAAGAAAATGAAGAAAAGAGAAGATAGAGAGATGATGATGATGATGATGATGATGATGAGAGATGAATAAAAACGGAGATGAAGAAGAAGAGAGAGAGAGGAAGAAGAGGAAGAAACAGAGGAGGAGGAATAAGAGCAGAAGGACGGAAAGAAGGGGATAAGAGGTGGAGGAGCAAGAGAAGAAGAAGAAGAAGAAGAAGAAGAAGAAGAAGAAGAAGAAGAAGAAGAAGAGAAAAGAGGAGGAAAGAAATATAAGTCGAAAGAAAAAAACAAAAAAAGAAGAAAAAAGCATCAAAACAAGGGGAGGACGAGGAAGAAGAGGACGAAAGAAGAAAGAAAGAAAGAAAGAAAGAAAGAAGAAGAAGAAGAAGAAGAAGAAGAAGAAGAAGAAGAAGAAGAAGAAGAAGAAGATGAAGAAGAAGAGAAAGAGAGAAAGAAAGAAAGAAGGAAGGAAGAAAGGAAAAAGAAAGAAAGAAAGAAAGAATGAAGATGAAGAAGAAAATGAAAGAGAGAAAGAAAGAAAGAAAGAAAGAAGAAGAAGATGAAAGAGAGAAAGAAAGAAAGAAAGAAGATGAAGAAGAAGATGAAAGAGAGAAAAAAAGATAGAAAGAAGATGAAGAAAAAGATGAAAGAGAGAAGGAAAGAAAGAAGACGAAGAACTGAAAAGAAAAAGGAGAAGGAAAAGAGGAAGCGGATGAATAATCATATCAAGGAGACGACGACGAGAACGAAACACAAACAGTCCGACACATCTTTTCTACATTAGCTGTTGGCAAATCGGACCGAAACACAAAACAATAGGACCGTTGCTTCCTTAATCAGCTAACAGAGCAACTGACCTGATTGGGGCTGTCATCTCATCGATGCTACTGATAATTAAGAAGCAGATCAATCATGTGCATCCATTAGCCTAGATGAATGAACTTTAGCGTTGAGAGAGAGAAGAGAGAGAAGAGAGGAGAGGAGAGAGAGAGAGAGAGAGAGAGAGAGAGAGAGAGAGAGAGGTCACACTGCCTCGTAGGTACGTGCAGGATAAATTGTTTGTCTCCATAGCTCTGCCATTGTGTGTCATGATAAGCCTTTCTGTGTTCATTATTGCTGGGTTTATGGTCGTGGTCAAATGAATATGAACACACACACACACACACACACACACACACACACACACACACACACACACACACACACACACACCACACCCGCACGCACGCACGCACGACACACACACATACATACATATACACACAGTGTCTGTTTTGTCTGTCTGTCTGCCTGTGGGAAGCTTCTTCGGGCTGGCAATTGAATTGTCATCTGTTGGTCTGTCTGTCTGTCTGTCTGTTTGTCTGTCTATATTGCCTCTGTGTGTGTGTGTGTGTGTGTGTGTGTGTGTGTGTGTGTGTGTGTGTGTGCGTGCATGCCTACGTGCGTGCGTGCGTGCGTGCGTGCGTGCGTGCGTGTGTGTGTGTATGTACGTGTGTGTGTGTGTGTGTGTGTGTGTGTGTGTGTGTGTGTGTGTGTGTGTGTGTGTGATATGCGTAATGTACACTTGTTGACGAGCTTAGTCGTGAGGATAAGCGAGATCGATATCATAATTCAATTCATGTGATCTGTATTTGTTGGTTGGAATTGTAGTAGGCGTGCAGTCGTCAGCATACCAGCTTTCCCTCCTCCTCTCTCCCCCCCCCCCCACCTCCACCGCACTCAGCCCCCTCCCCTCTTCGCCTGACCCCCTCCATTCAAAACCTCCATCCTCCCCTCTCCTGCCCCATCTCTCTTACCTCGCCCATCCCTCACTCCCCGACACCCGTAGCACCCCACACCGCCCCCCCCTCTCCCCCCCCCCCCCCCCCCCCCCCTCCACAACCTACCAACCGTCATCCCACTACAACCACGCTTCTCTGCAGCAAGAAAGGGCATTCAGAAGAGCACAGACCACTGCCAAAAGTCAAACAGATCCCGGATCCGTGCCTCGATCCGGATCCGCATCACAGATCATCATTAAAACTTGAACAGATTCGTTCGTCTTTGAGCCACATGCCATCTTTCCAGAACATCTTGTTGGAATCGGTCGGTTGTTTCTCAACATGCAGACAGATAGATAAACAAGCCAATAACACAGGGGAGGATGAAAAGTGATTCTCCTTAGCGAAGAAGACGATGACAAAATTCGCTTTGGCGTTGACTATCACGTAGTTTTTTTTTTTTTTTTTTAAACTGAGCCATTTACCCCCATTGAAAAAAAAAAACACGAAAAAAGAAAGAAAGAAAGAAAGAAAGAAACAAAAAAACCCACATGAAGTACTTAATCCTGACACATGTACTTAGACAGTACCCGAACTCCAAGGGGCCTGTGTTTTTTTTGTTTTTGTTTTTTTTTCATTTTTTTAAAAAACCGATAACGACATGAACAGACACGCACCGCACCTGTGACCTTGTTCTTCTCAACAGTGGGTGAGGCGAGATTGCTAGAACAACTCCCACGTCTGATGACTACTGATATTGACAGACCTGTTTACCGACCGCCCGTAGCAACATTTCACAAGCCATAGGCAATTTCTGTTTGTTTTTTTTTTTTTTTTTTTGCCCTTGTTTGTTCCTAACGTGAACTGGTTCTCTGTAGATACGAAAATTTATATTGTGTGACAGCTGCCACAGGGGATGAAAAAGTCAGAAACAGATGTGTTTTACATTTTAAAAGGACGGAGGAAAAAAGAAGAAGAAGAAGAAGAAGAATACTGGTTTCAGCCTGTCAGGCGGTGTGTGTGTGTGTGTGTGTGTGTGTGTGTGTGTGTGTGTGTGTGTGTGTGTGCGTGCGTACATATATATGTGTGTGTGTGTGTGTGTGTGTGTGAGTGCATGCGTGCGTGCATGTGTGCGTGCGTGTGCGTGCGTGCGTGCATGCGTGCATACGTGTGTGTGTGCGTGCATGCGTGCATGTGTGTGTGTGTGTGCGTGTGTGTGTGCGTGCATGCGTGCATATGTGTGTGCGTGTGTGCGTGCGTGTGTGTGTGTGTGTGTATGTGTGTGTGTGTGTGTGTGTGTGTGTGTGTGTGTGTGTGTGTGTGTGTGTGTGTTTACCATTCTCTCTCCACCTCCAGCCTCCATGTCACTAAGGATTATTACCTCCCGGTTTGCCATATTATTATTATTAGTTTTTTTTTTTTTTTTTTTTGTTTGGGGTGGGTTGCCTCGCCCTCTCAAAACGCAGATACTCATATCTGCACTCGACAACAAAGTACTCAGTGCACGGACGCACGAAGTATGCAGTGGGTAACAGAAGGGTGTTAGTCACCACAATAAAAGCTTATGAACAGAGCACGTACGTGCGTGCAAAAGGCTTTCTGATATTAAAAGAAAAAGTACTAATAAGAATGATGTGCTTCGTTGACCTTGGTGGCCTAGGTAACAGACACACAGACGTTAACCCAACAACAACAACCAACAACAACAACGAACAAACCAACAACAAGGTTTTTTTTTTTTTTTTTTTTTTTTTTTAAAGGGATAACATTACAGACATGAAATATCAAGACAAAGAATTAAAGCAGCCAAGAAATACACATACACACAGAAAGACGCTCGCGCGTGCACACACATACACACCACACTCACACACACACACACACACACACACACACACACACACACACACACACACACGTACAAGCGCGCGAGCACGCACACACGCACACACACACACACACACACACACACACACACACCACACACACACACACACACACACATGTACGCGCACACACAAACACACACACACACACACACATTCACACACACAAACGTGCGCGCGCGCGTACGCGCACGCACGCATACAGAGAGAGAGAGAGAGAGAGAGAGAGAGAGAGAGAGAGAGAGAGAGAGAGGTGCAC
Source organism: Conus canariensis (assembly GCA_033310375.1). Lineage (NCBI taxonomy): Eukaryota > Metazoa > Mollusca > Gastropoda > Neogastropoda > Conidae > Conus > Conus canariensis. The sequence goes on along the minus strand of CM065733.1, from coordinate 34,705,948 downwards.
AGGAGAGGTCGGGGAGAGTGCGGAGGAGAAGAATAAGGCTGAGAACTTTCTGACCAAGTTGTTAGCTGTGTGGTGGTTACCCTTTCTCAATTAAAGCAAGTAACAGATTTCAGATTTAGCCAACGGGGGAGTTTTACACATCACCCAGTGCCAGGTAAGCACACACTAGTTCCATTAGAAGTGTACATCTTGCAAATTGTAGTCTAGCTAACAAATTCGATCGGCTTCTGTCCGTTAATAAAGTCATTTTTTGTGTGGATACCAACAAAACAAACGGCGTCTGTAAGGGGTGAGAGATCAGAAAAAGGAAATTAGGGTGTAATTACGTCCTGCTATCAGTCTATTAGTGCACGAACTGAGCGAGATACACGTTTGGATGAATCTTTCTACAGTAATATTGTACTTAAACTCACACTCACGCACCCCCCCCCCCACCACAC
>CM065733.1:34698008-34700508 GCA_033310375.1 Conus canariensis | reverse complement strand
GTTATCAGGAATGCTATCCTGAAATAGGAATTTCATTTCGAAATCAGTCATTGCATTTTGATGACATTATGCTTAAAGTCTCGTAGAATCATTAACTTCACTTTTAGCAGAAAGTCTAGCATGGTTAATGTTATTGTCACAGACAGGTTAATGTCCTCTGGAAATAGCCTATGGTGATCTCTGGTTTTGAACTGCATTGTCTAGCTCATGTAAGTTGCTGAATTGATTTGCATATTTGCAACGCCGAAACCTGCCGTTTAAGAACTCGCATGTGTGAAAAAAGTTAGTGAATGTAATCGTACAGTTTTGGCTCGCACGCGCGCGCTCGTGAGTGAGTGAGTGAGTGAGTGAGTGAGTGAGTGAGTGAGTGAGTGAGTGAGTGAGTGTGTGTGTGTGTGTGTGTGTGTGTGTGTGTGTGTGTGTGTGTGTGTGTGTGTTCATGTATGCGCACATGCGCGCGCGCGCGCGCGCGCGTGTGTGTGTGTGTGTGTTATGTGTGTGCGTGTGGTATGTATGTGTGTGTTTGTGCGTGTGTGTGTGTGCGTGTGTGTGTGTGTGTGTGTGTGTGTGTGTGTGTGTGTGTGTGTGTGTGTGCGCGTGCGAGCATTGGCATTTTCTCAGTGAGTGAGTGTCATGAAAAATAAGCATTAAGATGTTGGCAGTCATCCCTATGCGAGAGGATGTCACTGAATCGTGACGACCGTAAATAGGTGATTAATACTTTCAGCTTTATTTTCAATATGATAAAAGTGACATCTTCTTTAGCATTAATGACAGTAATAATAATGATAATAGTAATTGTGAAAATAATAATAATGATGATGATGATAGTAATAATAATAATAATAAAAATAACAACAATGGTACTTTTAGAAAGAGAGGGGGTTAGTTACCGCCAAGGACACAGACAAACAGATTACAGGACTAGACACAATGTATTTCGACCTCTTGGGTCTTCTTCAGACGAAAATAAATAACATTTAGGACAGTGACAACAAGAACATGTAGCCACTTAGCTTCGCTTCTCCTGTTCGGACGAACAGGAGAAGTGAAGCTAAGTGGCTACATGTTCTTCTTGTCACTGTCCTATAAATGTAATTTGTTTTCGCCTGAAGAAGACCCAAGAGGTCGAAATGCATTGTGTCTAGTCCTGTACTCTGTCTGTGTCCTTGGAGGTAACTAACCCCCTCTCTTTCCAAATTTTGCTTCATTTTCCGCCCTCAGTCACTCCGTTTTGAAATTAAACAACAACAATGATGATGATGATGATGATGACGACGTTAAGGAGGAGGAGGAGGAGGAGAGGAGGAGGAGGAGAAGGATTTGCATGCACCCTGTCTCTGTTGAGCTCGGGATGCTTACATACACACGCACACACACATACACACACACACACACACACACACACACACACACACACACACACACACACACACACACACACATACATATACATCCACGCTCCCCCCCACACTACATCCGCACATCACAAATACACACACACTGTAGCAGGAAAAGTACAAATGGTATGACATAAAAGTGCTAGAAGTGTGTCAGTGAATGAAAGCAAGTAAAGCATTTCGAATACACATGAGTTTTTAGCTTGGGTTGAAAACTATTGGTTTGTACACTGATGGAGGACATATTACATAACAATATATGCCAGTATGGTAATAAGTGTTTATCTATATTCCGTGAAGAATAGACCTTTAAATGTGAGATCTACCAAGCTTAGTTGAAGATAGAAATTGATAAACTTGTAAATAAAGAAGTCAAAGATAAAGGAAACATAGATTTTTTTTGCTGCCAGGTATAGCTATGTATATGAATTTAATATTCATAATTAATCAAAGAAGTGACGCGCAAAAATGTTGCAAAGGACAGTCTTCCTTTATTTTCTACAATAAGAGATCTTTACACACACACACACACACACACACACACACACACACACACACACACACACACACACACACACACTGACTGACTGACTGAAACCATTTACTGTCAGATTAACATAGTGTTGTACACACACACGCGCGCGCACACACACACACACACACACACACACACACACACACACACACACACACACACACACACACATGGGGAGAGAATGCATCGCACATTTTACACAGTGCGAAAAAGAAATAAACGCTGATGGACGGAAACTGCAGGTACAAAGGACAAGAAATTGTCATATGTATGACGTAAGATGAAGACAAAGGTGCCTCTCTCTCTCTCTCTCTCTCTCTCTCTCTCTCTCTCTCTCTCTCTCTCTCTCTCTCTGTGTGTGTGTGTGGTAACATATGTTAGAAAAGAAACCAAAAATGATTAGAAAAAAAAAAGAAAAAGAAAAACGAGTGGCTAGTCGAGACTCCGACCAATCCTGCCAGTATGCAAATCTTGCCAAGACAAAACAACTCCATGCTGCAGCTTGCTGCTGCGGCTACCAAACTTGTCCCTTAACAAATAAGCTATTGCTGTTCGTTCAAGCCAT
>CM065733.1:34688008-34690508 GCA_033310375.1 Conus canariensis | reverse complement strand
CCGTTCACTGTATTTCTCCCAGGTATCGGGTGTGTCTGTTTCAACCGCCGCTTGGGGGCGCTGGACGTCGACATCCCAGCCGACAGCGACACCTACCGCTTCATCCAGGCCGTCAGTGACGTCATGGAACTGACGCACGGAGAGAATAAGAAGCTGTTTCTGTTTCGTCACTCGCCGTCCTTCAAGAAACTGGTGCAGGCCCAGAGCTTCATCAGACAGTGAGTAGGCCAGCGGGGAATAACTATGTGAGAGACTCTGCCACATAATGGTCATTCATAAACAGAAGATTACCGACTGGTGATATAATTTCTTGTCTCATGTTACCAACTTTATTGCTTTTGACACTGATGTTTCACCATGAAGCGAAGTGAACATTTTATGGGCTGACATCATGCTGTCTTTGTGAAAAAAAAGTAGTTAAAAGACGTGGACATAGTAAAACAAAATGAAATGAAGACGAATTTGTAAAAAATAAAAGAGAAGGGCCTTGCAAAACAAAGTAAAAGAAAGTGGACTTTGTAAAATAAAGTAAAAGTGGACCTTGTGAAACAAAGAAAAAGAAAGTGGACCTTGTAAAACAAAGTAAAAGAAAGAGGGCCTTGTAAAACAAATAAAAGAAAGCGGATCTTGTAAAAGAAAGTAGAAAGAAAGCGGGCTTTGTGAAGCAAAGTAAAGGAAAGTGGACCGGGTAAATTAGAATTTAAAGAGTTAATCTTTTACACCCAAACAAAAGAAATCACGCGCCACATCATGCGCCAAGTCTCCACTCCCTATCTTCAAAGGTACCTTTACTTTCACAGTATGTCAGTTTATTTCATTTTCTTTCAAAAACTTTCTTTATTCTAGACAGTGTATATAACTACTCTCCTTCGAATCTGTACATACCTACCTGCATTCCAGTGCAGTCCAGCAGTCTAGAAGTCAAGCATCGCATGGACAATCACACAATACACTCTAGACTTGTGCCTGGGGGATCATTGAAAGAAGGCACTAACAGCCTGCAAAAAAAATTGATCACCATCATTGTTAACTTCATCGCCGATGTTTGTCTGGTTGGTAAAAGATTATTGCTAAAATCATAATTGCTGTTTTAGTATGTTTTGACACTGTGCCGAAGAAAAAGTGAGTGTAGAACAGGAAAAATGGATGGTGGAGTAGCCTTTGCCATAGGCCTAGATTGAAATTGTCTTCATGAAGGGTACATAGGCCTAGATTGAAATTATCTTCATGAAGGGTAATTTTCATCAACGAAAGGAGCCAATCACCACCATAATTATAATTTTCATGTAACATGAATGGCATTCAATGATATTCTTCTTGATTCAACTGGAACTGTGACAGTTTATTTTTGTCCCAAACAAACCTAGATATAAAGTTCTGGATTTCATGAATTATAAAGTCCGGCGGGTTTTGGTCATAACATCCACCATGGACGGGTTAGTTTAGAAAGAATCGTAGATTTAAGCACTGCTATTCTGCCGAGAGGCGTTATCTGCCTTTTCAGCCAAGTTTTATACAGTGTTTGATTTCTGCAAACTTTTCTTCAAGATTCATAATTTCATAAATGTTTTAAGTCTCATGTCAACCAGATGCCCATGATTTTAAATTTTGGTGGGTTCCATTTTACGTTCAAATGTGGCATATACTTAACAGGGGAATTTCGTTTACTATCTAGCCGTACCGCGTTTGTTTTTCCTGCTTTTAATATGAGTCCAGACACTTTTCCAAATTGTTCAATAGTGCAAATAGATTCCTCGAATGATTTACGGTATCCCTCTATCAATTGTTCAGTATCATCTGCGTACTGTGATATCTTGCTTTCATTATTGGTTACTTGAATTCCCTTTATACCTTGATTTTGTCTTGTCATATTTGCCCAAATCTCAACACACATAACAAGCAAATATTGGGAGATTGGGTCACTTTGACGGCATCCCCTTTCAATGGGGAACCACCCAGCCAATTTTCCATATAGTTGACTAAATATTTGTATAAAATGTTTGTATCCATTCACAGAAGCTTAGACCAAAGCCAAAGGTATGTAATACCTGAAACATGAAACCATAACTTATCACTGTCAAACGCTTTTTCAAAATCCAGACAAAGAAATAAACCTGCTTTTGTTTGTTTGTTTCTTAAATCAAGTATGTCATAGATAAAACGAATATTATCTCCCAAATACCTGCTGGGAATAAAACCAGTCTGATCCTCATTAACAATAGAAGGAAATACATGTTTTAGTCCGTTAGCTATACAAGTAGATCCTATTTTGTACACAATATTCAAAAGACACATGGGTCTCCAGTTTTTCATCAGGTCTCTAGGTTTGTCGCCCTTTGGAATGCATACAATAATACCTTCATTTTGTGTTGACGAGAGTTCCTTTTTTATCATATCCATCATTGATCGCTCTCACAACGTATGGACCAAGTTGCAGACAGAAAAATTGGATAAACTCTGCTGTGAAACCATCACTCCCAGGAATTTTGCCCTCCAAAGA
>CM065733.1:34650508-34683008 GCA_033310375.1 Conus canariensis | reverse complement strand
ACACACTGAACTTCCCCTGTGAACAGACGGCGCTGGGTTTACATCACGACTGGGCGGGGAAGACCGACAGGTTCGTCAAGGAACCCGACCGATTCGAACCCAAGCGCTGGCTACGCGGCAACACGTCTCCGCTGGGCGACGTGCACCCCTTCATCCTGATGCCGTTTGGGTTCGGAACTCGGTCCTGCGTCGGTCGTCGCTTCGCGGAGCAAGAATATTCTCTGGCTTTGATCAAGGTATTGCGCATCCTGTCAGCGCGAATAGAGAATATAGCTGTATTGTAGTGTTAGTTGCAAAGTGAGACGACTGCAGGCGGAAATTTAAACAAATCTTAAAACGTTTCTGTAATAAGTCACGCCAAACACGAACAAGTAAATGATGAAACAAAACACTGCGCGTTTCGACCTCTGAAGTCTTCTTTAGGCAAGAGAAACAACACTCAGGACAACGAAAATAAAGAAAGAGAAATCACTTATCGGGTCAGATTCGGCGCAAGATTATCTGGACAGATTCAACGCCCATCTTGCACCGAATTTGACCAGATAAGTGGCTGCTCTTTCTTCATTTTCGTTGTCCTGAGTGTTGTTTATCTTGCCTGAAGAAGACCTAAGAGGTCGAAGCGCGTCGTGTTTTGTCTTGTGATTCGTTTGTTCATGTTGATGGATCTATTACATAAACTTTTTGAGATTTGTATTCTATTGTGTTGTATTGTACTGTATTGTGTTGTATTGTGTTTTGTTGTGTTGTATTGTGTAACCTTGCGTTGTTTTGTGTTGTCATGAATTCTATCGGATTGTGTCATATCGCTTTGCATCATAATGTCTTGCAGTGCATTGCATTGAACTGTACAAAGTTGTTGTAATAGGTATTATGTTGTATTGTGTAGTATCGCACTGCATCTTACTGAATTCTATTGCATTGCTTTTCACTGTATTTCATTTTATTGTTGTGCATCGTACTGCATTCCATTGCCTAGTATTGTACTAAATAGAAGTGCATTTTGTTGTGCGGTACATTTTTTTTCATCATGATCACTGTGGATTATGAATATGAGATGCTATAGATCTCCATCCATTTGGCCACAGATTACACGACAGGACTACTAACTAGGCTTCATATCATCGTCAGATGTCACCCATCAACCACCTCCGAGAAAGACAGACACCTGCAGTGTTAGAAAAATTTGCGCAACACGCTCAGCAACACACCCATGATGTGGATGAAGCTTGACGCTGCTTTGGTTCCAGCATTCTCTTTTTAGCATAAATACCTAACCAAATGTATGAGCCGGCCAGGACCCAAACCAAAACCAAATAAGCAAACAAACATACAAAAAAGAACCTGCACAAAACACATCAGGCCTTCGAAGGGACTTGCATCTACAACCTCCTGGCCTGTAGCTTTGCGAAGCTAACCGCTGCACCACGGTGGCCGAGGTGTAATTGTGTTGAATAAAACTTCATCATTATAACACATTCTTCTGCATGAGATTAAGACCGCTTTTCTTTTCTTGGAGATGGCACCATAGCACCGCACACACCCACACCCACACCCACACACACACACACACACACACACATTATTTCTGTCTAGTCTACGCAATTCTGTTTTTCTTCATGTATCTTCGTGGGTTCTTGTATTATCGTGGGTTCTTCTGCATGCATAATTACACCTGGAACCTCGGTTTATCGTCACAACGCAATTCTGTTTTTCTTGATGTATCTTCGTGGGTTCTTGTATTATCGCGGGTTCTTCTGCATGCATAATTACACCTGGAGCCTCGGTTTATCGTCACATCCGAAAGACTAGGATTCAGAACACCACTAAGCTCAGCTCGTATTCTTTAGTATCTACCAAGAGCCAGCGCTGTGCGATTTGTAACTCTTCCGTAGTTTCACAGAACGATCGAAATCCACGTTAGTCATGATGCAGCTTGCGACCCGCGAAATTCATGATTAAAGCGATTCAGCACGTTAACACATACTAAAACAAACAAACAAACAAACAAACCCACACTATATCAGTCCAAATGTGCTGTGGTCGAGTGGTTAGAATGCACGCATGGTATGCCAAAGTTCACATGTTCGAATCCCAAGCGACTTTCTCTCTTTCTCTCTCTCTCTCTCTCTCTCTCTCTCTCTCTGGGGGAGCACTGAGTTGAATTCGCCGAGGTCAGCGGCATATCTGTTTACCTCCGACAAATAGCGAAATTAATGGGCATCGAGACTGACTATTGAACACAGCTTTTGCAGATCAGTTCCTATGGTACCATGCCCTCTGGACAGCTTGATTTCAGGGCCTGTTGTGGCTGTTTTGTGACAGTATTTGTCAATTTCATGACAAAAAGAGGAAATAATCGAGCCGCCATGAGACTGAAAACATTGAAACTTAGGACCGTGGCAGACGGTGTTACCTTTGGCTGCCTCCTGACGCTTTTGTTCTGGGGCAATTTTTTATTACAATGCGGCGATGTTGAGCTGAACCCAGGGCCGCAGAAGACCTCTCTACGACAGACCAACCTAACAAGTGGAGACCGCAGGGAGAGTGTGGACAAGCCCTCAGGACGCACGCCAACTACTTCTTCAAGAACTACACCAACCACCCAACATCCTTCGAACCTCGATCTGATGTCCATGCTCCAGTCGCTGAACACGAAATTTGATGGGATGATAGGTGACTTGAAGAACTTGAGTGATGGGTTCGCTGCGCTTCATGGAGAGTTAAGTTCTCTGAAGCAGGAAGTGACGGAGCTGCGACAGGAAAATGATTGCCTCCGCACCAGCAACGACAGCCTACAGAAGAAAATGGATTTCTTGGAGCGAAAGGTTGATGATCTGGAAGGCCGCTCAAAACGAAACAACCTGATCTTTCATGGACTTTTCCGGAGGGAAAATGAAACCCAGCAAGACTGTGAAAACCTTGTCCATGACTTGCTTGTGGACAAGCTGGATATGACTGGAGACATCCATTTCGACCGACTCCACCGCTTGAATTCAAAGGACAGTTCACCGGTCATCGCTTGCTGTACATTTTTCAAGGACAAAGCTAAGATCTTGAAGGCAAGACATAAACTTAAGGGAACACAGGTGTTTGTAGGGGAGGACTTTTCACTTAGAGTCAGAGAAGTAAGGAAGAAACTAACCCCTCACTTAAAGAAACTAAAGAGTGAGGGAAAACGTGTGGCCATGATCTTCGACCATCTTCTTATCGAGGGGAAGAAGTATGGCCTTGACGACAGTGATGGACAAAACCTAAAGGAAATAATATAGGGGGGAGGCCGCCCTACAGTGACACCGGTATCTCCAGTGTGGTGTGTGCAAAAATCCCGTGCAGAGAAGAAAGTGTGCGATGGGGACAACGACGCTGCCACAGTGAGTGAACATTCTGCCTCTGACAATGTAAACATGGGTTCTGTGGTGGCGCCGGGGTATGATTGTCTTGTAAATAGTGATGGTAACCAGCTTTCAGATTTTGTTTCTTCTGATTATAGTGAAAAGTATTGTTATGAAAGTGAAAGTGAAAAATTGGCATGTTTTCCGTCTGATGACAATTACAATGACACAGCTGTCCAGAGAACTAGGGATGATTATAATGCAGAGCAGAGACATATTCCAGAGAAAACACGTGGTGTCACAGCGGAAAACAATAGGGGGTGGTCACAAAAGAAAAAGTATAGCAGAGATGTCAGTGTTTTTATTCCTGTTTATGCCAGTGAAGGAGCAAGTGGTGTCACAGCGGATAAGAATAGGGGGTGATCACAAAAGAAAAAATGTAGCAGCGATGACAGTGTTTTTATTCCTGTTTATGCCAATGAGAGAGAGCTGTCAGTGTCGGATCATGAAAGACGTAACGAGAATTGTAACAAAAGTAAACATATTCTGCATGATAACGGAGATAAAACGAATAATACACATTCAAAATATTTTACGTTCCTGCACTGGAATATTAATGGAATTCTTTCAAAGATTCACAATAAAGATTTTCTTTCTTATTTGTCCAAATTTGACTTTATCTGTCTTGTTGAGACTTTTGTGGAAAATCTTGAATTTAATGTGTTTGCTGGTTATACTGTGTTTAGCAAACCTGCTGTTAAGTTTACTAGACAAGGCAGACGTTCAGGGGGGGTAATATGTCTGATTAAGAATGATTTTGTGCACTATGTCAGAGAACTCCAGGTAGATTGCTCAAATGCTCTTTTCTTTTTGATTGACGGGATATTGTTTGATCTTGCAGAAGATGTGTTATATGTTTGTGCGTATGTGCCTCCTGAGGGTTCACCGTATTATGCTTATTTTGATATAGACAATGGTATATGTTCTCTGGAAGAATGCCTTACTGAGTGTATGCTTGATTTGAACAATATACATGTGATTCTATCTGGAGATTTGAACAGTAGAACTGCAGATGTCTCTCAAGATATTTTTTATGAGCATGATAACTATGGTGTTGATTTAGCCAGTTGTTCCAATTTTTCGGAAAGAAAATCTTCTGACAGTATAATCAATGGCTATGGAAAATGTTTGTTGGATATGTGTACTTCACTTGGATTGTGCATATTAAATGGAATATGTCATGGGGACCTCGATGGGCACTACACTTATATATCAGAGTCAGGGTGTAGTGTGAATGACTATTTTTTGATGTCTCGAGAATTATTTTCACTTGTTCTATCGTCTTGCAGTTTATATGTATCAGAACGATTGGAATCTGACCATTTACCCGTCGAGCTTCATTTTGAATTGCCGAATTTAAACCCTGTGTTTTTGACCGCTGGAAAGGAACGTGAAGTTATTAAAAGTTTGTGTGGAAGCCTTCTTTTGAACATACTTATATCACTGCAATGCATTCAGATGAAGCATTGTCATCTCTTGACAGTGCTATTGATATGATTGATCGTGACTGCAATGAAGCCTTGAATATGTTTCTTACATGTGTTAAAACTTGCTCTTCTTGCATGGAAAAACAACTCTGTTTGAACAATGCTGATGAACAAAATGACTGGTATGACAAAGAATGTAAACTAAGTAAATCGAAAGCAAAAGGATTGCTACACACATTTCGGCAAACGAAGGATAGTTCTGATCGTGATGCTTACTGCATAGCTAGGAGAGAGTATAAGAATTTGTTAAAATTTAAAGAAAATCAGCACAATGAGCAATTGTTAGGGGCGTTAGTTGATTCCATAAGTGATCAAAGGGAGTTTTGGGAAAATGTCCGTAAAATTTCTTCAAAATGAAAGCAGCCACGTAACAATATAACAATGGATGATTGGTATAAACATTTTAAACAGTTGCTTGAAACAAATTCAGAAAACGAATTTACGTTAGTATCTAACGACAACATTGATGATAGTTTTGATGAATATGAAGATGGTGGTTCCATGAACCGCCCAATATCTAGAGAAGAAGTGTTATTGGCTATAAGAAAGTTAAAGAACGGTAAATCCGCTGGTCCGGATGAAATTATCGGCGAGTTGCTGAAAAATGCTGGTGATCGAGTAATTGACTTCTTTGTTAAAATGTTTAACACTCTGTTTGATAAGGGAGTATTCCCAGATAACTGGACAGAAACTATTATCTTACCTTTATTTAAAAAAGGTAATGTAGACGATCCCGGTAATTATAGAGGGATATCATTATGTAATACAAGCAGTAAAGTTTATAGTTCTATAGTAAATAATAGGATTCAAGAATGGATTGAGCTGCATAATATCACAGGGGAATATCAAGCGGGGTTTAAAAGGGGATACTCCACCATTGATCACATGTACACATTATTAGCTTTAATACAAAAACAGTTTTGCTTTAACCGTAAACTCTATGTCGCCTTTATTGACTTTGAGAAAGCTTTTGACTCTATAGAAAGGAATCTACTGTGGCCTATTCTGGTAAAAAATGGTATCAAAGGAAAACTCCTTCGGTGTATTCATAGCATGTATACTACAGTCAGAGCTAGAATTCGCTCGGGTGCAAAATTGACAGATTACATAAACTGTACCCGGGGGGTAAAACAAGGGGATGTTACAAGTCCAGTGCTGTTCTCTTTATTTATAAATGAATTAGCAATAGAAGTGATTAGAAATGGGAGGCATGGTGCAACATTTATGCATGATTATTTTGAACTATTTATATTACTTTTGGCAGATGACATAGCTCTTCTGTCGGAAACAATAGTTGGGCTACAGACGCAACTAAATAGTCTACATAGGGCAGCAACAGCACTCCATCTGAATGTGAATATGAATAAAAGTAATATAGTTGTATTTAGAAAAGGTGGGTACTTAGCAGCTAGTGAACATTGGACTTATAATGGAATCCTTATGCCTGTTGTTAATGTTTATAAATATTTAGGCATCTATTTTTCAACACGGTTGAGATTTACTGTTTCTTGTAAGAACCTTGCCTGCAGAGCAAAGCATGCGTTGTTATGCATATTGCAAAAATTACGTAAGTTAAAATGCAATTCTCTTGCTGTATATTTAAAACTATTTGACGCGCAGATACAACCCATTGTTCAGTATGGTGCTGAATTGTGGGGGCTAAGTAATGCTGCACACTTTTGTGAAAAAGTACATCTCTTTGCTCTGAAAAAGTTTTTAGAGTTCAGTTACAAACACCGAATGACCTTGTGTATGGTGAGACAAAGAGATACCCTGTTTACATAAATTCTGCCGTTAGGTGCATGCACTACTGGTTAAAGTTGACAAGAATGGATGAGTCAAGATTACCGCGAAAAGCATATAGAACATTATTTGAGTTAGACTCTCGTGATAAGACAAACTGGGCATCTGACATTCGCTGTAAGTTATACATGTTTGGTTTTGGTTATGTGTGGTTAAACCAAGGTGTTGAGGGAGTGGAACAGTTTATTGCTGACTTTAAAGAAAGACTTGTACTTTGCAGATGGCAAGAATGGGATTTTCATGTCAAGAATAGTGACAGATTTAGTGTATATAAGACTTTTTGCACAATAGCAATAGATAAAATGCATTTAACGTTAAATCTAGACAGACATATCAAGATTATTACAACAAGATTCAGACTGGGTATTTCAGATATTCCTGTACATAGATGTCGATACAAACAACATACCCCTGTTGATTTGATTTGTCCATTGTGTAAAGAAGAGAAAGAAGATGAAGTGCATTTTGTTCTGTGCTGTCCTTCACTAAACGAAATAAGAGAACGTTATATACATTTGAAATACTACAGATTTCGAAGTCTTTTCAGATTAAGCTTACTTCTAGCTTCCAATAATGAATGAACAACTAGAAATCTGTCCATTTACCTATACAAAGCATTTAAGTTAAGATCTGTTCTTGTTTCTTAATGTAGAGCATTGAATCAGTTTTTGAACGTGTAAAATATCGAATGATTTTCAGATGCACCCCTTCACGAGGGGCAATGGCCTATTTGTGAATAAAATATCCGTATCCGTATCTCTCTCTCTCTCTCCTCTCTCTCTCTCTCTCTCTCTCTCTCTCTCTCTCTCTCTCTCTTTTAAAACTACTAATTCCCTGTAAACGCATGTGTACTGTCACCAACATTTTCCCAATAGATAAACAGCTAGTTCTTACCAGTCGTATAATTATGGTTGACTTCTGTCCTAATCATTACTGGTTGTTTCTTCGTGTTCCAGATCTTACAGAAGTTCCGTGTGGAGTATGCCCACACCGAGGACTTGTGGTACGAGATGTGTGTCGTCAACAAACCCATGACCCCTCTCAGGTTCCGGTTCGTACCCCGGAAGTGACGTTCTTCCCATGCATGCCTCAAAGACGCACGTCACCAAGCTAAAAAAAAAAAAAAGGAAAAAAAAAGAGAGACAAAAAAGCTCTTCAGTGCCTTGCCCCCCCAGCCCGGACTGTAGCTCTGCAACATGGACAGCCAGCCACAGTCGTGCAACTGTCGGCTGTTGGACAGCAAGCTATTGGAGAGTGAGAACTGAGATCAAGATGCCTGCCAAATACAGGTTGTTATTGTTTATAGTGTTTTGCGAAAAAAAAAAAAGACATAAAATTAAGAAAAAAAACAACAACAACGAAAATTTGAGCAACAACCACAAAAAAAAGAGATAAAAATGAGATGAAAATAATGGCGATACTTATTTAGGAAGAACTTTCTTTCGGACCTATACCTTAGCAAGATTCACCTAAGACTGAACTAGATTTTAAACAGAAAGCACCTCACTCAAACATCGAGTTGTTCAACTTTCTCTTTCATCTCCGTCTCTCACAAGGCTTGCTAGGGATAAAAGTAAAAATCACAAAAGAACACAATGAACTCGGGAACTTCCACAAAGTGGGGCGAGAACACACAACCACATATTGCACAGCATGTTTCAGTTCGTAGCTGTGTATTTCTGTTCTAGAAATGTCCACAAGAACCCTTCTTTCTCTACGTTTTATAGGTTTACGTTATCCGAATGGATTCGTTATGCGAATCACGTTCTCGGCGGGATTTCAGGAATGTATATATTGATGTAGGTGTCGGGCGTCGCCAATTTCTGAACACTTCTCACGAGTGATACAGGTCAGACTGTCAATTCACCACATGGTGGAACTATGGCGGCTCCATTTCCTGTTTGTGTCGGAAGTGATGCCATGCTGTCTGTGGGTTTTGTGACATGTTGGCAGCTGGTATAGAGAAACGGTTTTCGGGTATGTTCTGAGACGAAATAGTCTTTGATGTAAACTCATTACCGTTTTTGTTGTGTCTACTACGAGCAATGCTTTCTAATATACAGTGTCCAGTGACAATAATTTGTTTTGTTCATTAGTTAGCTTTGGGCGCCTGAAAAATGGTTTGCTTGTCTGTAAGAGAGAGAGAGAGAGAGAGAGAGAGAGAGAGAGAGAGAGAGAGAGAGAGAGGAGAGAGAGAGGGGGATTTACCATTGAAAATCTGCACACATTGAAAACACTTGTTGAAAGGATTCAATTTTAAAAGGAAGGCACAAATGGACAGTCATTTTGATCACGTATTATTTTTACCTGGATCGGTTTCTTCTGCCTGTTTCTTTAAAGTGTGATGCTCTGGACCATGGATAGTTTTATTTTACTCTGTGTGTGTGTGTGTGTGTGTGTGTGTGTGTGTGTGTGTGTGTGTGTGTGTGTGTGTGTTTGTGTGTGTCTTTAAGTTCTAGAATTTTACAGAGACGAAGAGATGCAGACAGTGACTTTTAATATTTCAGAACCACAACACGATCTTCATCTCCATACACTGAGTAGCTAAGGATGAAATCCAAAAAGCAACTTTTGTTCATTGGCTCAAACGTATTTAAGTTTGTACGGATTAAAAAAACTGACATGATGGAAGAGTATGGTCTGCTTGTATATGGGCAGAAATGGTGTGAAATAGAATGAGAAAAAAAAAATCCTCAAAAATACTCAGTGTCAATGTTAACCAGCTGATTCACCAAACAGCTGTTGAATAAAAAAAAAAACAATGAGCGCTTACCACAATGAAATGCGATAAAATCACTTACGACAATTTCATATGGATTTCATTCTGTTTTATTCCTCCATTTATAATGACATGTTTGATATCCTCTCTGAATCAATTTGTGTGTCTGTTTACTTTCTCTGTTTAATGTCTTAACTAATCATTATAATGTTAATGTTTTTAGCAACATCACCAATGGATTATCGAAGATTCCTGTTTTGAAAGAATCTCCCCAGTGTTAAAAGTAGTCATAAAAAAAATGTATTTACTCCGAAACAGATGAACGTTTGTTTAATCCCCGAGTATCTTGATCTTTGTTTTGACGCATGTGTGTGCGTGTGTGCGTGCGTGCGTGCGTGCGTGTGTGCGTGCATGTGTGTTGTGTGTGTGTGTGTGTGTGTGTGTGTGTGTGTGTGTGTGTGTGTGGGCGGGGATTGGGAGGGGGTGCTTACGCACATCAAAAAAGAGAGTCTGAATAGTAGAGCGAGAGAGCACATTTCATTGATACAACTTTTCGTATTGTATTTGTTTGGTCATTTATTTGTTTACGCTCGGCAGGTGTAGCTTAAACCTTTATTGACTGACGGTCAGATCAGGGACTTCAGAATACTGTTGCTGTGCAATATGCAATGTTTCGTCGGCTGCAATAGCGAGATGTATTATGTCAGAGCAGTGCGGGCATTGGCACTCACCTGCCTTCCTGTTAACGTTTGTTTGTTTGTTTGTTTTTTTATGATTATCTTTTTTTCTTGTTGTAACTGTTGTTGTGTTCTCTATAAAAGTAGATATTTCATTTGGATTGTGCTTCTTTAACATTTCTTTTAAAAGGTTATGTGTCACATTGTTGTTTTCTGTTGTTTGTTGTTGTTGCTGCTGTTACGTATTTTTCTTAAGCTGTACAATCATTTAGTGCTGCTTTCATGATAATTGTGTATTGTTTGGTTATGTTGTTGTTGTTGTTGTTGTTGTTATTCCTGTTGTTCTTGTTGCTGCTGCTTGTGGTGTTGTTAGATAGTTTGTCAGCGATGTCCAGTAATGCACACTGTTCTGCTTTCACATTTTAGGGAACTTTTTAAAAATTCCCTTTGAGCATCTTACATAGAAAATGAACATAACAACAGCAATCGCATTATTAACAAACAAAGAAACAAATGAACAAAAAAACCCAACAAATCCATCATGCAACATTAAAGTACGATCTGATTCGCATTTTGACTGAGATAATTTACATCAAATGTGTCTTATTTTATACTTTCTTAACGTTTTTCATAAATATCTTCTTTGTTTTATTTGTTTGTTTGTGTGTTTCTTTGTTTTTTTGTTTTGTTTGTTTTTTCTTTTTTACAAGATATCTGAATTGTGGAACTCAACATACAACCAGAACTCTTAAAAGTTGTCCTTTGTTTGACATTTCTTTTTATTGTTTGTTACATTGTTGTTCTTTGTTTTTGCACTGGCAGTACAGTCTTTTGCTGTGTTTCTTTCATATGACTTTTCATCATGTGCTCTCATGGCTGCATACATTGTCAAAATTGACAGCCACGAAAGGGTTCCGCGTGGTCGGCTGGGCTTTAATTTCACTGAAACTAAATCTGCTAAAAATGTCAGCAATAGAGGGGTTTGGATTCTGCCATTCTCATATCGCCTTTTGTCGTGTTACATTCTTGCTGATTATTTCATCGGTGTGGTAAGGTAATCTGCACAGTGTTTCCTAAACTTTTTAGTTAACCCTTTCTTACATGAAACAAATCTTAAATATTAGTGTTAGCGCACCATCAAAAAAAACAAAACAAAACGACAGCAACAACAACAACAACAACAACAACAACAAAACGTGAACAAACGAATCACAAGACAAAACACGACGCGTTTGGACCTCCCAGGTCTTCTTCAGGCAAGATACAAAACAATCAGGACAACGAAAATGAACGAGCAATCACTTATCTTCATCCATTTCTTACATTGTTTGTTTTTGTTGCGGTTTGTCTAAGGTGTTTGTAGTAAAAGGTTTTATCGCTTTTGGTCTTTTTTTTTTTTTTTTTTTTTTTTTTTTACAGAATTATTCTTTTATCTTATATTGTTGTGCATTGTACTCAGGTAATAGGGTAATTGGCATAGTGGGTTTTTTTTTCAGAATTTGTTTTAATCATTTGTCGCACCGTTATTGTCGTTTGTTCTTGTTAGGTAGTTTGTCTGAAGTGTGAGCAGATAGCTGGGTTTGTTTTGTCTTGAAGAAACATAAAATAAGGCCAAAGGACGGACCCATTGAAGTTGGGTAAAGATACAGCTCCAAAGACACATTCACGATCTTTCCGTTTGTTTGTTTGTTTGTTCGTTTGTCTGTCAGCAAGACGACGGTGAAAACCACACAACCGATTTTAACATAACTTGATGGAAAAATGAAATGAAGCCCAAGCGCGAACTCAGTAGATATTGGTGCTTTTCAGGATCAGAGGACGGATCCAGGATTGGTTTCACGTTGGGGAAGGTCTGCGCTTTACTGAGTGGTCTTCCAGTTATACATAAACGCGTTCTATCTGTCAACTTGTGTGTGTGTGTCTGTCTGTCTATGTCCTCTTTGTCTTCGCAGTCTGCAGCGTTATTTGTTGCTTATACAAATCCACAGTTTTCGTCTGATCCTTTCTCCAAATTTATGGGCAGATCCAAAGTAAATCGCTGTGAGCTAGAAAGTCACAATTTAATGCGACCCTGAGGCAAAGCGAAGCGATGATGGGATTTGAAGAGAGTCAAACACGCTTCGCCTTTAATGTTGGTAGAGAGTCAAACCACCTTGCTTTCTGTTCGTCAGAATGGTTAAGTGTGGAGAGCGTTAAACTGACGATCTCGAAGTCCCATAATCGATCCCGGGTTTCAGATAATTTTGATTGTCCATTTGGTTTTTCTTTCAAGGGATTCAAAGCAGATTTATGGCATAAAGGGCAAGGCAAAGGGAGGCAGAGTGAGGAAGGAGGGTGAGAGGAGGACTGGGTGGGGGGAGGAGGAGATAGGAAGGAAGACGGATGAAATGGAGGAGTTGGGGAGCTGGGAAGGGGATTAGTTAGTTAGTAAGATAATGTTACTTATAGCCCAGCCGACCGCAAAGGGCCACATCAGGGCTGTCACCACGTTAAAATCAACTCACAAGTCATTCATTCACACAATTCTTTAAAATACATCGAAAAACCATCCGAAAGTTTGTTAAAAATCTTTCCACTGTAAAAACTCAGATCCGATGAAAAATGTTAATCTCTTTCAAGAACTCAAAGATGGCATCAGGTGGGACATCTCTGAACAAGGTTTTCATGGAATCCGCCGTAAAATGTTTGTGTCTCACATCGTGCAAGTCCCAACACTCTAAAAGAATATGTTTCATTGTGAGTGGCACATGACATGGAATGCACCACGGAGCTTCTTCACTCTTTAAAAGGTACGAATGGGTAAAATACGAATGGCCGGTGTGCAGCCGGCACAGAACTGTTTCTTCTTTACGACCACCAGACGCAGATGGGAGGAACTCCTTAAGGTTTGGACGGATCTGAAAGAGTTTGTTATCCGTCTGTGTATTCCAATCCTCCTGCCAGAGGTCTCCCACATAATCGTTAATTTTGGGTTTCAGATCTGAGCAGGGGATATATATGTTGGACAATTTCTCTCTTGTGGCATTCTTGGCTAAACGATCAACCATTTCGTTCCCTCCAATGCCAACATGACCAGGAATCCAAGCCAAAATAATGTTGTAACCATCCGCTTTCAACTTGGTCAAAAGTTCAAAAAAGTGTAAAAGTTCTGGGTGCTGAAGGTTGCGGCCAGCTATGGCCTCCAAAGATGACAGTGAATCTGACAGAACCAGAAAGTCCCTCTTCTTAGATTGTGAGATTATCTTCAATGCCAGAACCAGAGCAGTAAGTTCAGCGGAATAGACAGAAGCATCTGGAGGTATATGTTCTAACAGTATCTGAGAAGGAGCCCCAGGGCAGTAGGCTGCACAGGCCACTCCATCCTCAGACTTGGAACCGTCAGTGAAAATTTTCTGATAAGATGGAAATTTTGAACAGAGGTCAGAATACAATGCCTTGTATGCCAGAGAGCTGGTAGACTCTTTACGAAAAGCTGCAAGATCAAAACAAATCTCTGGTGTGAAAAAGGTCCACGGAGGCTCATCTGGAAACTTGGAAAAATCGGACACAACTCCTAAGTCTAGACCTGCATTCCGCACGTGAGGCTGCATACGAAGACCAAACGGCGGAATACAGTTAGGGTTGTTTTCAAATTTACTTTGGAACGGAGGGTCAAAAACACAGTCATAGGCAGGGTTTTCTGGTTCCGAGAACAGTCTGATATAATAATTCAGAGACAGTTTCAGCCTGCGGTTGGACAGTGAGGGTTCACCTGCCTCTGCATACAGGCTGTACACAGGGGTGGTGCGGAATGCTCCAAGACAGAGACGAAGCCCTTGATGGTGGATAGGGTCCAAGAGTTTAAGGTAAGACGGTCTTGCAGAGCCGTACACAGCACAACCATAGTCCAGTTTGGAACGGACCAAGGCTCTGTAGAGGTGCAGTAAAGTTTTCTTATCAGCGCCCCAGTCAGTGTGTGCTACAACCCGCAGAATATTCAAAGCTTTCTGGCAAGAAGTTCTGAGGTTTTTAATGTGGCTGAGAAAGTTGAGTTTCTGGTCAAAAATAACTCCTAAAAATTTGGCCTCATTGACAGCTGGAATGGGAGATTTCCCTATTTGAATTACAGGATCTGGAAAAAACTGACGGAAATTATGGAAGTGAAGGGGGGGGGGGGGGGGGGGGGAGAAGGAGAAAAAAAAATGGGGGGAGGTGTAGACAGTGGAGACGGGGAGTGGGAGAAGGGGAAGGAGGGGGTACGTATGCGGAGGAAAGGGGAAGGGGGGTAGGGGCACAGAAGAAGAGGAGGTGGTGGACGGGGGTACGGGAGGACAGGGAAGAGTCGAGGTTTGGAGGGAGAATGCGAAAGGATATGGGGGGGGGGGGGGGGGGGGGGAGGGGGAGGAGGGGGGCTAGTATACAATATTATTGTTGGTAATTCGCTGAGTGCAACTTTATATATTATCAAAATACTGTTTGTTGCATTTGTTGTTTTGTTGTTGTTGTTGTTGTGTTGTTGTTGTTTGTTGTTGTGTTGTTGCTGTTGTTGTTGTTGTTATTGTTGTCATGTTTTCAAAGTTTGTTCAATGTGTAAGGCACTCAAAGTCTGACCAGCGCGTTTGGGCTAATGCGCAGGTCAGACATCTGCTGAGCTGAGTCGTAGCGACGAGACCCTCTTCTTTAATTCTCTCATCTTAGTTGTTAATTCATTTATCCATCAGCTTAAAATCATGCGTAGTGTGGTCTCAAAACTTAGCAGATGTGGTGTAGCGTATATGGACTCGTCCGCACGCAGTGACGCCTCCTTGATGAAACTGAAACTGAAAGCGGTCTAGACATGTTGGGTATTGCATTTTCAGCATCATCCCCCCCCCCCTCCCGATCATTTGTTATATTGTTGACCATGGTGTTGTATTGTTCGTGCAGTACAAACGTTTGCTGTTACACGACTTTTATTAAGTTGCGTTGTGGCTGTTGGTGGCGTTGCTAGAAATGTCCGGGCAGAACATTCTTTTGCACACCACTGCTTTCACATTAACTGGTGTACTTGTTATGCCATCGTTTATTGCATGATTTGTTTGGACAGCACGATCGTTTGAAGACTGCACTGGTTCTTCATCAACTTGTTAATAATGATACAACTGCTTAAAAATGCTCAGTTGAGTACTTGGTATTTTTGTTGCATGTGTTGTGCTAGTATTTGTTGTTGTTGTTGTTGTTTTATACACTGTTGTTTTCCTAATCTAGATTTTTGATATTTTCCTTTCGTTGTTTATTATTCTGGTTGTCGTTCGGCTTGTTGTTTGTGTGCAGAATATTTTCTACGTTCCAGGTACTGAGATTTTTCTGTTGTTGTTGCTGTTATTTTGGTTGTTGCTCGCCTTAATGCTGTTATTATGTAGTCTTCCTATTACATTTTGGATTTTGATATACGATATTGTCCTTATTATAGTGTTGTTTGATGCTTGTCTTGTTGATCTGTAAGCCGTTTTTACGCTGCAGGTTTTGAGACATTCTTTTGAATAATTGTTGTTCTCGTTGTTGTTTTGTAGTGTTGTTCTTATACTCCAGGTTTTCTGTTGTGTCATTTTCATCAACGTCGACATAGTCTTCGCTTTTAGTGAGGAGACTTGTTTCATTTGAGGCTGTCGTCGCTTCTCAAATAATCTGTCTCTCGAATAATAACTAGCACATCTTTTGTGTTACTCACTATACGTCACTGATATGTGTAGATAGGAGAAGAATAAGTGACACACTTGTTGAAAAAGTGAGGGGTTAGAAATGGGAAATGAATCAACAGCTGTGCCTTTCCTGCTTTCTGTCCCGTCCTGGCCACAGATTTCCGTTCATACCGGTCTTTTCAGCTAACAGCTTGTGTGTGTGTGTGTGTGTGTGTGTGTGTGTGTGTGTGTGTGTGTGTGTGTGTGTGTGTGTGTGTGTGAGTGCATGCGTGCGTGTGTGCGCGTGCGTGCGTACGTGCGTGTGTGTGTGTGTGTGTGTGTGTGTGTGTGTGTGTGTGTGTGTTCATGAACGGCGGCATAGTGGGTAAAGAAGACGGAGAGGGAGGATTGGATGTTCGTGATGGAGAGGATGAACAAGGCGGGAATGAGAATGGGATTGGGGGAGGGGAGAGGGGAGCTGAGGAGGCGGTAGGATGATTTCTTTTTTCCTGTTATGTTCAGTAAAGAGATTCAAGCCTATATCCAGAAGAATGCGCAATGCATGTTATACGCTACTCTTGTTACTTTTAATTGGATTGCTGAAAGAGATGTCATTTTGCATCAGCAAAAAAATAGTCATTGAACTTATACGTTTGTTGTCGAAACTGTGTTTTTTTTTCTTTGGTGGTAAATTCAAAATAATGACAGACAAATTCATTTCAGTCCAGTTGATATTGGATCCCCCCCCCCTCCTCCCCACTCCTTTTTTTTAGTCTGTAAATAAAATACTCATTGAATCTGAATTATTGTGTGCTCTTAGCCCTTCCTTCCCTCTCTCTCCCCTTCTGTCCGTCTCTTGGGATACCTCTCTCTCCGTCTGTCTGTCTGTCTGCCCGCCTCTCTTTCTGTGTCTCTCATTCGCGATTGTGTATTCCTCTGTCAATCAACCCAGACAGAATGCTTGCTACCCATCCATTCGTCCACTTGCTATCTACCTGTGTGTGTGTGTGTGTGTGTGTGTGTGTGTGTGTGTGTGTGTGTGTGTGTGTGTGTGTGCATGTGCGTGAAAGTGAAAGTAATCTTCCCTGAAATGGTCAAAGCGCCACTTTAGAAATTGAATGGACTCATTATTCATTGTTTGAGGTGGACAGTAGTTGCTTAGAGTCACGAAACGGGTACAAGATATAAGCAAATTCTGTTTGAAAGACTGAATTTTCGGATACCTTATGTGTCTTGTGCTGGTGCACTAACACACACACAAACACACACACACACACACACACACACACACACACACACACACACACACACACACACACACAACCACACACACACACACACACAACACACACACACACAACAACAACAACAGCAACAACAAAAAACAACATAGAAACACACACACACACACACACACACACACACACACACCACACACACACACACACACTTTCAGATGCATGCTCAGATGCGTGCGTGCACGTGCACACACACACACACACACACACACACACACACACACACACACACACACACAAACAAATACTCATCCTCGCGGACATAGATATCCCTTCTCCCATGCTCCTCCTTCTGTCTGTCACTCTCTCTCTCTCTCTCTCTCTCTCTCTCTCTCTCTCTCTCTCTCTCTCTCACACACACACACACACACACACACACATATATATATATATATGTGCGCGCGCTTGCACGCGCAAAAAATGCGTGCACAAACACACACACACACACACACACACACACACACACACACACACACACACACACGCACGCAAAGTTCAGGTAAGTTCTGATCACCCTCATTTACAAATGGATTTAATTTCTAGTCGAAAAATTGCACCCCAATCTGCATACTTGGAAAACAACAACAAAACCAACAACAACCCAAGAAAACCAATACACGCGGTGCCTCAAATGCATAAATCACACAGACCATGCACTGAATGTATAAATTACACAGCCTAGGTTTTAACGCATAAGTCATGTAACGTGAGGGTTTTCCTGACTACATATTGCGTGAATGTAGGCCATTAAATCATACGCAGTGCATTGAATGATTAAGTTACCCCCAAAGCAGTGCATTGTACGTCTCCTCCATGGCTTGTTTGACCCATACACATGACACAGAGTGCGTTAAGAAAATGCAGTACAATACATCATTCTGTCCATTGTGCAACGCGTGGACTCCAGCTGTGTGCGTTATGAAAAAAACAGATTGCAAAGAAACTGGCAGTACCTGATGCCCCCCCCCCCCTCCCCCGTTCAAAACCCCAGTAGGCAACTTCCCTTGAAAAGAGACCTCCTTTCCGTCAAATGCTACGTGACCGAACTCGAACTGGCTGAAAATATGCCAAGTGGTATGTTAATTTGGATTTTTAGATTAGTTTTCATAGGAAATTCACTTTGATCTTTGGCGGAAAGAAAAAAACAGTGGAGAAAACATGTCCGAAGGCGAGTGAGTACTGAAAGATTGGGGGGCCTCTAAACTTAACCTTTGGAAAAAAAAAAAGAAAAAAGAAACGACCCGATCAGTATGCAGCCGGCAAATCAGAACAAGGACCGCTCTATAGGCTATGCATATGGGGATGGAAAATTCGAAAATTAAACACACCTGAAACTCCAACGCGAAAAGCGTCATTACTTCGACAGTGAAAAATCTCCCAAACAAAAGGAAACTTTAAGCACGTCATTGTCCGAAAACGGAACGTTCAGAAACGGAACGTCCCCAATGGAACCGGAAATATTCCAAAAGCTTATCTCCACTGAGGTTACTCTTCAAACCCAGGCCGGAAATAGTCATTCCCCAATGTGAAGACGCTAGCCATCCAAAGGAGTATAAACTGCACGTAGGTCAATGTGGAGGATATAAACATGGCCCAAACTGACCATTCCCAGAGGCCCAGCGGTGCAGAAAATGACCGGACAGGTCAGACTGCGCCACAGCCATCGTCCAAAGAGTAAGTCACCGGGCAGACTGGGATCCCGTCCAATCAACACACACAACTGAAATCAGAACAGAACAATAGCATTACGATGGGAAACCTAATGCTAGAATCGGAATTCATGGATGAATCAAGAATCGGAGCAGTAACTTACTTGGATTCTCCAGTCCACATCGTTGATGTCCGTCATAATAACCGCCGATCGGTCTAACCTACGTTGGTGTCAGAAGACCAGAGAATGGTAAAAAGGAAGAAAATGGCTGCCAGATACAGTCCACCGTCAACATTCTCATTCAAGGCGAATGACCGGGAGTCTTGACTTGAATATTTCAAACAGCTTAGGAGGACGACCGAACTTAGCAGCAGGATGGATAGGTCCGGTGTTGCTCTCCTCTAGGGTAAGCGAGCCCAAGGGAAGCAACTCTTCCAGTAACTTTCACTACATGGGGTTACTTCCCTTCGCATAATATTTAGGGGAAGAAACATTGAACCGAACGAAAAAGGTGTGATTTCGCTGATATGAAAACAGCATTAAAAAGACAGAAAGCAACCTAGACAAGAGAGAGACAGGCCACCATGAAAAAAACAACTAAACATACAGAAGTTTGATAGAAAATGAAACAGTAACCAAACTGCAAATGCATGCAAATATACAAGAAAGGAAAAAGACGGAAATCGTATAAAACGTCTGCTAACCAGAAGACGTACACAAATATTTATGGTATGCTAAAAAAAAAAAAAAAAAATAAAAAAAAAAAAAAAACCAACAACAACCCACGTCCGCGAAAAAAAAAAAAAGCTAGACATTATCAGTAGAGATTACTTTTCTGAGGTCTCCCCTTTTGGAAGCAACATTTTCTGTTTGCACGGAATATTGAAGCTATAATCACGAGGGAAAAAAAAACAAACAAACCTGAAGCATACATCAGCCTTTTGTTTTCTCTCTCCTTCTTTCTTTTAACGTGTAACTGGATATGTGTCAGTAGACACGACTGATACAGACCTACCAACTCTCTCGCGCTTATCAAATGCACTCTATGCTCCTTAAGTACTGGCAGTACTTGCTTGAACCTGCTTCAGAGTGAAACTAAGTAAGTTAAGAATTCAATTATGAAAAAAAGCATGAAGCACCGTCTGAACGTGCTTGAGAGTGAAACGAAGTACAGTTCAAAGATGGAAAAAGCACCAGACAGGCTGAAACTGCAAGCAGTCAGAGTGGAACTATTAGAGTTAATGTTCAATGACAGGAAAAAAAAAAAGAAAACACTTAACAGGCCAGAACAGCACACTGAGTGGAACTGTGCAAAGTGAATGATCTAAGAGGAGATAAACACCAACCAGACGAGAGCCCTACTAAGTCAGAGTGGCACTGTATACATTTAGTGTTCGGAGATTGGCAACAACAACACTTAGAAGACCAGAGCAGCACATGGTCTGCTTGAAATGCATTCTGTAAATGGATTATTCAAAGCTTGGGGAGGGGGGGGGGGGGGGGGGGGGGGAAGAAAACAGGAAACAAGCCAAATCTAATTTATTATTTTTTAAAAAGCACATACAATGGGAAACCAGAAAGGGAGAAGAATTCTCAACACACAAGACAATTGGACTTTTAGTTTGCAGAAGCGGCAAACGGGATTACGTGTACTTTGAAAGGGTTAACCAGTCTGAGGAACTGACTGCGAGGAAACACACTGGAATGGGAAATAACACACAGCAGAAAAATGCGCGGATAAACATTTCTATTCGTTGATACAATATGGCCATTTCCAAAACGATGGCTTCAAATCAAACAAAATCTCTCCAAATCCTTTTTTTTGCCATACAACTCACCACAGCAGGAATTTTATAGTTAAGCAACAATTATTAACAAACATACAACAGCGATAACCAAGAACCATCATAATTATTATCACCATGATCACCGTCATAAGCCAGTTACCTGGGCAATGATTCTGATGCTTCATGCATAGATGTGTAAAACCAAAGTTGTCGAGGTGAAAAAAAAAGTTGCTACGGCAGTCAGACACGGATAGTGGATAAGCACATACGTATACTCAAATAATGATTGGTTTTATGTAATTCATATTCCATCATCTTCTTTACAGCTTGGGTACTTGTTTTCTTCGTGATATAACAACAACAATAAAACAAAAACTGTTTTCTTTGGATGTTTCTTCTTTCATAGTGTCTGTCACTAACTCATTCTGCCGATGAAGACACTAAGTGTCGAAACGTCCTAACTTCTTTTCCACCTGTAAGTTGACAATTGATCTTTTCTGTTGTTTCACCTGTTGTGCCAACATGCTGCAGTCAACCTCCAATTCTTTTTGCAAGTAGTAGTAGTAGTAGTTGTAATTTTAGTGGTTGTGGTGGTAGCAGCAGCAGCAGCAGTTGTAGTGATAGCAAGAGCAATAGTAGTAGAAGGAAAAGGAGGAGGAGTAGGAGGAGGATGGGAGGAGGAGGCGGAGGAGAAGAGCAGGAGCAGAAGCAGCAGCAGTAGGAGTGGCAAGTCAAATGAATTAACAATTCTATAACTATACCTAAGAAAATCAAAACATGCAAACATGTCCTTCAAGTATGGGGGAAAATAATACATTTGTTGGTAGCTCAAAAACTTCTCACTTCTGTTCAGCCTTTGTGGTATACTTACAACATATCTTAAAAAAGGCTTACATGGATACTTAAAAGTCACCCTATATCTGAATCGTGCACGGACCGAAAAAAAAATATTGGAAAAAAAAACGTTCCTCTAATAATCTGTATTTGTAAGTCATGTATTTGCATGTTTTTTTTAAAAATAATTTTTTTAATGAAACAGCATTGATGTAGCCTCCAAGGTAGACTTGGCTTGAAAATAACATTGCTACATGAGAAAACTGTCTTATACAACAGTATTTTTTTTTTTTTTTTGCTGCTCATGTTAGCTCCCCGTACAAAGCCATACCCAAGTTTCTCTTGTTGCAGACCAAGCACCGGCCGTCGACAGGGAGCAACTGGTGCCGGAAAAGCTCAGGGCTAGAGCGCCAGACTCGTAATCTTGGTGATCCTGGGGTTGCGGGTTCGAATCTCCGCCGGGCCGTTTCGGTATAGGGGGATTCTTTCCTTCGGAGTTAACATTGGTTCTGACTCCATTTCTCATACAGACCTTCGAATGAGACTATAAACCGAGGTTCCGCGTGTGAACGCACGCATAACATCTTGCACACACGTAAAATCCCTTCACCAACTTTCAGAAGAGAAGGCCAGTTTGGCCGTTAGTATGGATGACACGTTACACATAGCATGCACCCTGCGTGAGAAATGGAAAGAATGAAGGAAGTAAGGAAACTGAGTGAACGATATTGAACAAGATTGCCTGGATGACACGGGAAACGACTGAATGAAGCGCCAGCTGGCAGCTCTTCAGTCGGCACTATAGGTAGGTAGCCCGTTATGTAAACGAGTGGGGATTGTAAAGCGCTTACAGCTTGGTCTCTGCCCGAGGATAGGCGCTATATAAATATAAAAATAAGGTTGATGATGCAACCCATCGAAGGAGGAGACACGCACACTGCACTTCGATGCTGCTCAGTAGGGCCTGCTCATTCTGCTGCAGTTCTGTTCGGCCATTCTTCGCTTTGGGGTGCATTAGCGGTTTACAGGGTTTGTTCCCGAATTTCTGTGTCCTTGTCTCTTCATGAATGGAGAAACCAGTCAGCACCAAGTCCAGACTTTTCTGATAAAGACGTATTTCTTGAACAGTTCTGGTCACTCCACTCAAAATGTCGTTCGCATTTTTTTTTCTTTCTTTCTTTTCTTTTCTTTTTTTTTCTAACCTTTTGAATAGTTCTGGTCACTCCGCTCAAAATGTCTTACGAATTTTTTTTCTTTCTTTCTTTTCGTTTCTTTTCTTTATTTTTTCTAACCTCTTTAAAAAAATATTGTTTGAAATTCTACAGTCTGGTTTGAACAAATACGTGACTACCTCTTAATGCAGTTTAGTTGAAAAACGGATGATTTTCGCAAAAGTTTGCAGTACATGTTTAAAGACCTGTTATTAGGATATTTGGCTTCTTCTTGGCGAGTCTGATGAGCGTAGGTGTTCTTCGACCACAAAATCTCAAAGGAACATAACTCATCAATGGGAAGGAGTTGAATAATTAGGAAGTAGGAACAATAGTCTGTTCTGGAAGTCGAGGTCAAGTCTAGAAATGGCAAAGGTGCTCACTGACCCATCAGTTGGTCAGGTCGTCCGAGAGTCAAAAATCCTACCCCTCCAGTGTGTGTGTGTGTGTGTGTGTGTGTGTGTGTGTGTGTGTGTGTGTGTGTGTGCGTGCGTGCGTGCGTGCGTGCGTGCGTGCGTGCGTGCGTGCGTGCGTGCGTGCGTGCGTGTGTGTGTGTGTGTGTGTGTGTGTGTGTGTGTGTGTGTGTGTGTGTGTGTGTGCTCCTTTTGCAAAGCTAACAATCCATCCCTCAGCACTATCGTGTTTGAAATCAAACGTTTACTCCAGGTAAGCCAATGAATTTCATAATTAGCTGTAAATGATGCCACATCACTGAAATAAATTTTACATCAGTCGTGAATATCCAAATAGTTTTCATCATCCAATAGTTACTTATTGCACACAACATTTTGTTTAAATGTAAAAAAGGAAAGTGAATTGGTGGGGAACACAACTTAGACAAATACATTACAGATTAGATTGAACTAAAATGGTGCTGGGACAGTGATGGGTGGGGTAAGAAGACTGACACAGCAAAAAAACCGAAACCCCCAAAAGAAAACACAAAACGAAATAAACACTTTAAAATATTATAGAAATACTGGGTGCATTTCTTCAGAATTTTTTTTAGCGAACAATAATACGCGTGGTGCTAATTTCACACACAAACAAAAACGGTGTTGTGCCTTAGTATGAAACATACAACCACAAAAGAAAACATTTCTCAATGTGAATGGTTTCTCCTCTGTGAGTAATTCCGATTATTCTATTGCATAATCAAACAAGAAACCAGAGCAAATTTGGTTTCATGATGGTTTGCATAAACGTTGTGATAAACAAGTGGTACTTTTCTTCCCGCAAGGTGATGACACACATACATCAGAGAGAGAGAGAGGGAGGAGAGAGAGAGAGAGAGAGAGAGAGAGAGAGAGAGAGAGAGAGAGAGAGAGAGAGAGAGAGAGAGAGAGAGAGAGAGATTTTGTGTTCACGTACATTTTACAATACTAATTCTAATATCAAGTGCAGATGGTAGATAATCACAAACCTCCATCAAATCATACACTTAACACTTTTCGAATTTCCCTGTAACTTTTTTTTTCTGGCAAAATCATATGGGCAGGAAATGATGATCAAAAAGAGAGGAAGAGACGGAGAAAGACGGCAAGAAAGAAACGAAGGACAGGAAGAAACAAAAACACCGAAAGAAAGAAACGCAAAGATTTCCACGATCAAAGAAGAAAGACATGAAACATCAATCATGTATCAATGTTACCAGCATACATACTGCAGCAGCTTATCAAACGGTTTTCGGATTAACAGATAAAGATCAAACAAGTGCAGTAATCTGGTTAGGGCAGCCCACGTATATAATGGTTATATTTATCACTTTTCCCCACCGGATTCCTATAGATATATTGCCTTTCTTGTTCACCTCACGGATGCTCCCTGTGTCTGTCTGTCACGTGACCTGTGCAGTTTAAGACAAACAGTAACGTGTGCGTCAAATGAACTGAAAAAAAATACCCATACTTGAAATACGGTGTTTGCTTTCACCTCCACGATCCAAAGCTTTTAAGAGGGGTATTCATAATCAAAGAATTACATCATATTAGAAAAAAAAGCGACTTGTTCATGTTCAGAGCGTGTCGGTGAGCGCACATCGCACGCAATTTCAACACGTAAGACTCACATCTTACACACTGAGAGTGAGTTGCAATGGATGATGAATAGATCCTACCTGACAAGGTCATATTTAGGAAGAGCTACAAGCTAAACTAAGGCTGAAATATCCGACTTTCTTTTTATTTTGTTTTGTTTTCTTACTTCTGTGACATCATACAACCTACCGTTTAAGTGAAACTAGCGTATGCAGCTAGACCTCCGCCTGTAAATTCAATGTGTGTAGTACATATTCTTCGACTCTTTTCTTTTTCCCCATTGTATTTAGACCTTTTATTTGTTTCTTCTCGCACGCTCTTGTCCTTCCATTGTTTTTCCATATAAGTTTTTAGACCCTTTGATTATTTTTCGTTTACATTTTCAGACCCTTTCGGTTATTTTTTTTTCTCTCCACGTCTTCAGACCCTATTGATTATCGTTCCCCTCTGTGTCTTAATTTTCAAGACCCTTTGATGATTTTTCTACACGTTTTCAGACCCTTGCATTATTTTTCACACGCGTTCAGACCCTGGATTATTTTTCCGCACGCGTTCAGACCCTTAGATTATTTTTCCTCACGCGTTCAGACCCTTGGGTTATTTTTCCACACGCTTTCAGACCCTTGGGTTATTTTTCCACACGCTTTCAGACCCTTGGGTTATTTTTCCACACGCGTTCAGACCCTTGGGTTATTTTCCCACACGCTTTCAGACCCTTGGGTTATTTTTCCATACGTGTTCAGACACCGTTTATTACTTCTGTTCTACACGTGATCGGTCATGGATTCTTCATTCTGGGTTTGTTGAGACCCATTTGAATAATTTTGTCTGTAAGTGTTCAAGCCATTTGAATTATTATTCTTATTCTGTACATGTTCAACCTTTTCTTGCTTTTGTGAAGGTGATAATAGGTGCCATACCTCTCTCCCTTCCCTCGTGCTTTCTCCTGTTTCATCCACCAGCTCCCTCCCCTACCTGCTTGCATCTGATCGGAACCTCAGGTGTGTTCGCACATTGCTTTCATCTGTGGTAAATGAGCGTACAATGTCGGTAAAAGGACGTATACGAGCAGGCCGAAGAGGTGAGATGGTGAGCGCTTCTTTGTCTTGGAGGAAGTGTGTGTGTGTGTGTGTGTTGTGTGTGTGTGTGTGTGTGTGTGTGTGTGTGCGTGCGTGCGTGCGTGCGCGCGCGCGTGTGTGTGTTTTGTACTGAGTGCCTTTGGTTAATATGCGTGCAAGCGGATAGGAAGCTTCTGTTCTTGGATTGCCCCTCACCTTCACCAATGAGGTTATATCTTCGGCTCTCGCCAGTTGGTTTATTTGTTTTGTTTTTTTCTCTATCCAGATGACTACGCTAAAACTACTGATCCCATTTCTACCGATTTCCTCAAACGATGAAAATCATCTGACCCAGGCACTAATCCATTAAAAGCTGGTGCGGATCTGCCTTGGAGGACCCGGACCAATAGCAGGGTGCAGGGTCGTTCAGCAAGATCGTTACAGGGTCTGTTTCACAGATTGTTACAGGTTCTAGTTACACAGATTGTTACAGGTTCTAGTTACACAGATTGTTACAGGTCTAGTACACAAACACAACCACACCCGTTTTGACTAAACCTTGTGGGAAGATGGAATGTGGGCTAAGGACAGAACGTATCCAGTGTTGATGTTAATCCGTGGAGCGAATGCGGACCAAATGGGGCGGGTTCAGCCTCTCTTCTCTTGTCGGACATTCTCCTTTGTACGAGAACGCTTGAGGTTATTGTCCGTCACAACTGTCTACGAAGCGATCCAGTTTTCCGTGGAGAGTACTAAACCTTTCTAGTGATGGAAATGGTGACATTTCTAATGTTTGTATGTCCACCTTACACGTAAAAAAAAGGTGTGTGTGTGTGTGTGTGTGTGTGTGTGTGTGTGTTGGGAGGGGGGGGGGGGAGGGTACTCGGTAAGAATGTACCAGCTATTACTTTCCCAATCGGCTCAATAATGTCGATTTCACCCATGAACTCAGCAAGAGGACGGGTCCAAGAGTGATTCAACCCTGACAGAAGACTGAGATCCTCCGTGTACCCTACTAGTTAATGACCGTCAAGCTGTGGCTTCTCTTGTTGTATGTGTGTCTTGCTGGCTATTCAGCTTTGGTTTCTCTTATATACTTATTCTCTACCATTAAAAATCCATTTCTGCTTTTCTTAATTATTTGGTTTTGGGACTTGGCTTCTGTTGCTGAACTGGGTAACGATTAACTCTTTATTGGCTATGAGCATCGGTTTGAAAATATGCGTCTCGCTCACCGATCTTCTTGTTGTTTACTATTCAGTGCTCCTGGCGTCAGGATTAGTTCCTAAATATACAATCTTGAATACTTTGTTTACCGATCAGAATTACCACAACAGCTGTAACATTGACCGCCAAAACCTGAACAAAAGAAATAAAAAGAAAAAAAAAGAAAAAGAAAGAGGGTGGTGTAGGGGTGGGGTAATGCATGGAAGTATGTTGTAATAAGCCATGCATAATGTCATGTTTTCTTCATCCTTTCGCTCAATACAGGACAAGTGCCCCATAATTTCTATGAAAAATTATTCCAGCACAGTATTATCTACTTTCATCAATGAAACACGTACATGACTGTACATGCAGCTTCCATGTATCTAAAAATGTATGGAACAATAGGAACAATGATAAGCTGTTGAAAACATATATTTTAACCTAAAATACATACGTGCTATTCTGACTTTGACTTTACATGGATAACACAGCAAAACAAACAAACGAAAAAAAAAACCCAACCGAAAAGATCTTGGACTGTTCAAAAGGCTGGATGAAAAAACACATTTCCCCCAAACAGCGTATGCGGTGAAATCAGACCGTTACGAGAAAACAAGACATAAAATATCATTCTCCGCTTAAATACAATAAACACTGAAAGAGAGAAAGAAAGAAAGACGAGACAAAAGAAAATCAGAAAGAAGGAAAGAAAGAAGGTGAGACAAAAGAAAATCAGAAAGAACGAAAGAAAGAAAGAGGAAAGTAAGAAAGATGAAAAGAAAAGAAAAGAACAGAAAGAAAGAAAGAAAAGAAAGAAAGAAAGAAAGAAAGAATATCCAACCTACCATACACACACACACACACACACACACACACACACACACACACACACACACACATACATACACACACACGCGCGCGAGCGATACAACTACAACAAACAGACACAGACTTGATTTTGTGAACTGATAGAGTACAATAACTAAATGTTTGAAAAATACAAAGGAAATAGATGGATTGATAGAAAGAAGACAGAAATAGAGATGGACAGACAGCAAGACAGACGGATAGACAAACAAATAGATAGCCCGAGAGACAGACATAGGAAAATAAAATGAGATCTAGACAGACACTCAGAGTGATAATAAATGTGCAAACTTTCAAGAATTAGAAACAGAAAATAGATTAACAAACGGGTAACGACATCCCAAGAAATAATCAACGAACAAAACAAACGGAAACCCAGGACAGCGAGCAAAAAGCAGGAACAAACAAACAAACAACAACAAAACAATGGCAACAACATTCCAGACTGAAGTCCCATACCCCGTACCTCCTCTTTCACAAGAATAATGCTCGGGTCTACACATCTTCCTTGAAGCAAATCATCTGTACCAAAATTGCTGCAGTATACTGGACTATTTTCTGTAAGTTGATACTCATAAGAGATTTCTCTGTGTAAGGAATTTGGGCTGTAATCCCCAGTGATGGCGCAATGCCGCGGCATAGTGTTACCCATTTTATTACTGTCTACGTACCTTTTTCTTTCATGTCAAAATGCGTTCGTTTCCCTACAAATTTTTTTTCCCCACGGGCAGACTCCGTCATTGCCTGTGGGTTGTTTCATATGCGCCAAATGAATATTGCGTGTGGGTCTTCGGTTTACGTACTCACCCGAAAGATTACCGAACGGACCACCACCACCAGAGTTCGAACATCATGAAAAACAAATCCGTGAGACGATGGAGATCCTACTTCGTGCTCCTCCAACACATAAACGATTCATTTTTAAGGCGGTCTCCCTTTGTCCCTCCCTCTCCGTCCTTCCCTCATTCAAGCTGGCTGCACGCGAGGCTTGGCCTTCATCATTGTCATTACAGGGGCGATAAAAATAGGTGGAGTCCTGCGTATGTAGGATCAGAACAGGTGAGTGGCTCAGCTGCAGTGCAGCGTCTCCTCAGGTAGGGTGCCCCCTGACGACCTTGTGCCGACAGCTCCCTGTGGGCTCACTGGCTCTGCTCTGCTGGCTGGCTGTGCGGGGAGCCGGGCAGAACGACGAGGGAGTAATGTCATAGAAATGGGAGAGGAACCGACCACGTCTGCTCATTGGCGGCCATGACTGTCTGTCAGAGATCTGGTATGCAGCAGACTGCGGAACTATTTGCTCTTGAGATGAGGACAGTCTAAAAGAGGTATTTTCCATGAGTGCACGCCCCACGAATCTCTCTCTCTCTCTCTCTCTCTCTCTCTCTCTCTCTCTCTCTCTCTTTTGTATGTACGTATATATGTATGTACGCATGTATGTATACTGTGAGTCCTATACACATATATTGCAAACAATGTGCATTCACAGACAGTGCACGATGGTGGTAGAGCACGCACGAGTGTCAGCAGCAGAGAAATATGACGTATGTCTGTGGAGCTTGGCTAAATTAACGTATTACATCAGAGACTGTATATAAAGAAAGCGCGGACAAGCATGCTAAAACAAGAGACATCACCGAGACTTCTGTTTTCACGATGTTGGTAATGCGCTCGTCAGAGTTGTCTATCTTACTGTACAAGATCTCTGGTTCTCTTCTATGCAATTGTGCATGGAGCTTTTCTGGATAAGGACTCTTTGACCTGAACCAAAACATTATCCGACAACGGGACGCATGCAAAGAGATTAGAACAGCTGGAGTTCTAGATAACGCCAAAGGCCAAGAGCTATTGCTGTGAGTCATGTTTGCGGTAGAAGTAACAAGTGCGAGTTTGGCCTTGGGTGCCCTGTACTCTAAGTGACTCGCTGAGAGATCGTCGCTTCAACAGACTCCCTCGCTCGGTAGATCCGATGGCTGGTAGAGAGATCCCAGAGTTACCGTTATTGAATCCAAAGTTTGTGGTGACCCGAAGAGGATTATCGCGACCAAGTCCAAACTGTGGCCTCGTGGGACCCATGTCAAAGGTCAGTTTGATCTAACTGGGTCACGTGGACCTGAGGTCAAAGGTCAGCGTGACCCATATTGACCAAGGTATCTTGCATTGCAAAGCACGTTGAGGTAAGGTCAAGCTGATTCTAAATGGGTCAGGGTGACCTGTCAGATAGCTGTGAACCAACTGGAGTTACACGGTCTACAATCTTGATGGTATCACCATACCCTACTTCAGGATCAGCGTCATTACAGTTCACTGAGACAAAGATCGATCAAACATTGATTTATCGGCCGATGGGTGTGAGAATCACGCCCGAATCGGTCTTCCAAAGGATCTACGAAAGCTTCGATCAACCAAGCTGAATCGTATACACTTCTCTTCCGGCGAAAACAAATCTCAACTGGTCTCTCCAGATAACACGTGCGTGCATAGAAAAGAATCCGGCATGTCACTTATTCTCTAGCACAGCAAAACAAAAATGTACGTCGTTGTTGAAACTTTAGCTGAATCAGCAGATTCGGTTTGTTTGTTGTTGTTTTTTTTTAAGGATACAACACAAGTCCAGCTAAAAGTAAACGATGCAAGCAAAACCAAACCAATCAGAGTGTTAAAGTCATCAACAAATGTTTTGCTTTATGTTATAAATACCAGCTTGTCGACACTTGTCCAAGGATGAAAGCTCTACGATAATATTCCACAAAGAGTGAAACACGTAACAATTGGAGACAGCCATCTTGCCATTCCTGTTCTCCGTCTAGTTCACAGCAGACGTACCACCAACACACGATCGGGCGTTCCAGTCACATCAGCCCGGGTTAAGACTAACATGGCGGTGTGCAGTGAGAGTGCGGATCACCGTGGTGCGTGTGGAAAAGAGAAAAGCTGTGAAATCCGCTATCAGACTGCCATCAACCCTTCGAGCCTCGTGACAACAAATAGGACCCTTTTTTCTTCTGGATATAACACATACTCTCAACCATCTTCCGTTTGCCGGCAACGGATGCGGGACCTCGTGTTGGACAGGCTCATTAGGCCTCCAGTGACCATTCAGTGGCTGCTCTGATCTGCTCTCACCATGT
Source organism: Conus canariensis (assembly GCA_033310375.1). Taxonomy (NCBI): domain Eukaryota; kingdom Metazoa; phylum Mollusca; class Gastropoda; order Neogastropoda; family Conidae; genus Conus; species Conus canariensis. Next base: position 34,652,212 of record CM065733.1, on the reverse strand, counting down.
CTGGTGAAAGCACAGTTGCTCCTCTCCAGACTCTGCCTTGATTTGAGTTCCACGGGATATCGGCAACACTAACACCTCATGACTCTGCTACGGGTCGTGCATGACCTTCGCTGTCATCCATTTTCCAACACCAGACACACAGACTGGGGTCGTGGAGGAGTCGTTCGTCTCGCCGTGTTATTCCTCTTAATCACATTCTGCTGTGGGTGTCTCACTGGTAACGAGCACGAGAGGACTGTCGTCCAGCGTCGGCAAGGAAAGAAGTGAATCACAGATGGTACTGACCGTTTCGGATTCACTGGTCTTCTCTTGGCTGGTGCTGTTGGTCTGTTCAGTATCAGCCTCACTCTTCTCGTCATCATTCAAACGGTGTGCCGCCTTGTCAGAACCTAGTTCAGCGTGCCCTACATCCAGCTCAGCGTGGGCAGACCCTTCACACACACTGTAGTCATTGGTGGGTGTCATCAACGCACCGTCTATGTCCTGTGCCTCATCCACCAGTGCATCCACAGGCAGTCTGTCTGACAGACAAGTATTAGCTTCTGATACCTCTGGCATCTCCAGAACCGTCGACAGATGATCTGGGAAAGGGTAACCCTCCACTGTCCAGCCCGAAGCTGGGCTCGTGTCCACGGTGGCGTCTTGGACTCCGTCATCGTCGACCCCCTCTTGAAGTGGGCGTGGCGTGCCCCCTGCCGGCACAACGTGTGCGTGGGACACGTCAAGAACAGCAGGCATCAGTTCTTGACTCTTGTCCACGCACATGCTGTCGACCACAGAGCGTGCTACACAGTGAGGATCAGGGAGGTCTTCGTGACGCGCGTGGCTGGCAGACGGGTCAGCAGCGTTCTCTATGACGTGGAAAGGAATGCTAGGCACTGTGTTGCCGTTGGGTACAATGTTACCGTTAGGTACCGTACCCCCGTCGTGTCCTGCATAGCTAGTGTTGCCACTGACGAGGTGACCAAGGTGATTGCTAACAGAGTTTTCAGCTTCAATGTTGAGGACCGCACTCCCATTGGCGGCGGGGCGAGGATCCAGAGGAGACCTCTGACCCGCCACGTCCCCTGAATGTTCTAGGGAGTCACTGGCCAGTCTGTTGTCGTGCCCCAGCTGAGAGGAGAAAGAGGCCGACTGCGGTACACCCCCATCCACAGCACTGCCGGTCTCCGCAAGGCTTCTGCCTGCGCTGGATATATTATCCTGAAGAGACACACTCTGAGGAACTCTCCACGGCACTGCCAGGCTGGCACCACTCTGTGACCCATTTTCAGCAGGGAGGTCGTCTCTCCCCACCGCCACACCTGCAGCGGAACTGTTCCCGCCGCCCACCTCCCCGTCCGCGGTGATCACGCTAGCCAGCTCGTGCTCGCCTTCGCTCTTACGCTGGACGATCTCCTCCATGCCGGTACAGCGCGACAGCATCAGGTCGCGTTTGATGGCCGCGCAGATCTGACCCTGACTGCTGGTGCGACGTACCATGGGCCTCCCGTCTCCGTTGCCCCCTTCCCCGTCCTCAGGCACTGCAGCTAGCGTCCGCGAAGGTCCGAACAGCGAGCCCAGAGGTCCGTTGCTGATGCTGAGAGACAGCCTCCTGCCCATCCCTCTCCATTTGCCGTCCTCGGCGGTCAGGCCCTGCTTGTGGCCGTTCCGCTTGGCGCCCGCCTTGTCACTGCTTGAGGGCTCCTTTGAGCTGTCCCCCGC
>CM065733.1:34635508-34643008 GCA_033310375.1 Conus canariensis | reverse complement strand
AATAACTAAACGAATAAAAAGATAGATATCTAAAGTCATTGACAAATTAGTAAATCAGGAAAGAAGGTTAGGAAGGTTAGAAAGAAAGTTAGGTCCCTGAGTGAAAAAATGACATACCTCTAACTCGAAGGAAATAATACTTCTTGTACTATTTACTCATTCATTTATTGGTTTAACTTAATAATGTCAATCTTCCCCAACTAATCGTAACGAATTCGTGTTCATTTCATAACCTGACAGCAAAGAGTAGTTTCCCCCTTTTTCTTTTTCTTTTCGTGCAGATTTTTATGCGGGATTTTTTTTTTAAATTTTAGGCTGTTTCAATTTGGGAGAGCGGTTCTGTTGCACCCTCTGGAAATTTCTCTGTGTCATTGACAGGGGTTAGTTGGATAGTTGGCGAAGCTGAACACACCTTCCCAACACAGCAATGTTCTCTGTTTCCTTCTTCTGGTTTGGCTTGATTGTAGAAGACCTAGAGGTCGGAACGCGTCGCTTATGTGTTAGTATTTGTTTAGTTCGTTCATTTGGCGGTCTGGTAACAAAATAAGAACTTACGTTAAATCACCAAAAGTAGGAAACTCTAAACAAAAACTAAAAACACTAATAAAAAAAGAAATGAAGGGAAGAAGAAGAAGAAGAAGAAGAAGAAGAAGAAGAAGAAGAAAAAGAAGAAGATGATGATGAAGAAGAAGAAGAAGAAGAAGAAGAAGAAGAAGAGAAAAAGAAATGAAAAGATAGTAAAGACCGCAACACACCCTATAAATGAAGGAAGAAATGCGAACACTGGAAGTGTGACCTGTAGGTTAGGTTACACACCGAAATGTCAAAACGTCAATGTTACATGTTCGTTTCCTGTATTGTCTGATTGGCGCCTGGACGTGCTGGCACAGGAAGTTGAGACGACAGCCTTGCTATGAAGTTTCAGAGCAAACAACAGCAACGGGAAAAAATTCATCAATCATTTTAAGCATTCTCTCAACCTCATCAATCACCCCTATTTTTTCGAGATGTTTGCGCGACTTTTTAAAGCTCTGATTTCTGATGAATTCGTTGTTTTGATACACCCCCTTCTTCCTTCAAGTTCTTCTCTTCCCTTCTTCACCCTTTACATCAATTCCCCTTCTTCCTCTTTTACTCCCTGTTATTCATTAGCGTAGACTTATATGGTTATCCTCCAACGAATTTAGCTACACGAGTCGAGTTCTAATCCAGTCCACTCCTTCATCTGCTCACCCATCTGACCCTTCTCTCCAGCTTTTCTTTCTTTAACCTAGCAACGTGTGAGGCTTGTGCTGCCTTCTAAATTAAAAGGTAAAAGGCTTGAATACAAAGAAAAGTTCTAAAATTCGTAGGTGTTTGTCTTCCCTCTAAGCTGTCACTGAATTTTCATTTGGAATACTCACCGTCAAAGGTTAGAAAGCAAACATTTCTTTCGGTAGTTAGCTGACAGCGCTGGGGCCATGAATTTCGAACGGTTGTTTACCTAGCTGTAGAGCTCCGAGTTGTTTTACGGATAAGGACATTTTCAGCCCCACATGTCTCCTGTTGCAAAGTCTAGATAGTAAACTATATAAGCTAGCTACAGGAAAAGCCGCCCCGTACACCAGTTGTGTTTAAATGTGTTAAACTGGGAATTTCGCCATTTAAAGAGCAGGTGAAACAATCATCAGCGAAAATATACGCTCTTCAATAAAAATTGAAATATGGATGAAAACTGCGTTAAACTCAAATATTCATTATCCTAAATTGGGGTATAGACCCTCAGTTTATTGCAGGCAATTTGTACGTATACTCCTGACCTCTTCCAAATTTATGAAGCAGATGAAAGAGATATCACCGGATCCATCATGTTTGACATTACCAGAGCAGAAACTCTGTTTCGCTTAATTTCATACTGATTTTTAGACTATTACAGTGACAACTTGTTTAGTATTGATTTTCCGACTAGTACAACAACGACAGCTTTCTTCATCCCTCCACTCCAGCGAGATCTCATATCCACAACAATCATCCTGATCATCTAAAATGATTATACAGATTATTGAAACTGTGTAACAGCAGCGCTAGGCATGCACTTGTAAATCAAGGCTGTAGAAATAAAACGATCCTCTCACAGTGGGAAAACCGTCCCAACATTTACACATTTGCAGGCGAACTCGCTGCTGTCTGTACGTGTTCATGTTGTTGGCCTCATCTGCAGATCATGGTATTTTGGGCGATGGCCGTTTTAGTGAAAGATAAGATAAGATACTGTTGCTTATAGCCCAGCCGACCGCAAAGGGCCACATCAGGGCTGTCACCACGTGAAACATTGAAAACTGGTTGAAACGGTTTTTTTTTTTTTTTTTTTTTTAGCAACGATGATAATTGTCTTCCTTTGCAGCGAAGGTGTAGAACGCAATAAATGGTACTTTTATCATCTGATCTGTTCATGCGCTGTGACTGAATGAACAGGGGGGGGGGGGGGGGGGGGGGGAAGTTAAGCTGGAAGCGGGTTCCATTTTTACACGTGGTCTGTTATGTATCTACACTCTTATATATCTGTCAGTGCCCTTGACTCCCAAAGACCCAAATATAAAAAAAAGCATACAAGAAAAAGGACTTTATTTGCGTTATAGAAGCTACCAATAGTGTCGCTAAAGAGGACTTGTTCCTTTTGCTGGAAAACGACATTTTTTTTTTTTGCGCGCGAAAAAAAGCAACTAGTATGCTAAAAAGGCACGCGCCGGACATTTCATGTTCTACCCTGTGTTGATTCTACACGCGTGATAAAAGCAACAAAATCCCCGGCAAAGACCACCCCTCCCCCCTCCCCACCACGCACACACCAAATTATCTAATTCGTTCATTTTTTATAGTAAGGATGTATTCTACGGGTGGGGGTGAGGAGCGGTTCCGTTGCACACTGAATATACAGATGTGGCCAGATCGAATCGGCTAAAAAAAATACTGCAAAATATCTCTGATGCAACAAACCTTAAAATCCTTTTGTGTTTAGAAAAGTGATACCACTTACTGTGAAAAACTTGTTGAAACTTTGTCAGCGTAATGAGTTTAGTGTGTATTTTTATTCAAATAGCGAGCTATCCAAGTCTAAACCATGGATACTGGCCGTGTCGACATGACGGTATTCCCAAATCTGATGAAATGACTGAAGACACAAATGCCCTAAGATAAAATGTCAACAAAAGAGCGAGATGTATATGTGGACATGATTTACCTCCAACTAATATTGTTCGTTGAGGAAAATGTATATACTAAATTCCAGATACGGATCTGAACCTTACTTTTTTGTGATCGTATTCAGTTTATTGCTCTCGTCAGGTTATTTATAATTCCAAGTTTTATAAAGAGTCCCATCGGGCGTTCACTTAAACTAATGACGTTTACCTATGATAAAGTTTTCTCACGACTTTTATTGGCCTTTTTGTTGCTAACAATGCCACACAACACACACACACACACACACACACACACACACACACACACGCACACACACACACAGTCGTCTAAATATCACAATGTGTATAGAGGTTAAATTGAAGACCTAACACACACACACACACACACACACACACACACACACACACACACACACACAAACGCGAGCGCGCGTGCACACACACACACAAATGCAAACGCGCGCGCGCACGACACACACACACACACACACACACGTGCGCGCGCGCGCGCGCGCACACACACACAACACACACACACACACACACACACACACACACCACATGCGCGCATAAACACACGCACACACACACTCACACACACACACACACACACACACACACACACACACACACACAACACACACGCACGCAAGCACGCACGAACACACACATACACACGCACATACAGAGAGAGAGAGAGAGAGAGAGAGAGAGAGAGAGAGAGAGAGAAGAGAGAGAAAGAGAGAGAACGCAAGTAGTCCTAATGTGTTCATTTCGGCCTTAGACGAGAAAACTGTTAGGCCTATCGTACAAATAACTGTTTTCATAACGCAATTTCTCCAAATCTGAATGTTCAGTGCAGGAGAAAAATGACGGATTCCACGTCCACTGGTTTTGTTTCGTTATGATTTTTAAAAAAAATACAACAAACTTGATTTTAAGATATGTGGATGTCAATAAGTTATCAGATGTATGAATTTTGACGCATTTCGACAGTACTAAATAAAATGTGATCAAACTTAACTAAATTCCTGGCAAAAAATGACATGAGATTGTTGTCAGAATCTCTACAACGATAATAATGCACAGTGAAATGTGATGCACCCGACCAAAGTCTGTTTGTTATTTTGCAATGCATTTCACATGCTTATCCACATCAAGGGGAAAAAAAGAACAGAGAGAGGATTGGGGGGGGGGGGGGGGGGGGGGGGGGGGGGGAGGGAGGGCCAACAGTCTGTTCAAATAAACCAGACAAACTTTCGTTCTAATGGAAAACGTACATGCTGCTGTTAATTTCGGATAGTGTGGAACTTCTTGAGCCAACTCTTTTTTTTTATTTTTTTTTTTAATGTAAGTTAAGTAGTGATTGCTAGCTCCCACTCTCTAACTGGATTTTCAACAGCATGCCACAATCGATTTTCATGAAGGTTGGAGACAATGACACACTGATTTATGCCTTTAATTACAGAGACGCTGCGTGTTGATAATAACACGACAAAAAACGTCGAAGCTGACCCACACTGATTAGGATATTACGATTGTAATTCGACACAGGCCTTTACTCTGATGAAAGTGAATCCACTTTTTTTCAATGTTTTGATATTCACGAACAACAATGACCATTCCTCCCTTTCATCCCAAGTTTGGAAATGTGGGCCGTAATAACGATAAGCCAGGGATCATCGCCATGAATAAATGGACATGAATCTAAAAGACACACACAACACACACACACACACACACACACACAACACTACGACAGTGCACAAAATTATCGTTTAAAGATTCCACACAGAAATAGGTGTAATCGGGAATGTGACGCAACACAACTTTCTTTCTTTAACAGAAACAATCAAGCACAATAACAAGTTCCAGATAGGCGTAAATCATATTTCATGGTCAAACGTGAAATGGTCAATTAGGAGAACACTAATTAAGGTATATGTTGAAATATGAGTTAATACTAAAAGAAGCAAACGTGCGGAAGGGGGCATTCTTTAAGATACCCACAGGGAAATTTGCTTCATGTTGTGGAGTCATTTGAGGGCGAATATAAACATATACAAAAAGTGAGTTAATTTCGTTTTACCTCGGTAGCTAATTTAACTGAGTTGGTTGTTCAGGCGCCTAGTACGTAAATCTCATGGAGCTGTTTCGTCACAAAAATGCTCAACAAACTAGACTAGACTAAACTAGTCTTCAGATGGGTGTGTTCCAAACGCTCTTGGTATTTACTACAGCCATACCTGACAATATTTGACCTAGCTGCAGCGCGATGGGAACCTATTGGCTATTGAGTAGACTACCCCAACCCTTCATGTCATGCTTGGTCGAACGTTGGCTACGAGCCAATCAGTCACAGCTGTCATACAGTTCACAGACGCTAAGTGGGCGGTTCTGTTAGACGTGAACCAAGTCTACTGGCAGTTGCTTAACGTGGGAAAGGAACGTTTAAGTCGTGTGGGCGTTTGAGGGAAGGGGGTAATAGGTAGTAACCCTTCGTGGGGGTCGGGGCGCAAGGTTTTCCTTAAATAAAGCACTTACTGAACAGAACATAATGGAGTCCATACGTTTCAGTTTTCGGTTGGCCAGTTTGTCGTCTAATGAGAGCTGTTCTCACACCAGAGGGATCAAATGAAGATTAAGCTTTTGCTCTGGCATATAGGAATGCCAGACAACATCAGCTCGCTAGTAAGCAAGTAGTTGTACAGGTACTCTCCAGCTGACACCTTCCCCTCCCTCTCTTCTGTCCTATCGCCTCTTCCCAGTGCCAGCCTCTGTCCCATCCGCGCACCTGTTGCAAAATCCTACGACGTGATCAACTACCTAAGCCACACTGAAAACATCAGATAAATCAATATTCAACCAAACCTTCAGATAAAAAGATATATAGTTTTAAAAACTGAATTCCAGTGTACACTCACTACAACATATTGTATTGTAGATTTTGTTTCCATCTGTTTACAGGTTTTAATCTAATGCATTTTAATTCAGCTCTCTGCGTGTGCGTGTGCATGCGCGTGTCTATGTAAGGAAAGAGGGTGAAAGTGATGGTGGAAAAATCCTACATACTTTTCGAATGAAAAATATTAAACCTTTTTCCTAAAGGCTTGGTCCAGAAATCGTATTGACAATTTTTTTTTGTTAGTGTCTACAATGTATGGAAGGTTTCTGTCCTTCCAGCTGGGTTTCAATGTTGGTGAGTTTTTTTTTCTTCATATTGCTAGATGCTGTTACTATTTGTTCATACCTACGCTTTATGAGACAGTCATGCCATTAACTAAGCATTTTGGTTCTGGGATCTCTTTATGTCCTGTAACTCCACGGGGAGTCATTGAAAAATGGTTCACCAGGTTCCTCCAATTCTGCCACTTGTGTGCCAAGGTCTGAGTCTCTGCAAATATTTTCCATGAACATTCTGCAATATTGTCAGTCCATCGTTTTTCTCCCCACTACATGGATTATGGGATTGTCATGTCAAACCCAAGGGTTTGTTTTACGTGAAAGTCATGTAAACAACCAAACATTTTGTTTAACCGGATAGCGGTGTTAACATGGGCTCTGTTTTAAAGGATAGCCAGGTTTATAACCAAGGGTTTTGTTTTATGAGTTTTGCTTAATGACAAAGTTTCGTTTTATAGAGTAATCAAGTAAACACAGGAAAGTTTTACTGTATTGGGGAGTAATGCTGATAACCTAGGACTTTGTTTTTTTATGAAGCCGTCACGTTAATAACCAAACTTTTGTGTTATGGTGTAGTCACATCAATAATCGTCGGTATACCTTCAGTAGCTAACCAAGGGTGCATCTTTATGGGCACTCACGTTATTTACCAAGGGCACTCTTTTATGGGATAGTTACGGAATAGCTCAGTGGTAGAGCGCCGGATTCGTAATCTTGGTGATCCTGGGGTTGCGGGTTCGAATCTCCGCCGAGCCGTTTTGGTACAGGGGGATTTTTCCCTCGGAGTTAACATTGGTTCTGACTCCATTTCCCAAACAGTCCTTCGAATGAGACTATAAAGCGAGGTTCGGTGTGTGAACGCACGCATAACATCTTGCACACACACACGTAAAATCCCATCACCAACCATCGGAAGAGAAGGCCAGTTTGGCCGTTGGTATGGATGACACGTTACACATACCATGCACCCTGCGTAAGAAATGGAAAGAATGAAGGAACAAAGGAAACTGAGAGTGAACGATCTTGAACGATATTGACTGGATGACACGGGAAACGACTGAATGAAGCGCCAGCTGGCAGCTCTTCAGTCGGCTCTACCCAGGTAGGCAGCCGTTGTGTAAACGAGTGTGGATTG
>CM065733.1:34625508-34630508 GCA_033310375.1 Conus canariensis | reverse complement strand
TGCGTGAATGAAAGGGAGAGAGAAAGAGAGAGAGAGGGAGGGGCGAGTTGACATTTTTATGAGAGAGAGAGAGAGAGAGAGAGAGAGGAGAGAGAGAGAGAGAGAGAGAGAGAGAGAAGGGAGAGGGAAAGAGAGAGGGAGGGAGGGGCGAGTTGACATTTTTCTGACAGAGAGAGAGAGAGAGAGAGAGAGGAGAGAGAGAGAGAGAGAGGGATCTCCTGTTCTTTTAAAATGTTCCAGACTTTTACTTTGTACACAAATCGAGCACTCCAACGGCAGTTCACGTCGGTGATGTAGAATCTGATCAATTTCAACCTCATCCAGTCATTCACACCTGACGGCACGTGATCAACAGGAATGAAAGGAAGTGACGAAAGCGAGTTATTTCCGCGTCCTCTATTCGCTGTTCCCGACAGGATCTGATGTCTGGCCAGTGACATGTGCTGTCATCAGGAATCACTTAGTCAACGTCAAGAAATTGAACACTGCTACCTGCTGAGTCCTCTGATAGTTTGTTCTGTGTGGTTTATTTAATCGGAATTATTGGTCTCGGCGTCTCTCTTTTCCTCCGCACGTCTCTCTCTCTCTCTCTCTCTCTCTCTCTCTCTCTCTGTCTCTGTCTCTCTCTTTCTCTCTCTGTGCCAGTCTGTCTCTCTCTCTCTATCAGTCCTTCTCCTTCTCTCTCTCTCCTCTCTCTCTCTCTCTCTCTCTCTCTCTCTCTCTCTCTCTCTTCTCTCTCTGCCTGTAAGCGCCTGTCACTCAGGATTTGTCGATCCCTATGTGGATCCTCTTCGATGTTATCATCAGTGCAGAGTCCACTTCTCTCCTAGTCTCTTGGATAAGACTTGATACCGAGACCCCCTGCATGGACGCATACATGAACTGAGTGTCTTACACGCACCATAAATCCCATACAACCTTTTGGACAAGAGTTAGACTATTGTACAGTGGAAGGATAGATTGCAAAGATGGACACGCAGGTATGCTCGTGTCGTGTTCAGGCTTCATCACCGAAGACAGAACTGGTCGATTAAAACATGAAAAAGAAAAAAGAAAAAAAAGGGTCACATGTTTAAAAAATAAAGTCACGAACGTTGAACCTTAGGATTTTTAGCCTTGAGACAGAAAGGAGAAGCTGCCGATGCATTTATTTTTAAAGTCAGAAGTCGATCGGGCCAGCAAAAATCATATCCTGACGAAGTGTGTTCCAGAGACAAAGACAACTGCTTGGTTGGTAGGATGCCAGACTCATAATTCTAGTGATTTTGGGGTTGCCAATTGGAACCCCTGCCAGAGCCGTTTCAGTACAGGGGGACTCATTCCTTGGAGTTAACACTGGTTCTGACTCCGTTCAGGTGAGACTATTAACCGAGATTCTGTTTTCAAGAATGCACACATAACATCTTGCGCACACGATGAATTTCCATCACCATCCTTCGGACGAGTACGTCCCGTAAGCCGATGGTGACTGATGACACACAGACACACACACAGACACAGACACACACATACACTCACTCACACACACACACACACACACACACACACACACACACACACACACACACACACACACACACACATAGCGTGCGTCCTGTGCGCTGAAAATGGTCCGAGTAAAGACGGCTGAGCGTGGGGCAGGATGATATCCCCCCAAACTGGAGAAACAGTTGACCCATCTCCTGTTATTCCAAATATTCCACACTGCCTCCAGTACAAATCAATCAAGCAGGTCAAGGGCAAATCATTTCCTAACAACAACATGACACCCGATAGATTATAAACCCATCACGCAATTCACACATATCTGCGCATCCTCGACACAGAGGGGATAAAAAAAAAAGTCGAAACGACTTATCGTTGAACTGTTCACCGTTCCCAACGGAAGCTAACGTCTGGCTAATGGCCGTGCTGTCATCAGGAACAATACTGTAAACGCCAGGAAACAGGACACTACTACCTGCTGAGTTCACCAGCGGTGTGTTTGGCATGGGTGTTCTTCAGAATTGTCTGTCTCAGTGCAACGTCCTCGATTGCACCACGAAACCCGGCACGTGTGATTGTAGGTCTCCCACGCTAGCAGCCACATGTCATTTTGCGATTTCGTGTTCTCTAGAACCTCTTATACTTCTTTTCATCCTGTGTCTGAAGTCTTTGATAGAAGGATTAACATGAAGTTATACATTAAAACCCATGAAGTTGATCCACTGCTCGCATCTTCTTCTCAGTCAGTGTATTGGTGTGTATAACACACTGCTTTTCATCCTGTGTCTGAAGTTTTTGTTAGAAGGATTCACATGAAGTTTCATATTAAAATTCATGAAGTTGATCCACTTCCTGCGTCTTTTCTCAGTCAGTGTATTGGTGTGTATAATAGCACCATCACCATTGATTGTCTATCCACTGGTCTATTTCTTTCCTCTTTCAAATCTACTGTCATGGGGCCTCTGTAATAATATCTAAAAATCTGCCCACCACTACCACCACCACTATCACCACCGCCAACACCTCTTGATCCTGAAAATGGAAAAAAAGAAAACCTGTTTTTAATCTACCTCCCTTTACAAAAATCACTGAAAATGTTGTACTTGTTCATCTTATGAACTATCTTATTACAAAAGCATTTACCCTCTTCAGTCTTCCTTCTACCCTGACAATTTCACTGAAATAGTTCTTTTTTTTTAAGTCTGCAAAGACTTACTGACTGCTGTCGACACTTTCTTTCGCATCCTAATTGCCCTCTCCGTTGCTTTTGTTATTCATCGCTCGTTTGTACAACTCCCTCGGTCGCTCTGATACAGTATTCAGGTGGTTTCATACCTACATCACTCACCGTCCCCAACATGTGACGGTCAATGGCTCCACTGCTTCATTTTCTAATTGACCTCTCTGCAGCTTTTGATATTTATCGCTCGTTTGTGTAACTCCTTCGGTCGATGTAATACAAGTACTCAGGTGGTTTCATACCTACATCACTGACCGTCACCAACATGTGGCGGTCAATGGCTCCACTGCTTCATTTTCTAATTGACCTCTCTGCAGCTTTTGATCTTTATCGCTCGTTTGTGTAACTCCTTCGGTCGATGTAATACAGTACTCAGGTGGTTTCATACCTACATCACTCACCGTCCCCAACATGTGACGGTCAATGGCTCCACTGCTTCATTTTCTAATTGACCTCTCTGCAGCTTTTGATATTTATCGCTCGTTTGTGTAACTCCTTCGGTCGATGTAATACAGTACTCAGGTGGTTTCATACCTACATCACTGACCGTCACCAACATGTTTCTGTCAATGGTTCCACTTCCAGGCCTCCTGTCTACTTCCATGATGACAATCATCTTTGTGTTTCTGGACCTCTCTCTGATCTTCCGACAACGATTGAAAGCACTGTCTTGTGTATCTGACCTAAAAAGCTTGATAATGAAGAACCAACAAAAACTGAACGCAGACAAAAACTGACCAAAGCTGATCTTTCAAACGATTTATCGGGATCATTCCCATCTTTCATCATTCATTGATCCCACTGACTCAGTCAATCACTCTTTGTTCTGCTTGTAACCTTAGTGTGACACTTTCCTCTGCACGTTATAAATGTGTCTCGGATTTGTTTAGCGGAACTTCGTCTCATTCCTTCCGCCCGTCACCTGATTTCAGGGAACGCCACCAAAACTCTAGTCCGTGCATCTGTGCTCTTATGTCTTAATTACTGTATTGCTTTTTTGTCTGTCTCATCAGCAAAATTCTGTCAGGCCTCCCGCCTCATCCGTCGCTCCTCTATATTTGACAGGAATAATTGTTCCATTATTGTGTTCTCTTCACCCGTTTCCTCTTCAGCAAAGGATGCGCTTTGTAGTTGCACCTGTTTGCTACCAATCCATCGACTCCAGTTTTCAATGTTCGATTGTCCGTTGCACCTATATACCTCATCACGTGAACTCCATTCTCGATCCTACAACTCGTTTCTTTCCCTGATTTCTCATGTTGTCACTGAAACTTTAGCTCAGCATTCTGTTGCCCATCAAGCCCCTTTCTAGCTCAACATTCTGTTGCCCATCAAGCCCCTTTCTAGCTCAACACTTGTTGCCCATCAAGCCCCTTTCTAGCTCAACATTCTGTCGCCCATCAAGCCCCTTTCTAGCTCAACACTCTGTTGCCCATCAAGCCCCTTTCTAGCTCAACATTCTGTTGCCCATCAAGCCCCTTTCTAGCTCAACATTCTGTTGCCCATCAAACTCTTTTCTAGCTCAACATTCTGTTGTCCATCAAGCCCTTTTCTAGCTCAACATTCTGTTGCCCATCAAGCCCCTTTCTAGCTCAACATTCTGTTGCCCATCAAACCCCTTTCTAGCTCAACATTCTGTTGCCCATCAAACCCCTTTCTAGCTCAACATTCTGTTGCCCATCAAACCCCTTTCTAGCTCAACATTCTCTTGCCCATCAAGCCCTTTCTAGCTCAACATTCTGTTGCCCATCAAACCCCTTTCTAGCTCAACATTCTGTTGCCATCAAGCCCTTTCTAGCTCAACATTCTGTTGCCCATCAAACCCCTTTCTAGCTCAACATTCTGTTGTCCATCAAACCCCTTTCTAGCTCAACATTCTGTTGCCCATCAAACCCCTTTCTAGCTCAACATTCTGTTGTCCCATCAAACCCCTTTCTAGCTCAACATTCTGTTGCCCATCAAACCCCTTTCTAGCTCAACATTCTGTTGCCCATCAAACCCCTTTCTAGCTCAACATTCTGTTGCCCATCAAACCCTTTCTAGCTCAACATTCTGTTGCCCATCAAACCCCTTTCTAGCTCAACATTCTGTTGCCCATCAAACCCCTTTCTAGCTCAACATTCTGTTGCCCATCAAGCCCTTTCGTTTCGATTACATCACCTTCGAAACTCGGCACCTTTGCCCTCCTTCAAATCAAACCTGAAAGAAATATGTTCTTGTCTGATGAAGTGATATGTGCTACATACGCAGGTTGCGTTTGGGAGTGTGGTAAGTT
>CM065733.1:34618008-34623008 GCA_033310375.1 Conus canariensis | reverse complement strand
AGAGAGAGAGAGAGAGAGAGAGACAGACAGACAGACAGACAGACAGACAGAAAGACAGAGAAGCAGAGAAAGAGAGAGAGAGACGTAGACGTAGACGTTTTTTATTCGTAAAGGCCATAGCCCGTTCGAAGGGGGTAAATACATATCATACCGCGCAGGTCAATTCATTTAACTAGCTTAGCACATAATTTATGGTCTTAACATATCATTTCGCATTCTAAATGCCTTATACAAATACAAAGCGAACTGTTTAATTGTGTTTTCATTCAATGATGCCATTAACATAATCAGTGTGAAGAAACAAGGTTTTCTTAAGTACTTAGATGGGATTAATTGCTGTCGAACAGCTTGTAGTTTAGAACAAGTGAGAACAAAATGAATTTCATTTTCATCATCTTCGTAACAGAGTGGACATGTAAAATTACGATCATTCAAAGGCCTGTAACGGTTAGAATGTACACAGATATCCGATACACCAAACCTGAATTTTGTGACAATATATTTAATATGTCTGTTAATCTGCATTGATAAGTACCTTGGAATACAATGTGAAGGATTTAACAATCTGTAAATATCAAACCGGTGACTGTCTTCAACATGGGAATTCCATCTTTGCCAGTTACAATCGATTAACCTTTGCCGAAACACGCGAATAAAACTATGTATGTCATCTACACCCTGATTCTCCCACACAACACCAAAACCAAATTCGTACAGTTTCAACCTAACTTTAGTAGCCCAATTACTCTTACCCCTAGCGTCTAGCTGAACTAACATTTTGTACGCTTTGTGAGGTAATCTTTCTGGGGGCATTCGAGTTACCTTAAGCCAGTAACGAATGCATCTAACCACCGAAAGTAAATGAATTGGATATCTGTTAGTCTCCCCATAGACCAGGTCATTTGGTGTTTGTAGTGAAACACCGAGAAACTTTTTTAATGCGTACAAATGAATCTTTTCAATTTGTATAGAGGCAACTTCGAGGCCCCATAACTCAGCCCCGTACTGTACCATTGGTTGAATCTGAGAATCGAATAACAATAAAAACAATGTCAAAGACTCATTATCGAGCATACGCAGTTTCTTTAGGATACAAAGTAAACATTGTTTAGCTCTGCTTATAAGGTCATTGCAGGCAAATCTGAAACTTAAACGGGTTGAGAAATGTATACCCAAGTACTTATAAGCGTTCACCACTGGCATAGCAATTCCATTATACATCCATTTTTCCCGTGCAGCAAGATATCCACCTTTCCTAAACACTATAATATTACTTTTTGCCATGTTTACCTTCAACTGGAGAGATTCAGTAGCTCTTTCTAAACTATTTAACTGATTTTGCAGACCAACTATTGTTTCTGATATCAATACAACGTCATCAGCTAACAGGAGAATAAATATCTCCAAAGCATCATTTAAAAAGTGAGCTCCGTGCCTACCGTTATGTATTACTTCTAAAGTTAATTCGTTAATAAATAGAGAAAAAAGAACGGGACTACAGACATCCCCTTGTTTGACTCCCAATGTGCAGTTTATGTAGTCTGTTAGGGATGATCCGCATCTCACTCTCGCCTTCACAGAATTATACATGCTCAAAATACATCTATATAATTTACCTCGGATTCCATGCTTCCTCAGGATTGGCCATAATATACTTCTGTTGACAGAGTCAAACGCTTTTTCAAAATCAATAAAAGCTACATATAATTTTCGGTTTAGACAGAACTGTTTTTGAACAAAGGCCATCAAAGTAAACATGTGATCTATAGTTGAATAATTCCGTTTAAATCCAGCTTGATATTCGCCTGTAATATTGTTCTCTTCGACCCATTCCTGAAGTCTTCTGTTAATGATAGCACTATATAATTTACTACTAATGTTACACAGCGAAATTCCTCTATAGTTGTTTGGGTTGTTAGCGTCACCTTTTTTATATAATGGGAGAACAATCGATTCAGCCCAACTTTCAGGAAACACACCTTTATCAAATAGAGTATTCATAAATTTTGCTAAAAAGTTCATCACCAAATCAGATTTACAAGCAGTTTTAATTATTTCACTAATGATCCCATCTGGGCCTGCAGCTTTTCGATTCCTCAATTTACGTAAGGCCAAAATGATTTCTTCTTTCGATATAGGGCGGTTTATATTATTATAATTATCATCATCTTCATCACTTCCGTCTACCTGCCCTACACCACTATCAGTGCTATCATTTCTTTCAAGCAGTTCCTTAAAATGATGAAACCAATTGTCCAAACTAATATCATTTTGAGGCTGGGTTCTTTTTTTCTGAATTTTCCGCATTGTTTCCCAAAACTCTTTCTGGCTACTAACAGAGGAAACTAATTTCTCTACCATTGTTCTGTTAAATACCTTTTGTTTTTTCTTCAAAAGATGTTTATAGTCGCGTCTGGCATTACAGTATTCAACATGATCAGGTACAGATAAAGTTCGACGATATTTAGTTAACAATTTACGTGCATTTCTTTTACTTAAAAGACATTCTTTATCATACCAATCATCGCCAGCTTCTTTCGCATTTACCTTAATCTTCCTCTTCATACAGTCAGCGGCAACTTTTAAACAATCGTTAAAAACATGTAAAGCTTCATTTATATTAACTTCAATGAGACTGACTGCCATGTGCATCCTTTGTTGAAATTCTGGTGAATCCATTGCATTACACAACAAGTCAACATAAGCTTCATTCCAAACATACTTTTCAAGCCAACTAATAGCATCACTTTCTCTTACATTGTCCAGGTTTTCGCTGTGAAAGCTAGTGCGCAGAACCAAAGGCATGTGATCAGAATCAATCCGTTCATCTACACATAACTTACAATCATTAAAGTATGTTGCAAACATATCACGCGACATTAAAAAATAATCATTCACACTATTACCACTTTCAGAAATGTATGTGTAGCAACCTTTGAGGTCGCCCTTACACAAACCATTCAAAATGCACAGATCAAATGCAGTGCACATATTTAGCAACATCTTACCATAATTATTTAACACATTGTCTTCTGAATTCCTGCTCACATGCGATGGGCCACTCAAACATTGATTTTCAAAAGGGAAAACACTTTCTTCTAAATCTTGAGAAATATTGGAAATACGACCATTCATATCACCACTTAGCAAAATATAAACATCACCAATAGAGAGCAAGCAGTCACATACAAAGTCTTCAAGTAAAGCAATACCATTATCAGAATCAACAAAACGATAGTATGGTGAACCCTCTGGTGGTACATATGCACATACATACAAAACATCTTTTATTGTACCCAACATACATTTATCAACAACAAAAGCGCAAAAAGTATCAGACTTAATTCCCAGTGACTTAATGAGTGAACAAAACTCTTTTTTAACAAGACATATTAACCCCCCAGATCGCCTTCCACGAGTAGTCAGTTTCATAGCTGGTTTACAAAATTTTTCAAAACCAGCAAACACAGACGATTGGAAATCTTCCATAAAGGTTTCAGCCAGGCATATAAAATCAAAAGAACTAACAAACGAAACAAAATCTTTATCATGCAATTTAGAGGATAAACCGTTTATATTCCAGTGAAGAAAGGAGAAGTTTTTTGTGTTATTTACAGAAAAAGGAACAATGGACACATTACTATCACCTAGATCAGGTAACACGGTACACACATCTTCGGAAAACGTGTTAGACGGGTGAGACAGGTTTTGTGGCACACATTCATTTGTAACAACATTTACATTTTCAACCTGGGCAACGGCTGAACTAAAGTTAGAGTGCACTGCGTTGTGAACTGGCTCATGAACAGCACGTGCTGACAGAGTGTCAACTTCGCCGCACTGTGACAACAAAACCGGTGTCGTCCCAAAGTTTGTTCTTTTCACTGGTACGGTAAAATTGAAATCATCTAGACAAACTGTGGGCCGGCCGCCTCCCTATTTCATTTCAACTAGCCTGTCAGCATTGTCCACAGTGAATTTCTTCCCGTCAATGAGGAGATGGTTAAACACCATTGAGGCTCTCTTGCCCTCCCCCCTAGCTGTCTTCAGATGTGGAGTTAAACGTCTCCTAATCTCTCGAACTTGAGCAGAGAAGTCCTCCCCAACGAAAAGCTTTGTCCCGCGCAACTTGCTCTTAGCCTTTAACACAGCAATCTTCTGTTTATAGAAGACGCACCTGGCGATCACTGGTGAGTCAGGCTTGGAGCTGATTCGATGAACCCTATCGAACTGAAAGTCCTCAGCAAGTTCTAACTTATCTGTGATTAGGTCCTTCACCATATCTTCACAGTCCGCCGGAGTCTCGTTGTTCTTCCGTGGCAGGCCGTAGAAGATGAGGTTATTGCGCTTGGACCGTCCCTCAAGGTCATCCGTTTTCCTCTCCAGGACGTCCAGCTTTCTCGTCAGGTCCTCGTTCGTCCTCTGCAACTCGTCGTTTTGCTGACGTAGACCCGTGACCTCACCTCTCAGTGCCTTCAGCTCTTCTTGCATGGCCCCGTACTCCTCCTGTAGGACGTGGAGGTCTTCCTTCATCTCACCAAAGCGGATGTCCATCTTCGAGCTCAAGTCCTGGATCATGCCCACCACGTCAGACAAAGTGGGCTCATTCACTGGTTCACTGGAGACTCTTCGTGAAGTGACGTCCGCTCGCTCCATACTGCTTCTGGAACTGCCCGATTTCAAGAGAGAGAGAGAGAGAGAGAGAGAGAGAGAGAGAGAGAGAGAGAGAGACAGACAGACAGAGAGAGAGAGAGAGAGAGAGAGAGAGAGAGAGAGAGAGAGCGAGAGAAGCAGGACGGAGAAGGGTTAGAGGGAGAAAATGTGGCTCTGGATGACTGAAGGGGGAGCAACTCTTCTCACGCAGAAGAAAGAATTGAAGTAGAGGAGACACCTTAATAACAACCCAGAGGGGGAGAGAAGACAGATGTAGAATCTTCTTCGAGAAGAGTTCCTGGAAAAAAAAAGATGACTGCAGCAACCTTCTTCTGAGCTTTAGTGCC
>CM065733.1:34590508-34610508 GCA_033310375.1 Conus canariensis | reverse complement strand
CGCACACACACACACACACACACACACACACACACACACGCATACACACACACACACGCACCACACACACACACACACGCACGCCAACATACACACACAACGCTTACATATTGCATACGCACTCATATACAGATTAACACCAAAGCTAGTAGCTTCTTCGCTCACATAGACAGACACACTTACACAGACACAAACAAGCAAGCAAAGAAAGGGGAAAAAAGAAAACAAAGTGACTAACAAACTAACTAGTCAACTGATTAGTTAACTATCGAACTAATGAACTAACGAACGAACTAATTAACGAACTATGCACCTCTTCTTCTCTCTCGCCCTCTTTTTGCATTTTTTTTTCTCTCCTCTTTTTCACTCTGTATTTCCGACACGATACGTCACCTACTGTCTAATTTCCTTGTTACAATGTGAACTCGGAATCGTGTTCTCTAAGGGGCAGCATAATCATTCATTTGCCGTTGGCTGGTATGACGGTGTTTTTTTTAAATTTTTTTCAGCTTGTAATTTGTTTACCCACCAAAATAGAATTGCTTTTTTTGGTTGTTTTTTTTTTTCCACCAAGGACTACTCTGTTGTTGCTAGGTGTTGTTTGTGTATAAGCTCTGTGCGCGTTACATAAGGGACTCTTGGTTTATTGTTTTATTCAAAGGATTAGCACTCCAACAAGTTTTGCTGTAATGAAGGAAGATGAGACTTAAGAGGTGTGTGTGTGTGTGTGTGTGTGTGTGTGTGTGTGTGTGTGTGTGTGTGTGTGTGTGTGTGTTGTGTGCGTGTGTGTGTGTGTGTGTGTGTGTGTGTGTGCGTGTGTGGTGTGTGTGTGTGTGTGTGTGTGTGTCTAAAATTCAGTATCAGCTGAGTGGCTACTGCATACTCACGATGCAAAGTAAAGTAGGAAAGCTCATGGCAGGACAGCCCATAGAACGGATCATAGCAAGCACAAGGACAACTCAACGCATCATAGCAAGAAAACTCATGAAAGATCTTCAAAATAGACAACTGCTCCCTCCCTGTCGATTAGGCACAGAACAGTACATGAATATGGGAAAACGTGGCTACGTTTGTCTATGAAGTATATACATGATTCGAAAGAAAGGATGAAACACTCGTAGTAGCAAGAGACCTGGAAGATGCAAAACCAAAGCTCACAGACCTAAAATATGTACACAACAAAGTTCATTTTTCGCTTCTCGTGAAACTGCAACAGACCTGGAAGATGCCAACAACAAAGTCCATAGACCTGGAAGATGCCAACAACAAAGTCCATAGACCTGGAAGATGCCAACAACAAAGTCCATAGACCTGAAAGATGCCTACAACAAAGTCCATAGACCTGGAAGATGCCAACAACAAAGTCCATAGACCTGAAAGATGCCTACAACAAAGTCCATAGACCTGGAAGATGCCAACAACAAAGTCCATAGACCTGAAAGATGCCAACAACAAAGTCCATAGACCTGGAAGATGCCAACAACAAAGTCCATCGACCTGGAAGATGCCAACAACAAAGTCCATTTTTCGCTTCTCGTGGAACTATTCCATGACGCTGAACCTCATAAACTCTCCACGGGATTACCTCATAGTCCTCTCTCCCCCGTTTTGTACAATGTTTACACGAGAGGCCTTGCAGACCTCGACAGAAACGAAACTGCTCGCGTGTTGACACCAACAAACAACGGCCTGATCTACAAAACGTCAGAGAATGCTCAAGGAGGAACGAAAGGTGCCCAGGAGCAGTTGTACAACATTGGTCAGCGGTGTCAAGAAACAGGATCGTAAATGTTGTTCTTGTTGTTGTCGTACAATGACTAAAAGACTCCAGAGATCATCCGAACAGCTGAAGTACTTGAGCACTATGGTACAAATGCATCAGCTGGGATCGTAATTCAACCCTACAAAAGCTCAGACACTGGTCTGCACTCTCAACAATATGAAATCAGTAAACATTGTCATCACCAGTTTTCTTCAGTGGAATAGACATCGAATAAACCAGCAACATACGCTGCTTGGATACGGACCTTGATAGAATGCTAACCTTTGGAAAGCATGTTGAGAATATTGTAATTAAATGCAAAAAAAAAAAAGCCTTCTCTGGCATCAAAGCAATGGCAGCTAAAGGCATTGAACTAAGCTATCTCTACCTACAGTAACACGCAGTTGTACTCACTGTAATTCGTTTTTGGATTTCGGCTCACAACACTGTCCTGGAGAAATCTTCCTAAACAAGAAAGCAGTCAATATGAAACAATGAGACTGATTTGGGGAACAACAAAAAGCACACCTATTGAAACTACGCGCTACCTGCATGACCTTCCTTCAATGCGGGCCAGACGCAATCTAGAGCAGGAAAAGGTGTATTCTGAGTACTTGAAAATCCCCCAAAACCCATTACATGCGGCAGTCAAGGAAACAAAAGGCACTCGTCTAGGACGCGGATAATAATGGGTGGGACAGGCGGAAGACAATAGATAGCTTGTGTGCCAGTTATTAGAACTCAGCTAAGAAATGAGAAAAATATCCAGACCACTTCGAATCCTTTCCCTAACTGTCATCGCTCAAGTGCTTGGAAGACACTGTCAAGAATGGCCAGAGGGCAAAAACTACGCAAAAATGCACATGCAGGTGGAAAAACACGGCATAAATATATTGTTCTATACACTGACTGGATGTGTGTGTGTGTGTGTGTGTGTGTGTGTGTGTGTGTGTGTGTGTGTGTGTGTGTGTGTGTTTCCACGTCAGTTTCATTCTGTCACTCATATGGTCTCCTCAGAATGTTCCATGTCCTAAGCAGGTTTGGAAGTGAACACGAAGTGGAGCGTGCATTTACACACTTTTGAGACGCACATGGGCACTTTAACAATGTGGGATTTTTCTTTTACGAAAAAAAGGAGACTGCAACTTTCTCTAATATAACTACGAAAGCAGGAAAGTTAGTACAATGTTCACTCCCATGTCCTCATATGGCATACAAAACGAGACTCTCTGTGTGTGTGTGTGTGTGTGTGTGTGTGTGTGTGTGTGTGTGTGTGTGTGCGTGTGTGCGCGCGCGCGCCTGTACGTGTGTCGTGTGACACTAGCCTTCCCTTTCCACCCCCACCCCCCTCTCTCTCTCTCTTCTCTCTCCCCTGTTTTTTTTTTTTTTTTTTTAACTCTTAAGAGTCCTATCCCCCCACCCTGCACATCCACCTCCATTCCCGCCTTTAACAATACCACAACATGAATATGACAATAAACTAGAAACCAATGTGTTTTTGTCAAACTCCTTGCTGAGCTGTTGGATCCAAATAGAAGCAGGCGTTAAAACCAATATGTTGAACATTGACCACATCCGCAACTTCCATGAGCCGTCAAACATTTTCCGATTATGGAGAACTGACCATAATATCGCCTTCAATACAGACCAAGGAAATCGCTGGAAACCGTAGCATTGTTATCACGTGGTCGAATTCGGCCAACCAGAGATCTCCATCCATACGCGATGACGACGGCATCGATGCGCGGGGTCGAGGTGTTTTGATATCTAGAAACTAACGCCCCAGTGTTAATTCACCGTGGCAGTGCTGAACCCCAGCGCACGCCATTTGGGTTTCATTTCCAGATCGATACCCCAGAGGTATTGGGGGTCTGGCACACGACCGCAAGAGGGCGCAGACAGAGTGTGCAGAAGGATGTCTGTAAAAATTATGGAAATGGAGAAGGCTGGTGGGCAGGAGAGAGGTAGGGGTGGATGTGATGGATGGTACGCACTCTGATAATCTCCCTTGGGTGCTCAGACCATAAGAAATCGCTGTCAAAAGGACGAAGATTCATTTTCCAAGCGGCGTGTGCCAAGCGTCTTGTAGAGAGACTCCTGAGACTGTTTATTCGTCTGCGTCTTTCTTTTTAGACCCCCCCCCTCCTCCTCCTCCTCTTCATTCTCTCTCTCTCTCTCTCTCTCTCTCTCTCTCTCTCTCTCTCTCCGACCCCCTCTCTTCCCCCTTTCCCCGGGTTTTCTGTATTTCTCTGTCTCTGTTCTTCTGTCTGTCTATCTGCGTGTCTGTCTGTCTCGATCTCTCTATTTCAAAATGTTGATACGATACGGCCTCAGAACACTCTGGATATTCCATGGGGGTAGTATATGAAAACGAATTTATATAAGAATTTAGATATAGATTAGCAGCATCGTATGAACAAAACTGGCAAAGTAAGATGAACAGCTTCATATAAACACTATCGGCATGGTGTGTGTGTGTGTGTGTGTGTGTGTGTGTGTGTGTGTGTGTGTGTGTGTGTGTGTGTGTGTGTGCAGCTTCTACCAATTTGGCGTGTGGGCACAGCCCAAGAGATGAGAATCATTTTCTCTGCAGCGGAGACAGATACGAAGAACTGCAGAAAATACCGGCAGACTGTTTCACCGCTTTTCATTTTAAAGCACGTGGAAATAATTTAACTCCTTTCGCAAAAATATGTATCCAAAACGGGAATGATATGCAATTATTAAAAAAAAAAAAATGGTTAAAGACAGAATGGCTGGACACAAAGCTAATCTAATCGGCTTCAAGGAGAATCGGTGTACAGTTGTGAACAAATACACAATATCTTGTTCTTGAACTAAAAACCACGCTTTGTGAAGATGGTCGACTAAACAGGAATAGATGAGGCATGATTTTTGTTGGTTTTGCATTTCTCTTTTTAAATTTTAATCCTATGTTTGTTGTGTGTATGCAATTCTTGATCTTTATCACAAAAGAATCTCGTATCCTCCCTACCTATCACACGGGCTCCTTGCTAATGCCAATGAAATAGGAAAGCGTTAAGGAAGTGCATCTCTTCCGGCCTGTGAAACATCTACTGAGCGACTCACATGAACGTACTCGAATTTTTCTTTAGTCTTCTTCGTTGTTTAGAATTCCTCTCTCTCTCTCTCTCTCTCTCTCTCTCTCTCTCTCTCTCTCTCTCTCTCTCTCTCTCTCTCTGTACCCACGCCCCACCATCACCTTCTCTCTCTTTCCTTCCGTCCCTCCCTTCTTTTAGAGTGTTTGGGACATTGTGAAGTGAGACATAAACACCTTACAGCAGACTCCACGAAAAACCTTGTTCAGAGATGTCCCACCTGATGTGATCTTTCAATATCTGAAAAAAAAAAAAATTTTTTTCATCTGATCTCAGATTTTACGGACGAAAGATTTTTTTAACGAAATTTCTGGTGTGTTTTTAAAAGGGTGTATTTTAAAGGGTTGTGTGAATTATTATTATTTTTTTTTGGGATGACTTTTGAGTTAAATTGTGACACCCCTCGTACGGCGTGTGCGGTCGGCTGGGCTATAAGCAACATTACCTTACTGTACCGTCCCTCCCTCCACTCACCCACCCACCCTCTCACTCTTTCTCTCTGTCTTTCACTCTTTCTCTCTGTCTTTCTCAATCTCTCTCACCCTGAACTCTCAGCCTCCATCATTCTTGATCGATTTTTCTATTGCGCGCACGCGCGCGCGCGCGCGCGCGCGCGCGCGTGTGTGTGTGGTGTGCGTGCGTGCGTGCGTGCGTGTGTGTGTGTGTGTGTGTGTGTGTGTGTGTGTGTGTGTGTGTGTGTGTGCGTGCGTGTGTGTGTGTGTGTGTGTGTGTGTGTATGTGTGTGTGTGTGTGTGTGTGTGTGTGTGTGTGTGTCTGTGTGTGCGTGTGTGTCTGTGTGTCTGTGTGTGTATGTCTGTGTGTGTATGTATGTATGTGTGCCAATCAAAGTGGTCCTCCTCCCCCCCCCCAAAAAAAAAAAAAAAAAAAAAAATTCTGTAGAAACGCAGAGTTTAGCTGCAGTTGTTATATTCTGAATACCTGTTGCTTTGTGACTAGCAAACTGAACTAGATAAGCTGTACAAAAGAAGAGACTTTTATGTCCTTAAAAAACCAGAAACCCTCTACCGATGTCATCGCCATGAAGCCGAGCTGGAATCGCTGAAAGGCCATTTTCACTCAAGATGCTCAAGATGCCACGACTTTCACTAAGAAGGCACTCGCCGCTCCTACCAGGCAGGTTTACAGCACTTGATCATAGTAATTGCGCGGAAATGTTCTTCTCTTCAGGCGTGTATGTTGTTAAGCTGCCTGAGGTTTTCGTTCGTGTCATACCTATTGAGTAATATATAGAGAAGCCTCATCTGTTCAGTCACATACATTGGACATGCATTACGCTTCCTGCACAAATTCATACTCTTGTGTCCTGCTTTCCGTCACTTGCTAGACCTGCCTTCCTACAAACGACGAAGCAGCGAGGAAACATCGGGGGTTGTCTCAGTGCTGGCACGCTCACAAGACGACTGAAATACCTTGAGGAAGAGATGCTGAGTCTACTGACGGTTAACATTCCAGACACCAATGCCAGAGTTCGCAGGTTCCTGCATTTCTGGCGGTACCAGCTTCTCCCTCTGCAGCGCGTGTCACCCTTCATTTACGGATTGGTTTCCAGGGGCTCTCTCCTTCTCCCCCCCCCCCCCCCCCCCCTCTCAACCGTCCCCACTCCTCGTCCATACTCTGGTTTCCTACTTCTTTCCTTTGGAAATTTCATGATGTAAAGCAACGGAATTGTCCAAGCCGTGATCACTTCTCGTTTTTTGTACTCCCAGTTCTTATAGAACAGGGAGTACTTTACAATGGGAACGAAGAAATGCTGTCTGTCAGCCTGTCTGTGTATCTGTCTGTCTTTCCGTGGTCAAAATGTGTTCCACTCGCTCCAGACAAAACTTCTGGGCCGATCTTTCGGAAAATTTGTAGGTATGTTCATCATGGGTCACGGATGATGCCCGATGTTTTATTTTACCAGAATGACCGTTACTAACGGCTAGAACGGCCCCAAACGGTTTTTCTTCTTTATGGACTATCTTTGAAAGTACTTCGTCGAATATTCTTATCTCAGTGACGAAATACATAATGACGCATGTTTGATTGTGACGTGTTTTTTTTAAAATTATGACGCAAGTTTGATTGTGACTTTCTTTTAACACGCGTATTCAAAATAGATCTAAATTGGGAGTACGTTTATATGCTTTGCATCTTGTTTACATTTCATGTGATGTAAGTAGGTTTTCGTGTAATGTGCAAAGCAGTAATTTACAGTTCACATGGGAAGATTAGATTCAAGGACCTTCAGGTGCACAATCAGGTGGCTTCATTCGGGGGCTGACGAGCTGACGTGCCTGAACAATTTATCATCCTTGACGTGCCGAAAGAACTATAACAACATCCAAGCCGAGGAAGAACATTATTAATCGAAAATTTCACTTGGTCTGTTTTGTCTTGAATATCTAAACAAAGGTTACGTTGCGCTTTGGCTTTTGTAGTTGTTTGATTCTGGCTTGTCTTCAGTCCACCTGCGCTGCCGTTTGCTCAAGCCTCGTAATAGTGTGTAGTTCATGCATGCTAATGTAGTCACATTGTTAACACGCGAAATTACATTCTTAGCACATACATTAGCGCGCGCGCACTCTCAATTGCATCCACAATCACACTAACACTCTCTCACACACACTACTACATATGACGCGCACTAGAGTGAGTGAGGAGTGTGAGTGGGGGGGGGGGTGTGTGGGTGTGTGTGGAGTTTAGGTTGATTTGGTTGGTGTTTAATATTATGGGCGTGTTTTATGGTTAGTTTTTTTTTTGTTTGTGTTTGGTTGGTTTGTTTGTGGGTTGGAGGTAGTGGTGAGTGAGGGCATGGGTGTGGTACACATGAATGGTATGATGGATATAAGGTTAAACGCAAATGAAAAGAGAAATGCGAGAGAACTGGAAGGTGAGGGAAAAGAGAACAGGGAGGGAGAATACAAAGACAGAAGTGAGGGAGGAATAGGAAGAACAGAAAATAGAAACAGGAAAGGGAAAGGAGGAATGAGAGGACAGGATGGAAGGATAGAAGAAAGAGAAGAGAGGTGGGGGAGAATAGAGGGAAGAAAAGAAGAAGGAATTATAGGAGAACAGAAGGAAAGGGAGGAAGATTAAAGGGAGAATAGAGAATAGGGAGAGGAGAGGAGGGGATAGAGGGGGACATAGGGGGAGAAATGAGAAAAAGATACAAGGGAGAATAGAGCGAAATAAGGTGAGAAAAGGTAAGGGAGAATAGAGAATAGGGAGAGGAGAGAGAGGGGATAGAGGGGGAATAGGGGAGACGAAGTGAGAAACAAAGATAAAGGGAGAATAGAGAGAAATACGGTGAGAAAAGATAAAGGGAGAATGCAGAAATAAGGAGAGAAAGGATAGAGGGGGGAATAGGGAGAAGAAAGGAGAGAAAAGGTAAGGGAGAATAGAGAGAAATAATGAAAGAAAAGATAAAGGGAGAATAGAGAGAAATAATGAGAGCAAAAGATAAAGGGAGAATAGAGAGAAATATTGAGGAAAAGATAAGGGAGAATAAGAGAAATAATGAGAGAAAAGATAAAGGGAGAATAGAGAAAAATAATGAGAGAAAAGATAAAGGGAGAATAGAGAGCAATGTTGAGAAAAGATAAAGGGAGAATAGAGAGAAATGTTGAGAAAAGATAAAGGGAGAATAGAGAGAAATAAATGAGAGAAAAGATAACGGGGAATAGAGAAAATAGTGAGAGAAAAGATGAACGGGAGAATAGAGAGAAATAATGAGAGAAAAGATAAAGGGAGAATAGAGAGAAATGTTGAGAAAGATAAAGGGAGAATAGAGAGGAATAATGAGAGAAAGGATAAAGGGAGAATCAAGAGAATAATGAGAGAAAAGATAAAGGGAGAATAAAGAGAAATAATGAGAGAAAGATAAAGGGAGATAGAGAGAAATGTTGAGAAAAGATAAAGGGAGAATAGAGAGAAATAATGAGAGAAAAGATAAAGGGAGAATAAAGAGAAATAATGAGAGAAAAGATAAAGGGAGAATAGAGAAATGATGAGAGAAAAGATAAAGGGAGAATAGAGAAATAATGAGAGAAAAGATAAAGGGAGAATAGAGAAATGATGAGAGAAAAGATAAAGGGAGATAAGAGAGATGATGAGAAAAGATAAAGGGAGAATAAGAGAAATAATGACGAGAAAAGATAAAGGGAGAATAGAGAATGATGAGAGAAAAGATGAAGGGAGAATAGAGAAATATGAGAGAAAAGATAAGGGAGAATAGAGAAATGTTGAGAAAAGATAAAGGGAGAATAGAGAGGAATAATGAGAGAAAGGATAAAGGGAGAATAAAGAGAAATAATGAGAGAAAAGATAAAGGGAGAATAAAGAGAAATAATGAGAGAAAGATAAAGGGAGACATAGAGAGAAATGTTGAGAAAAGATAACCGGGAGGAATCGAGAGAAATAATGAGAGAAAAGATAAAGGGAGATAAAGAGAAATAATGAGAGAAAAGATAAAGGGAGAATAGAGAAATGATGAGAGAAAAGATAAAGGGAGAATAGAGAAATAATGAGAGGGCAAAGATAAAGGGAGAATCAGAGAACATGATGAGAGAAAGATAAATGGAGACTAGAGAAATATGCGAACAATAACTGGAGTAAGCAATATGCGAGCAAAATCAGGGCGACTGCGAATCCATATTCTACATCAACCATTCTCCACTCTCCCATCTCTCCCTCACCCTTTCCACTCTCCCAATATCCCTACCCTTTCTCACTCTCTATCATCTCCCCTCACCTTCTCCACCTCTCCCACCATCTATCCCTCACCCTATCTCACTCTCTCCCATCATCTCTCCCCTATCCTTTCTCCACTCTTCCACATCTCCCCTCACCCTTTCTCCACTCTCCCCACCATCTCTCCCCTTACCCTTTCTCCACTCTCCCCCATCATCTCCCCTACCCTTTCTCCACTCTCTCCCCATCCATCCTCCCCTCACCCTATCTCCACTCTCCCCAATCTCCCCTCACCCTTTCTCCACTCTCCCCACCATTCTCCCCTCACCCTTTCTCCACTCTCTCCCACCATCTCTCCCCTCACCCTTTCTCCACTCTCCCCCACCATCTCTCCCCTCACCCTCTCTCCACTCTCTCCCATCGTCTCTCCCCTCACCCTCTCTCCACTCTCTCCCATCGTCTCTCCCTTCACTCTTTTCCCACTGTCTCCTCCCATCTCTTACCACTCCCTTTCTCCACCCCCTGCTCCCATCACCCCCTCCTCTCTCTCTTTTTCCACCCCCCCCCCTCCCTCCAACCGTTGTGCTACCTCTTTCTCCATCCCGTTTTATCATATTCTGTACCCTTTTCTCATTTCCTCCTCTCTCTCTCTCTCTCTCTCCTCTCTCCCCTCCCCCCCCCCTCTCCCTCTCTCTCTCCTCTCTCCCCCCCCCCCCCCTCTCTCTCCTGTCCTTTTATCGCTTCTCGTTCGTCTCTTCATCCTTCTTTCCATCATACTGCCTGCCAACTCATCCCGCGCTTCTCTCACTCCTTTCTCCCCACATTTCCGTTCCTCTCCCCTCGTCTGCCCTACCCTTCGCTGCTTCTTCATATTTTCCTTTTTTGCAGGCAGCGTAATACCCGGCTGCTGTGAAGAGTGCCTCTGTTGCATTAACCCGACTGACACACTGGCCCTCCTACATCATCGAATGGGTCGAAGGGATGGACTGTGAGAGTCATCACCTAACTCATGAGAGAGAGAGAGAGAGAGAGAGAGAGAGAGAGAGAGAGAGAGAGAGAGAGAGAGTGAGAGAGAGAGAATGCACACACACAACTACATGCACATGAGCACATACTCACACACACACACACACACACACACACACACACACACACACACACACACACACACACACACACGCATGCATACTTACATGTACATACATGCATACATGTATACAGAGAGAGAGAGAGAGAGAGAGAGAGAGAGAGAGAGAGAGAGAGAGAGTCGGGAGCGGTGGAAAGACAGAGAGATAGAGGAATAAAGCAAAGAACCCGAACTATACCAAGGGAACGCTCTATGCCTTTAACTTTAGAAAAGCAACTATTCAAATACAGGATAGTTATGAACAGTTCATTTAGCATCTGCCATTTAGATTTTCACCGCGATTCATTAAATTCTACATTTATTGTAGGGCTGACGTTTCTTTTCCTTATCTTTTAAAAATCCCCCCCCCCCCCCCCCCCCCCACACACACACACACGATCAGCGGTTTGAAACGGATCATACAATAACACAGTAGAACTCAAAGTTAATTTGCAATGTATACGACTGCATCAACGACTACCATTAACTGCATCGTGTTATACGCTTTACTTTACGGTAAAATTACATTGTTAACGCTAAATATGAAATGTAATGATGTGATATAGACTAGTCCGTATGCAGTGATGTCGACTTTCAGAAATATTCTATTCTATCTGTCAAATATTGTTTTTTTAAAATTACATCTTACTTTAACGAACGTTGCGAAATGACAAAACGAAGAAACTGACACATTTAAACAACAACAACAACAACAACAACAACAACAACAACTGTGCAACAGGACTGATAAAACAAAAACTTTGCCAAAGTGACATCACTTAAACCTGGAACACCATGATTAAACAGATCAGCTAGATACTCATTATGTCATCTGGTCGATTCTTTCGCCTCCGATGCTGTCTGTACTCAACTTGTTAAAATATATAACTGCAAAACCACCACCACCACCTCCACCACCACCACCACCACCATCACCACCACCACCACCCACCATTACCACAACCCCCAACAGCAACAATCAAACAATTCTTACTCTTTAGATGTTGATGTAACGTGATTTGTTGAGATTCTTTTTAATTAGTTGAATGATGTTTTTTTTTTTTCAATTGCTTCCATGAAAAAAAAAAAACAGACAAAAAATTATCGAATTTTGATTCAATTTTTTTTTTTGGAGAGCTTTTATATTTATTCATTTTTGTTGTTGTTTTTTGTCTTTACAACTTAGAGTTAATGAGACAAGGGATGGTTCAGGTCAGTCATAAACTGCCATGCATCATTAACGTTTTTCCTATCACGAGACCAGCTACGAAACGTTTGACCTTTCCTTCCCTCTCCACATTCAGCTCTTCCAATGCCAAAGCTTGGAAGCATCCTCGTGTCAAAAATTACACATTCTTATATTTTCTTGGTGAAAAGAGTGGTATTTGTCATGAACAGAATAATTATTCGCCATGAAAATATAATCTTCAAATGTATTAGATTGGCATTTCTCGTGCTTTTAGCCCAAATGTTCTCGCCGTAAATCTAACTCAACGTCAAAAGAGTATTGTTGCGAAATTAATTTGAGCGTGCGCGTAATGACTCGCTGAAATGCGGCGATCATAGATTGCAGTAGCCTCTTGGGTGAAAAAAAAGTTCATGATCAATTTTTTTGTTTCTTTTGGCAGATTGTCCAAGCGACTAACGGTGGTACCAAGGGTATTCAAAATGATAGTAGTGATGTCAGTATTTGCTTGCACGCCGCCACGATACTCGGAAGCATCGCGCGAAAGATACAGCCAGTTGTGCATTTTAATTGTGTGCATTAACAGCACTATTTTTTCCCTTGACAAAATACTATAATGTATATGAAAATGTAGTAACACTTACTTCTATCATGATATGTACTTTTCTAGGCCTCCCTCCTTCCCTCTCCTCCCCCCCCCCCCTCTTTTCCCCTCCTCTCTCTGACTGCTACCCCGTCGTCTGTTCTTCTGTCACACCTTCCTGCCCCTTGTACATCAAAATGATCCCCTAAGTCTTGATAATCCTTTCTACAATCCCTGTTCTGGAATGCAGCCTTCACTCTGTTCCGGCCAATTTCACGGTCAGCCTATTTCATGATTTACTTGGATCATTCTTTCTGAAACAACCCTCACACAGTCTCGCTCGACTGAAAAGAAAAAAAAAACAACCATTTTTTTCACAGTTCGTTTTTTGTGTGTGGTAAAATAGAGAAATCACAGACTGCTTAGCATTCCTCGTGGTGTGATATAAATGTGACATTGGTGCAGAGCCTCTCAGAGGTATAGTTGCTACTTTCAAGCTAAAAGAGTACATGTACAAGATAAGTCAGTGTCATATTGAAGACTGTCATGGTATGGATACACGTTTCACACAGCATGCACCCTGCGTAAGAAATGGAAAAAAAGAATGAAGGAAGTAAAGAAACTGAGTGAACGATATTGACTGGATGACACGGGAAACGACTGAATGAAGCGCCAGCTGGCAGCTCTTCAGTCGGCACTACCCAGGTAGGCAGCCCGTTGTGTAAACGAGTGTTGATGAATAAGTGCAAATGGTGGATGTAAGCGCATTGAGTTGTGTAACAAGAAATGCGCTATATAAGTATTATACATTATTATTTATTATTATAAAGATCTTAAAAACGGCTTTGATAATCCTTTCTCCTCCCACACAAACATGCATACGTAAACGCGCGCGCGTACACACACGTACATGTATTCACACACTTACACACAAACACACAGACACAGACACACACATACACACACACACACACGCGCGCGCGCGCCACACCACACCACACACACACACACACACACACGCAACGCACGTGCGCGCGCGTGAATACTCCCCAACACACATGAGAGAGAGAGAGAGAGAGAGAGAGAGAGACAGACAGACAGACAGACAGACAGGACAGAGAGAGAGAGAGAGAGAGAGAGAGAGAGAGAGAGAGAGAGAGAGGGGCAGGGTGTCAGAGTGGAGGAAGGATTGAGAGCCGGGGAGTGAAAGAGGTGGACAGATGGCGGGTGGAGGAGTCAGTGCGCGTGTGGGGGATGGTTTTTTTTCTTCCAAGCTTTCTAAGTTGTTCATCTTTGAGCGTTCCGTCTCTCCAGGGAACAGTTATATGCCTGTGTCCAATGGATTCCGTCTTTCTGCTGCGTGTGATCTTTCACATTATTGTCGTTTTTCTTCTGTCTTCTCCATCTCTTTCTTCTCTTCAACAGCTTCGTCAGCCTTTCGTGTTTCCTTTCCCCAGTCCTCCTCCATCCAATAGACTTTTCCTTCGTCGTCCTCTTCGCTTTGCCTGGGAACTTCACCAAATGAACGTCATACAGAAGAAATGCTATTGACTTCAAAATAAAACCCCTTCGATGTGTTGTATCTTTTCCCTTTAGCATCGCTGAATATGGTCCGAGGGAACGGGAACTTATGCATCCTCTTTCGCAAAATGACACATTCTCTTCACTGAATGAGATCAAGAATGTCTCATGAATGGAGTCTCCGCCTGTCATTTCGATAAAAATACCCCTTAAAAAAAAAGGCTCGAATCCGGTATATTACTTAACTTATTTTTTATACATCACTTGGTAGGAACGCTATTTTGTGCCATCCTGTTCATATTTTGTTCTTCACAAGAAGACGCAGAATTAATAGAGCTGTGCACATCGAAGAATGAGACTGCGACACTAGAAGCAGACAAAACGGCGGTATGTTTTGAGTTCTCTGAAGACTCGGTAGACATGAAAAGAGGAAGCAAAAGACAGAGACGCACAGAGTGGTAAGCTGCATGCAAAAGAACACGTCATCTTCTTTAACCTTTCCTTCTATCCTCCCGCCCTCCCACCACCCATCCTTCTCCCTTTCCCTCATGCCCTATGTCCCAATCCTCTTTTATTTGTTTGTGATTTTTTTTTTCCAACAAGTTTTGTTGTTTAAATTGTGTTTCCTTTTTTGTTCTTCTAACATTAAGTATTACAGAAAATCTTTTTTTCCATGATAAAAATATTTCTAATGCCATTACTACACAACGGAACTGTTTGTTTTTTTGCAACTGATTCACTAATTTCGTTTCGTTTGTATCATTTTTTAAAAAATCTAAACGCGTGAAATATGAATATAATTCTTGTTGATTATGATTTCTAAATAACTACAAAGTCCATCATTGCTGCAATGTAAAATCAAAGCTGTTAGAATCACCCCTTTAATACCCTCTATCGAACTTGTTTCTTATCATCTGACAACTCTAAATCGTGATTTCTGTTTGTAGCCAGATGTTTTAGAAACAAAAGAACCCTCACAGTAGGGGGAAAACAGATCCTCACAGTAAGGGGGAAAAACAGTAATCACTTATTTTGAAACATTTACTAAGTACCAAAAAAAGAAAACAATCACAAATGACATATTTTACAACTCAATTCATTTGGTAAAAATATAGGACACACATTTGTAGGACTTGCATCATCTTATCTTTTCCACACATTCCAGCCCCTACCCCTCTTTTTATGTTAATTCACTCTGTGCAGTTAATCTTACTGACTTCTTACATTAAAATGTAACGCTTGTCAAAAGTACACTTAAGGGAGGGAGCCCCCATGTGAAAATACAGACGAGTTTCATTTACGACAGAACTCGCAAGGTGTTTAGGCTAACCTTGTGGCGAGGGATGTGAATGGCGAGGGGAGTAAAGAAACGGGCGCAGAACAACAACAAACAAGATGCAAAGCATATAAACGTACTCCCAGCACAGTGCCAAGAGGGGAGACAATTTCCAGTTAGTGGAAGAAAAAAAACCCAACTCGACAATGCGGTGGTTATTTCCCTTATCGGACTTGAGTTTTTAAAATTATCATTTATAGCCGTTAGTAACAGCCATTCTGGTGAAAGAAAACATTGGGCATCATCCGTGACCCATAGTGAACATACCTACACATTTTCAGAAAGATCGGCCCATAAATTTTGTCTGGAGCGAGTGGAACACATTTTGACCACGGACGGACACACAGACAGACAGACAGACACACAGACAGCATTTCTTCGTTCCCATTGTGAAGTACTCCCTGTTCTATAAGAACTGGGAGTACAAAAAAGAATCAAACTGACGATGTGACTGCTACTTCACGCTCTTCTTGCTGTTGAACGATCAGCGTTTTGTGATCGCTTTACGTACCAGTCAGAGAACGTGAGTACTTTCCCTGCTCCAGTCACAGAACCTTACAACTGTTTGTCCTTTCCCCTCGCATTCCAAAAGGCCTCATGTCAGTCTAGCGAACTCGCGCCTTTTCCTAGCCCCGCTCGTCGCTATAGGATGTGCTAGGGAACGCCGACACTCGACATGCAAGCGTGAATTCTCGACACCTCGCCTTTACGAAACGGTACACAGGACTCCTGCGCATGGTTCGGCGCCGGCAGAGCATCCCATCGCCATGTTGCGCACAGTTACGTCGTTTATAGTGTAAAGATTGATTTATCGCTAGGATGATTACACATACGATTTTCACGCAAACCAACCTGAATTAAAACTGTCGTTCTACAAATCTGGAACGCAGGGACCATCTTTACGACATGCTGCAAAGTGAAGCGTGTATTTCATGCACAATACACTCTTCAGCTCTGAAATTCACGACCCTTATTCTCACCATTGCTTCTCTCGACCACGCATGATTATATAAAAGTAATGTTACCTCTATAAATCCAACTTTTGCCTGGGACCATACATTAAGCTTTTTTTTTTCTTTTTTTTTTTTCTTTTTTTTTATTTTTTACTGTGAGTCAAGACTGAAATGAAGATTGTGTGTTCAAACGTTCACGACATTTTCATCACTCTGACTTGAACTGCGTGCACTTACATTTTCAATGGCACAATCCCCAGATGCTTTTTTTTTTTTTTCTCGATTGAGGAAACCGTTGCACTCTTAGTAAATACAATATATCATCCCATCGCAGTGTTGAATTTTTGTTTGCATGCCTGTATTCTCTCATATAGATGACACCCAACCTTATGTTCCATGTTGCACTTATGTACACAAGGTTCTGTCGATGTGCTTCAAAAGTCAGTATCGTCTCCCCCCAATTGTACATTAATTTTGATCATATCTTGAAAAAAAAAGGCCCACCTTTTGTCAACTTTTATTTAAACGTAAACGAGCTGTTTCTCCTTGCTTTTATTCATGAACAGACTTCCGCCTGTAAAAAAAATTCTCTCTGTTCGTTTCTAGTTTGATGGTAATGAATTACTTTCAGCGAAACTTTGCACACACACGCGTGCACACACACACACGCACGCACACACACACACACACACACACACACACACACACACACACACACACACACACACACACACACGTGCACGCACGCGCGTGCACGAAATCAGCCTAAATACAATGAATTCACTAATTTATAGACCTTTTAAAACCGTGGCGAGAGGTTAAAAGAAAACAGAAGAAACAAACAAAAGAACAGAAAGAAAAATGAACAAACAAAACAAAACAAAACAAACAACAACGAACAAACGAAAGATAGACCAACTGACAGACAGCCAAGAGAACGAAAGAAAGAAAGAAAGAAAGACGAACTCTATACCTCCAGTACCGTGGCACTCTTACACAGATAAGGTCTCCGCGGAATGAGTATCGTAAAGAACGAGGGAAGAAGATGTTATCCCTGCTTGACTCCACTTGCGCCTGAGAAGGAGCAGCCACTCCGGAGCAGTGAGATCACGTGTGTGCACTTTTATGACCAGCAGATAGCCTCTGTTCATCGGATAAGGCTGGGAAGGTACAGACAGTTTGTGTGTGGTGGTGGTGCTTTGGTGGGGTCGTTTCGGTTTCATTGGATCAAGGGTTTCTTGAGGCCTTTAAGGCCTCCCCCCCCCTCCCCCCTCCTCTCTCTCTCTCTCTCTCTCTCTCTCTCTCTCTCTCTCTCTCTCTCTCTCTCTCTCTCAATCCTCACATCTTTCCAATCCTTACCATCAAAAAGTCTTTTACATGATCCTATGCCTTTCAAATTACCCGCTTTTTAAATTATTAGCATTCTAAGAAAGCGAAGTTTTATCTATATAAAGGACTACCAGTAAGCGAAAGTGTCTTTGTATCTCATGTAAGGACTTTGTCAATCTGCGACGTAATGATTCGACGTGATCTCCATGTAGCTTCCTCTTCGTAAATCTTTGAGTCCAGTCTCTCTCTCTCTCTCTCTCTCTCTCTCTCTTGGAACTAAAACTGGAAAAGGAATAAGAAAAACAACACTGACAAGCGTGAATAGCAAGATGACTACGCTACTATTTTTCATGATCTAATAAGACGTCAACATGCCCCACAAATGCAAGAGAAAGCTGTTAACCTGATAGATGATGATGCTAACACCGCTTTTGGTACTTTCAATCCATGTACAAAGGAAGAGGCAGAGTGCATGAGGAAAGGAAAATAAAGAATTCTAAAAATTATGATTGGTTGAGCAGGGAATATCATAACGCCCCCAAAAGACGTGAAATAACTTCTAAAGTTATCTAAAAAGACAATAGACAATAAGGACAGATAGTTTATTGTAACGCTCAAAGGCAGTACCCACAATCGTTTAGAGAGGAAGGATAACGAGTATGTCTACTTGATGATGCAATTCAATAAACTCAATAAAAGATAATCGAAGTTCGCAAGCATATGCGCAAAATATCAGTTAGGAAGAGTAATGCGCGTAACTCTATTTCTGTCAACGACTGGTATCAGCACTTCAAAGAACTTTTCGAAAAAGATACTAAAAAAAAGAAGTAGAGGAAGAAGCAACCTTTTTGATATTGATAGCAATGAAGGCTATCCCAACCGTCAAATCTAGAGGTTAGAATAATATCTGCAATCTTAAAAAAGCCAAGAACAAAAAAAGCTGCAAGTCCTACAGGTATGATTAGAAAATTTTTTTTTTTTTTTTTTTAATTTTTTTTTTTTTTTTTTTAGAAAATGCTGGAAAATACCATAATCGCTTTCTTCATGGGACTTTTGAAATGCGTTTTTTTTTTTTTCTTTTTTTTTTTGACAAAGGAATATTTCCTGATAACTGCCCATAGTTGATTTTTTTGCCTTTATTTAAGAAAGGTGAAGTTAAATCCTGGCAATTATACAGTCATATCATTTTATGATATAAGCAGTAAGCGGTGCAGTTCTATAATCAGCTCTTGGTTACAGGAATTGGTGGAGAATATCAGTATTATGGGTGAATGGTAGGCAGGTTTTAAGAAAGACTACTTAACAATTAACCGAATGTATATCTAGGCGCAAAGTGAGACGACTGCAGGCGGAAATCTAAACAAATCTTAAATAAATGTTAGCGAACCGCCAAAAAAAAAAAAAAGAAAAAAAAAGAAAAAAAAAGAAAAAAAAAAAAGGAAAACGTGGACAAACGAATCACACAAGACAAAACACGACGCGTTTTGACCGCTTGGGTCTTCTTCAGGCAAGAAACATAGCTCATTTTCATTCAACGCCTATCTTGCGCCGAAGTGATTGAAGATAAGTGATTGCTCGTTCATTTTCGTTACCCTAATCGTTTTGTATCTTGCCTGAAGAAGACCTAAGGGGTCGAAACGCGTCGTGTTTTGTCTTGTGATTCGTTTGTCCACGTTTTTTTTTTTTTTTTTTTTTTTTGGCGGTTTTTTTTTTCGCTAACATTTATTTAAGATTCATTAACCGAATGTTTATATTTCGAACCTGCTGTTATACAGAAGCAGTTCTCATGCAATCGCAAATTTCACAATGATCTTGACTAGCTTGGAAAGCTGTCTGTCTAATTCGGTATCAAGTACTTACCTTGGCCAATGCTTCAAAAGAATGTAATTAAGTTTATGATACGAGACATCGATGTATAATGAACCTGTACATGATTGTGTAAAAGCGGTGTGAAGCAAGGAAATGCACATAGTCCTGCTTCAGTAGCCCTGTTAAGTAACAAAATGAGCTCACTAGTCTTCAAGGCTAGTAATAACGGCAAGTATGAAAAATGGCTAACTAAGCCATTACTTAGGGGAAGTTTCAACAGTTGGGAGGTAGACATATTGCTACCTGAAGTTAGACCTAGTCTCCCAACAAACGAAAATGGACTACTCACTCGTAGCTTTCGACAGCCATCCGGCCATCTTCCTCAGCGATGCTGTTGTCTGAATCGAGGAAGATGGCCGGATGGCTGTCGAAAGCTATGAGCGAGTAGTGCATGTTTTTGTTGGGAGACTAGGTCTAACTTCAGGTAGCAATATAAGCCAATACTTTTACCGTTATGAAATAAAGAATCGTTGTCATTGTCATTGTCAAGGCTGAAAGCCTAGCTGGTCAAACCTTTGCGAAGC
>CM065733.1:34578008-34583008 GCA_033310375.1 Conus canariensis | reverse complement strand
CCTGTACTCTGTTTGTCTGTGTCCTTGGCGGTAACTAACCCCCTCTCTTTCCAAATTTGGCTTCATTTTCCGCCCTCAGTCACTCCGTTTTGAGACCTGTACAGTTTCTCGAAAATGTCATCACGATGACGAACCCCCCCCCCCCCCCCCCCCCCCACCCCACACACACACACGTTTTTATGTAGATCTGATGAGGAGACCAGACAAAGGTCAGACATCACAAACCAAACTTCTCACCTCAAACATCAGAATGGCCAACAACGTGACGCTCGTCAGGTGAAACGCATGCGCAATGTCCTCCTCTAAGCTGTGGAGGCGTGGCTTTCCCTTCCCGTGAGCCCCTGTCCCATGCGCCTGCGCACTGCTGTTGTTGACGGTCCGCTTCTCGGAGGTAGCCTCTTCCTGCACCACCACGATGTACTCCGTTTCCTCCTCCACCCCTTTGGCCCGGCTTCGGCGCCTGCGCACTGAGATCATGCTACGAGCCGTTGTCGTCGTGGTCGTCGACGAGGACGAGGACGAGGACGAGGACGTCAGCAGACTTCCGGTTTCAAGATGGCCGCCGACGGAACGAAGACTCCCGGGAGGAAGGGGTGCGTGGAAAAGAAGAGTGCCGTTGGGGAAGGTGACGTTGCTCCGGTGCTCCGGAGTGCTCGAGGCGTTCACCCACAAGATCCGCGACCTGGTGATGAGGTCGAAGACGTCGCTGATGTCTATGGTGACGTCAGGGATGTAGGCGGGGTAGTTGGTGTGGAGAGTCGCTTTGAATTCTTCCATCGTCCTCTCGGTAGTCTCCAACGTGTCTGGAGAAAAAAAAATCAAATGAATAGATAAATAGAAATAAAATAAAGCAGCAGAACGTGGGACAAGCCATGTTAAGAAAAGTAAAGGTCGGTTAACATATTCCGCTGACCAACCCACAAAACACACTAAGATAAAGTGAACATATTAAAAACGTATACGCAGACGCACAATTGTGGTTTTATTCCTTTATAGTCTGGTTACCTGTTTTAATGAATTTGAATGGTGAATGATATACTCGTATCAACTTGTATACTGACCAGATCATTGTGTTACCAATCAATCAATCAAACGAACAATCCAAGCAAACCAACTAATCTCTCTCTCTCTCTCTCTTTGAGTGTGCGTTCTCTCTCTCTCTCTCTCTCTCTCTCTCTCTCTCTCTCTCTCTCTCTCTCTCTCTCTGTCTCTATCTGTGTGTGTGTGTGTGTGTGTGTGTGTGTGTGGTGGTGTGTGCTCCAACCACACACACACACACACACACCACACACACACACACACACAAATCGTTCCCTTTGGTATGCCCTGGTGACATAAAATCACCGTTCACTGAAACCGACTCCCCCTCTCCTCCCTCCTCCCTTCA
This sequence comes from Conus canariensis, assembly GCA_033310375.1. Lineage (NCBI taxonomy): Eukaryota > Metazoa > Mollusca > Gastropoda > Neogastropoda > Conidae > Conus > Conus canariensis. The sequence continues at coordinate 34,581,621 of CM065733.1, read as the reverse complement.
GTCTTTCCCACTGCTGTCTCCATCCCCCCTTTCCCTTCCACATTTTCACTTCATCTCTCCTGCTCTATGATCTCAAAGATTGTTTTTATTTCAATCTCCCTATACATCTATCCTCTTTCCGATCCAGTCTGGTTAGAAGGCCAAGTTCGTTCGACGCTCTCGGAAATACAACGATCGAAAGAGAAGAGTTTTCTTCGTCCCATAAATTCGGCATCAACAAAAGAAATAAACAGAGAAACAATCTAAATCACCATCTAACCAAACAACAACAAACGACCCAGAAACTCACAGAACGCCTTTCACTGCTTCGAAAAAAAAAAAAAAAAAAAAAGTAGCCGAACCGTAGGGTGTCACTGTTGTAACTGGTGAAAAGACGCATTTCATTGCACATGCGCGGGATGCTCAACCCAGTGTCGTGCGCATGTGTGCGACCCCAAAAGGCTGTCGGTAACGCATTTACTTTGTTCCCATTTGTTGTTTGGAGATGCAGATTATCATGATATGGAAGGACTATTGTAGGTGGTTTTTATAACGCTTTTGGGGGTCGCGTTGACACACGTGTCATTCTCTACAGTTTTTTTTTTTTTAAGACGTGAGTTGACGAAACAGTAAACATAACGTCTTTGTTTTTTTTTCACCCCCACCCCACCCCTTACTTTCAATGACTTCCCCTCATTACAAAATGATTGTAATCTGGTTGTAAACAAACATGTACTGATATCCCGGGAGAAGTTATGTCTTTGTATGCATGTTAGAAACAGGACAGCACTGTTTTAGCATAGAACAAAAAGCTTAAAACGTAATAAAAAAAAATGCAGGAGCATATTAGATTATAGTCATTAAACTCGGGAAGAAAATGGAGAGGAACAGAGAAACAAAATGAAGACGAAAAATTAGAAACAGTAAACAAGTTGGGTATTTTTTGCTCCCATAAGAAAACCTAACACAGAGTAACTTTTATTCAAGACTGGCACAGCCTTTTAAACTTGAATAAAGTCAGACAAATACATAGACGAACAATCTAATAGTGGGGGAAAAAACAAGCGCAGGCCACAACTGAACTATCTTCATAGTAATGACTTGGCAAAGATTTGGACTTAAGGAGGGGGGGGGGGGGGGGGGTAATTTGAAGATGGAGAAACTGGGAACATGAAATTAAGAAAATATGTTACAGATATGAGGGGAGGGGGAGGAAGAGTGGGACAGGGAGCGGGGTCACTGATTGGGTGGTGAGGAAGGGGGGGGGGGGGTGAAGCCCGGGAGGTAATAAAGACAGGCAAGTGATACATTTACGGTGCTCCAAGGACAGCAAACGGGGAAAAAAAATCCGGCAGGTCGCGCAGATGTATTCTCTGGGGCATCGTCTTAAATGTTGGCCAGATAATACAAAAAACACATTCCTCGATCAGCTGGAAAAAAAAAAAGAAAAGAAATTGTTACCGGAAATGTGAAGGGTTGCACTGGTGTGCTCTCTGGTTTTAGCCTCCATCTTACATTAAAGCAGCTTAATGTTTTGGGAGGGCTGTATCAGCAGCGGATCGTGAAGCGGTCAAAAGTAAAGAATAACAGTGAGCAAGAACCGTAACTCCTAAAAAAAAAAAATGACCTGCTCCCATTGTCAGACAATGAAAGACGCACACCAGCGCTGCTTGTGGGTGGTACCCGTTTGCCTAGCGCACCGTGTGGCCTCAGTGAAATGATGTATAAATAGAAACAACCATTCTTCTGTTAAGAAGAAAAACGGTAGTCATGATCACATCTATGTTTGGCACGTGAGACTGAGTTTCAAGGGGTATGAGCAGATTGGCTGCCCTCATGCTCTAGATAAAACAGATCAGAGATCTGCACGCCGATAATGTAAGTGTCAATAAATCCAAAATCCAGTAGAGGCTGGGAGAGATCAACAGTCATACTGACCTAATTTCCGCTCTTCGTTTTCGTGGTCCTGAGTGTTGTTTATCTTGCGTGAAGAAGACCTAAGAGGTCGAAACGCGTCGTCTTTTGTCTTGTAATTCATTCGTCCATGTTATCTGACAGAGTTAGTTCAAATACCTTTTAACATTTGTTATAATTCTCTAGTTACTTTAAGATATAATGAAACGGTAAGCATAACGTCTGTATTTTCAAACCTTGAACCTATTTCAATAACTTTCCTACCGATTACGGAGCGATCTTATCTCTGAGAGTAATGAAGCATGTACTGATGACTCGGGTTTAATTATGTCAATGAAAACGTGTTTCAATCAGGTCGGAGGGTCCCATGGCTGACTGATCCCAAACTGACCTGATCGAGTTGAAAGGTTATGACGACACGTATAAGACAATCGTGGCTCTGTGAAATTCAAGGTTACACTGAATCTACGTAGGTCATGAAGCTCTGTTGCAAGTTGCCATGAGCTACCTAAGTTCAAAAGTTCGAGGTGAAGCTCACTCAGACTAGCTAACGTATGGCAACGTATATGTAGGCCATAATTATCAAAGGTCGAGGTGATCTTTGACTACTGAGTCAATGATTATGAAATGTTCTCACGGGGTCACAGTGGCATGGTAAGTCACAGTGACCCGTGGTTAATATGTAACCGCATGACCTAGTTCGGTCATTATAATTGTGGATCAAGATCAAAAGGGTTTAAGGTTCGATTCCAATCGAATTAGAACGAGTAGAAGACAAGAGAACAGGATCCATGTAATGTTCTATGTTACGGGTAACAAAATACAATGCTATACAAAACAATGTGACACAAACACTACAATACAAAGGTCATTACAACACTGCACAGCACAACAGTAACACAACACAGTTACAAACAACACGTCACACCACACACAATAACACTTTCATCTAGAAGAAACACCCTCAATGCATTACAAAGCCACAGACCATGAAAGAGAGCTGTGAACTCTGACTTTTGACACTGACATCAAGTCTCTGACACAGAATTCACGCTTTCGTCGCTTGTTTCCTATTCTTATGAGTTACGATTTCCGTGTCAATTTCATCGATAAAGAGTCACTGCGTACGGCTAGGTCCTCTCTACGAAAGGTTTAATGTTAAAGTTTCCATAGCCTATCGGGCCTAGGGGCAATGCACTGCCACAGCTTCACCGAGTCTAGGGCACGGCATGATGAAAGACGGAGCCTATCCGTCTCTTTCCGCCACCTTTAACCTTGTCTGAACTGAATCAGGTAACCAGTTACTTCTGGGTCGACAGAGAGGAAAAAAAAAGTCCAACCTCACATATAGTTCGAACTCGCGACCGTCAATCCATGGGCAAACGTTTACACTGTTTGACTATACACCCCCTCCCCCCCTCTGCCATCCCTCCCCCACTGTATGCTTCACTTTAATGCTCAGCCATGACGCCACTTGCGCATGCGTTAAAGCTGGATGACTGAATAAGCGAATACATAAAACGAACAGATTTGAGAAGAGGGTCTCAGAGACCAGACTTGTCAGATGTCTGACTTGCGCATTGATCCAAACCTCCGCTGATCAAACCTTGGGTATACGCAGCTAACATGAGCGGAGCAAATACTATCGCCCTGTGTGTGTGTGTGTGTGTGTGTGTGTGTGTGTGTGTGTGTGTGTGTGTGTGTGTGTGTGTGTGTGTGT
>CM065733.1:34553008-34565508 GCA_033310375.1 Conus canariensis | reverse complement strand
TAAAACTTAAAAAAAAAAATTAATTTCAAACATTTACATGAGCATACATAAGCAATAAGAATTTTTTGGGAAAAAAAGAGAATTCAGCAATCACACAAGCAAGAAAAAATTCCACATTTCTCATTTGAAAAAAAAGAAAAAAGAAAAGAAAAGTAGGTTTTGAAGAAAAAGTGGAGGGAGGGGAGGAGAAAAAGAGAGAAGATGAGAGAGAGCGAGCGAGAGAGAGAGAGAGAGAGAGAAGAGGAGAGAGAGAGAGAGAGAGAGAGAGTGGGGGGGGGGGGGGGCAGACAGAGACAAAGAGAGACAGAAGAGAGGATCACGTTGGATGGATTACATTCAATCAATATGTTGACACAAGTTACTTTCACAAAGTAAATCACACTGGCCAGAAAACAAAAACATAACCATCAATAATAGAGATAATAATGATGTCAGAACAGACATATGTACAGACTCATCTGCAACATTAGGTAGTCTGTGTGTGCAGAGATCAAAGCATAACAGGTTACTAAAAGTTGACAAAGCGTTTAAGTCTGTGAATATGGGTCATAGGATACAGATCGAACGATGTTTAAATAGTTAATCATTCACAAATAATGGTTTGTACACTGACCATTTCACAGTGAAATCTACATGGTTTAATTTTAAGTATGCAATGTGTTCTTCAATTTTATACCGATTCCTTAGTTTCCTTATAAATGCACTTACTTGTGGCAGACTGTTTTGTACTTTACAAGTGTATATATAGTATTTTGCAAAGAGAATTATAAAATAAAAGATTACATCACTAGAAATTGCTGCATCATTACCAAATAGTATCAGTGACTCTGTTAGCCGCACATTTTGTGCATTCATACATCCTTCTTTCATTAAATCAGTGAGATGATTCCAGAATAATTGTACATAATGACACTTCCAGAACACGTGATCAATACTATCTTTATACTCTCCACAAAAATCACATCTTACATTATTTTTTACACCAATTTCCTTTAATATGATATTTGTACATAGACATCTATGTATTATTTTTTAGCTGAAACCACTGGAGTTTTACATCCTGTATCTTGTGTGCGTATAAAAAACAAGATTTCCAGTCATGGGATGTTGAGAGCTTGGCATCCCATTTTTCGCAGCATTTAGGCGTTACGTTATTTGTAATCAATATATCATAATATAATCTACAACCTTTGTAAACTGCAAACAGTTGTTTAAAACACAATGATGAGTTTTGGTATGTATTGTTATTTATATTAATGCCAGACCTTTTTGCATAGTCAAGTATTACAGATCTGTAACCAGCGTAAGTAAGGAAATTGATATTAATATCATACTGAACCTTGAAACGTGTGTAAGTGAGGAACTACCCATTCTCATCAAAGAAATGGGCAACACAAAATATGTTTTTGTTATGCAATACTTGTGAGACGATAAATTTTTTCCCATTTGAAACCGCTTGTTATAGCATAAAGGTTCGGCAAGAAGTTCAGCAGAATTTTTAGGAATGCGTTTGTAGTAAAACACCTTATATGCTTCAAGAACTTCTGACCAAAACTGATTGTATTTAGTGAATTTTGAGACAAACTCTGGTCCATACTTATCAATAAGTTCCCACTTGGGAAAGTAATGCAACAGAAGACTTTTCCATTTATGTTTTGTTTTCTCAGCTTTATGAATCCATGAAAGTTTTAAAGATAAGACAAATGTTTTCAAATCAGAAAGGCCAGTGCCCCCATTCTTTACACTATTGTGTGAAATGTTTCAACTAATTTTGTCTGGTTTCCTGTTCCAAATAAATTTATAACAAATTTGTTGACACTTTTGAAAAAATATGTCTGGTGGGTTTGGTAAAAGGAGCCAGGGATGAGTCAGCTTTGAAAGGATTATAGATTTTAATATTGCAACTCTGCCAAGAGGTGTGATCTGACGTTTGACCCATATTTTGAACAGATACTTTACTTCTGCTATTTTTTCTGAGTAATTAACTTCAAGACATCCTTTTAAATCATTAGTGAACCAAATACCTAACACACGAAATTTCGGCGGATTCCAGTTTAGACCTAAATGTTCCATATAACGAGCTGTGGAATTTTTGCGACTCCCTAGCCAAATCACACTAGTTTTGCCCGAGTTTATATGGAGCCCTGAGACAGAATTAAACCTGTCAAGTACATCTATGCAAGTTTCAAAAGACTTTCTGTCTCCTACCTGATTATTATTGTTCATTGTCCATCAGAAGTGGTATGAAGAGGACTGAAATGGCATACTGATTAGGGACAGTGTGTAAACCACACTGACAAAGATCAGTATGTGTACTTAAAAAAAAGAAATGAAACGGTTCTATAAGCCACAAACGGTGCAACCGTCATCTACGCCGCATTCATAATGGTGCAGCAAATTTAAAGATCCCATGTGCGCAAATGATATGCCCCCCCCCCGCCTCCCCCCCCTCCCCCCCCCCCCCCCCCCCCAACAACAACCTGTGAGAAGAAAAGAACCCGAGATGTGACAAAAATCCAAGAGGAGACAGCAATCCAAGAGGGGACAACAATCTATGAGAAGGCTACAACGCGAGGGGAAGTAACCCGAGAGATGATGACACCCTAAGAGGAGACAACAAAAAGGAAACAAGGATCTGAGAGCAGACAACAATCGAAGAGAAGACAACCACTCTGAAGACAACAGTCTGGAAGAAGACAAGAACCCGTACCCGACAGCAGACAACAAACCAAGAGAAGACGACAGCCAGCAAGGAGACGACAAATCGAAAGAAGACAACAACACAAGAGGAGACAAGAACCCAAGACAGAACAACGACCCAAGAAAAGACAGAACTCAGAATGCAGAACCCAGAAAAACTTTCATTCGATCAAGGTTCAGGGAGTTTTGAGATAATAACCTGGGGGAATACTACAATTTAAGACGAGAAAATAAACCCGAGAGAAGACGTTGACCACAGAGAGTAGACAACGATCAAAGAGAAGACAACAACCCACAACAAGACAATAACCGAAGACAAGACAATCCCAGAAAAGACAACCCGAGAGGAGACCCTAACTCGAGAGGGCACAACAACCCGAGCGGTGACAGTAACCTGCAAGAAGACAACAATTCAAGAGGAGACAACAACTTCAGAGGAGACAAAAACCCGAGAGGAGACAACTCAAGAGGAGACAACGACCCACGAGAAACAACAGCCTGAAAGGACACAAAAACTTTAAGAAAAGACAATAACCCAAGAAGATACAACAATTCGAAAGAAGACAACAACCCATGGAAAGACAGCAGCCTGAAATGGGACAACAACCCACGGGGAGATAACAATCTAAGAAAAGACAACATCGCAAGAAGAGAAAAACAACCTATGAAAAGACATCGACCGAAGAAGATAAACCAACCCACTAGAAGACGACAATTCGAGAGGAGACAACTCAGGAAGAGACAATTTCCTATAAGAGACCACAAACCAGGAGGAGACAACAACATGACAGCGGAGACGACAACCCAAAGAAGACAACATTCAGAGAGAGGAGACAGCAACCCATGAGAAGACAACTGAGGGATACAACAACCTTGGTCGCAGACAGCAATCCAAGAGGTGACAACCATCGAAGAGAAGACATCGACCCAAAAGCAGACAACAATCCCAAAGAGAAGAAAACAACTGGAGAGGAAACAACACCAACCCAAAAGAAGACAACCCTGCAGATTGGCAATCAGGGTACAGACCAAGATGGGTGTAAAAATTAAAATAACCATAATAATGAAAATATACAAGTAAACAAAAAAATGAATGAATAAGATATCACACAGATAACTAGATAAATGAATAAACAAACAAACAAACAAACAAACAAATAAATAAATAAATAAATAAATAAATAAACAAGCATCTATACAGAGTGAGTCCCCTTTAATCCCCATCCCATTCAAGCAGCCCAAGGAGATTCATCGTTCATTACCCAGATTTCCCACAACGTTTCTGGCGGAGTGGCCTGATCAGATTAGCTCCAAGCACAGGCAGCCCGTGGCAATGAGATTTGCGAGAACATTTCCAGCTGGCCGCATTGGAACACAAACCCCAGCCCCAAGAGTCTTTGACGGCAACCAAATCGATGTGTAGCGTTATAAGCCAAGAGGGGCAGACCTCTTCGTGTAGGTGGGACGGTGGGAGGGTACGCTTGGGGGCACTGAGGAAGGGGCAGGTGGGGTGGGAGGTGGGTGGGGGGGTGGGGGTGCTTGGTTTGTTGTTGGGAGTGGGGAGGAGGGGGGGGGAGTGGCAAGAACTGATGACCTGGGAGTGGGGACGGTTGAGGGAAAGGGGCGAAGAAGCAAAAACCATGCGGTGGGGAGAGGGAGGAGGGGTGGGGGTAGGAGAGAGACGGCGGGGAAAGTGGAGGAGGAGGAGGAGGAGGGGGCGGGGGGGGGGGGGGTCACAAAGGTCGCGTTTCTTACTGTTGCTACGATATTTCTTGCTTTTCTTGGCTTTTTTTTTTTAATCCGAAAAGAACCTTTGGAATGTTTTTGAGAGAGGGGACGGAAGGAAGGGGGTGGGGGATGGTGGAGTGAGGGGGGGGGGAGGGGAGGAGAGGGAGGGGCCGCGGGAAAGGACGGGGATGGTGTGGAGAGAGGATCTGGAACTCCTGCGGCCCTGCCTCCCAGTCCCCCAATCCTCCACCTGATTAAGGAGGAGAGCGACAGGAGATGGGAATATCGTGCCCTGACTGGTCCCAGGAGGAATTTCAGCAAGAACGCCTTTCGCTTTTCTGCAATGTAGAACGGGACGGTCTAACATCGGCTGCGCTAAGGCATATGTTGAATTCCCTGCATTAGATCGTACATCACTCCGGTGATCCTGAATCCTGTACAAAGACAGCAGCTGAAACCTTGGAATTCAATCGAATGATAAAGGAGATCTCTATGCATGCCTGAGACTGGGGTTGAAAGGGGAGAGAGAGAGAGAGAGAGAGAGAGAGAGAGAGAGAGAGAGAGAGAGAGAGAGAGAGAGAGAGAGAGAAGAGAGACAGACAGACAGACAGACAGACAGACAGACAGAGACCGACAGACAGACCGACAGACAGACAAACAGACAGACAAACAGACAGACAGACAGACAGACAGAGAAGAGAGAAAGCATATTCATCAGGACACAATTCACTGAACCGAAACCCTGAAAAGGTCGTATGGTTGGCTGGTCTCTAATGCCACTGGATCTGAAATTTAAGCTGCACTGAGGCATAACACATGTAAACACGTAATGTGTGAGAAAGGCGCCAATGCAAGCAAAAGACAGGGATCGCGAGGGGACTGTCTGAGGGACGAGGAGAAAAGGGAGAGGGAGAACGTTGTAATTTTACATCAGACTAGCATGGTTCAGAGGTGAGAGCCATCATGACGGCTCATGACTAATGGAAACCGTCTAGTGTCAAAAGAGGCCGAGCGGTAACGCCCTCACGGACTGATGACTGGTATACGTCGTGGCTTTGAACCCCGTCAGGAACATAAATCATCCTGACAGTTTGCTGGCGCTCAGGCCCAAACACACACACGCACACACACACACACACACACACACACACACACACACACACACACACACACACACACACACACACACACACCGAAAAGGGATGGTTTGACTGGGAAAGACTGGACCCAATCACGCTTGACCAATCCACCTCATGGATCATTTTCTGTTCGTTTGCTGCCCTCTTATATTCCGTGCGAACCTTCCAGTGGTGTTTCTCATTCGGGCCACCCTAATGCACAGTTTCACCCTGACTTGTCCTCTCATGCACCCGGCATCGGCAGTCCACATGGTGCCAGCGTTAAACAACCCATCACAATAGTCCCTGCCCTGAAGCTGAATCACTCACTACAGGGGGTGTTCAATGGACGAATCGCTTGACAGCGAGTGCTGAGAGGAAGTGGCTCCTCACCACAAGAGGTGTTTGATCTTACCAGCTACAAACGTTCGGTGCTTTCTCTTGTCTTCCTTTATTAACGCTTTCTAAGAAATCATTTCATTCAGTTACCAATTCTGCAGTCTGTACTGACTTGAAAGAAACAGTGCTAGGGCTGCAATCTTTGAGGAAAAGTACCTCCCCTCTCTTTTTTGCTTTTTATGTACATATGTGTGTGTGTATGTGTGTATATATGTATACATGTATGTATGGATGAATGTATGTATGTACGTAGGTAGGTAGGTATGTATGTATGCATGCATATATGTATGTATGTATGTATGTATGTATGTATGTATGTATGTATGTATGTAGGTAGGTACGTAGGTACGTACGTATGTATGTAAATGTGTATGTATGTATGTGTGTACATGTATGTATGCATTGTCTGTCTGTCTGTATGTTTGTGAGTATGTATTTATATTTATGCATGTATGTATGCATGTATATTAGTATGTATGTATGTATGCACGTACGTATATATGTGTGTATGTGTATATGTATGTATGAAGTATGTATGTACATATATATGTATGTATGTATGCATTTTTGTTTTGAGACAGAAAATAAAAAAAAAATATGACAGCGCAGACCACAAACACATATTCATTCATGAAGTAGACTGAAACTGGGGTACGTGGTTACTGACTAGTTCCAATTTCACACATTGGAACCTTTGCTTGACTGAATGCCATCCTGAGCCTAAAATAAAAGCTACATTACAAATAGAAATAAATAATAAAAAGTTCGTCATCCATGCTCGGACAGCGTCCTTTCGGGAGTGAGTAGAAAGAGTCAAGGGGGTAGCTTCGGAATTGTCATGGAGTGGCTTTGATGTGTCATTTTGTAGCTTCTTGATAGTCATTCAGTGACTTCTGCATTGCTATGTAATGACTTTTGAAATTCATTCAGTGGTTTCTAAACAGTCATTAAATGGCTTTTGAATTGTCATTTAGCGACTTAATTGTCATTAAATAGCTCGTAAAAGATCATTTGATCCCTTGTGAATTTTCATCATGTGGCTTTCGAATGGTCATTTGGCGGTTTTTGATTCGTCATTACGTGGCTTCTGAATGGTCATGAAGTGGCTTCTTCGTGGTCATCAGGTGGCTTCTACATTATCATTTCGAGGCCTCTGACTTGTTGTTGAATGGCTTCTGAACTGTCATGATGTGGCTTCCAAGCTGTCATTTAGTGGCTTCTGAATTATCATGCAGTGGCTTCTGAACTGTTCGGAACTGTCTCGTAAGGGTTTCTAAATCGTCTGTAAGTAGCCTCTGATCTGGCATGAAGTGGCGACTGTATTGTTATCTGACAGATTCTGAGCTGTCATTTAATAATATCTGCATCACCATGTAGTGGCTTCTGGATTATCATTCACTGACTTTTGATTTGTCATTTAGTGCATTCTAAATTGTCAGTGTCTCTCAATTGTTAGAAGGGGATCTGAATTAGTGGCTTCAAAACCGTCATAGAGTGATTTCTGGATCCTCATTTAGTGGACTTCTGATATGCCACATAGCAACTTCTGATTCGTCATTTAGAAGCTTCTGATTAGTCAATTTAACGGCTTCTGATTTGTCATTTAGTTGCCTCTGAATGGTCATTTAACAGAGTCTGATTTGTCATTCAGAGGCTTCAGATCTGGCATTTAGTTATCTGTGATTTTCATTTGTGATTACTTCCGTCACTGCTTTTTTTTTTCTTTCTTTCTTTTTTCTTCTTCTATCACGTTAGTTTGTGCTGTGTGTAGAAGAGATCAGGGTTGAAGCCCGTCGCTTCTATGACGTCACGTTTTCGCTCAATTCGTTTGGTGGTTTACTAATACCTCTTTTATTTTCTGGCTGCGACTCCCACCAGCAGTCAGTCGACTGTAAAGCTACTTTGAGGAAAGTGCCTGTCGAAGTTTTAGATTACCTAAGGAGACCCTTCATGGAACATGTTTTGATGTGAAAGTCAAACACAGCTGATGAGAATGCCAGTCACAGGCGAAAAAAGAACCGAGGCAAAAATCGAAATACGTGACATTGGAGACAGATTGATGAATCAGAGAGAGAGAAAAGAGAGAGAGAGAGAGAGAGAGAGAGAGAGAGAGAGAGAGAGAGAGAGAGAGAGAGAGAGAACTTTTCTATTACTTCCCGTCACAGTGTAAGCAGAGTCCTGTCTTACCTTTGGTCTGCACAATAAACTTATAAAAGAATTAAAAATAAGTTCAATTCAGTCTTGCCAAATAAATGTTTGTATGTGTGGATGTGTCTGTATGCATCGAGACAGATGTGTGGGCTCGTTTTCTCAAGTTTCTTCCTTGTGTACGTTCTTTACTTCTTGCTTTTTTTTCCACGTCTTTCTTACACATTGACCTTTTTTCTCATTTCACCCGAGGTCTCTTCGATTGTCGTTTTCTGCCAGGTTCTAGATTGGACTGGAACCACCTTGTGGTGGTCTGGGGATAATTACATGTTCGCTTATTGAGCCTGCCTGCTGAGAAGTCAGTGTCGGCCTACGTGACGTTCCGTAACCACTCCATGCTCGAAATCACTCCCCTGTGAGTGACAAAGGGCACCTGCCCAAACTGCCCCCCCCCCCCCCCTTCACTGTTGAGTCAACCCAGAGCTGTTCCCAGTCACTTTCCTCCTTTAAAGTTCTCACTGTCTGAAAGTAAAGTCCAAAGTGTTCCAAACGACAGACCATACTAGTTAAAGCACAGTGTACCTGAACTGGAGGGAGACATTAGTCTGGGTCTGTGACAGAACTAAATCCCCTCTCTGTTCCAAAATTACTCCCCAGTGAATGATGTGGGATATAGCCCAGACACACCCCATAGTGGAACACACAGGCAAGTGCCCAGACTTATCGGTACGATGTGAAAGGGAGATGGAAACGGGGCATGCGCGCGCCAGCATCACTCCATGGGTCGTTTCTGAACCATTCCCTTCAGGGAGTGGAACAAGGTAGGGGTTAGTACTGGCTCATGCCCACACTCAATCTCCCTTCGAATTCAGGTGCAATGAGCATTGATTGATATGTTTGGTCTTGGGACGCTTCGAGAATTTTGAAGTTGGGGGACTGATTTTGAAACAAGGTACGAAATCGGTGTGGATTTATTCTCGGGAAGAGGGGGGGTGGGGGGTGGGGGGTGGGGGGGGGGGGGGGGAGAGTGGCGGGGGCAGTTTGGGCCTCCCGCCACCTCCCACTCACCCCCCCGAGAGTGGCTTCAGGCGTGGAGTGAAGAGAGAAAAGTTACACAAAATATGTCATGGGGGCTGTCGGATCGTTTCGTTTGACTCGCAGCTTCGCCCCATAATTGGTGCTACGTTTTTCTTTTTTCTTTTTTTTTTTTTCTGCGTACGCAGGCTGATACTCCTGCGGACACTCCCTGTATAGACAGGCAAGGATTAATCCCATCTACCCAACAAAGGGAGTGGAGCTTTGTGTGTATGACCGTTTTTCATCCCGCCATTAAGGCAGCCATACCTCAACTTCGGGGATTTAAAAAAAAAAAATCTCTCCGGATCGATTCCGTTGTTTAGCGTCTTGATGGACAACTTGTAAGTCTGCACGACGGAGTCAGCTCTGTTTGCTGGCGAAGACTCCTGGCCAGATTCTTCCGGTGAGCCTCTGTCGCTGAGGTCAGCTGTTGTTGAGGTGGTGACCGTGCAGTCTTGTCCTGAGTTGTTGTTGTTGTGTTGTTGTTGTTGTTGATGATGTTGTTGTTGTCGAACCCTGACTAAAAGACTCCAGGGATCATCCAAACAGCCGAAGTATTTGAACACTATAGTACAAATGCATCAGCTGGGGATGAGAACATTAAGAGTGTGATCATTCTAGATTACGCCGCCACATGGGCAGCCACACTCCGACTTCGGGGGATTTTGGAGACTGATAATGTTATGCTAGGAACTTGTCACAACTGAAGACAATCCCCGCATAACTATGCTGAGCATAACAACATTTTGATGTAGCCTTGGTGTTCTAGCTATGTCAGTTGGCCTGACACAGCCTTAAGCCAAGGCGGCTTGTCCTGAGTGACCCGAATGCCATTCATCTTCCCGAGGTAGAAGAATGAGCGTCCTGTTCCGTTCTCAAGCCATCTTTTTTCTTTAATTAGCTGAATCTATCCTCGGTTCTTTCTCTCAAACGACAAGGTCCTTTCTGACTGTACAATGTTTTTGGCCGTTGTCAATGTGCCAGCTTTTAGACAGTGTGGGGGGGTATCCAATGCTAGATTCTGACTAAGATAGTTATTGTAGGTACGCATTGTGGCCGCAACTTGTGATGATACGTTGCTGTATGGAGAGGGTGCTTCGACAGTGAAAGAAATGTAAAATCGATTAGATAATTTACGTACCTTTAATTACATTGTTCAAGGGTAGTTTTTTCTTCTTCTGTTCCTCTTGATATTAGTTCCATTGGCATTGACACCGTGTGCATGTGTGACAAAAATCATCTAGCTTGGGAACGTCACCCAGTCTTCTTTTTTTACGCTAGGACAAGACTTCGGCATAAACTATGAAATGTTGTAATGTTTGTCGTGAAACTTTCAGCTGAAACAGAGCCAAACGGGATAAAGGGGTTGTGTGTGTGTGTGTGTGTGTGTGTGTGTGTGTGTGTGTGTGTGTGTGTGTGTGTGTGTGTGTGTGTGTGTGTTCCTAATGCTCCTTTTATCATATGTGCAAATAGTAACAATTGTAACAATGGTTCAATTTCCAATGGTTCAATTTGCTCCATGCAACACATTATATAACACTGACTTGTCAACCAATTCCAAAGCAAAACAAGAGTCCTCATGCGGTTTAAATTATTTACTTGTGGGAGATCAACGTTCGAAGAAGATGTCCGTCGTGGTCGCTCAGTGACCGTCATTTCTCCAGGGAACATGACTCAGGCAAGGTCACCGACTGAGGAGTATCCAAATGAAGAACTGAACGAATATTTCATGGGTAGTGTCGATGTCATTCCCAATGTTCATCTGCGCGCTCGGAAACGTTAAGCCCGTTGGGTCCCTCATAACTTGAATAATGAACTACAGAAGGCAAGAGTATAGATTGGTGCACACACATGCTCCAAATGTGTGAGAGAAAATGACCAAATCGAGTTTGGAACATAGTAACTGGAGTCGAGACGTGGGCATTACAGTATGTTCCCGAAACGAAGCAACAGTCAGCAGCGTGCGTCTTCCCGGATGAGAATCTACCTGTAAAAATGCAAAAGATCCTGAGGCGAATAGAACAAAATGGTGGCGTGTATCTGTTTTTTGTGGGTTTTTTTTTTTTTCAAAATCCAACCATTTAACCATGATACCACGTTAGGAAACACAGATTTTGACCGAAGCCAGGCTGGTCAACCACATTCCATCTGAAGTATTTGGGGGCCTGATGCAGACAGAGTCTCTGTGATGAAATCCTGGGTCTTTTGCCGCATGACAATGCCAGTGCCCACACGGCAGCAGCAACCTTTAACTGCCTGGAGGATAATTGTGTTCACACATCCCCCCCCCCTTCCGCCCAACCTTCCCCGGATTTGCCGCCCTGCGACTGGATTCTGTTCCCTCTGGTCGAGCGAGAGCTGTGAGGAAGGCAGTGTTGCAGATGTTTGCGTCTTTTTTCGATTGCGTCCCCCCCCCCTTCAGCTCCCCCCGCCCTCCCCCATTTATTTTTTTCTTTTTCTTCTTCTTTCTTCTTGTTCTTGTTGTTCTTCTATCTTCTCTCTTTCTGTCTGTCTGTCTATCCCTACCCCCCTCCTCTTTTTTCTTTCGTTCTGTCCGTACCAAAAAAGCACCACACACACACACACACACACACACACACACACACACACACACACACACACACACACACACACACATATTGATATATGTATGTGGATGGACGTAACCTTAAAAAAGTCGACACCACAAAGAGCCCAAAATTACATAAGAAGATTGTACCAGTTTGACCTTGATAACATTGAAAAATACATGTTTCAAAATGGATTATCTTTATCCCCTGAAAAAACTAATATGATACTATTTAACTCTGGTAGTAATCCAGCAAAATTACCGATCTTAAAACTGCTTGGTGAACCTTTAGAATATAAACAAAACGTCAAGTTCTTGGGATTAATTCTTACATCAAAGCTGACATGGAATATGTATTTAGAGTATATTCTAACAAAGGCAAGACATAGCCTAAATCTTTTAAAGACCATTAGTAGATTACCTTGGGGAATGGACCCTGAAACCTTAATTCATCTTTCTACAGCACTTGTTAGGTCCAAACTTTCTTATGGACAAGAAATTTATTTTAGTGCTCCAAAATACCTATTACAAAAATTACAAAGTATTGACTGTAAAGCCTATAAACTAGCTCTTGGCCTTCCGAGTCATGCGTCAAACAAAGAAACATACAGAGCAGCCGGAATCTTACCGCTTGATGATTATCGTGAACTTGCTACTTCAAAATTTGTGTTGAGAGCAAGTACAAGTGACAATTTCATTGGGGAAGAATTGAAACTAAGAACTGAGTGTGATTTTCCTAAAAGGGCAAACAATATATCGTC
>CM065733.1:34538008-34540508 GCA_033310375.1 Conus canariensis | reverse complement strand
AGAGAGAGAGAGAGAGAGAGAGGAGAGAGATGAGAGAGAGAGAGAGAGAGAGAGGAGGGGGAGTCATTTACTGTTTGGCGGGAAGAGGATATTAATAAAAGTTGCTCAAGGGTTCACGCGAACAAGCAATCAGGATGCGGTTTCTCAAGATGCTAATCTAATGTTTCTCAAGATGCTAATCTTAATGTTTCTCAAGATGCTAATCTTAATGTTTCTCAAGATGCTAATCTTAATGTTTCTAAGATGCTAATCTTAATGTTTTCAAGATGTATCTTAATGTTTCTCAAGATGCTAATCTAATGTTCTCAAGAGTAATCTAAGTCTCAGATGAATCTAAGTTTCTCAAGAGCAATTTGAGTTAAGATGAACGATGAAGATGAGATGATGTAAGATGTATCTTGATGTTTGCAAGATATTAATTGTAATGTGTTCCAGATAGCTAATCTAATCGTTTCTCAAGATGCTAATCTTAATGTTTCTCAAGATGCTAATCTTAATGTTTCTCAAGATGCTAATCTTAATGTTTCTCAAGATGCTAATCTTAATGTTTCTCAAGATGCTAATCTTAATGTTTCTCAAGATGCTAATCTTAATGTTTCTCAAGATGCTAATCTTAATGTTTCTCAAGCAAAAAACTGAAAACAAATCTGCTCAAAGGATTTCTGGGTTAAATACAGAGAAACGTGGATGAACCTCGAAATGATTCAGAATGCCAGAATTGCATTTGACTTTGTTGTGATCTCTCTCTCTCTCTCTCTCTCTCTCTTCTCTCTCTCTCTCTCTCTCTCTCTCTCTCTCTCTCTCTCCCTCTCTCTCTCTTTTAGTCTGTGCTTTTCAAACACAGCTGTACACGTTCGCACAAATGCAACAGTGCTATTACACATGGTGTACTTGTGTCTCTAAAGAATCAAAAATGTGCTGTTACACATGTACCATTGAGTCTCTGAAGAATGGAAAAAATGCTGTCAAACATGTGACTTTATTTTTGAAGGATGGAGAAAAATGCTGTCCTTTATCTTCGAAGAATGGGACAACAATGCTGTCAAACATGTGTCCTTTGTCTTTGAAGAATGGGGAAAAATGCTGTCAAACATGTGTCCTTCATCTTTGAAGAATGGTGAAAACAAAATAAAATGCTGTCAAACATGTGTCCTTTATCTTTGAAGAATGGAAAAAAATGCTGTCAAACATGTGTCCTTTGTCTTTGAAGAATAGAAAAAAAAAATGCTGTCAAACATGTGTCCTTTGTCTTTGAAGAATAGGAAACGAATGCTGTCAAACATGTGTCCTGTATCTTTAAAGAATGGAAAAAAATATGCAGTCAAACATGTGCCGCTGTGTCTTCGAATACAAGACAAATGCTGTTAAATAAGAGCCACCTCTGCTCTGAACACACGACAAATGCTATCAAACATGTACTGTTTGTGTCTTTGGAGAGTGGGAAATGTTGTCAAACGGGTGCCGCTTGTGTCTTCAGGAATGTTAAAATACTTTTAAACGTGTGTAGTTATGTCTTCCAAGACAGGAAAAATGCTGTCAAATATGAGCCACATGTGTCGCCGAAGACAGGAAAAATGCTGCCAAATATCTGCCGCTTGTGCTTCGAAGATATGTGCCGTTTGTGTCAAACATATTGTCAAACTTGTGCCATTTTAACTGTTCGAAGACAAGAAAAATGCAAGCAAAAATAGAAGCCACTTGTACTTTGGAGACAGGACAAATGCTGTCAAACACGTGCAGTTTAAATCTTCGAAGACATGGAAATACGCTGCCAAATATCTACCAGTTGTGTCATCGGATAGCGCAGAAATGCTGCATAAGATGATTCGCTTGTGTCATTGAAGAGACAAAAATGCTTTCAAATATGCATCGCACCCTTTCCCTCTCCCACCCCCCCCTCCACCCCTTTCTCTTACTCGTTCTCGATCTGAAGTCAAAGTAATTTGTTTGTTTGGCTATTGTTTTGCCTGCAGTTCGACCCGCACTGTTTGCTCCGTTTCTTGTTTGTTTGCCTCCTATTTGATCACATTCTAGTTTTAAGATTACCTTGTGTTCGTGAGTGCAAGTGAATTTCTCTCTTCTCTCTCTCTCTCTCTGTCTCTTTTACTCTTATATACAGATATATCGCTTCGCACAAATGCCAGAGAGAGAGAGAGAGAGAGAGAGAGAGAGAGAGAGAGAGAGAGAGAGAGAGAGAGAGAGAGAGATCAAAGCAGTTGCGTGGGATGGTGGAATGGGACGCTTGCGCCTCGTGCTGGTGTGAACGGAAGGGGGAGGAGAAGGTAGAGGATGGGTAGGTGGGTGAGGAAGAGGGAAGGAGAATGGGGTGAAGGTTGAGACGGGGGGCGGGGGGGGGGGGGTTAGGGTGGAAGACAGCGGGGAAGGAGCGGGTGGGGGGGGGGGGAGGGGGGGAGCAGGGAGAAAGATGCATGCAAGAGACATGTAAAAAAAGGTTCAAAGGTTTCATGCGGAAGTGGTAATCACAACATTTCATCCACGG
>CM065733.1:34525508-34533008 GCA_033310375.1 Conus canariensis | reverse complement strand
TTTATGTCTCACATCGTGCAAGCCCCAAGAGAACATGGGAAGAGGACGGACTATTCTAAGGCTAACAGTGCGCGGCGATGATTGATTACACCCTTTCTCTTCTTCAGCACAATGCCAAGTGGACGAGGCATGGATGTCAGCTGGGGTTCTTTTTGCCAGCCTCGTCTTTTTTCGTGCTTCATATAATTACTTTGTTTCTGGTAATCAAGTTTAGAAGAAAAAAAAAAGGTCTGTGAAGGCTTTTTTTCTTTTAACAACAGAACCTTTTCTTTCTTTTTTCATACTTTTACTTTTTTTTCTCTTTCTTTCTTTCTTTTCTTTCTTTCTTTCTTTCCCCTCCCTCTCTTCTCTCTCTCTCTCTCTCTCTCTCTCTCTCTCTCTCTCTCTCTCTCTCTGTTCTTTTTCCCCAACCCTTTTCCCTTCATTTCATTTTATGCTTTTCATCTGTTTAGCCTTTTTTGTTTATATCCCCGAACCCAAAGTTCTATCCTTTCTTTTTTCTGTCTTTCTTTCTGCCTGTCGTTTTTTTCCAGCCCTTTTCTCTTCATTTCATTTTGATGCTTTTCATCTCCTTAGCCTTTTCATTTTGATGCTTTTCATCTCCTTTTTTATGAGCTTTTCTTACCTTATTTTGATGCTTTTCATCTCCTTAGCCTTTTGGGTTCATACCCCCCAAATCCAAATTTCATCATCAGCTCATTTTATTCAATGTATAAGCTCCTTAATTTCAAAAGTTTCAAAACAATGATTAATAAGTGTACTAATTCTGATAGAAGAAGGTAAACAATAACATAGAAGAAGAAGAAGAAGAAGAAGAAGAAGAAGAAGAAAGAAGAAGAAGAAGAAGAAGAAAGAAGAAGAAGAAGAAGAAGAAGAAGAAGAAGAAGAAGAAAGAAAGAAGAAGAATAGAAGAAGAAGAAGAAGAGAAGAGAAGAAGAAGAAGAAGAAGAAGAAGAAGAAGAAGAAGAAATGGAGAAGGAGGAGGAGGAGCAGAAGAAGAAGAAGAAGAAGAAGAAGAAGAAGAAGAAGGAGGAGGAGGAAGGAGGAGGAGGAGGAGAGAGGAGGAGGAGGAGAAGAAGAAGAAGAAGAAGAAGAAGAAGAGAAGAAGAAGAAGAAGAAGAAAGAAGAAGAAGAATAGAAGAAGAAGAAGAAGAAGAAGAAGAAGAGAGAAGAAGAAGAGGAGGAGGAGGAGGAGGAGGAGGAGGAGGAGGAGGAGGAGAGAGAAGAAGAAGAAGAAGTAGGAGGACGGGGAGAAGGGGGAAGAGGAGGAAGAGAAGAAGCACTTGCATCCTTCCCCTCCTCTACACTTTCCTTTCCTGAGTATTCTTCCCTTCCTCTACAGTCCTTTCTGTCTCCTCATCAGAATCACCCTTCATGCACCTCTCCATCGAGCATTCATTCCCCCTCTACCGACTTCAGCTAGCCAAACAATTGACAAGCGATCCAATCTACCCGTCGACATTGACGGACCGACATGACGTGCATCGAAGTAGAAATGAAAAAAAAAAAAATGGGGAGGGAGAGAGATGTAGTGAAGGGGGACGGGGGGGGGGGGGGGGGGGGAGAGCGAGGAGTGGTAGGGGTTGGGAAGGACGGGAGAGGTTCAGTGATTGTGAAGGGCTGTAGTGATGGCTGGACATCCCATTGCCTGCCTCCCTCCTACCCCCATTTCCCACCTCCCTCTGCGTCACAGAATGTGCCAGGTTGCCTGTGATGAATGTCACAAGTCCTTTCGCCAGTGATGAATATCACAAGTCCTTTGGCCAGTGATGAATATCTTAAGTCCTTTTGCCAGTGATGAATGTTCAAGTCCTTTCGCCAGTGATGAATATCACAAGTCCTTTGGCCAGTGATGAATATCTTAAGTCCTTTTGCCAGTGATGAATGTTCAAGTCCTTTCGCCAGTGATGAATATCACAAGTCCTTTGGCCAGTGATGAATATCTTAAGTCCTTTCGCCAGTGATGAATATCACAAGTCCTTTGGCCAGTGATGAAAGTCGCAAGGCCTTTCGCCAGTGATGTATGTCAACAGTCCTTTTGCCAGTGCTGAATATCATAAGTCTTTTGCCGGTGATGAATATCATAATTATATCCTTTCGCCAGTGATAAATGTCAATAGCACTTTTACCAGTGATCAGTGTCAGTAGTACCTTTGCCAGTGTTAAATGTCACAAGTCCTTTCGCCAGGTGTATGGATATGTGTCACATGCCTTTGCCTGATGAATTCAAGTCTTGCCAGTGATGAATGTCACAAGTCCTTTTGCCAGTGATGAGACAGCTTTGGCATGATGAATGTCACAAGTCTTTTTGCCAGTGTAATGTACATGTCTTTTGCAGTGAGAATGTCACTAGTACTTTTGCCAATGATGAAAGTCACAAGTTATTTTGCCAGTGGTAAATGTCACATGTCCTTTTGCGAGTGATGTATGCCACTAGTACTTCTGCCAGTGATGAATGTCACAAGTTATTTTGCTAGTGATGAATGTCACATGTCCTTTCGTCAGTGATGAATGTCACTAGTACATCTGCCAGTGATGAATGTCACAAGTTATTTTGCCAGTGATGAATGTCACTAGTATTTGTCCCAGTGATCAATGTCAACAGTCCTTTTGCCAGTGGTCAGTACCATAAGTGTTTTTGCCAGTGATAAGTGTTTACAATCCTTTTGCCAGTGATGAATGTCACAAGTCCGCCAGTGATGCATATCATAAGTGTTTTTGCCAGTGATACATATCACAAAGTCTTTTACCAGTGATGAATATCTTAAGTCCTTTTGCCAGTGTTGAATGTCACAAGTCTTTTTGCCGGTGATGAATTTCACATGTCTTTTTGCCAGTGATGAATGTCACCAGTACTTTTGGCAGTGATGAACGTCGCAAGTCCTTTTTCAAGTGATGAATGTCGCCAGCCCTTTTGCCAGTGATAAATGTCAAAAGTCCTTTTGCCAGTGATGAATGTCACAAATCCTTTTGCCAGTGATGAATGTCACAAATCCTTTTGCCAGTGATGAATATCACAAATCCTTTTGCCAGTGATGAATGTCACAAATTATTTTGCCCGTGATGAATGTCACAAATTATTTTGCCAGTGATGAATGTCACAAATTATTTTGCCCGTGATGAATGTCACAAATTATTTTGCCAGTGATGAATGTCACAAATTATTTTGCCAGTGATGAATGTCACAAATTATTTTGCCAGTGATGAATGTCACAAATTATTTTGCCCGTGATGAATGTCACAAATTATTTTGCCAGTGATGAATGTCACAAATTATTTTGCCCGTGATGAATGTCACAAATTATTTTGCCAGTGATGAATGTCACAAATTATTTGCCAGTGATGAATGTCACAAATTATTTTGCCCGTGATGAATGTCACAAATTATTTTGCCCGTGATGAATGTCACAAATCATTTTGCCAGTGATGAATGTCACAAATTATTTTGCCCGTGATGAATGTCACAAATTATTTTGCCCGTGATGAATGTCACAAATTATTTTGCCCGTGATGAATGTCACAAATTATTTGCCAGTGATGAATGTCACAAACTATTTTGCCCGTGATGAATGTCACAAATTATTTTGCCAGTGATGAATGTCACAAATTATTTTGCCAGTGATGAATGTCACAAATTATTTTGCCAGTGATGAATGTCACATGTCCTTTTGATTTGTTTGCTCTGTGTCCGTTTCTTCTCTCCACAGAAACAATGCAGCTCAAATAAAAAAAAAATCATTAAAAATGTATTTTTAATGGTGTTATTACCGCAGCAAGACCAGCAACAGCAACCGCAACATTAATAACAACAGCTGCAGTAATAATAACAACTGCACTAGTCTTACTACCACTGCTGCTACTATTACTATTACCACTGCTACTACTCCTACTACTCATACTACCACTACTACTCGTACTACTACTTACTACTACTACTACTACTGCCGCTGCTGCTGCTGCTACCATTCGTACTACTACTGCGATTAACAAAAAAAACAAAAAAACAAAAACAATCATAATAACAATAATGATGATAATAATGATACTAGTGATAATGATAATAATAATGATAATAATAATAGTAATAATAATAATAATAGTAATAACAATAATGATAATGATGATAATCATAAAGATGTGATGATGATGATGATGATGATGATGATGATGATGATGATGATGATGATGATGATGATGATGATGATAACACAACAACAACACTATACTACTACACTGACAACAACAACAACAACAACAACAAGACAACCAGCCTTTGTTGTGCAATGGTTATCGCCGCGGACTTGTGGGTTCGATTCCCATCGAGCCGTTTAGTTGTGGGATATTCTGGCCCTGTCGGACTCTACCCAGACTAGACTTGAGTTTGCTATGGGCTTGACTTGGAAGAATG
Source organism: Conus canariensis (assembly GCA_033310375.1). Classification (NCBI taxonomy): domain Eukaryota; kingdom Metazoa; phylum Mollusca; class Gastropoda; order Neogastropoda; family Conidae; genus Conus; species Conus canariensis. The sequence continues at coordinate 34,528,600 of CM065733.1, read as the reverse complement.
GAACGACACAGTCGAGTTTCATCCAGTTACCGAATACGTCTCTGAAAGTGTTGCTTCAGTTTCCTCATTAACACTGCAGGTGTCTGTATCTACCAGATACAGCTGAACCGGGGTATATCATGAAAGCAATCACAGAGTACAGCCCTCTATCGCAGCCTCAGACCAGAATGGAATTTCCTTACTTTGTTTTCATTATCCTCATTCTCATCGATCAGTGTTAAAGACGTATCGGATTCTGCGGGTCCTTCAGGTCATCCTCTCACGGTGATCTCAGTTTCGATTTTCTGTCCTCGTCTATGCCCTTGGTGAGCTCATGACAAGGTTGCTGGTACTGACAAGTTCATGGGGACTGTGGTTAGAAGGACGTGTTGGTGCCGTCTGGTCGGGGACACTCACTAACGGCTGCCTCCGCGACTCCGCAATCAGTGTCGTCAGCAGAGGCTTTAGTAAGGGGTGTCCTGCGTGTGTTGGATTCGAGCTGTGCAGTGTCTTCTTGGTGGGTTGTCTCACGACGACTCGATACTGTCTGATCCTTCTAGAAAGCAGGTACCGAGGCTCTGGGTGTGGGTTGGGTGTGTTGGAATAAGCGGTGTTGGTTAATACCATTGAAATGACATGGAAGATAAGACAAGAAAAGCCTGATGGCTTCTTCTTCTTCTGCGTACGCAGGCTGATACTCCTGCGGACACCTCCTGTTTAGGGATTGGAGGTTTGTGTGTAGGACCGTTTTCTATCCCGCCATTAAGGCAGCCATACTCCAACTTTGGGGAAGGGGAAGGTGCATGCTATGTGTAACGTGTCATCCATACCAACGGCCAAACTGGCCTTCTCTTCCGAAAGTTGGTGATGGGATTTTCGTGTGTGCAAGATGTTATGCGTGCGTTCACACACGGAACCACGGTTTATAGTCTCATTCGAAGGACTGTATGGGAAATGGAATCAGAACCAATGTTAACTCCGAGGGGAAAATCCCCTGTACCGAAACGCCCCGGCGGAGATTCGAACCCGCAACCCCAAGATTACGAGTCCGGCGCTCTACCTCTGAACTATTCTGGCCCCAGCCTGATAGCAAGAACAAGAACTACAACAAGAATCATCATCATCATCCTTATTATCGTCACCATCTTCCTCCTCCTCCTCCTCCTCCTCCTGATCAACATCGTATCAACAACAACAATGTGATCACAGCTACTCCTACCTCTGCTACTGCTGTTGTTGCTACTGGCAATAACCGATACAACAAGAAAAGTGTACAAAGGAAGAATGCAGAGTACCAGCTTCCTAGTGGGCGTGTTTGTATGACCTTGTGTATCACTGCTCTTCTCCATAAACGCTGTCCTATTTAGCGTGTGTTTATATAAAGGGGGATTCTTGTGGGCGGTATGACGTCAATACAGCTGCGTGCATCGACCTGCAGCTAAGTACACGTGATCTTCGGTACCCTGCTTAGCTCAGACTTCTAACTATCCGAGCATGGAGCACTCTCCAAATTAGACTGATTAGCCTTAATTAACGAGTAGCACAGACGCGCTTCCGCGGACAACGTTGCGTGATGTGACTTGGCCAAGGAGCAGGCCAGTGCAGCAGAATCACACATTGTACCAGGACAATGCTAGGTTTAGTTCATGCTCAGATGGCTCAGAGTGAAACTGAGAAATTGGAAGGAGGAGGGTGAGGGGGGAAGTGGACTTAAACATGTGCATTGTGAGAGAAAGAGGGCTCAAAATGAGAGTCAGGAGACGGAGGGAGTTGGTGAAAGGTGAAGGGATGGTGAGAGACATTCTGAGCAAAGACTGAATGGTTTGTTTTGCATGGGAGGCGCGGAGGGGGGGGGGGGGGGGGCAGGGGCAATGGTAGCTGTTTGTTTTCTCCATTGATGGAAACCAAGAGGAGACAAATCCAATGTTCTACACGATGGTATAAATTATCGATGAAGTTTTTGTTTACTCTCTCTCTCTCTCTCTCTCTCTCTCTCTCTCTCTCTCTCTCTCTCTCTCTCTCTCTGTTTGTGCGCGCGCAAGCGCGTGTAGTGCGGATCTGTAATTCAAGATCCCTTGGAGCTTACGGGAAGTTGGCGCTCTTGAGTGTCTTCCACGTATCATCGTCACACTCATCATCATCGTCATCCTCCTCCAATTCATCATCATTACTACTACTAATACAACAACAACTACTACGACTACTACTGCTACTACTACTACTACTGCTACTGCTATTAGTACTGCTGCTACTACTGCTACTGCTACTACTACTACTACTACTATTGGTGTTCTCATGATTATTGCCATTGTTATTGTTAGTATTCATTACTATTGTTGCTATCGTTAGTTTCATTATCATTGTTGGCGTTGTTCCTGTACTAACTGTTGTCAGTGCCGTCATCATCTAATTCTTGGCAGCAAATGCTCATCACAGCAGCAACAGCAGCAGCAGCAACGTAGCGGCAGGTGTATGGTAACAGAAATACAAGTAGCAGTTGTGAGAGAAGGAGTAGGAGTGATAGTGGCAGTGGCGTTTCTCCTTCTGTCTAAAATCGAATGGAATGGCGAGAGAAGACAGCGAGATAAGGAGAAACTTGGTTAATGCTGAACCCGCTGTGAACATGAACCAAAACTGTGTAGCACGCTGGTTCCGCAAGCTACAGAATGTTCCTCCTTCTGTCTATTACTTTTTAACCTCTATTTCTCAATTGAAGATCAAAGTGAGGGCGAAAGTAGGAAAAAATAAAGAAGTGGGGATAGGGATGGGGGTGGCCTACGTTTCTGCGACAGAATGCGATGGAGGGGAGGGAGAAGTCGGGGGAAAATTTGGGGGTGGGTGGGGTGGGGGAAGGGGGTACGGTTGAGAGGGAGGGAGGGAGGTGAGGCATGGGTGAGGAAGTGACGCGTCGGGTCTTATACTCTGAGCTCGATATGTAGGTCAGTGATCTGCCCGAAGTCGTTGCGTGGACGTACGTACGTTACAGGTCGCCATTTCGTTCGTTGCACACCCTTGCCCTAATGTCGATGCAAATACCAACGGCCTTCGGAACTGAAATAGTGGTCTGGTCCTGGGATCGTGAAGTTGTGTTTGATGAATCAATCAATCGTTGT
>CM065733.1:34503008-34510508 GCA_033310375.1 Conus canariensis | reverse complement strand
CATTCTGAATAAGATCGGGCGTATATCACCATTAGAACGAACAGTATATGTACTGTTATTGTGCATTACTTTTGTTGTCAAAAACACGTAGCTTAAAGTTCACATCATTCATATCTTCATGGGTATTGTTATTCTCTTGATTATGCTTCATTGTCGCATGTTGATAATTGTTTTAACTGGAATCGTTGTTGCTGATAACATCCCAGCAAAAAACCCACTGTCACTATTGGGATAGCAACTGTAATGTTTCATAATGAAAATTCTAAAGAGTTTACGTGAAAGTGAAAGTGAGCATTCTTGTTGGGACATTATTATTTCTCAGACTTGGCTAGGGTAAGTAATTGGAGCGCACAGCTATTTATTGTCGTCCGCCATTTTGTGAGCAAGTGGCCCAGACCAGATAAACTATTCACGCCATTCTGATTAACCAACGCCTTTATAACTCCACCAGTCATTTGGCATAGTAGATTATGATCTCCATTCCGCAAACAGTAACTTAGGAAGGCAGTTTTACGAAGCGAAATAAAACCGGCTCATAGATAATTATTTAACATCGACAACATTACGCCGAAATCTTCTTCCTTCAGAACAAAAATTCAAACAATATTTCTCTTGCCCGGTGGGCAGGTTTCCATCTTCACTACATGCCCGACACAAGTGATCGTATGCCACGTGCAACCGGGCAGCCTTTCTGTCCCACCATGGGTCTAGTGGAAATCTGCTCTCTGTGGGAACTTCGGTATTCCACCCAGACAATTTATTGGGGAAAAAAACCCAAAACGTTTCACTGATATTCAGATGTCTGTTGGGAACAAATAATTACCGCTAACAACCTGTAGAGACTCAGTCCCAAGGACAGGGACTCGCTACATCAACGTGTGTATATCAGAAAGGAAAGCCTCTTATCACAGGATGCCAGCCAGCCCTTCCACGTCTATTTGGTCGAGAGCGATAATGCCGTTGGGGAAGGTGAGGTAAATCGTCTAAGCCCATCAAACCATCTTAGGAGAACCGTCATTCTCCTCCACTTCCTGACCTCTACATTCCTCATCGACTTTTTCTTCTTTCTTTTTTTTTTTTTTTTAACCGTTTGCAGAATTGGATGTCTGACAACATAGACATCATTACGGTGGTGTGGAGACAAATTGGCCATGATCAGAGCTTTAAAAAAAGAAAAAAAAAAAATGAAAAGGAAAGGGCGGGGGGGGGGGGGGGGGGGGGTGAGGGAGTGGGGGAGAGGGTCATGGGAGGCCTGCCTGAGCTTTGATTCTCTACCAGACAGAGGAAGAAGGAAGGAAGAGCGGGATGAGGATGAACATGGGGAAGGGGGGGGGGGGGGGGGGACGAGCGGGTGGAGTGGGAGGCGTAGGAGGGCAGAGAAGGGTAAATTGGGGCAACGACCTTCCATTGATGTCATGCCACGCGAAAGTTCATTTATCACGCAGAAGAGAGAGAGAGAGAGAGAGAGAGAGAGAGAGAGAGAGAGAGAGAGAGAGAGAGAGAGAGAGAGAGTACTGGAAGGAAAGAAAGGGAGAGGGTGTTCTGCGGGGCTAGGCAGTGAGAGGGAGGGAGGGTGAGGTCAGTGATGTCATTTGTCTCGTGGGTGGAATCATCTTCCACTTGACTGTAGGACTTCTGAGCATTGCAGTACATCCTTTCCGTCGCCCTCATCCTCGCACTTGAAGGGTTCAGAGAGATCTTCGGCCGCTATCCAATCAGCATTTGCTTTCTTTTCTTTTCTTTCTTTTTTTTTTACCTTGTCAGAAGGAGGAGGAGGGGGGGGGGGGGGGGCGTTGGGGGCGGCTTGTCAACAACGCTGATGGGGATTGAGTAAAGGCTTAAGGCCGAGGTTATGGGGAGGTGAGAGAGAGAGAGAGAGAGAGAGAGAGAGAGAGAGAGAGAGAGAGAGAGAGAGAGAGAGAGAGAGAGAGAAAGAAGAAGAAGAAGAAGAAGAAGAAGAAGAAGAAGAAGATGATGATGATGATGAAGATGAAGATGAAGAAGAAGAAGAGAGTTTTTTTCCGTCCATTTAGCACTTCAACCCTATGAATAAGGGGGAGAACAATCGTATTCATCAGTACCAAAAGCATGAATACACTCACTCAAACACATCTCTTCACCGTTCATCCTCTCAACCCCCTCTCCCCTTTCATCTCCCTTCCTCCTTTCTTTCGTCCCTCCCTCTCCCTCCTCTCCCACCCCACACCACACAGACACACATATACTGACATATACATATACCCAAATTAACAGGTGCTTTGTTCCATGATTCCCCCCCCCCCCCCCCCCCCTGACATACACGGCTTCAACTTCATGTTTACAACACGTTTATCATGATTAGATAACAACACGGGAACACTTGATTTATTTGGGTGGGTTGAACAGAATTTAACACACTGCATCCGTTTCCTGTGTCAACGTAAGCAGTATTATGACACAAAAAAGTATTCACAGTTTTCACATTCACGTATACAAAATTAGCAGATGATGTCATCTGGACATTTCTGACTTAAAATGTATCGCTTACGATTTTTCATACCTCTAATCTTCATTATGAACCCAAAGAAAGTGTCTCTGTGCCATTTATTTGTAACCAAAATTATGTACTTTTCTGCCTGAAAAAGAAAGCCTGAGAGAACAGAAATACCTATCAGTCTATTTCTGCCTGCCAGTATGTGCCAAACATGAAATGAGTCTGTCTTTGAATTTCCTGGCTCAGCCAGACAACATCAAAGCCATTTTTGGTCAGAGCCTTCGGTACATTTGACACCCAATAAAAGTGATGAAACGGGTGTTAACAAGAGTATTTCATAAACTTGTCTGCATCTCCTGGACACGGGGAGTCTGACTAATTCTAACTAATAATAACGCACTTCACAGCAGTTGTATGTAACACGTAAAAATGTCTCCCGGCTCCTTCCTATGCTGGCTTGTTTGAAGTGCTCAGCGGAATATTCAGAAACCTTTTTATGGGAAGCATAATACATTTTCAATGTGTTTACTGCCTTGTCCTAGCCCCCAGACTTCATTATGCCTGTGTTAAACAGCTTCCAAAACAAATCTGTATTCACTGCATGTATTTTTCTTCATAGCTTCATCATTTCTGTAACATTACCCCTTCGCTCACTTTTTATTTTTTGCTTTATTACAAACATCTAACAAAGTATTCTTCACGCTTAATTTAGCAGTAAAGACCATCTCTAACTATTCGTAAGAGTTAACAATCACGACTCCATTTACTCCATTTCCATAGAACTTTCTTTCTCTGGCGCTCAGATAAACATCTTTTCTTAAAAAAAAAACAACAGCAAAAACATCGCGTTTGTTTTGTTAGATTGACGGTAAACGGCAATCGATCTTCTCCTCTTTTCAGACTATCCATTTGGTTCTTAAGCCCCGTAACCGTGTTAGACAATAAAATGATATCATCGGCAAGCATCAAAAGGAATATTTAAATTTCACCAGGAAGTTACTGAATGCCATGTTTTCCGTTATTAGATAAATCAAGAACCAATTCCTTCATGGAAAAGGAAAATAGAATGCGGCTAAGTAAACATCCTTGTTCCCCACCCCTTGGAGATTCGATGTAGTCAGAATAAAAACACTAGTCTCGTACACAAGCTAACACAGAATCATAAACACTTCGTGCAGCTTTGTAAAGTTTTGCTTTCACACCACATGTTTATCAAAACTGCTCTAGAATATATCAAAACTCCCCATAGAATATATCTATTCACAGATTCCAAAGCTTTTGTAAAGTCTACAAAAGCAAGAAAAGTTTGAACTATTGCGTACAGGACGAACACACTATCTTCAGTATTTTAGCCTGCTCTGAATCCTGCCTTTTAGTTTTCTTCTTTTCCCGCCCACTTTGAAATTCGTTGATTTAGACTCTGTGTATACACTTCACTTGCAACACTTTCTGAAGCGATGCCATGATAGTTATCTGGCAGGTTTGTGCCCCCTTTAAAAAAAACAAATTGGTATTGCTATAGATTTCGACCTCTCATTAGGAAAAACACCCAGATAAACAGTATAATAAAATGAATAACCAACAGATCAATAATTCTTTTCATTTGTGTATTTCCACATCTCACTGATTATTTTGTCAGGACCAGCACCTTTTTTCCGATCTCGAGATTACCAATGCTGGCGAGAATCTCTCGTCTGGAAACTGGTTCATTAAACAATGCGTTCAAGGTATCTCTTATATTATCTGCATCGTTATCTGTTATATCATCTTCATCGTTAACCTCATCGTTTTCCTCTGGAACAGATGACAGACCCTTATCGGAAACATTACCAAAATGGCCATACCACTGTTTGATTTATATACAGTTGTATATGACTGTCTTTCTATTGACTGATCTCCCCCTCTCTGTCTGTCTGTCTATCTGTCTGTCTGTCTGTCTGTCTGTCTGTCTGTCTGTCTCTCTCTCTCTCTCTCTCTCTCTCTCTCTCTCTCTCTCTCTTCTTATACTGTTTTCTCTGAAGCGCGTGTAAATATCCTCAGTAATCCTCATGCTGTTTTCTCCTTTTGATCACATTCTTTGTGATACCAAGAGGTTGTCTTTTTCTGATTCCTCATTACTATAGCCATGAATGTGGTCTTCTCTTGTCTACTGTAAAGAGAGATCGGCCAACTACGTCCGCAAGTAGCCTGTGCCTACACGCAAAACACCATGTGCGCGTGCTTCAAAGTGAACAGCGAGGGGAGGGGGGGGGGGGGGGGGGGGGCAGAGGGGGGGGAGTATGGTGTGTGAACACAGAGCCGATCACATGTTGGGGATGTAGTGAATACTTTCAATGGAACTCCAACTCACGAAGTGTGAAGAGAATGATCCTGCCCGCTCTGCATCTTTTTCGTCTTGTCCTTCAGGTAGTCTGAGTTCTTTTGCGCATACTGAAGACATGGATCACTCCCTTTTGATCTGCTGGGCTCTCTGCGGGTCGGTTGCTTGTTTGTCACTGTGCGACGCTGAGAGAGTCACACTGTAGTAACATTTTAATCACACGCTCGGTGGTTCCCACGTGGACAGAGATTGTGTGCAGGCAACAGGCCGGCATCGGTCAACAAGAGGACAACAACAAGCCGGCATATATTGACATCAGAGAGGGCGGTCTGCTGAACCATTTCCTCACGGCTCAAGATCACCGTGGTGCCTGGAACTCTTTGGCGATCTGCGTGAGCGGACGAGACTCCAAGAAATTGTGGGAACACGAAGCAAGATGCCTGTCCTCTCTGTTCTGTTGAGCCATGGCCTTACAGTCCTCTTTTCTTGTTTGGGAATGGCCACCCTGAGAAAACTACAGTTGATAAGTTTTAGCAGAACTAAATCACTTACAAAACAAATGGTGTCGTTTAGAATTCGAATACGAGCAAACTTATTTTCCAATGTTCATGTCCAAATATGGAGGTGTGGAGAGAAAGAAAGAACGTACTTACGAAAGAAAACTAACCGGTTTTTCGCTGGGGGAAATGTGTACGTACAATAACAGGCTTTTTATACATTGCCCTCTGTGAAGAAAAAAAGCCATTATCTAAGCGATTCCAAAAGTAATTTACAAACTAGACAATGCAGCAAATACTGAATTGCAACACAAATTGCGATACAAATGGAACCCGAATAAACTTAAAGCAAAAAAAAAAAAAAGAGAAAATATATAAAGTGAGTGAAAAGATAATGATATAAGAAAAGGCCGGAAAGCTGATAACGATGGAGAGGGGAGATAAACAGGAGGGGGACCAGAAAATAATGTACAAAGTCAGCACGCACGTATTTTGATATTCTCTTCATACTACTGACGCTTCTGTATTTTTGTTCTGACATCCACATGCATAAATCTACTATCACTTTCATTTTTTTACGTAGATTGAATACATAATTCAGAGCTCAGTGAAGTGGGTGGCTCTATGCTGTACTTGGAAAGGACAGAATGTAATCCCCACGCCAAACAGAACAACGTTGCAGTAATAATGTCATTCCGAAACAAAGTAGTACCCTGTCTCACGACAACTCTGAACAGCACATCACCCACCACTCTACTCCCACTGAGAGAAGAAAATAACCACTGACCTAATCTCTGGCGAGGAATGAAATAAGCTGGGAAAGGGCATATAAATCGTCCACGCTCATAAACCAAGGCCCCAGGAGAACAGCTAATCGAATTTCCTTATAACTACCCTCTTCGTCTGCGTGCCCCTTAATCCCCCCTTCCATCTCCCCCGATTACGCGGCAAAACTTGACGGCTGACAACGTTTTTGCCTCGTGAAGGCCGAGTTCTGACTGGTGGTTGATCCGGGTGTCGGGAGAATTCAAATGGATCCTAACAGACCCTTGAGCTTTGCTGGATTCTCAGACAAAGGCGACCCCTCCCTATTCCACGAGACCCCACTCCAGAAGTGACGTGCCTTATATTTCCTAAACGAGCGATGATCTTTCGTCTCGAGAGGTGACACACGGATATACTTCCTGTTGATCCGCTTCACAGATCACTATATAGCTCATCTCCTGAAGTCCTGACCCACCACGTTTGTAACCAGACTTGGTCCGGCGATGTGGACTGTTGTTACGAGGGAACAAGACCCAGCCTCCTGTTCTTTGAAGACAGTCTGATGGCCGTAGAACGTTGACTGAGGTGAATTCTCTCCCTTCCTTGAATAATATCCAGGAACAGGAATGGTCAACATGGATAATAAGTTTTTAAGTCTTTTCGCTTGAAATAAAATTTGCATAGTTTACGTGTAATCCATGTTCAAGTGTAGTACAAGTGCTTCACAAAATTTTGCGTAATGCATGAACTTTGCGACGCTGTTGCTCAATGCGTGAAATATGCTAAAAAGCATTCTCTAATTCAGCTACTTTCTGTTTATGATCCAAGTCATTTTCAATGCAAACAAGATAACTAGCAATATCATGCTGAAGCGAAGCCCTGTAATGAGCAAGCAGTACCAGGTATCTTTATCTCTTGTACATACATCATCTTGATAATAAAGACACTTTCCATGTAACTATTTCTTGAATTAAGAAAAACCTTAGAAATATTGATCTGACCCAAGAAATGGGGGAAAAAACGAAGAAGAAGAAGAAGAAGGAGAAGAAGCTGAAGGAGAAGAAGAAAGAAGAGGAGGAGAAGGTGGAGGGGGGAGAGGAGAAGGAGGAAGAGGAGACCTAAATAAAAAAAAATCGTCTTTCAAAGAGAGAGAGAGAGAGAGAGAGAGAGAGAGAGGAGAGAGAGAGAGAGAGAGAGAGAGAGAGAAGCACCACGACGCCGAACAGACTATAGCACTAATATGCATTGTAATCTTCCACTGTATGCTATGCAGTGTTTGGCGGGTGCCAACACAGATTACTGCAGCCACTGTTTGCTGTGGACCTCTCCATCAGTTCGATTCTCGCTTCTGATTCTCCAGTTGCTTCCATGCCTGGTCACGTTCCTGACTATTCTGTGCGGCTGAGTGAACGGGTGGAGGAGAGGTTCGGAGGGGGTGTGGTGGA
>CM065733.1:34495508-34498008 GCA_033310375.1 Conus canariensis | reverse complement strand
TAAATACACAAGCGGACAAAAATATTGACTGAATAAAGAAAATGGTTCTATCGGTAATCACTAATGTGCACTGTTATTTTCATGATATTGCTATTATCACAATCAACACCTTTTTAACCTTTACCGTGCTTCCTGGGTCTTCCATGACCCAGTGACTCAATAAAAAAAACATCATATCTTATGAACGGATAGAGCTATGCTCACAAAATCTTAGGAGTTTTTCAACGATCTGAATAGCCGTTGGTCATTGAAATTTCATGTATGGGAACAATCAATTATCAGCGTAATTAGTCGCGGTTCCCCCAGGCCCTATATATACTGTGCACAAAAAGAAACGCATATTTTTATTTCAGTCATTTCATGCGTCATTTAGCATTCAAAATATTACAACCACAGAAGAAATAAGACATCAATCTACTGTTATGTCTATTCATTATGTCTGACTATTCACACTGGACAGAGTTCCCTGCTATACGGGGCATGTTTCTGTCAAAATTTTCCTTAATATTTTCAGCGAAAAAAATATGCGTTTCTTTTTGCGCACAGTATATTTTAATGGGTCGCACATCACCCACGCCAACAGGTGAGGAATAAGTTGCTGAACCGCCCTTTATTAGGTGTGAGTTTTACAAGACCCATGCGATCTGAATAGGGATAAGCAATAAGAAAAGCCTCTACAAAATGTGTGGGTCTTGGGCGACCCGCACGATCGGGTCTGTGTAGTCAAAAACGTCATCCGGTAAAGGTTAATCAAGTTGTTTGCAGGTCAGTGGGTACTGAAGTGAGCAGGCCCCTGTTGTTAGTGCGAAGCACAGTCCGAGAAGTGAACACAATAAACACTGGGCAATCATGTTGTAAAAGCAGGCACAATTAGTACCTCTTCGAACAAACACAATAAGAAAGACACAGCAAAAGTAATCTGTGGAAGATCAATCTGGCGCTTGCTGGAATATGAGAAGGAGAAAAGCACAGATCAATGATACTTTCCAAATCACGTCCTATTGTTCGTGGCCCAGCCGATAAACGACCTTCCATCAGAGCTATTGACAATTGTTCTACTTCATTCAAGTGGCGCACTGACTATTGAAGTTGGAAAATGATGGAGAAAGAGAAGGAGGAGGAGGAGGAGGACGACGACACGACGAGGAAGAGCAGGAAGCCGACAAGAGAGAGAGAGAGAGAGAGAGAGGGGAGAGAGAGAGAGAGAGAGAGAGAGAGAGAGAGAGAGAGAGAGAGACAGACAGACAGACAGACAGAGACAGAGACAGAGACAGAGAGAGAGAGAGAGAGAGAGAGGCAGTTACATCTCCTAATGGAAAAACTTGATTTTGAAAAGAAACCGATTCTGTAAGATCCGAGCATTACTGCAGGCAGGAATCATTTCCTGGCATGAAAGTTCTGGAACCAAAATGCTTGATCATGCATAATTTATGTCTTTGTCAGGATGCCGTTTGGTGTAAGGCTTTGAGTTCACCAGTGCAGGAAAGACTGTTCGTAATAATTAAGCCTAGAATCCGATGAATGTCTGCTTCTTAATTTTTGTTTTACAATTTAACAGCGGGGGAAAACAAATGCAAGCTAACAATTCTTAATTTTTATTTTTAGTCACAAAACAAATAGGAACTGTTTGACATTCTGCCGTCTTTGATGTGTTGCTATGATCATGATGTTGTGTTATTGGAGGCTAGTGACATGTGATTCACATTACGCACTTTACTGAAGATGTCAACAGTCTTTTATGCGCGCACAGAGTTATTATGGCAAGAGATGTTTGGATGATTGTATCAACAAAAGAAGTTTATAGGATTCTTATGTGTGCACAAGGTTAAGACTGGGGATACTTATTTGGTGGTATCATCACAAAGACGTTCACAGGATTCTTCAGGTTGAAGAGGAAGACCACGTGGACTGAGAAAAGGAGAGGGTCTAACACCGAGTCTTAGATGTACATGATATGTAACAGGTAACTGAGGTTTTAAGACAGAGAAACTGTTGGCGACTGTTTAGGAATATGATGAAAGCGCGTATCCTCTCTCTCTCTCTCTCTCTCTCTCTTCTCTCTCTCTCTCTCTCTCTCTCTCTCTCTCTAAAGAAAGAGGCTCAAAGAAGAATATTAGCATGTGCAATCCACCACAAGGAGAGAAAGCGAGAGAATTGTTCAAATAATTGGAGCTAGATGTTAAGACTGGTGCCCTCTCCAACCTGTCCCTGCGGACAACGAGCAAGTGTTCCAGACTTGTTCAAATAACTGGACAGACAGATGGAATGACAGCATCTAACACAGCGTCTTAGATGTACATGATATCTAACAGGTAACTGAGGATTTAAGACAGAGAAACTGTTGATGACTGTTTAGAAATGATGAAAGCGCGTACCCCCCTCCCCCCACTCATTCTCTCTCTCTCTCTCTCTCTCTCTCTCTCTTCTGTCTGTCTGTCTGTCTGTCTGTCTGTCTGTCTGTCTGTGTCTCTCTCTCTCTCTCTCTCTCTCTCTCTCTCTC
>CM065733.1:34488008-34490508 GCA_033310375.1 Conus canariensis | reverse complement strand
ATTTCTATCCATCTATAGATGAAAAACTACTTACTAAAGCTATAAAACTTGCCAACAAGTACACAGAAATATCAGGGTCAGAAATGGAAATCATTTTCCATACAAAGAAAACTTTACTGCACAGTAAAAATGAAACCTGGATTAAGAGCACAAGCAGGAACTCAACTTTTGATGTTACAATGGGATCATATGATGGTGCCGAAACTTGCGAACTTGTCGGACTATTCATGTTATCCAACATTAAAAAAAAACTTGGAAAACAAACTGGACTGTACAGGGATGACGGCCTTGCCGCTCTGAATGACAACCCTAGGAATATTGAAAATAAGAAAAAAGAATTGTGTAAAATTTTCCATAACCAAAACTTAAAAATCACCATAGAAGCAAACAAAAAGATAGTGAATTATTTAGACATAACGTTAGACCTCAACCAACATACATATAAACCATAAAAAAAACCAAATAATACGCCTGTTTATGTAAACATCAAAAGCAGTCACCTACCTTCCATACTGAAAACAATACCCAGAGGCATAAATAAAAGACTATCTAATTTGTCATGTAATGAGACAGCATTCAACAATGCTACAGCTGAATACCAAGAAGCGTTACATAAAAGTGGCTACAATTATGAATTACGATACGATCCAGACAATGATACAAACAGATGCAGCAAGAACAGGAAAAGGAAAATCATATGGTACAATCCCCCATATGATGGAAGAGTCAAGACAAACGTAGGGAAAGAATTTTTAAAAATCTTGACATCATCTTTCCCAAAAGACCAAAATTATTTAAGATATTCAACAAAAACAACATCAAACCATCATATTCATGCATGCCGAATCTTAAAAATGTCATTGATTCAGCAAATAAAATGAAAAGCAGCACAGAGAAAAATGAGGGTGACGAAAGGAAATCTTGCAACTGTACCAAAAAGAACAGTGCTCCCTAAACAACAAATGCCTTTACAACAATATTGTGTGCCAAGCCACTGTAACATCAGAGAATGCAGAAGAAACATATGTAAGTATCACTGAAAATCAATTTAAGACTAGATATGCAAACCATAAACAATCATTCAACAAAGAAAGATACAAAAACCAAACAGAACTGAGTAAATACATTTGGAAACTTAAAGATAAAAACACAGATTACAACATATCTTGGAAAATCTTAAAAAGAGCAGTACCATATAATAACATTTCAAAAAGACGTAATCTATATCTAACAGAGAAATACATTGTACTATGTAAACCACAATTAGCAACTTTAAATATTAGAACAGAAATGGTTAACAATTGGAGACACAGATGGAAGTTTTTATCAGTGAACAAAATCAAAAACACCTGAGAAGATTATGCAACACGTGGAAAAAAAAAAACAGCAAGCTATATATAACACTGGCAGCACAAGTCCCCTACATCCTGACGACTGCACATGCAAGAAACAGACCTGTTGATGTTCTAAGCTTGCTTTTAATGTGGCAAAATGTCACTCCCACTGTGGTTGAGCACTTCTTTTAAAATAACGTATATATATATATATATGTGTGTGTGAGAGGGAGATGAAATGTTACAAACCCAAGTGAGACAACACTGTGGAAAGCGTCTAAATGTAAAATGAATAGTTTTGAAACTGGTGTTATGAAAACCAGCTATCCGTCCAGAAGCCGTTTCGTTTTTACGTTGTCCGAGTGGTAGTCTCTCCGATTGAAAACCAAGCTCAAATGTAAATGAGATTCGAGAAGCAAAGATTACGTTTGAAATGCAGCAGTGGTGACGAACGAATTCAGTGTGAAATGGCAATGGGTCGCAAAATACAACAGGAGATAAAAGTAACAGAGAAAACTAGTCACATTCCACGACACTACCGTAACGGAAATGTATTTTAATGCAGTATGAAGAGATCTAGTTTAACCAGCATATAGTAATTGCGCAGTAAAGATCATACCCAGTAACTTACGCATCAATACTTAAAATCTGACAATAAGACTGTTTTGTATTGTTTATTGCTACACCGCAACCAGGTTAGAGCTCTAAATAAAGAAGAGATTTTTTTTCATTCAACTCAGTTTTAACGAATGTGAGATCAACGTTTTGTCAAACTGTTTCGTTCTCAAAGGTATAAAATACGCACTTTCCTTGGTATACCCTACATTCATGTTTCTGTATTATTGAAGTGTAAATTATTACAATGGCGACATAGGTACCGTCTAGTTTTCTGACTCTCAAAATTTCAAAGAAATTATGTTGCATAAAATGAAAAAGGTAGTAAGAGAAACTGACAGGAGATACACATGTTTCAATAAACTAACAACTGACCATTTTAAAAAACTGTGTAATGTAACAATGTCTTTCGTGCTGCAAAAGTTACCTCCCATGTATAAAATGTAACCTTACAGTCTATCACGTTTGTAACATGTCAAATTTCTCTACATGTGAAAGGGCTATATTCTGAGTGAAAAGAGAAAACAATAAATGTTTCAAAGACGGCAAAA
>CM065733.1:34475508-34483008 GCA_033310375.1 Conus canariensis | reverse complement strand
ATAAGGACGTGGAAAAAGAAACCGAGAGGCCACACACACGTTTTTATGAACTTACAACTAGCCGTTTGAAAAACTGTGTAAAGTATCAATGTCTTTAGATGCTGCAAAAGTTACCTCCCATGTATGAAAAGCAACCTTACAGTCTATCACGTTTGTAACACGTCACATTTCTGTACATGTGAGAGAGTTCCATTCTGAGTGGAAAGCGAAAACAACAATTATTTCACAGATGGCAAATAATGAAATCAATTTAAAAGAAAAAGACTACATCAATGAAAACGAGACTTTATAAATGATTCTTTGCGTTACTGCCGTTAGTTTTATTTTAGACTGTTCGCAATTGAGCTGTCGTTAAAAGTGAGGCATTCTCCATTGACATCAGGGAGAAGGGTTGGGTGTTCACTCTCTAGAATAAGAGCAATATGCGTGAAATGTGTAACGAGTACATTTTCAACTAATGTACGTATACAACAAGGTAGTCTGGTGAAAGATGAATATGGTACTCAATACAAATGTGAGATAAAAAATGACTACAGAATCCACATTCCGTCTTATCATTCACAGCCAAAGAAGAAGACACATAACATAAGTTAGAATATTCTGCAGTGACTGGTTATGGAAGAGAGAGAGAGAGAGAGAGAGAGAGAGGAGAGAGAGAGGAGAGAGAGAGAGAGAGAAATGTTATAAGACCAGGACACAACACTGTTGGGGAATCTCAATGCTGTTTTCCCTCAGTGTCACCACCTCCCTGTTCGTACCTCCCTCACACTCGCAGGTTTGGAGATTCCCTTTCATCAACTGGTCAATGTAGACGACGTAGACCGCATTTCCTTGGCTATGTCTTTCCTTGGGACAACAAGCTGGTTTCCGATTGACCATTTCATTGCAGACTGAAAACTGAGACTGTCTGTTGTCAGCAGGAAGAACAGTTGGAAGTTCGCTTGCGGAAAATCAACAACATACAGCAAGTGATAGTATATTGTCAAATCAAAAATACAAAATACTTTTCCAGGTTATGTAACGTGAAAAAGACTACACGGTAATATTGTGTAAGATGAATACAGTATAAGATTGAAATATGACAAAAAGAATACAAATCGTAAACATAAAAGACGTTTTATCATAGTCAAACCGAGTATTGAAGCCATAACAGAACAGGTAACAATGTCCCCTTGATCTAAGTGGTAAGGCTTGCAAAGAACACACACACACACACACACACACAGAGAGACAGAGAGAGAGAGAGAGAGAGAGAGAGATCCGTAAGAAGAGTTTGTCTGCAGATGATGAACTGCGAACACCATCTACCTTTTGATTTGCATTGACTTTGTTTTGTTTCCTTATTATGATTATCATAATTCTTTAATACTGATTAGTATTATTATTGTTATCATTATTTTCTATTGGTTTTATTACTAACATCATTATCATCATTATTATAATTATTATTTGACTATCTATGTAACTTTTGCTGTCATTTAATTTAACCTTGATCTCGAGAAAATTTCATTTAATTTTCATATCACAGTGAATATCTGTATCAGAGCTGATTTGGTTTGTCCCTTTCTTTTAATTCTAGTTTTTCTTCATGTCCTGTTTAGACATTAGACTTTCTCAAGATCTTTAGAACGGATTCTGTTGAAATATGACATCCGCCCATTGTTGACCCCTTTTTCTTCAGCTTCTGCCCCAAATCTCATGTTTTGCTGGGCTGTTTGGCAAGATGGCAACTTTCCGTCCAGCTGTTAGCAGAGGGGACGCCTGGAAGAATGTGCATGGAGATTTAGGAAGTGTTATTTAAACAACCAATGCAAAATCAAATAACCAAATAGTTAGGCACAACAAGGGCTATTTATTTGCAAGTAATTCCTACCTAAATTTGTATGCGGTAGTCGATGCTTTATCTTCTATCAAGCAAGCATTAGCGGATCTGTGCTCCTGAATTGATGGTTATTCGAGAAAAGAAAAGACGCATATTATACATTTCTTCCAGATTTTAGTTTGAAAAGAATTAATACAAATAGTTTTCAAATTGTTGTTACGAAAACCAGCCATCCGTCCGGAAGTCGTTTCGTTTTCCTAGTCCGAGTGGTAGTCTAAATACAGAACACTCGAGCTAATGGTGCAAACCACTTGAAAACCATGCTCAAGTGTAAATGAGTTTCGAGAAGTGGAGGTTACTTTTGAAATGCAACAGTGTTGATGAACGAATTGATTAGAAACTGGCAAGGGGTCGCAAAATAGACCATCAAATTAAACACACAACACCGAAAAAAAAAAACAGCCGTCACATCCCACGATAAAACTACAGCGAAACGGGACTTCAATGCAGTCTGAAAGGAACAAGTTTAGTTGCCACATTGTAACTCGTAAATAAATATCGTACCCTGTAGTTTGTACAACAAATCCTAAACTCTCACAACTAGAATATCTTGTGTTGTTTATTGCTCCACCTGTTTCAAGTTAGAGCTACAAATAAAAAAGGCAAACCAACCTATGGATAATGCCTCCACAGGATTGAAGACAAACTTTTTCAGAAACTGATTCATTCTGAAGCGTATTAAACAGTCACTTTCCTTGGTGTACCGTACATTCATGTTTCTGTATTATTAAAGTATAACTAATTCCAATGGCGAGATAGGTAAAGTCTAGTTTTCCGACTCTCAAAATTTCAACGAAATTATGTTGTGTGAAATAAAGACGTGGAAAAAGAAAATGACAGGCGACATACACGTTTTTATGAACTTACAACTAGCCGTTTGAAAAACTGTGTAAAGTATCAATGTCTGTTGGTGCTGGAAAAGTTACCTCCCATGTATAAAAGGTAACTTTACAGTCTATCACGTTTGTAACATGTCACATTTCTGTACATGTGAGAGGGTTCCATTCTGAGTGGAAATTATTTCACAGACGGCAGATAATGAAATCAATTTAAAAGAAAAAGAATAAATCAACGAAAACGAGACTTTATAAATGATTCTTTGCGTTACTGCGTTAGTTTTATTTTAGACTGTTCGCAATTGAGCTGTCGTTAAAAGTGAGGCATTCTCCATTGAAATCAGGGAGAAGGGTTGGGTGTTCACTCTCTAGAATAAGAGCAATATGCGTGAAATGTATAACGAGTACATTTTCAAATAATGTAAGTATACAATAAGGTAGTCTTTTGAAAAATAAATACGGTACTCAATACAAATGTGAGAGAGAAAAAAATGACTACAGAATCCACATTCCGTCTTATCATTCACAGCCAAGGAAGATAAGATAAGATAATGTTGCTTATAGCCCAGCCGACCGCAAAGGGCCATATCAGGGCTGTCACCACGTTAAAATCAACTCACAAGTCGTCTTCAAAACACAGCCAAGGAAGAAGACACATAACATAAGTTAGAATATTCTGCAGCAACTGGTCATGGAGAGAGAGAGAGAGAGAGAGAGAGAGAGAGAGAGAGAGAGAGAGAGAGAGAGAGAGAGAGAGAGAGAGAGAAATGTTATAAGACCAGGAGACACAACACTGCAGGGAATCTCAATGCTGTTGTTTCCTCAGTGTCGTGAGCTCCCTGTCCGTACCTCCCTCACACACGCAGGTTTGGAGATTCCCTTTCATCAACTGGTCAATGTAGACGTCACACACACACACAACACACACACACACACACACACACACACACACACACACACACACAGAGAGAGAGAGAGAGAGAGAGAGAGATAGATAGATAGAGATAGAGAGAGAGAGAGAGAGAGAGAGAGAGAGAGAGAGAGAGAGAGAGATCCGTAAGAAGAGTTTGTCTGCAGATGATGAACTGCGAACACCTACCTTTAATTTCTTACTGACTTTTTTGTTTGTTTCCTTATTATGATTATTATTCTTTAGTACTGTTTAGTAATATTATAGCTATCATTATTTTTTATTCGTTTTATTACTAACATCATTATCATCATTATTATCATTACTATTACACTTTTTATTTAACTTTCACTGTCATTTAATCTTACCGTCATCTCGTGAAAATTTCATTTCATTTTCATACAACAGTGGATATCCATATGAGAGTTGATTTCATTTTTTCCTTCAGTTTTGTCGTTTTGTAAGTTTGATCCTGGTTTTTCTTCATGTCCTGTTTAGACATTCTCAAGGTCTTTTGAACAGATTTTGTTGAAATATAACATCCGCCCATTGTTGTCCCATTTCTTCAGCTTCTGCCCCAAAATCTCATGTTTCGCTGGGTTGTTTGGCAAGATGGCAACTTTCCGTCCAGCGGTTAGCAGAGAGGACGCCTGGAGAATGTGCATGGAGATTTAGGAAGTGTTATTTTAAACAACCCAAACAAAATCAAATAACCATATAGGCACAAAACACGCTATTTGCAAGTAGGAATTTGTATGCGGTAGTGGATGATTTCTCTTCAATCAAGCATTAGTGGATCTTCTCTCCGGAATGTGTTGCTTTCCGAGAGAAGAAAGGACACATATTCTAATTTCTTCCACATTTTAGTTTGAAAAGCATTAACACGAACAGGTTTGCAATTGTCACGAAAAACAGCCAGCCATCCGTCCAAAATTCTAGTCGCTTCGTTTTACATAGTGCAAGTGACAGTCCAACCACTTGAAAACCAAGCTCAAATTTCTTTTCAAATGTAGCAGTGTTCATGAACGTACTGATTATAAAATTGAATGGGCTCAAAATACACACAGGTTAAAAAATAAAAACATTCACGTCCCTAGACACTACAGTAGCGAAACTGTATTTTCAATAAAGAACGATAAGAAAGTTTAATCAGCATAAATGCTTATTAACTATAAACCCGACAACCTATGCACGAAACCCTTGCCTCTGACAACAACAACGTTTTGTGTTATTTATTGCTCTATCTGATTCAGGTTAAAGCTCCAATAAAAACGTGTACAACATATCAAATCAACATTCCGGAACTTGAGAAAATTTGTTTTTAAAACTGTTTCGTTCTGAAATGTATAAAATGCCCACTTTCCTTGGTATATCCCACATTCATGTTTCTGTATTATTGAAATGTAAATGATTACTAAAGCGCGATACATAAGGACTAGTTTTCTGCTTGTAAAATTTTAACTAAATTATGTTGCATAAAATAAGGACATAGAGAGAGAGAGAGAAAGTGAGAGGTGACACACATGCTTTAATAAACTAACAACGGACCATTTGAACAACTCGGTGGAAAGTACCGACGTCTTTTGGTGCTGCAAAAGTTACCTCCCATGTATGAACGATAACCTTACAGTTTATCACGTTTGTAACACGTCAAATTTATGTACATGTGAGAGGGTTTTTCTGCCCGTATCTCCCTCACCCTCACAGGTTTAGGAGATTCCCTTTCATCAACTGGTCAATGTAGACGATTTAGACCACATTTCCCTGGCTATGTCTTCCCTGGGCCCAACAAGCTGATTTGCTATTAACCATTTCATTGCACACTGAAAACTGAGACTGTCCGCTGTCAGCAGGAAGAATAGTTGGAAGTTCGCTTGCGGAAAATCAACAGCATACAGCAAGTCATAGTATATTGTCAAATCAAACATACAAAATACCTTTCCAGGATATATAACGCGAAAAAGGCAACACAGTAATATTGTGTCAGATGAATACAGTATAAGATTGAAATAGGACAAAAAGAATGCAAATCGTAAACATGAAAGACGTTTTATCATAGTCAAACCGATTATGGAAGCCATAACAGAACAGGTAACAATGTCCACTTTATCTAAGTGGTAAGGCTAGCAAAGAACACACACACACACACACACACACACACACACACACACACACACACACACACACAGAGAGAGAGAGAGAGAGAGAGAGAGAGAGAGGGATCCCTAAGAAGAGTGTCTGCAGATGATTAACTGCGAACACCTTCTTTTGATTCTTGTTGACTTTTTCTGTTTCCTTATCATGATTATTATAATTCTTTAGCATTGTTTATTATTATTATTATTATTACTACTACTAACTACTACTATTATCATCATTTTTTATTGGTATTCTTACCAACATCATTCTCATCATTATTATCATTATTATGACACTATTCTTTCAACTTTCGCTGTCATTTAATCTAACATTCTTTCTTGTGAACATTTCATATAATTTTCATATCACAGTGGTAAATAATCTAGGTATACAACAACAGTGTGGTTAAAAATGAATACGGTACTCGATATGGATATCAGAACGAAAAAAAAAAATGACTATAGAATCCACATTCCGTCTTATCATTCACAGCCAAAGAAGAGACAAATAACATATGTTAGAATATTCTGCAAGAGAGAGAGAGAGGAGAGAGAGAGAGAAGAGAGAGAGAGAGAGAGAGAGAGAGAGAGAGAGATGAATGTTATAAGATCAAGAGAGTCAACACTGTGGGGAAATCTCAATGCTGTGTTTCCTCAATGCCACCAGCACCCTGCCCGTACCTCCCGCAACCTCACGGATTTAGTAGTTTCCGTTTCATCAACTGGTCAACATAGACGAACGACACAGACCACATTTCCCTGACTATATCCTCTCTGGGCCAAACAAGCTGGATTTCTATTGACCATTGCATTGCAGAGTGAAAACTGAGACTGTCCGCTGTCAGCAGGAAGAATAGTCGGAACTTCACTCGTAAAAAAAAGAAAACATACAGCAAGTCTTAAAAGATTGTAAAAGTAAACATACACAATACGTTTTCAGATTATATAACGTGAAAAATACAACACAGTAACATTGTGAAAGAAATATTGAGCAAGGTAAGGTAAGGTAATGCTGCTTATAGCCCATCTGACCGCAAAGGGCCATATCACGACTGTCAACCACGTTAAAATCAACGGAAAAGTATACAAACCGTATACATAAAAGTCGTTTTATCATGGTCAAACTGATTATAGAAGCCATATCAGGGCAGATAACAATGTCAACTTTATTCTTGTGGTGAAACCAGTCTTCGAAGAACAGAGAGGGATTCTTCCGTATGGAGTGTATAAGAACGACTAAAATAACGTCATCGAGCCAGATGTAAACCAGTGTACGCCGTTTCACAACATATTTACCCCATTTGAGCTTAGCGACACCGTAAACTGAAGGGTTGTGATCTTTTAATAGAACATGATGTTTAAAAATGTAGAAAACTATAACTCTTTGAAGAGAAAAATGTTAGCACGGCTATATATATATATATATATATAAACATTCGATAAACTGATAGTATCTAAGGACAAGTAACTGAACACCATTCCAGCAACTTAGTGCTTCAATAATTGAATATAATTATTACCAAAACTCGCTCTTATGTCTTATACTGAAGAAATAGGGGGAAAGAAACATTCATATTTGCAGTGGAAAGAAACTCGTGGGAGCGTGGCAGCAGAGAGTCTCAGAAGAGAAGCCCCTTCAAGCAAGTGTTTCGGCCCTTATCTCCTGACACTCTAGGGGGTTGGCCACACCCGTTCATGACTCCGGATGTCCCTCTGCTGCCCTTTTTTCCATCT
>CM065733.1:34468008-34470508 GCA_033310375.1 Conus canariensis | reverse complement strand
CTTAGGCGTGTAGAAAAGTAGATCCCCAAGTATTTATAAACATTCAGCACAGGTATAGTAAGTCCATCATACTTCCATCTTTCCCTCGCCGCCAAATAACCTCCCTTTCTAAACACCACAATGTTGCTTTTACTCATGTTAACTTTTAACTCTAATGAGGATGCAGCCCTGCTCAGATTATTTAGCTGACGTTGTAAGCCAACTATTGTTTCTGAAACCAAAACAACATCATCTGCCAAAAGTAAGATAAATAATTCTAAACCATCATTTGTAAATCGTCCACCATGCAGGCCATTATTGATTACCTCAATGGCAAGCTCATTTATGAAAATTGAAAATAGTACAGGGCTACAGACATCACCTTGCCTTACTCCCGCAACACAATTAATATAATCTGTCAGACTGGACCCACTTCTTACCCTTGTTTTAACAACTTTGTACATAGCTCTAATACAGTTGAATAATTTCCCCTTGACCCCATTTTTAAGTAATACTCTCCACAGAAGCTGTCTGTTTATGGAGTCAAAGGCTTTTTCGAAGTCAATAAACGCAACATAAAGTTTACGATTTAAAGAAAATTGTTTCTGAACAAACGCGAGGAGAGTAAACATATGATCGATAGTAGAGTAACCCTTTTTGAACCCAGCTTGATGTTCTCCAGTAATATTATTACATTCAATCCACTCCTGCAATCTTTGTTAATGACAGTGCTATACAATTTACTACTAACGTCAACTAAAGAGATACCTCTATAATTATTAGGATTATTTACATCGCCTTTCTTGAATATCGGCAAGGTTACAGATTCTTTCCAGTTTTCTGGGAAGATACCATCATCAAAAATCCTATTGAAAAAAGCTAGTAAAAAGTCAACAACTTGAGCTCCACCAAATTTCAACAATTCACCAATAATAGAATCAGGTCCTGCCGATTTGTTGGTTTTAATTTTCCGCATGGCAAACATAACTTCTTCTTTAGAAATGGGACGATTAAAATACTCATCCTCATTTTCACCAGTGACAACAGAAAGTTCATCGTTATCTGAGACATCTTTATCTAACAAATGTTTAAAGTGCATATACCAAGAGTCCAGAGAGATATTATTGTTGTGACATTTTCTTTTGAATGAGGCTCTTTTTACTGTTTTCCAAAACTCCTGTTGTGAAGGAAGAGATCTGATCATATTATCTAATAGCTTTTTATTGAATATTTTCTTCTTCTGTTTTAGAAGATTTTTATATTCTCTTCTCGCAATAACATACTCACTTCTGTCACCAGCGTCCAAAGTACGCAGCCATACTCTCAATAAGTTTAGTGCTTTTCTTTTCATTATCAAACAGTCACAGTCAAACCAGTCCTCGTTCTCACCACTGTTCCTTGTTTGCACACGTTTTTTCATACCTTCAGCACTGTTTTTGATACAGTCATTGAACAAGTTTAAAGCTTTATCTACATCAACAGCAATCAGTTCTAAGGCCTCATTTAATTTTGTACGCATTTCTGCTTCATACAAATTGTCCCTGTAAATCATGGCATAGTCATCATTCCACACAAACCTTTCGGAGATAGTAGCCTCAACATGGCGGAAACAGGAGAGAGAGAGAGAGAGAGAGAGAGAGGAGAGAGAGAGGAGAGAGAGAGAGAGAGAGAGAGAGAGAGACAGAGAAGAGAGAGACAG
Source organism: Conus canariensis (assembly GCA_033310375.1). Taxonomy (NCBI): domain Eukaryota; kingdom Metazoa; phylum Mollusca; class Gastropoda; order Neogastropoda; family Conidae; genus Conus; species Conus canariensis. The sequence goes on along the minus strand of CM065733.1, from coordinate 34,468,830 downwards.
AGACAGACAGACAGAGAGAAAGAGAGAAACAGTGTGTGTGAGAGAGAGAGAGAGAGAGAGGAGAGAGAGGAGAAGAGAGGAGAGGAAGAGAGAGAGGAAGAGAGAGAGAGCCAGAGAGAAAGACAGACAGATAGGCAAACAGGCAGACAAACAAACAGACACTTGATGGAGATAACCGTTTTCAGGTTCAAAAGAGGCAACAGTGTGGGGGTATGGTTCAGTGCTACGTCTGCTGACCTGTCTGCTATGTCTGCTAAACCTGTCTTGATGTCCTGACAAGAGGGCTGGCTGCTAACCTTTCATCCACCATTCAACCTGGGAGACACAGCGCCCTGCCAGAGCCAGAACCGCTGCTGTGCTAATTGGCCGGTCAACTGCAGACTGAAAACCCAGACCTTATCTTCCGACCTGGGGAATATCTGGGTGAAAGAAAAGCCGGGACCACAACCAGCGGTGAACGACTTTGGAGAGAGAGAGAGAGAGAGAGAGAGAGAGAGAGAGAGAGAGAGAGAGAGAGAGAGAGAGAGAGAGAGAGAGAGAGAGAGAGAGAGAGATGGAGAGACAGAGAGAGTCAGAGAGATACAGAGAAAGAGAGGAGAGAGGGAAGAGCCAGAGAAACGGGGGGGGGGGGGGGGGGGAGGAGAGAGAGAGAGAAGAGAGAGAGAGAGAGGAGAGAGAGAGAGAGAGAGAGAGGTGGAACAAAGACTCTGAGAAAGACAGACAAACAGACAGACGTGCGACACAGATAACTTTTTGTCACATTCAAAAGGAAGCAACAGCGTGGGGGTATGGTTCAGTGCTATGTCTGCTGACTTCCACTTA
>CM065733.1:34448008-34463008 GCA_033310375.1 Conus canariensis | reverse complement strand
CCTTCAAAGAAATGCAAGTGGGTGTGACAAGAATGGTGAGTGTGTAATCAGCACAAAACTGTTGTCTTAACGGCTACCAGTGATGGATTGGGCAAAGAATCTCTTTTCATTTGGAACAACTGTCTAAGTAAAAAAAAAAAAAAAAAAAAAAAAAAAAAAAAAAAAGAAAAGAAAAAAGAAAAACCATCCAAACTAACCCTACCCTGACCACTTCCACAGGTCTGAGCTGAGTTTGCCAGCAGGTGGTAAACAGCCCCAGGAGGGAAACGTGTTCGTTAATTCTCTTTGATGGACGCGCAGGCTCACATGTGAAGGAACGCCTTCCGGACTTGCACTCGCTAAGAGACCCCACATTGATTTGACTGATTTGGCAACGGACCAGCCAGCTGATCAGATTGCTTCCGGTACAGACGGTAGAATTCAATTACTTTGACCAGAGTCTTACAAGAGCAAGGAAAGCGGTTTTACTCTGGAAGAAAATGGGGTGTATAAACATTGAATTTCTTCCGGCATCCACTGGGCAGCGGTGAAAGGTTGGAAGCATCCCTTTTTGCCATGGAGATATCTATTTCTTTTGCCTGATCAATTTTTTTGAATTTCTGATTTGTTAATGATAAGAACTCGTGTTCAACAGAGTTTAAATGATCGCTTGATACGACTGTTTTATATACAACAACACCCTCAAGATGACTCAGCAGCAGTGCAGTGTCTTGTTTGGTGAAGTGACTGATTATGACTTGATATTGGATTGCGTTGTGTGGACCCACCATACAGGGATTGTGAAAACGCGTGTGACAATCAATGAAAGAGCTGGGACGACCAGACTGGAGGGAAGGACACTAGAGGACAGCAGGGAGGATGACACAGCAGACAAAGAGAAAAGGAAAATGACAGCCAGTGTTTATTAACAGCTTGACAGTAAGAAGCGTGCTATTTCGAAGCACTTTCTTTCTCCTATATTCACGCTTATTTATGAAAGAAGCAAACAAAATCACGAAAAGAATTGGATCAAAACACGCACAAAGATGAAGCAGTTATATTTTACATTTTCAGCTTTGTTGTTGTTCTCTCATTTCTGCTCGCAAAATGTACATTCAGCCAATGGAGACGATCAAATTTTCCACTTGATATTCCTGTTAAAAGATACAATGTCTACAGACTGTGCAGAAAACTATTTTTAACACTTAAGAAGACTTTGAGGACTTCAGAAAATTTGAAACAAGGTATTCTGAAAACTTTGTGGGGAGGGTATCAGTAACAGATAGCTCGAGGAATTGTTTGATTTCAAAGCAGTTTGTAGTATGGAAGATGGGGAGCTATAGAAAAACATACTTTCCTTCATAGAAATCCATCTTCCTTCTTCTTTGCCGACTATCTCAAAAAGTAGTCAACAGTGCATTACTGATTCCCAAGGGCTTTCCTAATGTTGCACCTAGCAACTAAACAGTGTTATTGAGCAGACTCTTGGTCTTCTGCATGTTGCTTGAGGTGAGAGCGGCGATATGAATCGTATGTTGTCTCACAAAGAACAAACATTTTTTTTTAAAGTTGGCCAACATCTTGCCCGTGACAGAATGTTTTGAAAATATAGTAGTTCACACAAAAATAGAAATTTCCATAAAGTTATGACGAATTTCACGGGCAGTGAGTTTTGTAAAACAATCATAGATCATTATACTGGTCTGATCTCCAACCTGTTGAACAGGTATTACCACTTCATGGCCTGCTATTGTGTTGGGAATACATCTAAAACCCCTTTCAGTCTTTCTTGGAGCCATATGCCAGAACAACAGAGCAGAAGCTTTCATGAATGTTTTATCAAACGAAAAGAAGCAAAGATGTCGGAAATCAAAGACCATTCCAGCAATCGTAATCTATAAGAAATCCAAACAGCAGTATTTCTAGTGATTACTAAACATTCTTACTCCTTAGGGCGCACAGACAACCAGACTGCAGCGCTACCGACAATCTCAATACAAAAAAAGGACACTGAAAAGAGAAATCTCATATCTACGTTCAGGGGAGTATTATTTTGCGCTTTTTTTTTCATGTCTGTAGCTCGTGAGCTAGGAGACGACATTTCTGTTGAAAATTCACTCAGCTATTTTGTCTTGTATATGAAATAAGTGTTACTTGGCGCTCTGTTTTGCTTGCTTATTTGTATTTTGGCTGTTTTGGAGAACCATAAATAAAGCCAGTCCGCAGAGACACATTTGGTTTTCTCAATCTGCCTTCCCCCCCCCCCCCCCCCCCCCCTTCTTCCTCCATCTTCCTCCCCGACACGCATTTCCCCTTGTGTTGCCAAGAAATTCGATTCGATTAATCACTGAGGCAAAGGGGAGGATTTGCTTGTCTCCGGTGTTTCGTTTATAAGAACAGTGCCCTGGAGAGAAGGTCGGCGAGAAAAAGGCATTCCGCCAGAAAGGCCCAGTGCCATATGATAGAATGGTTAGCATGGAGAGGATAAGGTGTTTTGTTTTAGGGCAGGATGAGGTGTTTAGCTTTAGCGCTCTCCTCTCTCTCTCTCTCTCTCTCTCTCTCCTCTCTCTCTCTCTCTCTCTCTCCTTATCAATGAGCTCTGACGGCATACATTGGTGAGTACATGCGTACGTGCGCCCAATTACGCCTGTTTGCTGTATGATTCTCTGTCTCTCTATCGATCTACACACACACACACACACACACACACACACACACACACACACACACACACTAATATATATATATATATATATATATATATATATATATATACAGAGAGAGAGAGAGAGAGAGAGAAGAGAGAGAGATCTGTGCATATATTTTATTCGCACGCTTCTTAGCTTCTGTCACAACCGACGACACTGACAATGCTTAAATATGTAGGTTATAAAGTAATAAAATCGAGGACAATACCTGCTGATATTTTTACATACCTTGTATTCTTGATGGATCATGAGGCATAAACTCAAAGTTTTCTTTTATATTGATTAGACATCATTTGTTGATCTTATTTTTCTTTTTTCCTTATTTTCTTACAGCGCTTTCTTCTCCTTCGACTTACCTTTCACTAGCTGCTGTGGGAGACCATTGGATTTCATGTCTGTATCGTAGTAGGCGAAAATACCACAAATATATAGAAGTGAGAAAAATCGAATGTAACAGACAATGTTTAGGTACAAAGGAACGGTAGGAGAGGGAGGGGACAAATAAAGACAGAGAGAGAGAGAGAGAGAGAGAGAGAGAGAGAGAGATTATTCAGAGTAGTTATATAGCGCGTATCCTCGGTTTGAAACCACGTTGTATGTGCTTCACGACCTATGCTCTCATTTCGATTACCATATCATCATCATCATCTATCATCATCATCATCGTCGTCGTCGTCGTCGTCGTCGTCATAATCATAATCATCATCATCATTATCATCATCATCGTCGTCGTCGTCGTCATCACTATCATCTCTATCATCTCTGTCATCAAGAATTATTCAGCATAGGCCACAGTTTCTTTTATAGGGAGTTACATTCAATACACAGCAGTGCAAACATTACCACAAATATGCACCTGCATGTGGCGCAGTCTACAGAGTCATTCTATAACGTATAGAATAGCATCATAGTCGTATGGAATCGGTGTAACAACAGATTTTGTTTGCAAGCATGACAGCTTGTCTCTTAAAGCTCTACACAAACATATACATTCATCATTTCTTACAACAATATGCTTTTTATTCATTATGATGAAAGGAATGTGGACCTGATATGGATTTAACACAATTAAATGGGGGCTATATTCCTGTTGCATGTCAATGGTAGCAGGGAAGAAACTCAAATGTATATTCATTGTTTGCCGTTTTCCGTTACTGACCTTTCAAACTGCCATCAGAAACTACATAATACCGATGACGATGTACTGCTACAGCCTTTACAACAAATCTGCACTTCGTCATGAAATTCTTAATATGTCTTTCTTTATCAAGCAAAACATTTGTTTTGCCATTTCTAGATAAATAACACGGTATGTAAAAAAAAAAAAAAAAAAAAAAAAAAAAAAACGCGCTTCCCTGAATATTATGTTCTTGCCATGTGTGCCACCTTTATCAATGATAAACTACGTACCGAAAATAGTCGTGTTCCTCCCCTCCTATACCCAGTTCAGCTATACACAAAGACCAGTATTTCACGAACATCTGACGCCCATGTGTTTTAGCCACGCGATGCTAGTCAAAATAGTTCAAGTGAAAGGTAATCTGTTATTCATCCATGATGTCTTCACCAGTATCTGAGATACTGAGCAGGGAATTCATATGACCTGGGTAACGACTACAGTTTCAATACATTCAACTGCGGGACGTTTTCATACAGAGTCCTAAGAACTTTTAAGGCACACAAATGAATTTAAACGAATCGTGGCAGTATCCAGCCCGACAATTCAGCTCCACAGAGAGCGACACATTGCACTTGAATACAACATTTTTCAGAGAATACTTGCGTCGAGTTATTTATAAGTATGTTCAACCAGTGAAGAAGACACAACTATGCATTTATTGCCATTTGTTTGAGATTGTATGAGCGGCTGCAAACTAAATAGAGTTGAAAATAAACACAAAAATAATTGAAACAGTCAACAACAGCCATTCCCACCCCCTTAAAGACCAAAATCTGTCTTACTTCAAGACCTAACTGAACACAACAATATTACTCTATTTTATTATTGCCTTCAGTTGAAGTTTGGATGCAGCACTACATATATCAAGAGGACCAGCTGGGGTTTCGAACATGTTATCATCTGCTAATAGAAACCTGAATAATTCAACAATGTGTGGTGGCGATGTTGTTTTATGTCTTTCCATCTCTATCATTTTTTTAAGTGAGAGAAGAGAGAGAGAGAGAGAGAGAGAGAGAGAGAGAGAGAGAGAGAGGGAAGAAGAGAGACAGACAAAGAGACAGACAGAGAGACAGACAGAGAGAGACAGAGACAGAGAGACAGAGATAAAGAAAAAAGTGGGATGTAGGGTGTGCAGTTGACAAGTGGTGGAAGACAGGGACTTAGGGTTTGGGACGCTGGGAAGTGACAAAGCCGAAGACTGTACCACTCAGGAATTTTCTCAAATAACGTAGCCATCAGCGTGGCGGAGAAGGCAGACAACTGGGGGTGAGGTGGGGGGTAGGGGGGGGGGGCAAGGGGGAGTGTGGGGAATTGTATTCCTGTTATCTTCTCCACCCCACAGACACTACCTCCATTCGCCACTGAAACGGGAGTTAAAAATTTCAGTTGTGTAGACGAATGGATGCAGCAGGTAACCGTTGTTAACAGTGAACGGCGACGCCATGACAGTCATCTTTATATACCAAACGGAAGAGTCTGCGAGGGCCCCTTGGAAGTGAACCGGGAAGAGTGAAATATTTTTGAAGTCAGGCGAAAAGGAAAACTAACGAAGCCACTTTATGGTGTCTACCGCTATGGATAATAAATAACAGTACAAACTTGTTTAAAAAAACAACAACTTCTCTTTGACCTTAAGCCTTCAAAGACACCATTATTTTCGTTTGTACCGAAGATGAAGGGCACCATCAACAGAACAGAGTCTGAATCAGACTATAATGTTAAAACCTCCTCGCTATTTTATCTTTCTACATTTCTTTTATTTGCGTCTGTATCTGGCTACGTGAATCATCGAGTGCGAGTGATGTTCTTGCAACTGGTGAGTGCTTACTGTGATGTTGAGCCCAGGAACCTCATGCACTTTATGTAAGTTAGATGGATACTTATTTTTTTAAAAAAGGACTTCTCTGTCTTGATTCTGTCCACCTTTCACCTTCTTTCATCATGGCTTCATGTATATTCCATATTTTTGTGATAATTATCAAGATCGATCTATCTGTCTGTCTTGTCTGTCTCCTTTATACAGTACCTGAGATTTTATCGATTACTTTCTTTCTCTCTTTCTCTACCTGATTTTTACTTTTTTTTCTTTCTGTTCGTCCCCCTTTATTCTATGCAATGCGTCTTCGCATCAGTAAGCTAGCACCAACTTTACGTTCCAATTTCCCTTCTATGGATGTCAGGATTGGCGCTTGAAAGTGTTCAAAGGAAAAGGAAACCCCGGCTGTTTGATTGCAGTCTCCAACAATTCCAGAACGCCAGACAGAGTGGAATCAATGGCAAACGACAACCCGGGATCACGAATTGACTGGCTGGCAGTGCCAGCTCCCTTTACCCTGCTCCCTCCACGTCCCATACCCCCTCCCCTCCCTTTTCACAGACAGACGGACAGACAGACAGGTCTACAGACAGATAGACAAACAGACACACACACATAAACGTGCACACACACATACACACACACGAACACACACATATGGACAGACAGACAGACAGACAGACAGACACACACACACACACACACACACACACACACACACACACACACACACACGCACACACACACATATGCATGATCGCATGCATGCACCCATGCACATGTGCACTCTCACATACTTCGTCTGAAGGCTCTGTGTCATGCCAAGAGATCTCACCGACAGCACTGGCAAAGCAAGTGCCTTCAGTGGAAAACCCAGCAGGGCAAAGACTTGGAGGAAGAGAGTGTAGGGCGGTGATGGGGAGGTTGGCGATAGCGAGATTACCTGGTGCCAGACGACCCACAAAAGACACCCTGAGTGTAACAATAAATGACGGGGAGTCGCTGTGAGAGGATGATTGTGGATCAAACCTGATGCCAGAGAGCTTTGACTTCCCCTCATGCGTAGCTCGGGGATGGCAACATCGGAGTCACTGGCAAGATCAGGAGGACTGAGGCGGATAATACAGGGGCCAGCATCCACATAATTTGACAGATTACCAGTAATAAGACCGATGGGGAGAGAGAGAGAGAGAGAGAGAGAGGAGAGAGAGAGAGAGAGAGAGAGAGAGAAGTATCCAGCATAACTGGAGATAGCGATATTAAGATGGACAATGCTTTTTTTTCTCCTAATGATGTTAACTCCATTGCGTTGCTGACTGTTCATTGACAGAGCTAGAATGACACACACCATCCTAAAAAACTGTTGTTCTTGCGCGACAAAACCTCGTGAGGATTCTTGGGACGGTTACCTGTCTTTGTACTTTGTTTAGCACATAGCATTTTTCTTATTTTTTTCAGTCTTTTACACTTAACTGCCCCAAGTTTCTACCATTCATCCTACCTTTGATTATTATGATCATTTTACGTCCTCCGATGACAGTAACGACAGCCACCTGGGCAGTGGGGGATATTCAGTCTTCTGTCTTCAGTCATGCTCAACAAGGTAGAGGTGTTTCTTGTTTGAAAATAGTTTAGTGCTGTTTCCTTTGTTTGTTTGTTTTGTTTGTTTGTGTCACAGGTCTTTATTTTCATGATGAAACTTTTGTATTGCCATGGCTAACCTTGCTTTGCCTACCTCGTAACCGCAGGTGGGGCTTGTTGAGGTGCACTAAAGGGATTTCTGTCAACGTTCTTCCATCTGTTGCTGTTCTGTGCGGTACATCTTGAAGTGGACACGTCTGTTTACTCACTGATGTCGTCATCCCACCTCTTCTGCTGTCTTCCTCATCTTTGAGTGTAAGGTGCCGAAGGGCCAAAAGACTTGTATGCAGGAGACGTCTATGAAGACCTTCGGCTATCAACCTCTCCCTAACGTTTCCTGCTACTTCATCCTCCTGTCATTGTGCTCGGCAGGTTTTTTTTTCCCCAGCTGGCAGATTTAGAAAAGTATCCATATTACCTTATTTCACTCACGGGTCTGGTCCATGTCACCTTTCCTCGATATCTAGTGATACGAGAGAGCAACAACAGCGAATTCAGAGGACAAAGCTGTACACAACAGCCAATGTGACCCATTGCCAATATCATTTACAGTCAATATACTCTACTAGTAATGCACAATTAGCTGAGTTGCTTGTTTCCAAGCGTGTCGCCCCTGTTTCAATACCCTGACGCAGAAGCCACACTCCTTCCTGTTCATTCGGTTAATTGGATTTTTTCTTTTTAATTGTGACGCAATTCTTGTAACTTAGTCAAGCTGGTCAGGTTCAGTATCTGATTTTGTTCGGAACTGATAGATACTGTTTGTATTTTGTGAAGATCTTCATTATCGAAGGAGGGGTACTGTTTATGGAAATGCCAGAATTGGGCCCTAACTGGCTTTAAGTTTTACGTCCTCCAGGTACATAACCCACGTGTGCGGATTTGTGTATATTTTCATGAAGTTGTCAGTGTATGTTTTTGCGTATGTTGTGTTTTGTGATTCGACTGGTAGCTTCTAGGGCCAGCGAGTACACCTGGTTAGGCGTCTATAACAACAAGCAATGGACTCTGCAAATAATGTATTTGATTATTGTACTCCACAGCTAATGTACTATACAGCCAACACTGTAGCATTTTCTGATCAGTAAATGAGGGTCATGTACTTGAAGGCAGCTATCGTGCACAGCCACGGTACTCTGACGTCAATTTACTATCAATACCATCCAAATTCTCTGCAACCAACGCACTTTAAAAATATGCCAGTATGTAGCCATTGTTCTCTGTGAACAATGTATTCTCCATCTTTTGTAAAGCTCCGCAGCTCTCGTTACAAGTGATCTGAGAAGAAAAGCAACATCTCGGTACTCAAGCCTGCTGTGTCCGAGAAAACAAATCCACTACAAACGGACGAACACAGAACCAAGATCACAAGTAACAAAGCCCTGCTCCCTCCTTTTGCCTCCCGCTCCCTTCCCGAATGACTCCTCTACTATCCAGCCACCCCCCCCCCCCTTTTTTTCAACCCACAACATACAAGCGCAGACTGAGTCGGCGGGCGGGATCATGTAATGAAAATCCCACCTCCACCTCCACCCCCACCCCCTCTCCCCCTCCAGACAAAGTCCTTTGTGGAATGTAAAAGGGCTGAGTCGGGGATAGGACTACTCTGAGACAAAGTGGTGTCAGACGATCAACAAAGACGTCCTGGCCATGGTGGAGGTTGAGGTGGTGAGGTTGACTGCTGATCAGACTGGACGGCTTGAGGCCGGGAACATTTAAGTAATTGGGAAGATTACCAGTACTGAGACAAATAACACAGCCACCAGCCGCTAAATAATTCGACATTTTACAAGAACTGAAACAGATAATGCAGAAGGCAGCATCTAAATAACTGGACGAATCAGCACCATTGGGACAGATCATGTTGGTCAGACATTGGACGATTCAGCACCATTGGGACAGATAATGTTGGTCAGACACTGGACGAATCAGCACCATTGGGACAGATCATGTTGGTCAGACACTGGACGAATCAGCACCATTGGGACAGATCATGTTGGTCAGACAGGGGAGAAGGAAGTGGCGGATGTCGTAAGAATTGGACAGATTAGCTTTATTGAGACACATACTGTTCGCCAGGATATTGAGCTTATTAAATTCTAATTTCCATGAGCTTTTTCTCATGAAAGCTCCACAAGAAGACCTGCTGTCATGACAGTTCTTACATATGCATTAAGTCACACACACACACACACACACACACACACACACACACACACACACACACACACACACACACACAACGCTCGCTTGCTTGCTTGCTTGCACCCAAACACGCGTACACTCACACAGATTTAGGGCGCTGAGTCATATAAAACTCACTGACCTCCTTCGCAATTCAGTCCCTGAACGGGAAACGAAGCAGGGCATAATTATGCATGGTAGAGGGACGAGGAAGAGGTTGGCGAGATAAATTGGCACCAGATGATCCACAAAGACGTTCCGAGGGTGGAAATTAACAACAGGAAGTTACGTGACAGGAAGTTACTGTGAGAAGGTGATTGGCGGTCAGAGTGGAAGCCAGAGTGCTGTGATTCTCCCTCCTGCGTCGATGGAGATTGGGAGCACCTGAGTGACCGAGAACATGACAAGCACTGAAGCAGGAAATGGACGGAGCCAGCTTCCAAATATTTTGACAGATTACCAGTATTAAGACAGATGATACAGATAGAGAGAGAATGAAAGGGGAGAATCAGACATAAGATAAGAGATTGCCAGTAATGAGACGAGTACTGTATGGTTTTTTTTTGATCACACTAACAACAAAGCTAGAAGAAACCATGTCGTCGTGAAAATTATTCTTACGCAACTGGACTTCCTGAGGATGCTTTGAGCTGGTTTATCTGTCTCTGTGTTTTGTTTACATAAATACCTTCCAGTGTTCTTTCTTTCTTTTCAAGTCTCAGCCTTCACTGTCCAATGTTCCCACCGCTTATCATATTCGCTTATGATTATCAATTCTATTTTCATTGTTTCATGATAGTAACAGCAGATGTCTTGGTAGTATGGGATCTCTTCTGTAATCAATTTTGTACAACACCGTAGAGGTGTTTGGAGTTCTGAATAATATTAACTGTTTCGTCTCACACATTTTCCTCTTTTTTTTTTTTTTAATCTTGTATGGCAAACCTTTAACTTTTACCTTGCTTTGCCTTGCCTTTATCTTGCCTGCCTCGTGACCCCAAACAAGAATTGTTGATGCATCACTGGCGACTTTCTGCCAATATTCGCCCATCTGTAGCAGTTCTTTGCGGCCTGTGAGAGCGAGGGAAGACCAGGCCTGCTCGTTCCCTGATGCTGTCCTACCACCTCTCCTGCTGTATGTCTCTTCTTCGTCCTCTGTGTCCTGATGGTTGATATTTGCCTGGCTGACTATCTACAAACGCACTCATAGCATTATTCCTCTGTACTGTTTCACCTTTTCTCAATACCTATTGACATGAATAAGCAATGACAACAAATTCGAAAGACAAAGGTGTACAGGACCGAGTAGCTCTACAGGCAATGTATTTTACAGTCGAAGTTGTTTGCAAGCAACACATTCTATCATCAATGCACAAATCCACAACCTATGCGCTGTACAGTCAATATATGTAACAACAAATGTGCTGTACAACCAAAGACACTACGCCTAATGTATTCTTAAATCAATGCTACCACTGTTCCTCAAAGCTGAATAAAGGCCAAACAGGGGCATGTTCAAAAGGCAGAGTAGTGAAGGGCCGGGTTATTCTACGTCAGTCTACTCTACCACAGTGTACTCTACCACCGATATTTCCCAAAACCAATGCATTCTGCAGTCAAGATACCTTTCGGACAACGCACTACTCTATAACCAGTCTACTCTCCAGCATTTGAAAGGCTACTGCAAATCTCAAGCGAAAGTGACGCAGGGGGCAATGGGGGAGGGGGTGGGGGTGGGGGTTGGGAGGGGGGAGGGGGGTGGCTGGAAAAAAAAAGAGAAAAAACCCTTTGATACTGTAGAGTGTATTGCCTCAGAAAACAAATCCACATCAGACGGATTGATTCGATGATGAACGAAGACTCGAGATCACGAGGTAGCCAACCCCGACCCCGACTCTCTCTCCTCCCCCCTCCCCCCCCCCCGTCCCTCCCCAACAACTCCTCTACCACCCCGCCATCTATCCCATCCTTCCGGCTCACAACAAACGCAGTCTGAGCTGGCAGGGATCTTGTCACAATCTCCCACCAACAAAAACCAGTTGAGTTCCAAGTCCTTCAGTGGAACGTGAAAGGGCAGAGGCTAGGGGGAGAGGGTGACCCTGAGTTGAACCGGGGTCAGACGATCAACAAATGCGTGCTGACGATGAATAGATAAGTGGGGGGGGGGGGGGGGGGGGGGGGAGGGGAGGGGGGGGGGTGAGATGCTGTGGGGAAAGCCGCCGGTCAAACTGGGCGGCACAGCGCTTTGAAATTCCCTCCCTTCATCGCTTGAGGTTGGGAAACTCTTGGATAACTGGAAAGGCTACCAGCATTAGGACATATACCACAGAGCGCCACATCTACATAACTGAATAGGTTATCAGACAGAGAAAACAGAAGCCGGCATCTAAATCACTGGATGAATCATGACCACGAAGAATGATGACATAGGTGAGACGAGTAAGAAATGAGAGGAAGGGGGGAGGGGGGTGGGGTGGGGGTGGTGGGGGGGGGGGGGGAAGGTATATCCAAAGTAAATGGACAGATAGCAGAATTGAGACAAATATACACCAGAATATCCAACTCATACGGTGAATCACAGGTATTATACTGATCTAATAAATTTTTATTTGGTTTTGCTGCTGGTCCTGTTGTTTTACTGATAATACGAATGTTAATACACGTTGTCGTGACAATTCTTACCACACACACACACACACACACACACACCACGCACACACAAGCGTTCGCACCCTCGCACGCACACAATCAGGAACTGTGCCCAAGTTCCTGGTCGTTTGGTCTGTGTTTAATGTGGAAAAAAAGCATGCCGACGGAAGACAAATTACTAACGCTAGTGATTAAAAAAAGAAAGATGTTAAAGTTTCGTTTACCGTCTTGTGTCTTGGTCCGGCAAGTCACACGGAAACCATACAGCTTGTATACGTAGAACAAAGTGAACGACCAACTCATGGTGACTGGCTTATCATCTGGAGGATGGTCAGTTGCCTCTGAAGACAAAGTGGTCAGTGGCGTCCTATGTGAAGGCGTTGTGAGGGTTCATATTTCATAGGTTCATAAGGTTGTTTTTTTGTGCTTTTGTTTTTTTGTTTTTATTTAACTGACACATTTTTTAATTTTTTTTTCTTTCTGCGTACGCAGGCTGATACTCCTGCTTTCACTCCCTGTATAGACAGGCAAGGATTAATCCCATCTACCCAACAAAGGGAGTGGAGTTTTGTGTGTATGACCTTTCCTATCCTGCCATTAAGGCAGCCATACTACAACTTCGGGGAAGGTGCATGCTATGTGTAACGTGTCATCCATACCAACGGGACCAAACTGGCCTTCTCTTCCGAAAGTTGGTGATGGGATTTTACGTGTGTGCAAGACGTTATGCGTGCGTTCACACACGGAACCTCGGTTTATGGTCTCATTCGAAGGGCTGTATGAGAAATGGAGTCAGAACCAATGTTAACTCCGAGGGAAAAAATCCCCCTGTACCGAAATGGGCCGGCGGAGATTCGAACCCGCAACCCCAGGATCACCAAATCACCACAAGTCCAGCGCTATACCACTAAGCTATTCCGCCCCCCACCCCCGGCCATCCCCGCCTGACTGACACATGACGTGTCAATGCTAACTAAAGTCAAGGCCACGACTGACCTATGATAGGCTTAGCAAGCCTCTAGGAACTACTTGCCCTTACTGAGAGAAGCACTGGCACAACGTACATTTTATAATTTGACGAGAGATTGCTGAAATTTTTAAAGACTTCTGTGGCTTTCTTGAGGTCAAACCAGTAAAAGAGAAGTGTTTTGAAAGGTCTGTGAGGACCAGGGGAATTTTGTGTGGGAAAACAGAATCTGTGTGGCACTTCGCCAGCTTTAAAAGAAGAGTGTTTACACACCCTTAGGACCTAGCTCTGGCTAACATTGTTGCATTGTAACTTATGTGATCATGTGGAACCATCGTTAAAAGCTGATGATGTGAAACCATAGTAAAAAGTATTACACGTTAGCTGCTGATTAAATGAGAGGGGGAGGGGGGTGGATTCTCTTCTGTTGTGTTGCCGGTTGTGTCGACCATGCACGAACAAGGGTCTGTCTGCCTGTCTGTCTGTCTGTCATCACACACACACACACACACACACACACACACACACACACACACACACACACACACACACACACACACACATATACACACGCGCGCGTGTACGCAGAAAATGCGCGCGCCGCGCGCGCGCGTGTGTGTGTGTGTGTGTGTGTGTGAATGTTTGTGTTCCCCGGCAGTAAACATTCTGATACACGCCATCTCCGCCAGCGTTGATACCTTACTCCATGACGGCAGAGAAACAAACAAAACAGCTTCTGCTTGGAGTCAGACAGTAAATGCCTGTTCCATTACCTCAAGATACGCGCGACTCCCCCGTAAAGGTTCCTCGGGGTTTTCACCCCTAGCACGAAAGAGAGAGAGAGAGAGAGAGAGAGAGAGAGAGAGAGAGAGAGAGAGAGAGAGAGAGAGAAGAGACAGAGAGAGAAAGACAGAAGAGGAAACAGAGAGGAAGACAGAGAGAGCAGAGAGGAGAGAGAGAGAGAGAGAGAGAGAGGACAGACAGACAGACAGACAGACAGACAGAGACAGAGAGAGAAAGACAGAGAGAGGCAAACAGAGAGAGAGAGAGAGAGAGAGAGAGAGAGAGAGAGAGACAGAGACAGAGACAGAGAAACAAAGAGAGGGAGAGACAGAGAGAGAGGGGAGAGGAGGACTGAGGGAGGAAGGGATGGAAGGAAGAGAGAGAGAGGGGGCAGGAAGGAACGTGAGAGGAGAGAGAGAGAGAGAGAGAGAGAGAGAGAGAGAGAGAGAGAGAGAGAGAGAGAGAGAGAGAGGTGCTCGAGGTGATGTTGGTTATCTCTCTTCCATGTCAACAATTTATGAAAACTGTGTCATGGAATATAACGAGAGGTAGTGCGAATGCACAGAGACACACGCAGAGGATCAGCCAAGCACACACACGCGCACACACACACACACACACACACACACACACACACACACACACACACACACAGACACACACACACACCGCGCGGCGCGCGCGCGCGCGCGCGCGCGTACGTAAAGACTCAACTCAACTCAACTCAAATGCTTTAATTGCAAAGGCCACCGACCTATCTGCAATGAGGTCAAGAACAAATGTAGAACACACACGCCCTCGGCGCTTACACTGAAATATTATGAAAGAAAATAATTGCACAACAAAACGTTCTTCCTGAAATTACTCTGGCGTTTGTGTGTTTACTGACAACAGTTCCTCTCTTCGTTTAGTGCTTTAAAAATGAACATAGCTACAGAGCGAGTTACAATTCTCTTTTCATTTTGCAGTTCATGAAGCAGTGACACTTGATGAACATACTACGTAAAGAGAGAGAGAGAGAGAGAGAGAGAGAGAGAGAGAGAGAGAGAGAGAGAGAGAGAGAGAGAGACAGAGACAGAGACAGACAGACATA
>CM065733.1:34425508-34430508 GCA_033310375.1 Conus canariensis | reverse complement strand
GCATTCAACGGTAGGCCACCCTGGGAGAGTGCACCACGTCATCTTGGCTGACATGACTCATCTTAGGGTAATCAAACTGATTCAGTGATTGATTGATGAGGATTGGTCATTGAATCGACTGATGGATTGATACTTCATTTCCAGCAAACGCCGCGTAACAAATACTCTCCTTTGCCGACGCACGATAAAAAAAAAAATGATCTATTTTTTTCATTCATTAGGCAAGTGTTTTCGAAATCTCTCTCTCTCTCTCTCTCTCTCTCTCTCTCTCTCTCTCCTCTCTCTCTCTCTCTCTCGTCTGTGCTCACATGTTTGTCAGTCGTGTTGATTTAAAATCTTGTGCTAATGCATTTGCGAGCTTTTTTTTTTCCTTCCATAATTTTGTTCACTGCGTTTACCTTTGATTTCTTGATTAAACAGTTTGTTTCACTTTCATTGTTTTTTTGGTCGGAGCTGGGTGGAAACAGCCATTTGTATATAATCATCCTCCTTCCATTAACCTGATCAAAGACGCTGTTTGTTTTTACTCTTTCCCACGTTTCTTGTTTTTATCTTCCCTTTGGGACAGCATGCAAAGAAACCTTTTGTTGCTCGTCCATTTTCATCTTTCAAAAAATATCCGCATCCCTCTTCTCTCTCTTTGTCTGTTTGTCTGTCGGACTCTCTCTCTCTCTCTCTCTCTCTCTCTCTCTCTCTTCTCTCTCTCTCTCTCTCTCTCTCTCTCTCTCTCTCCCCCCCCTCTCTCTCTCTCGCTGTGTGTGCGCGCGCGCGCGCGCGTATGTGTGTGTGTGTGTGTGTGTGTGTGTGTGTGTGTGTGTGTGCGCGCGTGACTCTCTCTCTCTCTCTCTCGTTGTGTGTGCTCTCTCTCTCTCTCTCTGTTCTTACTCTCTCTCTCTCTCTCTCTCTCTCTCTCTCTCTCTCTCTTGTGAAGGCTTGTTTTCTAAAGGAGCTGGGTGAAACGTATCCATCTTCCAAACTTACGATAGCACAGTATGCGTCATTGTTTGGGCATCCGTGTTTACGTAACTGGACCATTCCGTCGAGTAGAGAATAACTCTGAGACATCAATGCTTTTGAAACTTCCCTAATACAAACATCAGACCGGTATGCAATTTCTTTAAGGACACGCACACTCATGTGGGCGTAAGACTTCGGGTTTGTAGTATCATTTACACAATTGTCTACTCTTCGTTGGCAGTTCCTCATTACCGTGAATACTAAATTACTTTTTAGTTAATGACTGTTCTTGGCTCATTTTTCATTACCATCATTTCCTTAATTAACGTGCCCCATGAAGTGTAAGCCCCCGTTTGCATCCTATACTCTCAAACAAGAACAGCTAAGTGACACCTTCTTCCACTAGTTCTGTTTTTATGCGTTTGTTTGTCTTGCTTGTCGAAGACACAAAGGGTGAAACTCGTTTTCTGATTTGACCTTTTTTTTTTTGTTTTTGTTTTTTTCTCATTCATTTGGCGGCATACTAACACGCAGCTTGTAATCTCTGTAAAAAAAAAAAAAAAAAAAAAAAAAAAAAAAAAAAAAAAAAACACTTCCGTTAAACTGTGGGAGGTTATTACCTTAGGACTGGTAAATTCACTATTCACCCTCATCTTCAAAAAGATGGTAGGTAGGCACTCAAGGTCTGACCAGCGCGATGGGCTAATGCGTAGGTCAGACATCCGCTGAGTCGTAGCCACGAGAGCCTCTTCTTCAATTGTCTCATCTTTGTTGTTGATTCATTTATCCATCAGCTTCGAAGCATGCGTAGTGTGGTCTCAAAACTTAGCGGATGTGGTGTAGCGTATATGGACTAGTCCGCACGCAGTGACGCCTCCTTGATGAAACTGAAACTGAAACTTCAAAAAGAAGGAAAGAAAGAAGGAAACAATGTGTAAATGAGAGAAAAGGAAAAAAAAAAAGGAAGATGACATAGAGAAGGAGAAGGACACAACAGCAATAGATCCCCCCCCCCCCCCCTCCTCACCTGCTTCCCCTCACTAAATTCTGCTCAGCCCCAGATTTCATTCCCGGCAGGCCTAACCCAGACGATAGACGACTGAACAGCCCAAATTCACATGGTCTGGGAACGCTTGATTGAAAGCAGTAAATCAACCCTACCACACGAACAGACTTCGACATGCTGTGTTCGATCTGGTAAAAAGTGGACAGGAACACCGTCTCGTGAGAAACTGGACCGTTCCATATCTTCGGTCCAAATCATACTAGTTGGGGTTCTGTTCTTGATTTGCCTGAAGAATCTGACCAGCTTTCTCTGCCTCTGCCTGTCTGTTTTCTGTCTGTTTGTCTGTCTGTCTGTCTGTGATACATTTTCATTGTCCCATTTTCTGTGGCATTAGCTCCACACCACTCATTCCCAGCCACAATCTGGTTTGTCCGGCTAGCATCTCTGCACCGCGGCAATCCACAGGGAGCAGTCAGTGTCCAGCCGTCATAAGGCAACCCACCAGGGACGACACAGCACTGCCGCTAAGTCACTTCGCTAGGGTTCCGTGGAGTCTCCTCTGATCCAGCCTATGCAGGACACCACCTACGAAGCCCCCTACTGACGACAATGCTTGCTTAGCAGCACAGCCGGCGTGAGTAAGCGTTCCACGCCAGAGGGCGCCTTCTGATTCTGCTTCGTCCTCTATCTCAACCAAACTTTCCGAAAGGACGCTGGTCACTGATTTGTTTGTTTGTTTGTTTCTTTCTTTGGTTGGTTGGCTGGTTGTTTTGTAATATTCTTTGGTCACGTGTGGCGTTTATTGAATACCGGAGCCGAGTCAAACATAGCTACAATTACGATTATTCAATGCGGAGAGGAGAGAGAGAGAGAGAGAGAGAGAGAGAGAGAGAGGAGGAGAGGGAGAGAGAGAGAGAGAGAGAGGAAGGAGAGAGACAGAGACAGCGAGAGAGAGAGAGAGAGAAGAGAGAGAGGATGGACAGAGAGAGAGAGAGAGAGAGAGAGACAGACAGACAGACAGACAGACAGACTGGCAGAGGGAGGTGCATGCACGCACGCACGCACGCACGCACGCACGCCCGCACACACACACACACACACACACACACACACACACACACACACACACACACACACACACACACGTCTAATATCACTCAAAGTGAACAGACGTTAAACAGAAGAACGAACGAACGAACACACACACACACACACACACACACACACACACACACACACACACACACACACACCACACACACACACACACACACACACACACACACACACACACACACACACACACACAAATGCGCGCGCGCGTTCTCTGGAGAGGAAGAAAAAACGAGAGGATTAGTTAGGAGCAGAATGGAGGCAGATTGTCCCCCCAGCATTTCCCCAAATGTTGTCCAATGTTGCTGATGGCGAAAGGTCAGACGTAAGATGCTTGACTGCCAAAAACGCCAAACTTGCGGCCAATAGACAGGAGGCATGCGGAATGTCAGAGAGCATGAACGTGACGGAGGTCAGGTCAAACTGGATGGGGTTAAGTAGGATGACGTCAAAGACATGGCATTTTCACCCTCTCTCCCCTGCCTCCATCTCTCTCTCTCTCTCTCTCTCTCTCTCTGCGTTTGTGTCTGTCTCTCCTACATCATGCACACACACACACACACACACACACACGCGCGCGCGCGCGCGCGCGCACACACACACACACACAACACACACAAACACACACACAAACATATACACACACATACACATAAAGTGTGTGTGTGTGTGTGGTGAGGTGAGTGATGATGGAGAGAGAGAGAGAGAGAGAGAGAGAGAGAGAGAGAGAGAGAGAGAGCGAGAGAGAGACATACAGACAGACAGACAAAGACACAGACAAAAAAAAGCCAAAAGACGGACAGACAGACAGATAGACCCACAGACAGACAAACAGACGGCCATACAGACCCAAGGCAGAGAGATATACAAAAGTTTTGACATGCTTTATTTCCATGTATAAAAGATATGCCATAAGATGTTCTTTTCCATCTTCCCTTTGTCCCTTCATGTTCTAAAGAAACTAATACACGAACAGTATTTCATAGTACAGAACTGGTTATAACCCGAACAGTCATGACTCATATCACACAGAAGAAAGCACGCATGTCTCTCTCTCTCTCTCTCTCTCTCTCTCTCTCTCTCTCTCTCCTCTCTCTCTCTCTCTCTCTCTCTCTCTCTCTCTCTCTCTCTCTCTCTCTCTCTCTCTCTCTCTCTCTCTCTCTCTCTCTCTCTCTCTTCCAACTGATAACATCATTCCTAGAAGATCGTCAACAAATCGTTTGTGTCAACAACAATTTATCAGAGAAGCTACCTATCCAACATGACGTACCCCAGGGTTCTGTGTTAGGTCCGTTGCTGTTCTCAGTTTATATAAATGATCTCCCTCTTTATATTGAGGATTCATGTGAACTCTTTTGTGATGATACCACTGTCCATACAAGTAGCTCCAGCTTGGAAGCTGTTTTCACTTCATTACAGAAGAATGCTGACATCTTAAGTAATTGGTGCAATGTAAATCACATGGTCACTGAATCCTAACAAAACAAAACTAATGCTGATAACAACAAGGCAGAGAAGACAAAACATAACCACACAGCCCCCATCTGTTTTAATCAATAATCAGGAAATTGAAGTGGTGGATAGCCATCGAGTTCTAGGCGTATATGTTGATAATAATCTTTCTTGGTCTTATCACCTTCGCAGTTTATGTAAATCAATATCCAGACAAACATATCAGCTGTGCAAGATTAAGCATTTCTTAAACCTTCATGCCAGGAAATTGTTCCTACACGCACATGTTCTCTCTTCAATCAATTATTGTTCAACACTATTTGATTCTGCTAGTGCTGATGCCATGAAACCTCTTAAGAGTGTCTACAAAAGAGCACTTAAAGCAGTCCTATTAAAATCATCTAGTCTTAGTGAAGGGGATTATACTAAAGCGGGGGCTCTTCCGTTACAAGAAATGTTTGCTGTCAACAAA
>CM065733.1:34410508-34413008 GCA_033310375.1 Conus canariensis | reverse complement strand
ACAACGGAAAAAAATCTTTGAACTGCAGAATTTAAAACAATTAATTAACACACCAACCAGAATAACATCACAGTCTGAAACACTTATTGACCATATATATGTAAATGACCCGTCTAATATTATTGAAACTTCTGTACCGGTCTTTGGTCTTAGTGATCACTTTCCTGTTTGTTTAACATGGTCAAAAAAAGGAACGAAAATTCCCAGATGTAGCCACCAATACATATCTTCTCGTTGTTATAAAACATTAAATATTGATGTCCTTTTATCTGACCTGTGCTCTGCAAATTTTTCAGAGGTTTATCAATATACCGACCCCGACGTGGCCCTTGAAACTTGGTATCGTATTTTTCTGTCTGTAATTGATAAACATGTCCCTATTAGACTTAAACGCATTAGAGCTGATGGCAAACCACAGTGGTTAACCGAAGAAATCAATGCAGCCATTAAACTTCGAGATAATTTATTACAGTCTACAGGGAAAAGTGACAGTTTTAAGAAACAACGAAATAAAGTAACTGCCCTAAAAAGATATACTCGCAAAAAATATTTCAAAGAACTTATTGCTTCTAAAACAGATACAAAATCCATCTGGAAAGCCATTAACGAATTATCTGGGAAAAAATCTGATACTGCTGTTCATTCGGGAATGGATTTATCCACTGAAAAATTCAATTTACACTTTTCAACAATAGCTGAGAAAACGATAAACTCTGGTCACATGATAAACAATGATCTATCATCGTTGAAAGATTATTGTGATTCTAAACACATAGATACAAAACTTCAATTTGAATATTTAAGTGTACACGAAGTGTATATGGCACTATGTGCTTTAAAACAATCTAACTGCTGTGGTCTAGACAACATTGATGGTAAAATCTTGAAATTATCTGCATCTGTTATATCTGAGCATCTCACCTACATTTACAACCTTAGCATCGAAAAGTGTTACTACCCACAAGCTTTTAAGGTAGCCAAAGTACTACCAGTTTATAAATCCGGCGACCCAACTGATTTTTCAAATTATCGACCAATATCGATTTTATCTACTTTGTCTAAACCTCTAGAAAAACATCTTAAACACAATCTCCAGTTACACTTTACTAAACATGAATTATTTCATCCTAACCAAAGTGGTTTTAGAAAAAAACCATTCCTGTCATACAGCACTAACTAACTTAGTTGAACAATGGCTTTCAAACATAAATTGTAATCTATTTACAGGTGTACTTTTTGTTGACTTTGCAAAAGCCTTTGACATTATTGACCATAATCTTCTTGTAAAAAAACTTGTACATTACGGTCTATCCAGAAAATCTCTTGATCTATTATCCTCTTTTTTGACCAACAGGAAACAGTCAGTTTTTAAAGCCTCTGTAAAATCCACTTTCCTACCAGTGAATTATGGTGTCCCCCAAGGATCAATTTTAGGTCCAATCCTTTTCTCGGTCTATATAAATGATCTTCCTCTAGCTATTTCCTCTTCATGTGAACTATTTGCTGACGACACGACACTCCACAGTAAAGGTAAAAACGTACACTCGGTATGCAGTGCTCTTCAAAATGATATAAATAATCTTACTGAGTGGTCCAAACTAAATCACATTGCCCTCCATCCTATGAAATCCAAATTTATGTTGATATCAACTAGGCAAAAACGACAAAACATGAAAACTAGATCGCCTCCATTGTATCTCTACGATCAGATTATAGAAGAAATTGATTCTCATAAGTTACTTGGTCTCACTATCGATAACAATCTATCTTGGTCTAATCACGTTTCTGCTTTATCTCGGAAGATCTCAAGTAAGATATTTCAATTAAACAGAATTAAGCATTTCCTTGACCAACATTCTCGGAAGTTATTTTTCCATGCCTATATACAATCTGATATTGACTATGCTTCAACTTGCTGGGACATGGCCAGTCACAATTGTTTGAAACCACTGGAGCGTTTGTATAGACGTTCACTAAAAATCATACTCCTTAAATCATCTCTTCAAGTTGAAGACTATAAAGAACTTGAGATTCTC
Organism: Conus canariensis; assembly: GCA_033310375.1. Classification (NCBI taxonomy): domain Eukaryota; kingdom Metazoa; phylum Mollusca; class Gastropoda; order Neogastropoda; family Conidae; genus Conus; species Conus canariensis. The sequence continues at coordinate 34,410,972 of CM065733.1, read as the reverse complement.
CCATTCAATCAGAAATGTCGTTTCAATAAGGGTGTGTTTATGTACAAAATAATGAACAATCTCGCACCTTCTTATCTACGTACCAAATTCCTTGTAAACACCTTTCGTAATAAACATTTGATATCCATTCCCCGGCCCAGAATTGATCTATTCATGTCTTCCTTAGCATATTCGGGTGGTAAACTTTGGAATGCAATTCCTTGTGACATAAGAAATAAAAATAGCTTATCTACGTTTAAAACACATTATCATAAATATCTAATGCTAAGCTATAGCTAACTTTCTGTGGTATTTTTGGATCGTAATTTGTATCCAATTTCCTCAAATGTTTTTTACTCATCTTCTATGTCTTTATTCTGCTGCTGCTTGTATTCTCTGCCATTTGTCTGTCTGTCTGTCTGTTGTCTGCCTGTCAGTCTCTCTCTCTCTCTCTCTCTCTCTCTCTTCTCTCTCTCTCTCTCTCT
>CM065733.1:34385508-34390508 GCA_033310375.1 Conus canariensis | reverse complement strand
TTCAATGTTAAGGGAAGGTATCACGAAAGCAGCACCAACCTCAGAAGTACACGAAACTGAACCATCAGTGAAAATATGCAGATAAGATTCATATTCAGTGTAAATCAATTCTTTAACAAGAGAAGCAAGCAAAAGTGGATTCTCATTTTTAGTAATATTACCATAGGAATAGAAAAAATCTGCTTGCTTCATCAACCAAAGGGGGAAAGGGTATTTGGTCATTTTAACAATGTTGTCAAGCGAAAAGTTGCATGCATGTAAAAGAGGAGATACATAATCAGACAATGAAGTATATGCTTTTTTATTCCGTATCTCTCTAGAAACGTAGGTGCTTTCATCAAGTTCAGAAGTAACTGAGTTAGGGACTGTTCTTGCTCGTGCTGAGTAGCTACAAGCACAGAGCATCCTATGTTCATTTAAAGGCAAAACTCCTGCCTCTCTGTAAGTCATATCAATTGATGCCCATCTTGGAAGCCCCAAAGCAATTTTAAGTGCTAAGGAATCAATACTAGTTAACTTATGTAAATCTGTCTTTGGTGCAGTGAAAAATACTTCTTGACCATAACTTACAATCGAACGAACTGTCCCTAAGGCGACATGGATAAGATTAGATCCATAATTTATTAGAGGGATTCCAGTTAGGACTCGCAGTAACGCAATTTTCTTTCTTGCCTTTTCCACGAGATGATTTATATGTTTACACCAAAATAATTTATAGTGAAAAATAACGCCTAGAAATTTTACTTGCTTACTTGGGAAAATGAAAGAATCACCTATTTGTACTTTTACAGCGTCCCTACCTTCAAAATCGATATTTTTCTTTGTAAATATAATAAAAACCGATTTGTCCGTTGATAAGTTAAAACCGTTTGAATTCAAATAATTAACAAGTTTACTGACCGCAAATTGAAACTGTTCAACAATTTTATTACGCTTGATTTTGTTTTTTGTAAAATTACAATTTACATTTTTCCACATTGCAATATCATCTGCATAAGCAGCTAAAGTTGCCCCTTTCGTGTCAATCTGATTAAGATCATAAAGCATCAATGAGAAGAGGATTGGAGAAATGACACTTCCTTGAGGGACACCCATGTTAACATATCTTGTACTTGACAGCACACCATTTAGTTTTACTTGTAGCGTTCTTCCAGATAAAAATGATTGTAAAAACATGTGGAAACGACCTTTAATCCCAATTTCATGAGCCTTGGACAATAATTTAAAATGCCAAACAGAATCGTACGCTCTATGAATATCAAAAAAACGTGGCTAAAGTAGAGTGTCGCTTAGCCAAGGCTTTTTTGACGTGTGAAGCTAAAAGACTAACATGATCAGTGACACCCCTCCCTTTTCTGAAACCAGCTTGAAATATTGGCAAAATCCCATTCTTTTCAAGGAAATGTTCTAATCTGAATTTCATTATCCTCTCAAAAAGTTTTCCAATGTGAGGAGTCAAAGAAATGGGTCGAAAATTAGAAGATTTTCTTTTTGATTTTCCTTGTTTATGGATAGGTACAACTGTTGCTTTCTTCCAAGCCATTGGCAGCTTTCCAGAATTCCAGCATAATTGGAAGAACTCTAATAATTTTTTCAAAAAGCATTGTGGAAAATGCTTTATCATGTTGTAAGAAATGGGATCAAATCCTGTCGCAATTTTACCAGATTTTAGACGGCGAAGTGAGTACAGAAGCTCCTCCATTGTTAGATTTTTATTAATATATAACGTGTTGTCATTGTCATGTGGTTCAATGTTTCTCCCTTCGTTTTCAATAGTTCTTCTTCGTTCTTGCTCTTCTTTAGGCAGATGTTCAGTCTGACTCATTGCTGCGAAAGTGTCAGCAAATAATTCAACTTTCTCCTCGTTTGTTTTATAGATTTTATCGTTTTCAATCAAAACAGGATCTGGGAGATGAAAAGAATCTTTAGATTTTCTAATTTCTTTCCAAAGTAAAGCGCTATCGTTTGGGTGTTTGGAACAGTTGATGACTAAGTTTTTGTAATATTGCTGCTTTGCAAAAGCAACAACTTTGTTACTATTGGTGTTAGCTTTTTTGTATTCAGCGTGTAACTGTTCCACTCTACTTTTAGGCTGCGTATGACGGCTTATCATCCAGCTTTTGAAGGCCTTAGTTTTCGCACCCACGGCGACTTCACACGCAATATTCCACCAAGGGTTTGACGCTTTCTTTGGATGATTCTTTAATTTGACTTTTGGGATTGCAGAATCTGCAGCCTTAAGTATAAGTTTTCTTAATTCAAAATAACAATTTTCCAAACCTTTCTCTAACACTGTATTTTGATTGAAATTTAGAAAAGACGAACCTGCTGTCAAAATGTGATTGAAAAGCGCCCAATTAGCCTTATCTTCATTATATTTAGTGCATTCAGAATTGTAGATTGTTTTTTCAGGGCTCACTAGAAGTTGGATTTCAAGAGGGAGATGATCACTGCCTAACGGTATTTGATGAACCTGCCAAGTACACAAAGGGTTTATGTCTGGGGAAACTAAAGACAAATCTATCGATGAGCAACGCTGATCTGATCGATCAGCAATTCTTGTTATTGAGCCGTCATTTAAAATGGTTAAGTTGGCGTTGATTATTGTACTGGCAAGGTATTCGTTGTTGTTAACAATATTATTGGGATTTTCGGACCATAAAGCGTGGTGGGAATTAAAATCGCCAAGAATAACCCATTGTCTAGAGCAGTCTAAATCCATTATCCAGTCAGCTTCACCTTTAGACACTCCATCCGGATAATAACAGTTCAAAATGTTGAAATATTTACCATCAACCTTAATTTCTATACAGCAAGAATATAAACGTTTATCTATTGAAGAACACGGTGTTTTGCATGGTTGATACATAAGATTGCAAGCTACATATGTAGCAACTTTTATTTTAACGTTGGCTTTTACCTCATCTATAACAGGTGGGTAGAAGAATCCGTTTAACTTGGGTAAGTCATTTTTGTGGCAATTCAATGACTGAAGCACAACTACGTCAAAAGAACGCTTCTGCAAAAATTTTTCCAAATATACAAAATTGCACTTACTTCTACAATTCAATTGTAGAAACGAGCAAATACCAGTAGGTTTGACTTGTTCAGGCCTCATACACATCATGTTATTCGTAAGGAAAAGGACTATAACTGAGAATACCAGCAACAGAGAACACCAAAAACGGATAACGTTTGACAGAACTTCTCTTTGTACGTTCATTTGGAGTTCAGACAGGCATTGGACAGAATTGTTTTCAATTCAATGATTGACGAAGTCATGACATCAGAAATTTTTGTTAGGATGGTCAGACATTTCACTGAGAGATTTTCAAGATACATTAAAATCTTTTCAAGATCAAAATTTACAGATTGTTTTTTGAACGAACTTGAAGAGTCAGACTTTTCTTTAAGAGAAGTTGGCACAGATGTTTTCGAAATTTTTGATGTCTGTCCTATACTTGTCTGATTTGTGACAGCAATACTAGTTTGATTTGAACTATTAGTATGAGTTGGTAAAATACGTGTGCCCCAGATTGAAGGGGGGCTAGAATCCAAAGAAGTGGGCAGCGGGTTTTGTTGATTAGCCTTCATCATTCCTTGACTCAGAACCGAGGAATAAGACTTGATGTGGTGATTAGCTTTAATTGGATTATCGTTTCCCGGCACCCTGGGGTCTTCTTTTAATTCCTGCACCTTTACCTCTCCTTTGCTTTTTTGAACTGTGATTTGTCTGAGAGCCTCAGAATATGGCATGTGGTTGGAAGACTTTAGCTTACCGGCCAAAACACGTAATTTATATTCCGGGCATCCAAGGTAAGAGGCTGAATGATCTCCAGAACAGTTTATACAATGTTTGGCCCTGGTACACGATTCCAAGACATGGTCATTGTGACCACATCTTCCACAAGTCGGCTTAGCCCGACACGCAGACTTTGTGTGCCCCAGTCTGTTGCACCTAGTACAACGATAGACAGGTGGTACAAAAGGATCAACAGAGAAACACTGGAACCCAATACATATTTCTTTTGGCAGTGTTGATGTAGAGAAAGTGATTTTTATGGCTCTTGATTCACTTCCATCTTTATTGGGAAGTCTTTTAACAGAAGAAACATGACTCAGTTCTTTCTTAATGTCAGAAAGACTGATGTCAAGAGGAATTGGCTTTACCACACCTTCGGTGAAAACCTCAGGTACAGAACATTTTATTAAAATTCCTGACAAATTGGTTGTTTTTTTGTAGTCGATTTTGTTGATCGGCGGAAGTACAACCGATCAACCACCTGCCTGAGGAGAGCTGTTTCTGACCGGCTATGGGTCCAATGGAGTTGACCCAAAGCTTTTTGCTCAAAATGCCCAGACCACTCAGTGTGGCAGATCCTTTCTTCGTATCTTCCAGAAGTACTGGAAAGCGAAAAGAAAATGATTTCTTTGGAGAAAAGTTGGGATTTGTGGAAGATGTGTTCACATCAACAGTTGCTGGGATAGGGGATGATGATGTGGACGAATTTGCGCATGATACATCTGGCGATAAAACAGAGCAAGATTGTGACGATTTTGCTGTTTTTAAAGAGGTATCAACAGCACATTCTTCTTCAGGACAACTGTTTTTTCCCTCACCAAGCTTAGATTTTATTCTATTAATAAGATGCTTTTTCTTGCCATGTTTAGGAAGATTATTTTCAACTAAGATTCTTTTAAGTTGTGAAACTTTGAGATCATTCAGACAACCAAATTCCTTTTCATTTAATAACTGCACTGAGCTTGGAGACGCCATGCAGGATCCTTTTTTTTTCTTCTTCTTCTTTTTTGTGGGGAAAAAAAAATAGAAACTAGGGGGATGGGGGGCAAGGATGCGGCGGGAAAGGGGTAGGGGTGAGTAGGAAATGAAGGAGGGGTGAGTTTGGGAGGGAGTTACTTTAGGTGACTAGATTAGAAACACACACACACACACACACACACACACACACACACACACACACACACCACCACCACCACCA
>CM065733.1:34365508-34368008 GCA_033310375.1 Conus canariensis | reverse complement strand
GATTTTAAATTGTGTGTGATTGCGATATTGAAAACCAGACACAAAGATTCAAAGTCCTCGGAATTCGGTTTACCCTTGATTTACAAAAAAAAAAAAAACTGTGCAGATATTAATTACTAAGTATCAGACAACTGAAAGACGCAGTTGTTATGGCGCGCAAATAGGTGCTATATGAAATAGTAAATACTAAGTATTGGACAACTGACAGATGCAGTTTTAGGGCGTGCAAACTGATGCTGTGTCAGGGCGCGCTCATTGACTCCTCCGCCTTCTTTACCCTGTCTTCATGTTTTGCCCTGTTCCACGCCCAAGCTCTGTTGTCAGTCTGAGGCCACAGTCCTAGCTCCCACGCACACACCCCCCCCCCACACACACACACCCCCCCCTTCCCTCTCTCCTCTTTTCTTATTTACCCTCCCCCATCTCCCTTTCACCTCCACCACCCCCAGCCCCCACCCTCCGCCTCTTCCTCTTGATGGTCTGAGCTTGGGGGGGAGACAATCTTGGCCAGCCCCCAAATTACCAACCACGGGCTCTCCTGGGAGAGGGGGGGGGGGGGGGGGGGGGGGGGGGAAGGGAGAGAAGGGGGCGGGGGAGGTTGGGTTGCAAATAGACTGTGGACAAAGTGAAGGGCTTTGTACTGTTTTTTTTTTTTTTTTTTTTTTTTTTTTTTTTTGGCACAGCTTTGTCTTTACGACAGATCTGTCTGTGCGAAATTTGGGCAAATCTGCCTCGGGAGAGTAAGTGTCCGTATCACAACGCCACTCATAGTTGCACATTTGTTTTGGTTGATTCTCTCTTGAGTATATGTTATGTTTCCCTGTTAAAGTGCAATTTCTTTTTGGGTATAAACAGACCAATTCAGTTATCACCTTGGGTTGTTTTATGTAGGGTAAACGAAATATTTGCTCTTAGTTCAATATTTACTGTCGTGTGTGTGTGTGTGTGTGTGTGTGTGTGTGTGTGTGTGTGTGTGTGTGTTGGGGGGGGGGGGGGAGAGACTAACAGAGACAAACAAAACTGAAAACAGTCAGAACGGTCCAAACAAGATTCAAACCCGGCGCCTGGAATTTTTTTACTTCCTAGACGATGTTTAAGGTCTAGTTAGTCGAAAGAGGTAGGGATGGGGGTGTGGGTTTTTGGGAGGGAACAGACAACATAGAAACAAAATACCAAAACAGTTCTTAACAAGATTCAAACCCAGGACTTGGAATTCTTTCATTTCCGAGACAATGAGAGCATTAACTAACTTGCCACGTTATGGCTGGAGTACTTTGATGTACAGAACGAAATCCACGATCTGTCTCAAAGCACCAATCTCCATCCTCAGTTTGGTCTTTTGTTCCTTTTCGTGATTCCCAAACCGTTAACTGTAACAGTTACGGTCTAACTGTGATGTTTATTGCTGTCTCATCTTTTTGGTGCTTCTGTGTCTTTCTGTAGGCAGGAGGTGGTAAGTTAGTTTGAGAATGGGGGTGGAGGGTCATTAACAAACGCCTGCTAACTTACTGTCCATTTCTACAGGCGATGGTTGTTGACAAAGGTATGTCCGTGTGGCACAGTGTCTTTGAGTGCACGTTTAGGCGGATGTATGTAGCTTTAATTGGCTCTGTGAATGGTGTAATAAAATCCTTTTTTTTTTTTCTTATTTCATAAATGTCAATCGGTTGAGTGTGTCTGTTTAGCTTAAAGTATGTTTATCAAGTGCCTGTAAATGCGCAAAATGAATCGCCGTGCAGATGATAGTGGATTTATTTCATTTGATCAGTTTCCATTGAACTGAACTGCACAGCGCCATCGACCAGAACTGGACGGGAATGGAATGGAACAGAATGGAACTGCTGGAAGCAGCATCAGGACTGAAGGACACAGGCTAGGGTCTGGAAGCTATTGCCATACCAACATTCATTTGTCAGCCGTAGCCTGCAGAAATGGACGAGGTGTTGGCAGAAGTCTGTTATGTAGTTCCCCCACCCTCCCACCTCTCCCTGTCTCTCCCCTCCTCCTCCTCCTCCCAGTCTTCCCTCGGACCTTCTTCACCTTCACCCTTTTTTCCCCACCCTCCCCATCCTTGAACCCTCATACCCTTCCCGCCTTCACCCTTCTTCCCAATGTCAACCACTCTTCGCTGCTCCTCTCCACAGTGGAAAAAAAGGGTGAAGTGGATGACATTCTCGCCCAAGAAATGAAAAAAATCCCTGGGTCCGTGGTTCGGAATCTCTTTTGGAATAGCTTGGGTTGGCAGAAGCTCTAGGGAAACCTGTACAGCAGAAGGTCTTAAGGCAAGAAGAAATCCAACCCATCCCTGCCCACCCTACCTCGGCCCCACCTCCCATCCTTTCAAACGCTTGCACCAGCCCTTAGGTCATAACACTTTTGAGACGAATGGGCCGCATCCAGGTCAGTGCACCTAGATGTCCAGATCCTGAAGTCCGTGGTTTGAATCTCGTGGAGAAGGTTTGGTTTGGTTTTGTTTCTGTTTTCATGCGTGTCCCCTTCC
>CM065733.1:34353008-34355508 GCA_033310375.1 Conus canariensis | reverse complement strand
GACGGAGACAAAGGATGAGAGGTCGGGTGGGGGCGGGGTAGAATAAGAAAAGTAGAAGAAAGAAAGAAAGAAAAGGAGAACAAAGAAAAGCATAAAGAGAAAGACAAAGACAGAAAAAAGACGACGATTGAAATGCATGAAAGACGTGTGGTATGGTCGTATACTGGGCTGGTTTTCATTCATTGAGAGAGAGAGAGAGAGAGAGAGAGAGAGAGAGAGAGAGAGAGAGAGAGAGAGAGAGAGAGACTCGTGACTCGTGACTCGTGACTTTAATGTGAGGCCATCAGTCTATTCACATGAGTACGCAACAAGAAAAAAAAAATCAATTTTATATAGTTAGAACAAAATTTACAATGACTGCAACAACACATTTTTCCATGACAGTATGTACATGCAGAATTCTATCTTAATTGTACATAAATGCTTCTTAGTACGTTCTTCCTTATGAACATAATATAAGTATATATATATATATATTATTATTTTAAAACTCATGATGTGAATGCTGTTGGTACTAGCATGCAAAACACATGTTATCTATTTCATTTCCCTCATCGTATTTTCGTATGTTTACAGTGGAAACCTTACTACACCTGCGTCGTAAAATTCTCCGGAAAGCCGTACTATTTTAAGCATCTTTCATTTACTACGTTTACGCATGCGCGAAATTATCGCCCTCTACCGTGCAAAGGAAAGGAAAACCCCGAATCTTGGGTCTGTATAACAATAGCTGCCATGCTAACCTTTGACACTCAGTGTGTGTTCTTCTGTGGTCCTGTTCGTGTGATGCTGGACTTGTGTTGTTTATATTCGTTGGATTTAGCAGCCCCATGGATAAATTACTCAAGCCTAGCCGCTTTCCATGTATCAGGTTAGTACTTTCCTTCAATTATTTTCACTTTAATTGTAGTTTTCCCTATTTCTTTTCAGCCCGTGACCCTGTCGTATCCTGTCCCGTGGGTCTTGTTGACACTTGACTTGCACACATGTGCCTCAATTGCCTGCTGGCCAGAGGAGTCTCTTAATGGTCGAATCCCTAAAATTCAAACTTTAATCATTCAAAGCAACCGTCGGAAAATAATCAAAATGCATATAATAGATATCGTTAATCAAAAAGTTCAAAACCATACTCTTATGATATGATCTATGGGCAGGAGTATAGATAGATAGATAGAAGAGAGAGGAGGAGAGGAGAGAGAGAGAGAGGAGAGAGGAGAGAGAGAGAGAGGAGAGAGATGTATGAATGAAAACTGAAATCTTCACTCTTTCCTCCCAACCACCCCTTCCCGGACATCGTCTTTCCCGCTTATGCTGACTCCTCCTCCCCATCTCTCTCTCTCTCTCCTTTACTCTCTCTCTCTCTCTCTCCTTTACTCTCTCTCTCTCTCCTTTCTCTCTCTCTCTCTCTCTCTCTCTCTCTCTCTCTCTCTCCTTCCATCCATCTCTCACTGACAGAGAACCAAACTGACAGAATGGAAACCAGATACACAGACAGACAACTCAAACACCTTTTCAGCAAGTCTTTGCCAGACAAAATCAACAACTTGTCCAAAGCAAAAGAAACCAAAAAACCCAACCAACCAAGCAAAATCAACAACTTGCCCAAAGCAAAAGAAACCAAAACACCAACCAACCAAGCAAAATCAACAACTTGCCCAAAGCAAAAGAAACCAAAACACCAACCAACCAAGCAAAATCAACAACTTGCCCAAAGCAAAAGAAACCAGAAAAAACCCAACCAACCAAGCAAAATCAACAACTTGCCCAAAGCAAAAGAAACCCCAAAAAACCAACCAACCACAGAAAAACAGGAACCGCATGTTAATGATGTATTGCAGTCAAGAGTTTAGCTCATAGTAAGGAAGGAAAATGACCCGGAAATTCAATATGTGCTCTGATCATCAAACGAGTGTTTTCCGGTGTAAATCGATTTTGTTTGGACCACAAAGAAAAAAAAAAAAAAGAAGCAAAATCAGCTCAATTCATTTCTCCGCTATGGCGGAGCAGCTTGGTCGATTGGAAATCCTTGTCCCTGGGGGAATCTTATTACTTTATTTATATTGTGTGTCCTTTTTCTTTTAAATTCTATTTTTCGTTTTGCCTTGATGGTGTTAGCTGACGTGGTGGCCCCTTGATAATGACGCTTGATGAGAGAAGGAGTGATCATAAGACCGTAGTTCAAATCTCCCAAAGAGGTGTGTGTGTGTGTGTGTGTGTGTGTGTGTGTGTGTGTGTGTGTGTGTGTGTGTGTGTGTGTTGTATGGATATAATGTTTCATCCGCAACCTATCCACAGGAACTGTGTCGTGTGCTGGTCCTTAGCGTCAGGTTATAACCCTAGAATCCATCTTAAACATAGAATTATCGAACCTAGAAACCAATGCAATCACTGGACGTTGAAAATTCTCCTAAAAACTACAGCTTGAATGGTAGAGAAACACAGTCCAGACTAAAAAAAAAAAAAGAGGGAAAAAAAAAACAGCGATATACAAAATAGACAG
>CM065733.1:34343008-34345508 GCA_033310375.1 Conus canariensis | reverse complement strand
TGCAACAGATGTGATAAAGAGAAGGGCGAAAAAAAAGGAGGGAATAGTGCAGAGAGGGGGAGGGGCAAAGGCGACAGCGCAGGTGGTGGTGGTGGTGGTGGTGGGGTTGTAAAAGGGGAGGGGATGGAGGGGGGGGGGGGTAGAAATAAAGAGACAAACAGCCAACAGACAGTCAAGCTAACAGAGCAGAAAACGGCTGTCATGTTACGTCAGTTCCGCCGTCAGTCGCCCTGTGCAAAAGCCATATTCATACAATAACTTCCAGGTTATGATGATGCTTTCTACAGTTGGTTCCCTTGATCAAAATCTCATTCCCAAATACATGACAGAACAGGACAGTACAGCGCAAAACACAATATAGAGCCAGTCGCCGTCACACTGTCGTTACTGTCGTGGATTCCTGGCTGGGAGGTCAAGGGTTCGATTTCCAGTAGAGTCAGTTACATTTGGCTGATTTTTTGTTTGTTTGTTTGTTTGTTTTTGTGATCACCTATTTCCAAGAGTGGAATTTGACATGGGATCAGTTGGGAAGACTGGAACAAGACAGTCAAGTTGTTTCATCCATTAAATGGATGCGTCTCTGAGGTTCTGCTTAAAATTTCCTGACCAACACTGCAGGTGTCTGTTGTCTGCCTCCCGGGCCTGGCTGACGCCCGGGGCACACTATGAATGAAAGCGTAGAGTACACCCTTGTAGTAGTGCAGCCTCAAACTGGAAAGAGAGAACACCATAGCATCATCTTCATCACCTTCACCCTCATCGACCAGCATTAAGAAAAGTCTCCAATTCTGTGGCCCTCCATGCCCTGCCTTCGTGGTGGTGACCTCATTTTCGATTTTCTTTCCACGTCTGCCCCACTGTTGTGTTTGGGTAGCAAGTACGGGTAAATACATGGCATTTGTCTTTGGACTCTCTTTAATGGTGCCCTCCGGAGGGTAAACAAACACTCACGCTGATTCCTCGACGGAGCAGTTACCATCGTCAATGAGGGGCTTAGCCGGTGGTGTTCTGTGTGTGTTGGATCAGAACTGGCACCACTGAACTCCACTGTAGAGACTCGGCAGCATGCTGTGTCTCCTCTGGTGGGTAGCTTCATGGCGACTTGACATTGACACTGTGGATTGCCGGTGCCGGGGCTGCCCTGGATGAACCGGGGTGTGGCTGTGGACGGGTATTAGAATGTGCGGCGTGGGGGGGGGGGGGGGGGGGGGGGGGGGGGGGGCCTGCCTCTGTTTACTCCCAGGGAAAAATAATCTTGTATTGAAACGGTCCGCCGGAGATTCCAACCCGCAACCATGGGATCGTAAGAATGACAAGTCAGGCGCGCTACCAACTAAGCTATTTCGAAAGTATGTACAGCCGTTACATTTTACCAAAGCTCTATAAATAGTAATGTTTTCTAATTGTTGGATGAAACTGTCGGAACATACGGGTCTAGCATTTTTGAAATTAAAAAAAAATATATCCAAAGGCACGTCAACTTGTGATTCCAGACCATCCGTCGTGGTGAGGTAGTTAACGTCGCAGTTTCTCGGCTGGGAGGTCGTTGGTTCGATTCCCATCAGAGCCATTTATTTCTGGGATTTGTCTGTCCCGACCGGCTCCAACCCAGAGGTGAGGTTGCCATGGGCTCAGCAGGGAAGACTACTCAATGTCGAGTTTTATCAGTTTAATGGGTGCGTTTCTGTGAGTGTTGCTCAAATTTCCCGACCAACACTGCGGGTGTCTCTTTCTCGGTTTGATTCCTGGATATATTATGAAAGTAAGCGTAGATTACTGCCCTGTCATGCAGTCTCAGAGCAGAATGGAAAACTGCATCATCTTCTTCATCATCCCCATCCTCATCGATCAGCATTAAAAAAAAAAAAATCTCAAATTCTGTGGCCTGTCATGCCCTGCTGTCATGGTGACCTCACTTCTGTTTTCCCCATCCATGTATGTTCCCTCGGTGAGGTTCTGCCGGGGTTACAGGTATTGGCAACTTCATGGGGGCCGCTGCTGTTGGGCGCGATTAAGTAAATACGTTCGTCAGTAGGGGGCCTTAACAGACAGCTTCCTGCGTATGCCGGATCAGAACAGGCAGCACTGAACCACCACCGAAGTGAGTCAACAGCAGTGCGGTGTCTTCTACGGTGGGTTTCCTCATGACGACTTGACAATGACTGTGCTCCGAGACTGTGGAGGAGCAAGCCAGGCTATAGCCGGAATGAGCGGCGAGGATGCAATACCACTTTAGTGGCCCCGGAGATGGGTGAGGGATTAAAAAAAAGAGAGTTAAAAACGCATCGGCGTGCATGTACATCGACTCCTAACCTTCAAATCCCTGCGACACGACCTTCATAATGATGGCAGTCGTCTGGGTGTAGGTTTATTATCATGGCCCGTTCGACCGCACAGAGGCCATTTTAGGGAGAAAAACGGTCTCGTCTTCAAAGAAAAGAAACCAACAATAAAGCCGATGTCTATATCAATGACTTACCTGGCGGCCAGACTGTTGACA
>CM065733.1:34335508-34338008 GCA_033310375.1 Conus canariensis | reverse complement strand
ACAGAGACAGAGAGTCGAAGGTAAAGTGCAAAGATAGACAGACTTGGACAGAGAGAGAGAGAGAGAAGAGAGAGAGAGAGAGAGAGAGAGAGGAGAGAGAGAGAGAACAGAGGAACTCTGTTGAAGAACAATAAGAGAGAGAGAGAGAGGGAGATGGAATGTACGAACAGGGACAGGAGGGTGTTAGGAATACGTCCTTATTACTCCACGAACTAAGACATTTACCAAACTTTCTGCATTTACTTTTAAAAGAAAACGATGAAGCACAGATCAGAAATGTCCATGACCAGGAATCAAATCGATAGGTTTTCTTATCGCTAGATATCAGCTGTGTCCTTTCTGACCACACAAAAAGCATTCTTTCTTGTCTTCGTGGCGTTCGCTGACTAGATGATCATTCCAGTTAGGGTGACAAATGGAATTTTTGTTTTTGTCATGATCAAGAGGAATCAAACGCTTGTTCCTAGGCCCTTCAGTGGGCTTAACGCTCACTGAAACAGTTGCGAAGCGAGGTGACTGCAGGCAGAAAACGCGACGCGTTTCGACCTCTTAGGTCTTCTTCAGGCAAGATACAAAACACTCAGGACAACGAAAATGAACGAGCAATCACTTATCTTCGTTCAATGCAACGCCGATCTTGCGCCAAAGTGGATGAAGACAAGTGATTAGTCCTTCATGTTCGTTGTCCTGAGTGTTTCGTATCTTGCCTGAAGAAGAACTAACAGGTAGAAACGCCTCGTGTTTTGTCTTGTGAATCGTTTGTCTACGTTGTTTTTGGTGGTGTGTTATCACAAACATTTAAAGTTTGCTCACGGAAATAATTTGCAGGTAGGATGTGGTTCTGACCTCTGGTGGAACCAATCGAGAGAGAGAGAGAGAGAGAGAGAGAGAGAGAGAGAGAGAGACTGGTAACATGTTCAAAGTCTTTAACTACTATGGATAATTCACAATCAATACTCAATGACCATCGCAACGGTTACCAAACAAAACGTGTCTTTATTTAACACTTTTAATTTTGATTGTCTCTCTTATCATTTCTTTCTCATTCCCTAAGTTATTTTTAGAAATCTTCGCTTCGAAAGTTCTAAGAAACAAGCGTGGCTTAACCAGTCAATGGTCATGGAATATTTTGGAATGTACGTCAATGATGAAGTAGCAGGGCCAATCAAGATGCGAGGAACATTTAAGAACATATCATGCAACCAATCAAAATGTTCGGAACATTCAAGAGACAATTTCTGGGAGCTCCTGGCACCTTCTGCCTTATTCTAGTACTTTAAAGATACCCCTCCGCCCCCCCCCCCCCCCCCCCCCACACCCACACACACACATTCCAAAATCCGGAATCATTGCGCAACTTGTGCATACGTCATTTGGCGAACAAACATCACATTAAACTCAGCACAAACAAAACGAACCCCAAAATATACCTGAAGCGACCAGGGATAATCATAGTGAAATCGAACTGTATGTAACAGCTTTGCTTTGTTTGTTTGTTTGTTTTTTTTTTTTAAGCTGTCCGTAGCAACCGTAGAGCCTAGCCTTCGGCAGAATCTCCAGAGGCCATGCATCTGATCTTGCTGAAAGCCTTCTACCGAACAGAGTTCTTCAAAGCATTCCAGACTCCATCAGCATGGTGGGGAGCACTAATACCTCGCTCAATGCACCGTTTAACCACGGTATCGGTTAGGACAGAGAGCCTTTGTGTATCAGACTCCCCTGCCAATAATCAATGAGAGCGTCCAGAACTGCTTCTGGGATCATTCCAGCGGATAATATGATCAAATTAGCTTTCTGCACCATTTGGAGAAATTGAATCTTCTTAAGGACTTGCTGCCCGCTTGCCCACACATCTGATGCAGCAGCCCTGATATGGCACCTTGCGGTCGGCTGGGCTAAAAAGCAACATTGCCTTACCTGCGCTCTTCTCCTCCCCCCCCCCCCCCCCCCCTCCTTCAAGCCGCCTCATCCTTACACATACAGTTTCCTTCTCATACCTCCACATGACACTTTTGATTTCAGTTGTCTTTCATCATTGCTCTGTCATTCCTGTGTGATTTACAGATCACCGCATCGAAAGGTCTAGAAACCAGGGTGACTTAACCAGTCAATCGTCATGGAGTATTTTGGAACGTTCGTCAGTTATGACGTTAGCAGGGCCCATCAAACTGCGAGGAACATTCCAGAACATATTACAGCCAATCAAATTGCTCGGAACATTTCTGGAAGCTTCCGGCATCTCTCATTCTAGTACTTTGAAGAGACTCCCCCATGCCCCCCCCCCCCCCCCCCCCACACACACCCTCGGAATCATTATGCAAATTTGGCTTACGTCATTTGGCAAACAAACGTCACACTAAAGTCAACACAAACAAATTGAACCCCCAAACAGGCAGATATGAATCGACCGTGGATAATCACAGTAAAAATCGAACTGTTTGTAGAAACTTTGTTTGTTTGTTTGTTTGCTTGCTTGTTTGTTTGTTTTTTCCAGCTCTCC
>CM065733.1:34293008-34295508 GCA_033310375.1 Conus canariensis | reverse complement strand
CAGATAAGAAGAGATCTCGGTGCGTGAGTGCATGCGTGCGTAAGAGCGTGCATACGAGCGCGCGCGCGCGCGCGCGTGTGTGTTTGCTCTCTGTCTCTCTCTGCCTCTGCCTCTGTCTGTCTGTCTGTCTGTCTGGCTCTCTCTCTCTCTCTCTCTCTCTCTCTCTCTCTCTCTCTCTCTCTCTCTCTCTCTCTCTCTCTCCTCTGAAATAGCCCGGTGCATTATGATTGAGTGGTAAGAATCACCAAGTGGTCGTAGGTTCCAATCCCAGAGTGAGAGCACAGGGGCTGGACCTTGCTGATGCACTACCTCTTCCTCTACCCGATACTCTGGTCAGACCTTGATGGAAAGAAGAACAAAACGAATCTTTGAATGAATGATTTTTCATTGGTAAAAACTTAGGTTCATTGAAGGCCTTTTTACAGTTCTGCCTAAGAAAACAAATAATCATAATGAAAAAAAAAAATCACTACTAATGATAAAAAAGAGAGTAAAAAAAAGTTAAAGGAAAAAAAGAACTTAACAACAACAACAAAAAACAAAAAAACAAAAAACAAACAAAAAAAAAATGCAGTTCTAACAATTGTGACGTCAATTTTACAATCATGACACTATGACACTCATTTCTGAAACCAAAGGTACAAGTACATGCGCACGTGAGAGAGAGAGAGAGAGAGAGAGAGAGACGAGAGAGAGAGAGAGAGAGAGATGAGAGAGGAGAGAGAGAGAGAGAGAGAGATTGACATTTTGGCTTGTTTCCAGCAACACTCCTTTCCTTTAGTCTTCACCCTCTGACGAGTGAAAGCTTATTTACAGGATTGCGAATCACAAAAGCCCATATCGTTTTCTTTCACACACACACACACACACACACACACACACACACACACACACACACACACACCACACACACACACACACACACACACACACACACACACACACACACACATGCACACAAAAGCTGTAAAGCTTATTCTTTAACCCTCAATAAAGATAATTTGACTTCACATCTCTCTCTCTCTCTCTCTCTCTCTCTCTCTCTCTCTCCTCTCACACACACACACACACACACACACACACGCACACACACACATACACACACACAGAGAGAGAGAGAGAGAGAGAGAGAGAGAGAGAGAGAGAGAGAGGGAGAGAGAGAGAATAATCTGATTCTCTGCTGATGTACACTCTGTCACTCGGAGTGGAGGAAGCAGGAGTGACACGTTACTTAATTCCACGGCAGAACCCAGCAGTGATGAATTTGTCTGACTTCACTCACTCTGGAAACGATCTGGAGAACGACCAAGGGTTAAAGATGTCATCGCGCAGCGGAGTGTGCTGTATGTCACGTGCACAGCATTCTCACTTCTCAGCATTCTCGTTTGTTCCCTCATTCTCCTCTACATTAATTAAGGTAATGATGTTTTAACCACCGCCTTGGTTGATCTGTTTGTGGGGTTGTCTGTCTGTTAGCAATACGTAACAGAACTAAACTGACCAAACCGATTTTTGATTGGATATGGCTGAAAGGTGAAACGTTTCTATATGGTAAAAAAAAAATGTTTGACCGTTAGGTTGGATGGCACTAAACATATAGCATGCACTCTCCAAGAAGAAAAATCAGTGCCTGATATTGGAGCGATTGACATCTATTAGCGCCAGCAAGCAGCTTTTCAGGTGGTTGTGCCTAGGTAGGCAATCCGTGGTGTAAATGAGAACAACAATAACAACAACAACAACATCAACATCAACAACAACAACATCAACAACAACAACAACAATAATAACGACAACAACAGCAACAACCCCTTCTCCTTCCTGAAACAGATCGTATTTGAACTTGTAGAAATGCTGGGATGCGGCTTAAGGAAATACCAATTGAATGTGAGTGTAGCTTCGAATGAAAGAGCGGGTTCAGCATGTTCAAGGTGGACAGAGGTCTGCGCTCTCTCTCTCTCTCGAGAAAGCACTTTAAGTGTCCTTTGTTTGTGTTGTTTCTTTCCTCCGCTCAGTCTTGGCAGAAAAGTTGTTTGTCTGACTTTGCTTCCCCCCCCACCCCCCCACCCCCCCCCCCATTACATACTTGTTACCATGTGGTTTGAACAGACATGAAATAATAATGATGCATCGATGATGATGATGGATGATGATGATGATGATGATGATGATGATGATGATGATGATGATGATAAAAGAATAATGATAATAATGATAATAGTATAATGATGATGATTCTACTACTACTATACTACTACTACTACTACTACTACTACTATACTACTACTACTACTTATGATAATGATGATGATGATGATAGTGGTGATAATCATAATAATGATGATAATAATAACAACAACAACAACAACAGCAATAAATAATAATAATAATAAATAATAATAATAATAATAATAATAACAACAACAACAACAACAATAGTAATAATAATAATAAGAAGAAGAAGAACAACGATAAAAAATCATCCTCTCTGATTCTGTTT
>CM065733.1:34285508-34290508 GCA_033310375.1 Conus canariensis | reverse complement strand
CTCTCTCTCTCTCTCTCCCTCTCTCTCTCTCTCTCTCTCGGTCTGTGTGTCTGTCCGTCTGTCCATCTCTCTGTCTGTCTGTCTGTCTACCTATCTATCTATCTATCGATCGATCGATCTATCTATCTACATGCTGTTCCCGATGCATTCACACTCTCCTCAGTTTTGACAACCGCTGTCCCTCCCACGTTGATCTCATCTGGCCCCCTCCTTCGTAGCTAAGTGTTCTCTTATCCAGATGGGAAAGACGTCCTCCACTGGCTTCCCCCTTCCCCCCTCCCCTCCCCTCCCCTCCCCCGCAAGACCTCGGGAGAAGAGTGTTGGTCTGGAGGAGACTGTCTTCCGTCAGAAGTCTGTACTCACTTCTTATCTATCTATAGCCACGTCATGTTGAAGTCTTCAATGAAGGCAGATCAATGGACACTATCCTTTGAAAG
This sequence comes from Conus canariensis, assembly GCA_033310375.1. Lineage (NCBI taxonomy): Eukaryota > Metazoa > Mollusca > Gastropoda > Neogastropoda > Conidae > Conus > Conus canariensis. The sequence goes on along the minus strand of CM065733.1, from coordinate 34,290,071 downwards.
GATGTCATGACTGGGAGGTTCCAACCCCGGATGGCTCAGTTGGTAGAGCGCCGGACTCGTAATCTTGGTGATCCTGGGGTTGCGGGTTCGAATCTCCGCCGGGCCGTTTCGGTACAGGGGGATTTTCCCCTCGGAGTTAAGACTGGTTCTGACTCCATTTCCCATATAGTCCTTCGAATGAGACTAAAAACCGAGGTTCCGTGTGTGAACGCACGTATAACGTCTTGCACACACGCAAAATCCCATCACCAACTTTCGGAGGAGAAAGCCTGTTTGGCCGTTGGTATGGATGACACGTTACGCATAGCACGCACTCTGCGTGAGAAATGGAAAGAAGAAAGGAAGTAAGGAAACTGAGTGAACGATATTGAACGATACTGACTGGATGACACGGGAAACGACTGAATGAAGCACCAGCTGGCAGCTCTTCAGTCGGCACTACCCAGGTAGGCAGCCCGTTGTGTCAACGAGTGTGGATTGTAAAGCGCTTACAGCTTGGTCTCTAGCCGAGGATAGGCACTTTGTAAGTATTCATAATAATAAGAATAAGATAGTACACGCATTGTAAAATGAAAAAAAAATTCCACGACCATGGCCCGTGTTGTTTTCAGAAAGGTTCTCAGAACACGATGGTGCCCTATGTGTTGATGGTGATAATTCTATAGAATTATCATTATTATATGTGGCATATATCTGTGTGAGATCAATGAGGGAACAACACTGCTAGCTGCGTTCGACTGATGAGCATCAGTCGTAGGATGAAAGTCGACCCTAGACAGGTGATACAACTGGATTTGGTTTCAAGACTGACTTTGAAAGTTCCTGTGCGCTGCTAGTGAAGAGTTGAATCTTTACACTTTTGTTTTCAAGACTGACTTTGAAAGTTCCTGTGCGCTGCTAGTGAAGAGTTGAATCTTTACACTTTTGTTTCAAGACTGACTTTGAAAGTTCCTGTGCGCTGCTAGTGAAGAGTTGAATCTTTACACTTTTTACGCCATCTTTGTTGTTCCCACCCATTTTCCTCGCTTTTTTCCCCCTCCGTATATCTTTGTCAGGTCATGGTCTTAATTACGGAAAAATTGTGTGACTGCACTTGATTTTGTCCAGATTTGTTTTTCTTTTATTATTATTATTATATTGGGCATTTATATAGCGCCTATCCTCGGTCACAGACCAAGCTCTAAGCGCTTTACAATAAACACGCTACCCCACTCACTCAACGGGCTGCCTACCCAGGTAGAGCCGGCCGAAGAGCAGCCTAGTGGCGCTCATTCAGTCGTTTCCCGTGCCATTCAAATATCAGTCACTCATTTTCATTTATCCCTCCAGTTTCTCACATAGGATGCATGCGATGTTTATACGTGTCCTCCATTTCCACCTTTCTTCCTCTTTACTGCTCATTAGTGTTAACTATATGAAGTGCTACAAATGGTCGGTGAATGTAGTCCTGCTGTTGACTTACTGCCTGGTCACAGCTTCCTACACTTGTCCTGTCCTCAGACCAACAGACGTCTGCCACTACACGGGGAAAATGCTCACACTGCAAATAGTAGGGACGATCAATACATGAATACACTTTATAGAACACACACACACACACACACACACACACACACACACACACACAACACACACACACACACACACACGCACACACACACACACACGCACCACACACACATACACGCACCACGAACATACACGCACGCACGCACACGCACACATACAAGCACGCACGCACCGCACACATGCACACGCACGCACGCATGCACACGCACAGACAGACAGACAGACAGACAGACACACACACACACACACACACACACACACACACACACACACACACACACACACACACACACACAACACGAGTTTAGCTAGTATTATTTCAAGCACTTTGCAAATCAATGGAGCAAACGTCAATCAGAAAGTCTCTTTGTTGAAGAGATTACACAGCATTTTTCCTCTGTGGTCAAATTAGAGAGAGGGAGAGAGAGAGAGAGAGAGAGAGAGAGGAGAGAGAGAGAGACAGACAGACAGACAGACAGAGAAAGAGAGAGAGAAAATCAGTGCAGACAACATTCATCTGTTCTGAGGAGAGAGAGAGAGAGAAAAGGAACGAAAGTGACTTAACTGAAGAGCAGCACGCACACATGTGTTGTGATTGACGAGAGGGCGAGGGAGGAGAGTAAGGGAGGAAAAGGAGAACAGGGAGGGTGGGGGTATGAGTGAGAGACAGCACCACACTGATAATACTGGAAATGCATGAGGCAATGCGTTAGCACAGACACGAGGAGAAAAAAAAAAAAGTTAAGCAGTCCGACTTCTTGTCAAACCTAATTCACAAGAGAGAGAGAGAGAGAGAGAGAGAGAGAGAGAGAGAGAGAGAGGAGGGAGAGAGAGAGGGAGAGAGAGAGAGAGAGAGAGAGAGAGAGAGAGAGAGAGAGAGAGAGAGAGAGAGAGAGAGAGAGAGTTTAGGAAGCGACTCAGAACTCAGAAAACCTTTATTCGATCTAGGATAGAGATTTTAGGCAAAGCCTATTCTTCCAATATGTCCTAGCTGAGCTAAATAATGCAATGAGATGAAAACAAAAAAAAAATATATAAACAGACAGACAGACAGACTGATGACAGAGAGGAAGAGAGAGAGAGAGAGAGAGAGAGAGAGAGAGAGAGAGAGAGAGAGAGAGAGAGAGAGAGAGAATGTAGTGGAGTGTTGCATAGTATCGTATGCTGTAGTGCAGATATGTGTGAAGCGCTGTGTAATGTAGTGTAGTATTGTGTAATGTAGTGAGTGTAGTGTAGTGTAGTGTAGTGTAGATGTTGAGTGCAGTGTAGTGTAGTGTAGTGTAGTGAGTGTAGTGAGTGTAGTGTAGTGTAGTGTAGTGCAGTGTAGTGTAGTGTAGTGTAGTGTAGTGTAGTGTAGTGCAATGTAGTGCAGTGTCGTGTAGTGTCGTGTAGTGTCGTGTAGTGTAGTGTAGTGTAGTGTAGTGTAGTGTAGTGTAGAGTAGAGTAGTGCAGTATTGCCCAGTACAATGAAATTCAATGAATGACAGTACATTACCTCAAATGTTTGTTTATTCCAAAAATACGACCCTCCTGCATACAAGAACATGCTTATCAGCTTGCGCTAGACAACCTTTCTTTTTAACTTACACAAGCGGATTTTCTGGTGAGAGCATGTTCCTTGCTGTTTTAGGTTATTTCAGGAACGTAAACGACCGCCCGAAACTGAAAGTTCCAAAACACCAACCAACGTACTCCTTTGAAGGAAGATGGTCAAGGGAAGACAAGAACGAAATGAAATAAACGAACACACACACACACACACACACACACACACACACACCCACACACACACACACACACACACACACACACACACACACACACACACACACACACACACACACACACAATATCCATCTTCCCATCCAAACATAAAGTGCTGAGCTAATCATCGTCAGTTCAAACAGTTCGTGCATTTTTGTGTGGTCTTTTTCGACTTGAAAATCGAACCCTGTCTTTGTCCATCCAGCAGCATACAGATACCCATTTCAGAGAAGGTTAAGGCAGGGATGGAGAGGATTGGGCTTCATCTTCTGTACTGTCGTGCCCTAGACACATTGAGCCCTTAGACATTCACCACCCTTATGTACAGCCATTAAGCTGTGTGACTTTAACATGTTTACTAATTAGTTTATTATTTGTTTGCCATGATTCTGGAAAGGTGATTGTTACTGAGACAATCAGACGGGTAATGTAACCGATCAAGATTTCTTCCGTATTGTGGTGGTTCCAGTCTTCTTCTTCTTCTTCTTCTTCTTCTTCTTCTTCTTCTTCTCTTCATCTCATCATCATCATCATCATCATCATCATCATCATTCTCTCTCTTCATTCATTCTCTCATCCTCTCTCTTTTCTTCTTCTTTTCTTCTTCTTCTTCTTCTTCTTCTTCTTCTTCTTCTTCCTCTTCTTCTTTTCTTCTTCTTCTCCTGCAGTACCCTGCCAGATGAAATTTCCGCTTTGGACAATATAAAGCCACAACTCCATAAGTTTGTTTTTATTGTTTCCAGCAGGTCACTGTTTTATTTTGAACACGGATCAGGTGACGAGCGAAACCGCTGTTCGATTTAAAAACGATTCATCGAATGATCGGTCTCTTTGAAATACTGTTTCTATCAAATGTGTGTTAACTTGATCCACATTCTTACGAAAAATTACCCAAGAAAGGGTTCAGATACCCGACTCATTAAGTTAAAAAGTTATCAGAGTCCCTCTTTGATCAGGAAAAACCAAGGTACCCGTTTTGATCGAGACCACGCGAGATACAGGGTTTGTTTGATCGAGACTACAGCATGTTCCAGTCGTGCACGACAGGAATTCAATTAGATACCCCGTTTCCTTGGCACAGAATCTGCACATATTTCCTAGTAAAGAATCTCACACATCCATGTTTGTTTGATGACGGGGTCTGCCAGGCTTCGTAATGTTCCACCAGACGACAGAAACTGGATCTGACAAAGACTGTACCAATCGTCATTTTTTTTTTACCATCCTATT
>CM065733.1:34246471-34247908 GCA_033310375.1 Conus canariensis | reverse complement strand
AAAAATATCCACTCTATTCTTAGATGATCTGATTGCCAAATGCCGCCAGTTTTAACTTTTGACTAAGAAGTTCGGGGAATACTGACCGTACTTTAATTAAAAGAGTGCGTCTGTTTGCTTACAAAGAAGTTAAGACACCTAATAAAGTCTATGGGGAATGAGGCAGGTATCCTCTTAATTTCAGGTGTATAAAAGATGTGTGAAATGTTGTTTGAAATTATTGAGAATGTTTGATAATCATTTACCTTTGAAATCTTTTCACATGTTTAGCTCTCCATCGTAGAACCCAGAGAAGTGGGTTCCGGCTGTGCGCTGAACATTATACAGATATGGATCTGGTATCTCTGGAACATCTCAAGTTACTCAATGGGTTTCTTTTTTTCCCGTTGCAACTTCAAGCAACGGCTAACTGACAGTCTTGTACAACAAGGTGAGGCCAAGTTGACAGAAACAAAAAAATCGGTATGCGTTTTTATGCAGCTTTCAAGCATTCTGCATGTCTTCAAACTTATCATATCATCCAGCTTTAGATAAGCCGTTCCAGCATTACACACGCATACCAATGTTCTAGAAATATTTTCAACAATTCTGCTTAAACTGGGTGTCTCTGAAAGTAAAATTCATTGTATATTTGACTGGCCTAAAAACTCGAATTTTAAAGAAAGATGCATTCCAATGAGTATACAATCATCTTTCAGGCTGTCCTTATTTGATGTGTGACATACAAGGATGTACAGACTGGCAGTTTATCTCACCGAAAGATATAAAATCTGTAAGTCATTCAGCGTGAAGGGCGACAGGACCATCAAATGACACCTGTTTCAGTCTGTTAGGAGCTCAGCAAGCTTACTACTGATCTTGGTGAACTGATTGGAGACATTCCATTTAAGCAAAAAAACCCCAAACTCCCGAATCGGGTATACCCCCCCCCCCCCCCCTCTGTCTATACAAAACGTGCCTTAAAAGAAAAAATATATATTCAGTGAAGGACAAAATGAAGAAATGCAAATAAAATGGTAGACAAAAATTCCTCTACAATTGGAAGATGGGGATGTAAAAGACATGGCCTATAGGATCCAGGAACTAACGAGAGATGTCCAGAAGAATTAAAAGCTATTTTGAAAAAAAAAATCACACGTTTAAAAACAGTGGACACCGTTTCAATTTTGAAGGATTTGCAGGTTGATGCGGGATGGTGGAGCAAAAATCTAAGTCTGTTTCCTTGTAAATGTATCAGTCTGTCTGTCTAACTTTTTATCTGTATACAGAAGAGAGAGAGAGAGAGAGAAGAGAGAGAGAGAGAGAGAGGAGGGAGGGAGGGAGGAGGAGAGAGAGAGAGAGGAGAGGAGAGAGAGAGAGAGAGAGAGAGAGGAAGTTGTCGGTCTGTCTCTATGTCTGTCTGTTTGTCTGTCTCTCACTCCTCACATACACACATAC
>CM065733.1:34238971-34241471 GCA_033310375.1 Conus canariensis | reverse complement strand
AACACTTGAGCCAAACCACAGCACCAACCTGGGTCAGACACACATATCGCAACATCCACAGACACCTCACAGTTCCATTATACCAGTCTTCGACAAGCAGACCACTGGAACTCCACAGCAACCAAACACCGAATGAGGAGCACGCACAGCACAACCTCACGTGTCCGCCATCTTTCTTATTATTCTCTCTGTCTATCTATCTGCCTGCCTCTCTGCCTGTCTGTCCGTCTGTCTGTCTGTCAGTCAGTCAGTCAGTCAGTCAGTCAGTCTGTCTGTCTGTCTGTCTGTCTGTCTGTCTGTCTGTCTCTCTCTCTCTCTCTCTCTCTCTCTCTCTCTCTCTCCTCTCTCTCTCTCTCTCTCAAGCACAACTGGGTTGTCACTGTAAAGCAGGTTTTGACAGTAAACGGGTTTGGTGTAGTATGGCTGAGTCAGGGGGTTGGTGAGAAAAGAACATTCATGCTGGAATTCAAAGACCGTCTCGTCTCATGTTATCAACAAAACTGGCATTCCAAGATGGAAGATAAAACAAAATATTCCTGGTTCTATTCTTTTAAAAGTATCTTACAACCACAAAAAAAAAATTCAGACTGTAGATACTATATCATTGGCATAGGGATATGCTCGCTAGACTGAGAAGTAGGACACTTGGACTGAATGCAACCAAAAGATGGTTTAATCCTGAAGGCACTGTGGATGACTTGTGTGTAATGTCTACAGATGGCGTGAGAGAAAATAAATATCGCTTTATAATTCCATTGTACAGCTTATGATGATGTCAGACAGAAGTCCCAACTTTTCAACATTGTTGCCACAAAGAATTATAACCTTTATAGTTTGTTATCCTCTGACGATAACAGGATAATATCTCTTCTGGCTTAGTACGTTGTAGAGGCATCTAATGTCTGGAGAAAGAAATGTTCGGTTACAGAATGTAGAGAGGCAAAGAGACGCTTCAGATACGTTTTTTTTTTATTGCCAATGGCCTACATGATAGCCTTAATGTCAAGGGGGTGTACATTAATACTTGTAGCGCCGAAAAAAATAATGCAAATAAACAAAAACTTATAAATGATAACGTTGATATTAATGTTAGGACTCAAAACCATGTAGTAGAAAAGGAAAATGACGTACTTTTCATCATTCAGAATGACTATGTAATTTTCTTAATAACATAATCATTTATACAAGCGCCATAAACAGGCACACATATTCTCTGAAATAAATCATTTCCGCTTGACATAAAGGCTATTATGTAGGCCACTGGCAATAAAAAAAAACGTATCTGAAGCGTCTCTGCCTCTCTACATTCTGTTTTAGCTTTTGTGCCACCTAGTGCCATCCTAGCCCCCCCCCCCCCCCCCCCCCATACGTTGCACATTCAAACACCCTTGCTTATTGCTTAGCCTGCTGTTTCCCCAGCAATGGTAATCCACAGGGAGTCATCAGTGTCAAGTCGCCATGAGGCAACACGGAAGAAGAGTCACCGCACTGCTACCAAGTTAGCTTGGTGAATTCGATCCAACGTACGCAGACACCACCCACTAAGCCACCTGCCCATCCACTTCCCGCGCGTCGCCTTCACTCCCTCATTCTCCTTACTCTGCCAAAGCTATGACCTTTTCTCTCAAAACATGTTTTTATCCCTGTTTTGTTATTTTGCTCTTTCTCCCACGTGTCTGTGTTTGTTGTAGCCTCCTGAGCTGTCACTAACAAAAACTCAGTTACCTACAAACAAGCTTCTTTCTCTCTCTCAGTTGTCAAGGCGATTCGAATATGTCAAGTGCCTGTGGAGGGCTTTGGTCTCTAGCCTGATGCCTTCCAACAGCTTCGAATTCTAAGACATCGGTCTTCTTCACTGTACTTGGTTCTATTCGCCTTCTTTTCACCTCGCCCCCCCCCCCCCAGCTTCTCTCTCTCTCCCCCCCTCCTCCTCCCCCCTCGCCTCCTCTCTCTCTTTGTCTCTTTGTTGCTCTTTTCCTTTTCTTCATTTTGTTCTTACTGTTCTTGTTCTTGCTGTTCTTGATTTTTTTTTTCCTTCTTACTACTGCTTTCTGTCTGTCTGTCTATTTGTTCGTCTTTCTGTCTGTCCATCTGTCTCTCTCTGTCTCTGTCTGTCTCTCTCTGTTTCTGTCTGTCTGTCTGTCTGTCTGTCTCTCGCTCTCGCTCTCTCTCTCTCTCTCTCTCTCTCTCTCTCTCTCGCTCTCTCTCTCTCTCTCTCTCTCTCTCTCTTTTCTCTCTCTCTGTCTCTCTCTTTCTTCCGTTTCCTCCCTTTTTTGCCTGTTACGTAATCAGACTGTCCATCCATCTCTCTCAAGCTCACTTTCAAATACGTTTTTATATGATCTTATCATATGAACTTCTCTCTGTCCGTCCGTCTGTCTATCTGTCTGTCTGTCTGTCTGTCTGTCTGTCTCTCTCTCTCTCTCTCTCTCTTGGTTTCTAGCGCCTGTCGTTTATTCAGTCTGTCTGTCTGTCTGTCTGTCCATCTCTCTCTGTTATT
>CM065733.1:34231471-34236471 GCA_033310375.1 Conus canariensis | reverse complement strand
CTCTCCTCCTGTCTGCTGCCCGCCGATCGGTCAAGCTCCGGACAGTCCTTTTCTATATGTGTTTTCTTCTTACTTTGTGCTGCCATCTGTTCTCTAGTTGTCTCTGTTGTGTTATCTCCTCTACCGATGAAGAGCTGCCAAAAAGCTCTCTCTCTCTCTCTCTCTCTCTCTCTCTCTCTCTCTCTCCCCTCTCCTCTCCTCTGATACCATGGAATTAAAAAAAAAAAGTCAAGGGTTTTGTGAGGGCTTGTCCGATGCCCTACCACTCCCCCCCCTCGCCCCCCCCCCCCCCCCCCCCCGTCCCACTCCTCCCCCCCGCCATTTAGTTTTTGCACTTTAGACTCTGGTTCTCTTTCATTTTCTTTGTTTACTCATCTGCCTCTCTCTCTCTCTCTTCTCTCTCTCTCTTCTCTCTCTCCTCTCTATATATATATATATATATTATATCTTTACGCCTCCTCATGTCTGTTTTGACTGTCTCCTCCCTCTCTATCTATCTGTCTATCTCCTACCTTCTCCCTTTCTGCCTGTTTTCAATTCAGGCGATCTTTCAATGTCATTGTTATCGATGTTTTCACATTGTTTTAATATAAACCCTGCAATTGTTTGTTTTTGTTAGAAAAAAAGGAAAGAAAGAAACACAGAAGAAGGGAAAAGAAAGATAGAAAGGAAGCAATAAAGACAGAAAGAAAAAAAGACAGACAGACAGACAGACAGACAGACAGACAGACAGACAGAAAAGACGATAACTCAAAGAAATTATTCAACGGCCTTGCTATTCACACCAGCAATACATCCTTCACCTTCTCTACCTACCATTATATTCTACCTTATTCCACCATCGCTCGCACACTTGCTTATAACTATTTGCATCTATCACGTTGCGTTTATTTGCCCCCTCTTCACCCCCACCTCTTTCTCCCCCTCATCGTCTCTCGGGCAAACCTGCTGAACTTTCCTCTGCTGACGTATTTTATTTTTCTCCTTTCTTTTTCGAGTGTATCTGTGTCACCTCTTTTCATCTGATGGAAACTAAATTCCCGTGAGCAAGATTCTCTCATAGTGATCATGACAGTTTGAGTGTGTCAAAGGGGACTTGTAGCAGCCCCGGTATCTTCAGTAATGTGGAGGTTTTAAGACATCAGCCCTCAACCCTTTTCTTTTTGTTTCCTTTTTTCCTCCCCTCCCTCCCCCCCCCCCCACGCCCCCTCACTCTCTCTGCCTATGTCTGTCTGCCTGTCTGTTTGTCTGCCTGTCTGTCTGTCTATCTGTCTGTCTCTCTCAGAAGAAGAAGAAGAAGGAGGAGGAGGAGGAGGAGGAAGAGAAGAAGAAGAAGAAGAAGAAAGAAAGAAAAGAAAAGAAAGAAAGAAAGAAAGAAAAACCAGAAACAAACAAAACAAAAAAAAAAATAAATAAAACAAGAGGAAAAAGTAGTGCAGACATATAAGAAAGTGAGAAAAAAGGAAAGGAAAAGAGACGAAGAAAATGAGAGCGTTCCAACCATGCTATCTACACACAGACATTATTTCCTTCACCTTCTCACCCAATCCGCAGCTGCCCCCTTTTGCACTGTCCCACCTACCCAACTCCTTCCTATCCCTCTTTAGTACGCTGTTTCCCTTTACTCCTTTGCAGCCAGGCGGGTAGAATGCCGGGCCCTGTGCCTCAAAGGGGCCCACCTCAAGCTGCTGGTGGTCACCGACGGAGCAAACGCCAATGGAGAGGAAGCTCTACGGTGCCCTTGGAGAACCTACAGCACACGGCAGCATTCGTCAGGGGAGCTGGCGTTCCCATCTAGAGTGTTCGAGAAGAAGAAGAAGAAGAAAAGATTTTCAGCCCTAGTGTCTTCTTCCCACCCTCTTGCTCTTCTCTTCTTTCCTCTCTGTACTCTCCTCGTCGAAGCGATGAACATTTTTTTTTTTTACCTATGTATTTTGATCGTATTTTGTTATGTGTTCATTTCTCTACACATTTTTTTTTCTGTTCTGTGATCTCCTCCTTATCTATGATGACAATTAAGCTCTAGCCAGCAAGCTTCCCCTTTTTCAGTTATCCCGGCAGGTTGAATATGTCATGGGATTAACGAGGGTTTCAAGCTCTGTTCTTATGTCTCCAGGTGTTCAACACATTGGTCTTAATCTCTTTTTGTCTGGTCTGTTTTCAACTTAGATCTAGTTGCAAAGTGAGGCAACTGCAGGCGGAAATCTAAACAAATCTTAAATGTAATTAATAGCGAACCCCCCCCCCCCCCCACCCACCCCCCGCCAAGAAAACGTAGACAAACGAATCACAAGGCAAAACGCGACGCGTTTCGACCTCTTAGGAGGTCTTCTTCAGGCAAGACACAAAACACGCAGGACAACGAAAATGAACGAGCAATCGCTGATCTTCATTCACTTCAGCACAAGATGGGCGTTGACTTCTGAACATTTCTCCTCTTCACGTGTTTCATTCTGACTTTGTTGTGCCGTCCTTTCCCCCACGTTTCTGTGCTGTGTTTATCTCCTTACCTCTGATGAAGACTCAGTCCACATCAACACACTTCTCTGTCTCAGCTGTAATGGAGAGTGTGAATGCGTCAAGGATTTTGTGAGGACGTAAGGCTCTTCATTGGTTTTGGGGTTTAAGACTTTCACCTTCTTCTCTTTTTCTTTTTTGGCCTTCTCATCTGTCTATCTATCTGTCTGTCTGTCCTCTCTGTCTGTCTGTCTGTCTGTCTGTCTCGTTCTCCCTCTTTCTATCCTCTCTCTTTCTGCGTTTTTGTCTGTCTGCCTCTCTCTCTCTCTCTCCTCTCTCTCTCTCTCTCTCTCTCTCTCTCTCTCTCTCTCTTTGTCTCTCTGTCTCTGTGTCCCCTCCCCTTTCTCTCTCTAAGCCTCATGCATTTCTTATTAAGAACTACATTGTCTTAAAGTTGGCTTGAAACGAAGAAAAGAAACCAGGAAAGAAAGAACACAAAATAAAGAAAGACAATAATGGAACAATCCAATCCAACAAAGAGAGTAAAAAAAAAAAAAGAACAAAACCACTGACATTAATTTCTTGACCTTCTATACCAGCCCCCTCCCCCCCACCCCCCCGCCCCAACCCACCCCTCCCTTCTTTCACCATACTCTCCATCCATGACCTCCATCTTTACTACACACATCAGCCCCTCCCTTTCCTGATTCCTTTGCAACCAAACAGCCCCCCCCGCCCCCCCCCCCGCCTCCCCCCCCCCCCTCATGTCCTCTCCTTCCTCCTCCTGCCCATCTTTCAGCAAGGCTCTGAAGATTTCTCCTCTTCACGTGTTTCATTCTGACTTAGTTGTTCCATCTTTTCCCCCACGTTTCTGTGCTGTGTTTATCTCCTTGCCTCTGATGAAGACTCAGTCCACATCAACACACTTCTCTGTCTCAGCTGTGACGGAGAGTGTGAATAAAGTCCAGGGTTTTGTGAGGACGTAAGGCTCTTCATTAGTTTTGGGGTTTAAGACTTCCACCCTCTTCTTTTTCTTGTCTTCTCATCTGTCTGTTTATCTATCTGTCTGTCTGTCTGTCTGTCCTCTCTCTCTCTCTCTTTCTCTCCCCCACCCTTCCCCACCCTCTCTCTCTCTCTCTCTATGCCTCATGCATTTCTTATTAAGAACTACATTATTTTGTAAAGTTTGCTTGAAATGAAGAAAAAAAAAAAAGAACACGAAAGATGAAGACTCTGTCCACATCAGCAAACTTTTCTGTCTCAGCTGTAATGGAAGTGTGAAGAAGTCAAGGATTTTGTGAGGACTTTTTTAGGCTCTTTGTTAATTTTGAGATTTAATATTTAGACTTCAATTCTCTCTCTCTCTTCTCTCCTCTCTCTCTCTCTCTCTCTCTCTCTCTCTCTCTCTGGGTCTTTTCATCTATCTCTCTGTCTGTCTGTCTGTCTATCTGTCTCTGTCTGTCTGCTGTCTGTCTGTCTCTCTCTCTCTCTTCGTCTTTTCATCTATCTGTCTGTCTGTCTATCTGTCTATCTGTCTATCTGTCTGTCTGTCTTCTGTCTGATCTGTCTGTCTGTCTCTCTGTCCTCTCTCTCTCTTTCTCTCTGCGTCTTTGTCTGTCTGTCTGCCTGCATGCCTGTCTGTGTTTGTTCTCTCTCTGTATCTCTTATCTGTCCATCTATCAATCTCTCTCTCTCTCTCCTCTCTCTCTCTCTCTCTCTCGCTCGCTCGCTCGCTCGCTCCATCATCTTCGTTCTCGTCTCCCTCCTCTGCCTATTTACCATTCACACTATCTATCCATCTCTTGTAATGTCATTTTTATTTAAGTTTTTATTAACATTCTTTCGGTATCAACCTTGTAATTTTGTGTTTCGCTTGTAAAGAAGAAAAGAAGGAAGCACAGAACAAAGATAAAGAAAGGACGAAAGAATAAAGAAAGAAGGAAGAAAGAAGGAAGAAAGAAGGAAGAAAGAAGGAAGGAAGGAAGGAAGGAAGGAAGGAAGACAAAAAAAAGACAGACCGACAGAAAAAAAAAAGAGAAAGACAGAGAGATAGACAGAGAGACAGCGGACAGAGAAAGAAAAGATGGTAACTCCCAGACATCGTTCAACGGCCTTGTATTCACACTGACAATAATCATCGTCCTTGGCTGTCTCTGCCTCCCACTCTATTCCACCTTCTTCTGGCACTGTGTGCGCAGTTTCCCCCTAGAACTACTTGCAGCTGTTACATCCCGTTTTATTGCACTCTCCTTGCTGTCACTTCCATCGGCTCTCAACCTCTCTTTGGCAGAAATGCCGAACTTTCCTCTCTTTACGTATTTTATTCTTTCCCCGTTATTTTTGTTATCTATTAATTTTTTTTTTGTTTGTTTCCCTCCGCCACGTCTTTTTTTTTTTTTTTTTTCAACTGACGGAAACTACATTCCATGTGCAAGACTCTCTCACTGTGATCATGTTATTTAAATATATCATGGAGGGATTTCAGAGTCTTGGTATCTCCAGTTGCAAAGTGAGACGACTGCAGGCGGAAATCTAAACAAGTC
>CM065733.1:34213971-34221471 GCA_033310375.1 Conus canariensis | reverse complement strand
AATAGAGAGAAGCCATGGCTGAATGCGAGTCAGCCGAAGCGTTTCCCGCGAAGCGTAATTCTAGCGTTTTACGTCGGAAGTCCCCACCAATCAAGACCTGGAAAACCTCAGTTGGTAGAGCGCCGGACTCGTAATCCTGGTGATCCTGGGGTTTGCGAGTTCGAGTCTCCGCCGGGCCAGTTCGGTACAGGAGAATTCTTCCTCCAGAGCTGACATTGGCTCTGACTCCATTTCCCGAAAAATGCTTCGAATGAGACTAGAAACCGAGGTTCTGTGTGTGAGCGCAGGCGTGTAACATCTTGCACACACGGAAAGTCCCATCACCAACGTTCGGGAGAGAAGGCTAGTTTGGCCGTTAGTACATATGACACGTTAAACCTAGCATTCACCCTGAACAATGGAAGGAATGAAGGGGGGAAGAAAGCTGGGTGTCTAGAGTTGACTGAAGGACATGGATAATGACTGAATGTAAAGAAAGCTGGGCGTCTAGTGTCGACTGAAGGACATGGATAATGACTGAATGTAGCGCCAGCTGGCATCGCTTCGGTCGGCTCTACCAAGGTAGGCAGCCCATGATGTCAATGATGGCCTGGATTGTAAAGCGCTCAGAGCTTGGTCTCTAACTGACGATGGGCGCCTTATAATTGCCCATATTAATGTTGATGATGTTGATGATGATGATAATGATGATGATAATGGTGATGATAATGATGATGATAATGTTGATAATGATGATGATGTGGGTGGTGGTGGTGGTGGTAGTGGTGGTGGTGGTGGCGGCGGTAGTGGTCGTGGGGGTGATGATGATGATGATGATGATGATGATGATGATGATGATGATGATGATGATGATGCTGCTGCTGCTGCTGCTGATGATGATAATGATGATGATGATGACGACGACAACGACGACGACAATGATAATAATGATAGCGATAATGATAATGCTGCTGCTGCTGCTTCTGCTGCTGCTGCTGATGATGATGATAACAACAACAACAGTGACAATAACAACAACCATCATCATCATCATTAAAGAAGTACAATAATTAATAATAATAATACCAATAATGCCATTGATGATAGTAATAATAATATGATAATGATGATAATAATAATAATGATAGTAATGATAATAATGATGATGATGATAATAATAATAACGATAACAACAACAATAAGAATAACAACAAGAATAATGATAATAATAATGATGATAATAATAATAATGATGATGATGACAATAATAATTTTAAAAAACAATGATACTACTACTACTACTGCTGCTGCTGCTACTACTACTACTACTACTACTGCTACTACTACTACTACTACTACTACTGCTACTACTACTACTACTACTACTACTACTACTGGAAATAACAGCAATAATAATAATGATGATTATCAGGTCGCATGAGGCAACCACTAGAGGATACCCTGTGCATCTGCTGAGTCACTTTGCTGTTTAAAGGTTGCCAATATTGATCCAACACACGATTCAGTAAACCCTCCCATTGGCGGCAAGCATTGCATAGTCGTCGAGCCAGCATGACTGAGCCTCACTCTCTGGACGGTGCCACCACATCAGTCCATGGACAGCCATCACAAACTTGACTACACCCGTAAGGCGGTATGGTCATCGACACGAAGACAAAATCGCAACTAAGACAATCACCAGACAAGGACACAAGAATGCCGCAGAATTTGAGACTTTGGCCTGTATCCTTCACTCTCTTTAATAACAGATCCTGTTGTTAACCAGGCCTGAGTGATATAAGCACCTGCAGTGTTGGTCAGGAGATATATGAGCGTGTCGCATGTTAAAGAAGCGTCCATTCAGTGGATGAAACTCTGCTGTATCGGGGGCCGTGATGGTCCTTCCATTTGAATCAGTTTCAATTTTCGACTGAGTAAGCTGGAAAACCGACACATTCCACAAATAAACACATCTGACAGGACTCGAACCCACGACCTAACAGGCGCAGCCCGCGAAGTCATGACATGGGTGATGAGTTTCATTGTCTCTTGGAGCGCCCAGCTTTTGAAGCAATGAGAAACACATATCTATAAAAGATTTACCCCGCAAAATCGAACGTGTTAAAACATAATTTAGTGTCAGGGGTGAATTTAGAGGATTGGGGTTCCTGCCCCCCCCCCCCTCCGTTCCCCTCCCCCCCTCGCCCCCCCCCCGCCAAAGAAAACAAAGCGAAAGGAAAGATACTTGCAATCTGGCAGGACAGGTCTCAGTGCACTTTACTGACTGGTGGCAGTTCTTCCTCTCCCCCCCCCCCCCTTTTTTTTTTTTTAGGAATCTACACGTCCCTAACCCCCTCTTCGCTCTTAAAAAAATTGCGCCTTACCCTCCCCCCCCTCCCCCTCCTCTTCCCATTGATATTCCCCTGCGCAGCTTTGACAACATCTGCACGTTATTCCTTCTCTACCCCCTCCTCCCGCTTTAGCAACATCTGCTGCTAGGTTTGTTATAACCTAACCTGAGTTTGGAACTACTCCCCCCCCCCCTCCCCCCTTCTTGATCCGACCCTAATTGTTCACCGCCGGAAAAAGGTCACTTAATCCGTTTTATATGGGTAATAATACATTTTTTTTCTATTTGAAGAAGACATAACTAACATGAGACATATCTTGAAACACAAAAGTCTCTAAGCCAGTTAAACTTACGGCAGGCCTTAAAACTGAAAAGAAAAATTACTATGCTGCTGAACGAAGGAATCACGCAGAGTACAAGACAAACACTTTGTTTCCATTTCCGCTTGCAGTCACCTCACTTCGAAACTAACTTGTGTAGGCCTTAATCATATAATGATTGGAAGACTGTCGTGATTACTTGTTACTCGACAACTCTCCGTGATTTTAAACGGAACATTTTTTTTTTTTTTTGCATTTAATTGTTCGTGTTTTTCGATTGGCTGTTTTCAAACTAATTCATTCTCCCCAATGTAATGAGCATATTGCTCAGTCGATCTGTCTGAAGTTCACGTGAAATTCTAATTTTCGTTTTAATCGGGAGTATACTTTGCAAGTACTTACATGTGACGTGTAATCTTTGTTGTTCCTGTTGCCCTATAGCTGTTTTAAATACGAAAAGATGTCCTGTGTTACTAGTCATTACAACAGGGCAGGTGGTAAGCGTGAATTTTTCAGCTCCAACAAGCAGCGTGGTTCGTGCAGAACCAGTGAAATCAGGCCATAAAAGCCCAAGTGGACGAATGCCAGAGAAATCAATCATCTTGCATGTTTCAGCACGCTGCAAGGATGCCAGCAATCAATAAACTTCCCTGCAACAACTCTGAAATTCTCAGGCGTGTCTGTCTGTTTCCGCCTGTCTGTCTGTCAGTTTCTTTGTCGTGTCTGTCTGTCTGTCTGTCTCCCTCTCTCTCCCTCTCACACACACACATACATCCATGCACACATGTACACACACACACACACACACACACACACACACACCACACACACACACACACACACACACACACACACACACACTATCTCTGTATGTGTATTGTGTGTCTGTGTATCTGTGAGTTTGGAGTCTGTCTATGCGTGCGTATGTGTCTGTTTGTCTGTCTGCCTGTCTGTCTGTCTGTCTGTCTGTCTGTCTCTCCCCACCCTCCCACCCTACCCCTGCCCCACTCTCTCTGCTCCCATTCTTCTCTTCCCTTTGCTTGACATCCCCCCCCTCCCCTCCCCTATCCTCACACCACCCCTCACCCCCCGTCTATTCTCCAACTCAAACTTTTTTCAAATATTCCCTACTCGTTTGCTGGGAAGCACACGCCTATTGGCCACCCCCCTTCCCTCAGATGACAGGGCAGGGTGCACCTGGGAGGGATGATACAGATGACATCAAACGTTCCATGTCGGTCTCATACTTATTCCTTCCCTCCCTCCCCCCTCCCCCCCCAGTCCCCCTCCACCCCCACCCCCCTCCGTGCTTATCCTGTTTGTGTCGTTTCCATGAAAACGACCGTCATTGGACGGGTCTTAGCCACCTTCGAGTCGGGAACGAAGTCGTTAACGTTCGTCGGCTGAGAAATCAACACAGATAATCACAATCAAAAAACAACCTGCACGACGAGGTCTGGCATTCTGCTGCCCCGTTTGAATAGATGTGGGTGTTTACTCAGACCAGTCGTGGATGGTTTTGTTCTAACGGGAGTGATAAAAAAAAGAAAAGTTTCCTCATATTCAACATTTTCAGTTTCGTTTTTTCTTCTTCTTATGAATGAATATATATTATAGTGTCTATATGTGTGTATGATCGAGTGAGCATGCCTCTCTGTCTGTCTGTCTGCTATCTCTGTCTTGTATATGTGTATGTATTTGCCTCTCTTCTCTCTCTCTCTCTTCTCTCTCTCTCTCTCTCTCTCTCTGTGCGCGTGAGGTGGTGTGTGTGTGTGTGTGTGTGTGTGTGTGTGTGTGTGTGTGTGTGTGTGTGTTGTGTGTGTGTGTGTGTGTGTGGGTGTGTGTGTGTGTGTGGAGTGTGTGTGTGTGGTGTGTGTGTGTGGTGGGGTGTGTGTGTGTGTGTGGTTTTCCAGGCTCATTTCGGTAGTAGATCTAAACGCAGCGTAAAAAAACAAAAAAAAAAACCTCGATATTTTCCAACATCTTCAGATTTCAAGGGATAGCCTCTAAAATGCAGGTCACGAAGTGCTTACTTCTCACGTTATTGCCTTGTCGGTGGCAAATCGGTTTGACACAGTTCTAGCTGTGATTTGTTTTCAATTAATGTCATTCTCTAGCATGAGATATTCTTCTCAGGACGGATTCTGAACTGAGTAACTGGTGGTCCTCAGGATTAGTTGTTGTCTTTTTTTTTACGGATAATATAACAGTCAAACATACAGCACAGCAATTGACGATAGTTAATGTTGGAATCGTTCTATTAGGACCAGTACCATAAGGGCCCAGTGAAGGACCCAGTACGGAATCGTTTCCTTCGTAGAGTCGATCGTTGCTTCCAGACTGTGACATAATAGGTACTGGGCCCTAATGGTACCTGCATCCGATGGCATTATCCTGTGTCCTTGTCTTCCTACAGAAACGCCCCCCAGTCTCAGACGTAATACGATAATGTCATTAGTAGGTCTTGCTGTCTCTCTGATCAGCTGACAGTAACAGTTTAGTTATTGACCAGTCTGCTGACTTTCGTAGAGGTTGACTGTCATTTGATTGTAGTCTGCCGACTTTGATAGAGGTTTTTTTTTAAAAATTGTTTTAGTGTTGAGAGTATTTCTATAGTGCTTATCCTTGGAGAGAGAGAGAGAGAGAGAGAGAGAGAGAGAGAGAGAGAGAGAGAGAGAAGAAGAGAGACAGACAGACAGACAGACAGACAAACAGAGAGAGAGAGAGAGAGAGAGAGAGAGGAGAGAGAGAGAGAGAGCACGTTCTAAACGCATCACGATGCAGCTTTCTTTTTCACAGCGGACTGCCTACCACGGTAGAGTCGACTGAAGAGCTGCCTGCTGGCGCCGCATTTGGTCGTTTCCTGTGCCATTCAGTCGAATGTCAGTCACTGAGTTTTTCAATCAATGTTTCGACTTTTCAAAGAGGGTCTACACTACGTACATACATGTCATCTATACCAGCCCCCAATCTGGTCTCCTCTTCCGAACGTTGGTGATAGGATGTTACGTATGTAGTCTCTTTCGAAAGACTTTTCGAGACACGGAATCAG
Source organism: Conus canariensis (assembly GCA_033310375.1). Taxonomy (NCBI): domain Eukaryota; kingdom Metazoa; phylum Mollusca; class Gastropoda; order Neogastropoda; family Conidae; genus Conus; species Conus canariensis. Next base: position 34,215,770 of record CM065733.1, on the reverse strand, counting down.
AATCTATGTTGACTCCTTAAAGTACCCCCCCCCCCCCCCCCCTGTACCAAAGCAGCCCGGTGGGAGATTCGAACCCGCAACTCCAGGATCACTACAAGTCCGGCACTCTATCAGCTGTACTATTCCGGCGTGTTTTTCGGTATTTTAAAAAGTTCTTAGTGTAATATTATCGTGGTAAATACGAACATTTGAAGTGTGCTGTCTGTCTGTCTGTCTGTCTGTCTGTCTGTCTGTCTGTCTGTCTGTCTGTTGCAATTTCTGTCTCTGCCTCTGCCTCTCACTCACTCTGTCTCTGTCTCCGTCTATGTTCTCTCTCTCTCTCTCTCTCTCTGTCTCCCTCTCTCTGCTTCTGTCTCTGTCCCTGTCTGTCTCTCTGTTTGTCTGTCTGCCTGTTGCCTGCCTGCCTAGCCTGCCTGTTTCTCTGTTTGCCTCTCTTTCTCTCTCTCGCTGTGTGTGTGTGTGTGTGTGTGTGTGTGTGTGTGTGTGTGTGTGGTGTGCGTGCGTGCGTGCGTGCGTGCGTGCGTGCGTGTGTGTGTGTGTGTTGTGTGTGTGTGTGTGTGTGTGTGTGTGTGTGTGTGCGTGCGTGCGTGGTGTGTGTGTGCGAGCGTGCTTGGGTGTGTGTGTGTGTGGGTGCGTGCGTGTGGTGTGTGTGTGTTGTGTGTGTGTGTGTGTGTGTGTGTGGTGCGTGCGTGTGTGGTGTGCGAGCGTGCTTGTGTGTGTGTGTGTCGCGCGCGCGTGCGCGCGCGCGTGCTTTTTGCGCCTAATTTTCTGGACATAATACATTACATTAGACAGGTTTCTTATCCGCGTCCGAAAAAAAAATCAAAGTGCCCAAAACGGATGATCTGGATAATTCTGTCTGAAAGAACTAGACTGGGTGAATGAGCTGAATGACCCAGGTAAGGTGATTTATGTGATTTATGTGAAAGAACCAGACGGAGTGATTGAAAGTCTGCAGTGGAATATTGACTGATGTCCCGAGATAGGGGGTACCCGTCCTCAGTTCCCTATTTCACCTGAACCTGTAGTCAGTTCTTCTTCTCCATCGCCTGTCACACCTGTAGACAGGATTCTGTCATGAATCTGGTGGTCCTCTGCAGGGCCTCCACAGACCCGTACAGCTTGTCCGTTGATGGGCACCGGCTGCGGCCATGTCCTAACCCTCAGACGCTGCAGGTCCCCACAGTCCTGTAGAATGTGTTTTGTGGTTTGTTCTGCCTGCCCACATGTGCACATTGGGGGATGGTTTCAGGTGCAGCTTGCGGTGTAAATGGGACTTGTAGTCAGTGACTTCATGAACATAATCCAAGGTTAAAAAAAAAAAACCGGTCATAGCGATTCCAGGAGTACATGACGTGGCTGTAACAGGCTGGGGGTGGGGGTGTGTGGGCTCTTTACCCCCCCTCACCCCCCCCCCTTCCACCCCCGCGAAAGATGCTATGTTTTCATCTATGTCTGTTTGTTTGTTTTCCTGTCTGTCAGCAACATTACGCACTATACGGTGAGGGTAAGGTGATGCTGATTATAGCCCAGCCGACCGCGAGGGCCATATCAGCGCGGTCACCGCGTCGAAGTCAGCTCACAAATCATTAAAAAAAACAACAACAACAACAAAAAAACTCATTAATGCAACCCTTTAAAATACACATTCTTTAAAAAAAAAAAAAAAAAAGACGCACGGAAAAATCATGAAAAATCTTTCTTCCGTAAAATCTTAGATCAGATGAAAAATGTCCATCCCTTTCAGAAATTCAAAGATCACGTCAGGTGGGGATATCTGAACAAGGTTTTTGATGGAG
>CM065733.1:34206471-34208971 GCA_033310375.1 Conus canariensis | reverse complement strand
CACACACACACACACACACACACACACCACACGCGTGCGCCTGCACATGCACACCACAACACACACACACACACACACACACACACACACACACACACACACACACACACACACACACACAGGACCAGAATATCAAATTCTTCCATTTTTTCCCCCATTCTCTTAAATTCATTTGTATTTACAAAGAACAAGATATAGCCTATAATGGGAAAAGACAAGCGCTCAACATTTTATCCGTCAACCTGATTGAAACTTAGAAAGAAACGTGAGTGTGTGTGGGCGGGTTGGGGTGGGGAGGAGATGGGTGATTCTTTGCATGGCACAGTATCTTCATTCATTACCGTGAAACATTGCTACTGTTATTCTCTCTCGCTTCGTCCTCCACGATTCTGCTCCTCAATTCCATAGAAAACTGTGTGCAACATTAAACAGGTAGAGAGAAAGGGAAGGCTAGGAGATGGTCTTTTTTATTATTCGTTGTTCCTTTAGTTCTCCATTTTGTTTCTTTATAACAACATGTCAAACCCTTATAGCACCATGCCATGCTAGAAAATTATTGTTAATGCATGATACGTGCTACGTTCAAATTGAATTGTTAAAAATGAATGTTTCCTTGCTTGACTTGTGAAAATACTGATGTGACATGTATTGAAGAAAAAATAGAACCTTCAATGCAAATGGACGGGGGAGGGGCGGGGGGAGAAATATGAGTGTATTGCAGGGAGTGGGGGGTACGTGGGAATGCGGTGGGGTGCGGGATGACAATGAAGTGTAAATATGAAATCCTTCACGAACAGCTCAGGGGAGCCATGCCAGCCAGTTCTGCCTGTGGAATGGGTCCATTGGCTTCCTCAGTCTAGAACTGCCTTTCTTCTATTAGTTTCAGACTCCTCAATGTACCCAGTCCGGTGGTTTCTTCAGTCCAACTTGTGTATTGAACAAAAGCACAGAGTACTTAAACGTCTGTGGTGTAGGCTACTTTGACCTCCACAATGGGGAAATAACACAGGTGAAGGGTAGACTATGTAAATGGGGAGATATTCATGAATGAATATAATAATACTCATAATGATAATAATACTAATACTACTATTACTACTACTACTACTAATCATCATCATCATCATAATCATAATAATGATAATAATGATAATAACAATATAATATGATAGTAACATTATTAATAATAATAATGATAATGATAACAATTGTTACTGTTATTATTGTTGTTGTTGTTGATATCACCATCATTACCATCATCATCGTCATTGTTATGAGAGGAGGAGGAGGAGGAGGAGGAGGAGGAGGAGGAGGAGGAGGATGAGGATGATGTGATGATGATGATGATGATGATATCATTATCATTATCATTATCATAGCAACAAGAACAACAGCATCAAAACTGATGATGATGAGAACAATAATACTAGTACTAATACTAATAACAATGATGATGATGATTATGATGAAATTAATAATAATAATAATGATAATATGATAATAATAGCAATTAATAATAATAATAATGAAATAATAATAGCGATTGTCATCAGCATCATTATCATAAGAGTCATCATAATCATCATAATTCGGATAATATAAAGGATGCTAATGATGATAGTAATAATGAAGATGATGATGATGATGATGATGACGACTACGACGACGACGATGGATGATGATGATGATCATGATGATGATGATCATGATCATGATCATGATCATGAAGAGTACTTTGATGATAATGATAATCCGTATAAAAGAGAATCTTTATTATCTCATTGAAGATCCAAAGAGAATATGAGGGCGGCCAAAGTGTGCCAACGTTCTCAGTGGTCAGCTCTACTGTTAAATATCTCAAGCACTGTTAATCACGTCTGCACTGACAACAGTTGAGAACTGCAGAAAACGGCCTTTACTTCTGTCTCCTTACGGAAGCAATCCCCAACAGTTTTGTTTTCTCTCACTCAGTACTGCTGCGTCTGAGCCGTCAGAAATGAACACGAAGATACAGAAATTTGATATGAGCACACAGAGTCACACCATTTAAAACATACAGCCTCCCATCGTTTTCTGTTCTATCTGTATATGACGGGACAGAAGTGGAAAAATCGGTCAGAAAGTACAGAACATCGAATTCAACGTAACACCTTGCTCCGTTGTTCCTCTAAGAAGATAGTTTACTCTGGAACAGATTTTCCGTGGCGTAGGCGTAAACCAGCAAGTCTATGTCAACTTTGAATAGCTTTGCTTTGAACATTGCCACGTTTCCAGCGTGAATAATCCTTTCCCGAGGTTAAAAAAAGCAATGTGGTAAGTTGGAAGAGTATACATTCGATGAAATTAATACTTGAACACACACACACACACACACACACACACACACACACACACACACACACACACACACACACACATCATACACACACACACACACACATGCACGCACGCACGCATGCACGCACGCACGCACGCACACACACACATACAAACACACACG
>CM065733.1:34186471-34198971 GCA_033310375.1 Conus canariensis | reverse complement strand
ATGTATGTATGTATGTATGTATGTATGTATGTATATAAATGTATGTATGTATGTATGTATGTATGTATGTATGTATGTATGTATGTATGCATGTATGTTTGTGCGTATGTACGCATGTATGTATGTGTGTATGTGTCTATATGTGAATACATGTATATATGTGTGTGTGTGTGCACGCATGCATGCATGCATATATGTATGTATGTATGTATGTATGTATGTATGTATGTATGTATGTATGTATGTATGTATGTATGTATGTGTATACGTATGCCAGGCATTTGTATTCAAATGGTTAGAGTGTTTGTCTGCAAAGCTGACGGTCGTTAGTTCGAACCACACGTGAGGTCAGGCTCTTTGTCAGCTTGAAAATCCTCTCTGTTCACCCAACAGTAAATAGGTACCTGATTTAATGCAGGGAAGGTTAAAAGCAGCAGAAAGAGAGAGAGAGAGAGAGAGAGAGAAGAGAGAGAGAGAGAGAGAAAGAGAGAGAGAGGCTCTGTCTGCCACAATGCCGTGCCCTAGGTCACTGTCCTAACGGCCCAATAGGCTATGGGAATTTTAACCTTTTTGTTCTCCTCATAGACATTCTCTACAGAGAGTTCACGCCAGTCGCAATCAGTGCCAACAGAAGAGTGTTTGCTTTCTGGCCAACAACCAGTCTGAAGTTGTGAGTAAACGTTCTGTGGATAGCAACGGAGAAATTGTGTGTACTGTTAATGAGGAGAAATTGTGTGTACTGTTAATGAGGAGAAACTGTGTGTACTGTTAATGAGGAGAAACTGTGTGTACTGTTAATGAGGAGAAACTGTGTGTACTGTTAATGAGGAGAAATTGTGTGTACTGTTAATGAGGAGAAATTGTGTGTACTGTTAATGAGGAGAAATTGTGTGCACTGTTAATTAGGAGAAATTGTGTGTACTGTTAATGAGGAGACATTGTGTGTACTGTTAATGAGGAGACATTGTGTGTACTGTTAATGAGGAGACATTGTGTGTACTGTTAATGAGGAGACATTGTGTGTACTGTTAATGAGGAGAAACTGTGTGTACTGTTAATGAGGAGAAATTGTGTGTACTGTTAATGAGGAGAAATTGTGTGTACTGTTAATGAAGAGAAACTGTGTGTACTGTTAACGAAGATGTGCAGCGAGTTACAATAGATCCCCTCCCCCCCCCCCCCCCCCCCCCCCCCCCGCCCCTCCTCGAGCTTCCTTCTGTCTCATAAGAAACAGTCTAACACTGCCGGGTTTGCTTCAGTCTCGTAACGGGAAGAGTTCTAGGGACATGTGGACAAGAAGCAGTTAATCACAGACTGCCAATGCATTGAGGTCCAATGTTAAGTCTAACGCAGTGTCATATTTTTTTTATTACAAGCGGCAGACTCGACTTTGACTGCTAACAACGCAGAAGCTTACTCGCACTGAATCGTCCTCAATAATATTCTGAACGTGCCTCGTGTACTGTATGTGTATGTATGTAGTATGTATTATGTTTTATGTATGTATGTATGTATGTATGTATGTATGTATGTATGTATGTATGTATGTATAATTATGTATGTATGTATGTATGTATGTGTATGTATGTGATGTATGTAGTATGTATATCTATGATTGTATGTATGTATGTAGTAGTATGTATGTATGTATGTATGTATGTATGTATGTATGCATACATGCATGTTTGTATATATGTATGTATGTATATATGTATGTATGTATGTGTTTTGATGTATGTTATGTATGTATGTATGTATACTATGATTGTATGTATGTATGTACGTATGTATGCATGTATGTATGTATGTATGTATGTATGTATGTATGTATGTATGTATGTATGTATGTATGTATGCATGTATGTATGTATGTATGCCTCGCACGCATTTTGATGTGCGATGTATTCACAAATGTACAAAACTAGACACTCTATAATCACGGGTATCATTTATCAACACATTTCAGCAAAACAACACCGTGAGATGATCGAAGACTCTCTCCCCATCAGCCCATCCACTTTGGATTTCATCCGTTCTGCTTTTGACATCACAGCCTAGACTTCCATTTAGCAGAATTGGCTGTCTCCTTTAATTCCCATACTGATTCCTGATTCAGCAGAAAGGTTTGGAAGAAGAACATGCTCCTGTGTTAGCGTGTGAACGACCAGGATTTCTTCAACTGCAAGGTTTTTCTTATTCACGATTGTTTGACGTTTGCCAACAGTGCACAGAAAGTTGTCCCAGGCTTGTGCTTGTCAGGTGAGAGAGAGAGAGAGAGAGAGAGAGAGAGAGAGAGAGAGAGAGAGAGAGAGAGAGAGAGAGAGAGAGAGAGAGCTGTGGAAAATAAATTAACGCACTAACTAAAAGTAAACATACACAGAAGAGAAATCAATTTCAGGATATGATTCAGTCTTTTGGGTGACCGAATTATGAATGGTTGCGTGCTATCTACTTTCGATGGGAACACTTGTTGCTGCCATTTTTTGTGACTTTTTTTTTTTTCAAAAATACAACTTGGTGGTTGATAAGACTGATTGCTTCATCTGCTCGTATAGCCGTCTAAAGGCCTTTAATCGTTTTAATCTGGACGTGAGCGCATCTTTGGCATGAGGCGTGCTTTTCTCTTTTCTCTCCTATTTCAAGATGAATTCATTGTGCTGGATATATTTCGTCGATTCTCGGTCAGTCTGTCCTTCTGTATGTATATTGCGTGTACGCATTAATGCGTGTATGCGTGTATATGTGTATGTATGTATATGTATGTATGTATGTATGTATGTATGTATGTATGTATGTATGTATGTATGTATGTATGTATGTAGTATGTAGGTAATATGTATGTATGTCTTATGTCTGTCTGCCTGTCTGTGTATATGTATGTTTGTATGTTCTAGTAACAGGTTCACTAGGCATGGTTCATAAAAGAGTGGTTTCAGGACTTTCAATGTTAGGACTGCCCATAACAAAATGTAAACAAATCGCAAAATACTTGAGCATGTCTGTCATGATTGGGTCTAGGCGTGTTTGGTCAAGGCGGAATCACCTCATGAACCAGCCTTGAAACTGACAGATGCTGACTTTCAATCTGTGCTTTAAATAGTATTAGATATATAAAACTGACTAAAGCACTGACAGACAAAGAATTGGGGTCAGCCGGAGAGAGAGAAAAGGACGTGGGACAGAGAGAGAGAGAGAGAGAGAGAGAGAGGGGAGAGAGAGAGAGAGAGAGAGAGAGAGAGAGAGGAGAACTTTTATCGATGCGCCTGCAATCTGGACTACTGTGCATTGTTGTTGATTTGACAAGTTGATGCATTAAAGTAATTGATATGTATGATTATGTATGTATGTATGTATGTATGTATGTATGTATGTATGTATGTATGTATGAATGTATGTATGTATGTATGTATGTCTTATGTATGTCTGCCTGTCTGTGTATATGTATGTTTGTATGTATGCTTTTATGTCTCTCTCTCTCTCTCTCTCTCTCTCTCTCTCTCTTCTCTCTTCTTCTTGTCTGTATGTATGTATGTATGTATGTATGTATGTATGTATGTATGTATGTATGTATGTATGTATGTAGTATGTCTTATGTATGTCTGCCTGTCTGTGTATATGTATGTTTGTATATATGCTTTTATGTTTCTCTATCTCTCTCTATATATATCTATCTATCTGTCTATGTAGTATGTATGTATGTATGTATGTATGTATGTATGTATGTATGTATGTATGTATGTATGCAAGTATGTATCTATGTAGTATGTATGTATGTCTTATATATGTCTGCCTGTCTGTATATATGTATGTTTGTATTTGTGCTTTTATGTTTCTCTATTTATCTGTCTATCTATCTATATATCTATCTATCTATCTATCTGTCTATCTATCTATTTATCTGTCTATCTGACTATCTGTGTGCGTGCGTGCATGTCCACACGCGTGTGTGTATGCTTGTGTGTGTGTGTGTGTGTCTGTCTGTCTGTCAGTGTTTGTGTGCTGTTCGTGAATGTACGATATTGCGCGCGTGTGTAACAGTAACCTTTGTCCCAACCTTTGCGCCACCTCAGAGGCAGTGCATCCACGCCATTCATTCCGACATTCCGTCCACAGCCACAGCCCGGTCGGCCCCACCGCAGCCCCGGCACCGGCAATCCACAGGGAGCAGTCAATGTCAAGTCGTTAAGAGGCAACCCACCGGAGGAGACACTGCACTGCTGCCGAGTCACTTCGGCGGTGTTCAGTGGCACCTGTTCTGATCTAACATACGCAGGACACCACCTACTAAGCCCCCTACTGACGACAATAATTGCGTAGTCGCGGAGCCGGCGCGAGTGAGCTCTCCCTCCGGACGGCGCCACCACGTCCGTCCAACGACAGCCCCCATGGACTCGCCGATACTGGTGACCCCGACGGAACCAAACCAAGGCCACAGACATGGAGAGGACATCGAAATTGAGGTCACCATGAGAGCAGGGCATGAAGGGCACAGAATTTGAGACATTTTTTTTGCTGATCGATGAGAATGAGGATGATTAAGATGATGCTACGGATTTCCATTTCGGTCTGAGACTACATGACAGGGCTGTACTCTATGCTTCCTTTCATAATATATCCCGGCGTCAACCAGGCCCGAGAGATACAGGCACCTGCAGTGTTGGTCAGGAAATTTGAGCAACACTCTCAGAAACGCATCCATTAAGTGGATGAAACTCGACTGTGTGGTCCCAGTCTTCCCAACTGAGTCCGCAGCGAACTCAACTCTGGGTAGGAGCCGGTCGGGGCAGAAAAACCCACATGACTCTGATGGGATTTGAACCCACGACCTCCCAGCCGGGAGTCCGCGACGGTAACCACTTCGCCACGGCGGCTGGTAATAGAGAACACTTCTTCAGGTTTTCCTCAACTGAACTTAAAGTGGTTCACATCGACACAAGTCATGATCATGACTGAACACATGAATGAACGAAACAAATAAGTCAATGCAGGGATGAATCACACACACACACACACACACACACACACACACACACACACACACACACACACCCACCACCACACACACACACACGCACGCACGCACGCACACACACACACACACACACACACACACACACACACACAGCTGTAAAAAAAAAAAAGAAGATACAATTAAACAAACACGTACAGAAGATATGTATATGTCAGGAAACATTTCAGTCTTTTGGGTGACCGAATTTGTGAATGGTTGCGTGCTATCTGCTGTCGGTGGGAACACTTGTTGCTGTCATTTTTTTGTGACATCCTTTTAAACGCAACTTGTCGGCTGATAAGACTGCTTCCTTCAATTGCTCGACTTGTATCCTCTGAGGCCTGTTAATCGTTTTAATCTGGACGTGAGCGCATCTTGGGCATGAGACGTGGGTTTTTTTGTTTTTTTTTGTCCTCTTTTCTCTCCTATCTCAAGATGAATTCATTGTGCTGAAACAATGTTTGTAAAAGAAGTGCTGAATACATTCCGACGATTGCCTGTCAGTCTGTCCTTCTCTGTGTATGTGTATTGTGTGTATTCTTTAGTGCGTGTATGTATGTATGTATGCATTATATATTTACGTACGTACGTACGTTTGCATGTATGTATGTATGTTTGTATGCATGTGTGTTGTATGTATGTATGTATGTATGTATGTATGTATGTATGTATGTATGTATGTATGATGTATGTATGTGTGTATGTATGATGTTGTATGTATGTATGTTGTATGTATGTATGTGTATGTATGTTGTGTGCATGTATGTGTATGATGTGTGTACATGTTGTATGTATGTTGTCTTGTGTCTGTCTGCCTGTCTGTGTATATGTGTGTTTGTATGTATGTTTGTGTGTTTGTATGTATGTTTGTATGCTTGTCTATCTATCTATCTATCGACCTATCTCTCGACCTATCGATCTATCTATCTCTGTGTGTGCGTGCGTGTGCGCGCGCGTATGTGTATGTGTATGTGAGTGTGTGTGTGTGTGTGTGTGTGTGTGTGTGTGTGTGTGTGTGTGTGTGTGTGTGTGTGTGTCTGTGTCTGTGTGTGTGTCTGTGTGCGTGTGTGTAAATATATTATGCGTGTAGGTTTGTAGGCATTAAGAAATGTATGCCTGTAATTGTCTATTTTTATGTATGCATGTAGATTTTCAAAGTCTTTGCTTCGGGGAGAGAGAGAGAGAGAGAGAGAGAGAGAGAGAGAGAGAGAGAGAGAGAGAGAGAGAGAGAGAGAGACAGACAGACAGACAGACAGACAGACAGACAGAGAGAGAGAGAGAGAGAGAGAGAGAGAGAGAGAGAGAGAGTGGGTAAAGGTGAAATGTTAATTATTTCGATGTTTGCAATGTAATACCCGTTTTTACAATCGAGTACACGTTTTCCCGTTGATTACTGTATCAGAGGATAATAATTGCCTATTTCTTTTTATCAATCTTCACACATAATTCTTTTCGTACGAACAATGTAATAACAATTTATCATCATTTTGCTTACTTTAAGTAGAACCGAGGACCAGTTGGACATTAAACAGTGGTTTCAGACAGTCACGGCATGGTGGTTTAGAGGGAGACTGGACGGTACCAGTGGGGAGGGGATCTATTGTCTTACAATTTTTTGAAGTGCCTCTAGCTTCTCACAACAGAAACAGAGGGGATCTATTGACTTGCAATTCTTCAAGCGTCTCCAGCTTCTCACAACATAAACAGATGGGATCTATTGTTTTGCAATTCTTCAAGCGCCTTTAGCTTCTCACAACAGAAGCAGATGGGATCTATTGTCTTACAGTTCTTCAAGTGCCTCTAGCTTCTTACAACAGGAACAGAGGGGATCTATTGTCTTACAATTCTTCAAGCGCCTCTAGCTTCTCACAACAGAAACAGAGGGGATCTATTGTCTTACAATTCTTCGAACGCCTATAGCTTCTTACAACAGAAACAGGGGGGAACTATTGTCTTGCAATTTTTCAAGCGCCTCTAGCTACTCACAACAGAAACAGAGGGGATCTATTGTCTTGCAATTCTTGGAACGCCTCTAGCTTCTCACAACAGAAGCAGAGGGGATCTATTGTCTTGCAATTCTTGGAACGCCTCTAACTTCTCACAACAGAAACAGAGGGTGATTTATTATCTTGCAACTTTTCAAGCGGCTCTAGCTTCTCACAACAAAAACACCGGGGATCTATTGTCCTCCAATTCTTCAAGTGCCTCTATCTTCTCACAACAAAAGCACAAGGGATCTATTGTCTCACAAGATTTCAAGTGCCTCCGGCTTCTCACACCAGAAACACAAGGGATCTATTGTCTCACAAGACTTCAAGTGCCTCTGGCTTCTCACAACAGAAACACAAGGGATCTATCGTCTCACAAGACTTCAAGTGCCTCTGGCTCCTCACAGCAGAAACATAGGGGCTCTATCGTCTCACAAGACTTCAAGTGCCTCTGGCTCCTCACAAGAGACATAGGGGATCTATCGTCTCACAAGACTTTAAGTGCCTCTGGCTTCTCACAACAGAAACACAAGGGATCTATCGTCTCACAAGACTTCAAGTGCCTCTGGCTCCTCACAGCAGAAACACAGGGGATCTATTGTCTTACAACTCTTCGAATGCGTCGTGCTTCTCACAACAGAAACAAAGGGTCACAAAGTCGTTCCGAGCTTTCCCGCTGACTTTGGACACACTCGAAGTGGTCAGGAACGGGGCGAGAGTTGGGTAACCTGGCTCGGGGAGGTGGGGTGGGGGTGGGGGTGGGGGGGGGTTCAGCCTGCTTCTGTCCGGTAAGGAAATGTAATTATCGCTTCTTTCACTCTTGGAGTGTCCTGAGCGAAGTGGTTATTGGTGTGTGTGTGTGTGTGTGTGTGTGTGTGTGTGTGTGTGTGTGTGTGTGGTGTGTTGTGTGTGCGTGTGTGTGTGTGTGCGCCGATGGATGGATTTCCGTTTGGACGGATGGATGAATGGATGGATAGATGGACGAATGGATGGCTGGATTCATGTGTGAATGAATGAATGAATGAATGGATGGATGGATGGATGGATGGATGGATGGATGGATGGATTTATGTGTGGAAAGACGGATCTACGGATAAATGGATTGACACATGGATATGAATGAACAGAAACTCATGTTTGTATGAATACTGTACGCAATAACAAAAAATCAATGCTTCTAAAACAAAAATCATGGAACTTCGTTCTCGTGATAGAAAGATGTTTTCTAAGTGAGGGAATACTCTTCCAGAATTGGTTGATACCACAATCACTTCAGGCTGTCGAAGGGTTTGAATGGAAGTGGTATTTATGACATGGCAAGCTCTGTCTTCTGTGGTGGAGGGTTATTGTCGGGTGAACAGGAACCCAAGTCCGAACCCCGAGCACCGCAGCCCAGTCAACAACTTCCGATGACGGAATGAACCTCGTGAAGGGGTTGTGTTAACACAGATCCACTGAGCGGAGGACCTCCACCACGATGAGGTCACCGGCCAGGGCAGAAATCGTTCTCACATCAATGGGCACGCTCTCGTCACCATGACGGGCCGCTTGTTGGACGGATTTCAGCCGTGGTCCAGTCACGAGACGGAAGCGCACTGCAATGATACCTCATCTCAGATATATTGCGCGACGATGAACAATTCCCAGTGTCTATACTTGCCAGGCTAAAAATGTCCGTGGCTTTCACTGCATGTTTAAGTGGAGGTGATAGAAAGTTTACGAATGGAATCACCATAAAGAAGATTCGTAAAAAAGGACAAATCATGCTAGTCACAAGGATTAGTTCGCTCAAGTTTGAACGATTCCTTAAAGCAGGAAAGCAGTCAGAACTGAAATGTAGGGTGGAGAGTTTACCTGGCACACAGTGGGCCTCTGTGACGTGGAAGAACAGATAGGGGAGGTTTGTGACCTACTTCTTACAGTGGATAACTTGAGACTGATGCCAGGAGCTTAGGATTCCTCGCCGACGAGAACTCTGTACTTGGATGCCACCCATGTTTGGCAGGCTTATTCTTGCATCCAATTTAAGTCGGACAATTCAAGGTAGCTGTAATCCAACCGCCGCCTAAGATTACCAGGCAGAGGACTTTTACACTCTGCTCCACGGCAATGCCGACAAGACACCTTGATTATCCGGGGAGACTGGAATGCCAGAGAGGATGATGGCACACTGAAACACCGGACAGACGTCCGCAGATCCATCTGCAATGCTGCAAACAGGGACTGAAGTCCATACGTTTACTGGGTGTCGCCAGTTACAACATCTTGGCGCTGGCAAACACTTTCGAAACATATTCTTTTAGAGTGTTGGGACTTGCATGATGTGAGACAAACATTTTACAGCAGGCTCCATGAAAACCTTGTTCAGAGATGTTCCACCGGATGCGACCCTTGAATTTTTGCAAGAGACCAACATCTTTCATCTGATCTGAGATTTTACAGAAGAAAGTGTTTTAACGAAACTTCCGGTGTATTTTCGAAGGTGTATTTTAAAGGGTTGTGTGAATGACTTCAACGCGCTGACAGCCCTGATATGGTCATTTGCGGTCGGCTGGGCTATAAACAATATTACCATACCTTACCTTGGAGAGCACAATCCGTGAAATGGAATGTAATAATCAGAATGACAATACACTGGTGTAGAACTGTTTGGGTCTGGGATCAAAAGAGCCAAAAGAAGAATTCCCCCAGCTGCAAGAGCTGAGCATATATAACCTTGAGATCTTCAATTTCATAGTCAGACTGAAGAAGATCAAGAAGCCAAAGAAAATGAGACTCGATTTCAGCTTGACGGACTAAAGAACCCTTCATTTTGCCGCTAATTTTCCAGCAACAAATGTTGAAAGGCTTGCACCAATACTCACATAGAACGAAACTGCGGATTCTATAACCACCAAACTCAGTGATGTGATGAGAAACGAAGTAACTAACATATTGAGGGGGGAAAAAAACCTCCAGAAAACTCAGCTGAAGTTACCAGAGGAAATTCTGAAATTCCGTGGCTATAGAGGAGAACTTGGAGAGTCAAGATCCCAACAACAAAGGCATCAGCTTAGTAGCTAATCAACAAAAGACAAAGGTATGCAGAAGACCTGCTGTTGTTGTTGTTGTTGTTGTTGTTGTTGTTGTTGTCCACGCTCTACAAAGAGCATGGATCAAGATTCAATGCACATACATTGAGAAGAGTCTGGACAAGAGCAAGTGCAGGCGAACATCCTGAGTTGTAAAGGACCTCACAAATCATAGGCAATCAAAAGTCTGTATGATTCAGTACACGGATTTACACAGGGTGCGCAGATAATGCAATGCATAAACAGTTCTGCCAAGAGTGCACAGTAAGGTCGACGTGTGAAATGTTAGGCCGATTTATGAAACAGACACAAGACTGTCATAACAAAGTAGTGCGGATAGGAACTGGAGCTTTTGTTTGCTAGGGAATAACTTTCCTGTCAATATGGCGACAGAAAAGTGGCAGCACTGTGCAAATTTGTCTGAAAAGGAGATCAGAACCCTCCTCTCTCTCTCTCTCTCTCTCTCTCTCTCTCTCTCTCTCTCTCTCTCTCTCTCACACACACACACACACACACACACACACACACTCGCTCGCGCGCACACACACAAATACACACCGGCATACATACATACAATATTACAAATTATATCCATGCAATTTGACGTCATGTAAGAATAATATAAATATACAGTTTATATGGGCAATTTTCGCCGACAAAACATTTAACATTCCGCGATAGTGCAGTTATGTCGAAAACACGTCAATAATTTCCAACTGTCAATGTCCACGGAAACGAAAACATTCATACAATCTGCAGTCATTGCATACATTCAATGGGTTAGTTCTGTCAGAAAATACTCGCCACTGAATTCTGTGATCAAGTCGTCGTAAGCGAGTTGCCCTATTGTTTGGCTGTAGTCTCGTGCGGAAACAAGGTTCTAAACAAACAAAGTTATGTCGTGTCCCAGAGGAGGTGGAAAGTTATGTATTGCCGTCGAGCGCGTAAGGAGAGCGTAAGTTTCCATGCACTCCTCCTAGACCACTGTTTCATTCCGCTGTTGGTTTCAAAAGTTGTGATGTGCGTGAAGGTGTTAAGTACACACTGTGCACCCTCTATAAACACATGCCCCAGGACAAAGTAGGAAACTGCTTTATGGAAGAACAAGAGCTTATGAACAGGTGCACTAAATGATCAGACCTCTATAACTAGCAGACCAACAGAGAACCAAATGCGCTTACAAGTTAGGAAACATCAAATAATGATGATTTCGTCATTACACACGATGAAGTGAAAGCAAGGATAAGATGTCCGAACAATGGAAAAGCCGTAGGGTTCGACACTATTCTAGCTGAGCCAGTAAGGCATGGAGATAAATTAGTGACAGATGTTCGAATCAAAATCTGCACTGAAATCTTACACACAGGATAGTGGTCTAGATATTGGACTCTGATACTCAGTATTATCTCCTTCGAAGAAAGACAACAATAAGCAGTGCAACAGATAGAGAACCATCAGTCTCCTCAGCGATGAAAGTAACGACGCTGAACATTATTTCAAACTGGCTGATTTCCTCAAGCAGAAGAAATCGTTACCAAAGAATAGGCTGCATTCTGTAGTGGAAGAAACACAACAAAATAGTATTTTTAAACAGTAAACAAGTGCGGTAACTTTAGCTCCCATAAGAAAACCTAATACTGAGTAACTTTTATTTAAGACTGGCACAGCCTTTTAAACTTGAATAAAGTCAGACAATTACAGAGACGAACAATATTATAATAATGGGGAAAAACAAACTCAGGCCAACGACTCCTCTGTCATCGTAGTAATGACTTGGCAAAGATTTGGACTTGGGGGGGGGGGGGGGGGGGGGACGGGGGGTTGAACATGAAGAAAATGTGAATATGAAATTAAGTAAATATATTATAGATATGAAAACTCTTCACTAGTTGCATGAGGAAACCATTGTTATACCTTTCATAAGCAGATCTATTTGTATTGCCTGCTCCTAGTTGCATGAGGAAACCATTATCATACCTTTCGAAGACAGATCTATTTGTATTGCCTGCTCCTAGTTGCATGAGGAAACCATTATCATACCTTTCGAAGACAGATCTATTTGTATTGCCTGCTCCTAGTTGCATGAGGAAACCATTATCATACCTTTCGAAGACAGATCTATTTGTATTGCCTGCTCCTAGGCCTTTCGTCCGCTGGATCGGTACTCGTCAGAGAGACACGGCTGGTCATGTCTGTGCTCCTGGCGTAAAATAGAGACACACCACAGTCCACAATACCGTGGTGTTCTCACCACCAAGGGTTCAAAAAAGAATCCAACAGCACCCCCAAAGCAGCCAGCGAAGGGTAGTAAATGAAACAAAACGAAAGTGTGGGGAGGAAAAAAGTTGCTGAAAAACTAAACATTATGCAAACAGTATAAAATGTAGGGGACAATCTTTGAGCCTACGCTTGAGGATCCACCCAAGGATG
>CM065733.1:34178971-34181471 GCA_033310375.1 Conus canariensis | reverse complement strand
ATTATTTGTCAGATTTCTGTTGAGATTTTTGGTTGATCGAAATCACCAAGACCAGGGCTGTGAAAACATGTAATTTCCGAAAAATGATAGTAATCCCATCATTTGCGATTCCCTGTTTAGAGAAACCGCCTGATTAGCGCCATGAAAATATATTTTTGCTGCTTGAAAAGTAGTAGCAACATCGATCATGAAGCCATGTTGAGGACAATCCGCCAGAGTAAGGCTGTTAAAAGCATGTTGTGCTGCTTGAAATGTTAGTTATTACTGCGATAACAATACCTCAATAAAAACAAAACCTGCGGATTAGGGCCAAGATATATTTTTGCTGCTTTAAAATGATAATTACTTCATCGATCACGATTTCCTGTTGACAGTAATCGCCATGATTAAGGCAAAATAAAAATATTTCACGGCATGAAAATGATGGCTATAATATCGATCACGATTTCCTGTTCAGAGAAACCGCTATGATTAGGGCCATGAAAATGTGTTCTGCCGATTGAAAAAGATAGTTATTATATACATCAGTTACAATTCCCTGTTGAGAGAAGCTGCAATGACTAGTGCCATAGAAAAGGTGTTCTGATGACAGAAAATGATAGTTATCACCTCAGTCAGAACTCCTATCGAGCGAAACCTCCAACATTAGGACTTTGAAAACGTTTTGTTTCCATTTGTTGTCAGTTATTGCAACAATCGTGATTCTGTGTTGAGGCAAACTAAAAAATTAGGCCAATGCAAAAATATTTTGCTGCCAAAAAACGAAGCTTCGCGTAAGTCATGATTCTCTGCAGAGAGAAAGAAACCAGGATTAGGGCTGAGCTAAGGTGTGTACTTTTCCGGTTGAAAGAAGATTTGCTGATCATATCAGCCAGGGTTTCCTCTTGAAGTAAACAAGAGGGATTGGAGCAAATAAACTGAGCGTGTTATCCCGCTTACAAAGGGCAAAATTACCACATGGTCAGCGTTCCTTGTTGAAAGAAACACCCAGCACTATAGTCACTAAATTGCATGGATGTTCGTGTTTACAAAAGGTATAACAACATCTGCTATAATTCTTTCTTGAAGGAAACAACCAGGATTAGATGTGTCAAACTGCGTGCGTGCGTACGTGCTTGCGCGCGCGCGCGCGCGCGTGTGTGTGTGTGTGCGTGTGTGTGTGTGGTGCGTGTGTGTGTGTGTGTGTGTGTGCGTGTGTGTGTGTGTGTGTGTGTGTGTGCGTGTGTGTGTGTGTGTGTGTGTGTGTGTGTGTGGTGTGTGTGTGTGTGTGTGTGTGTGATACACAAAGGGTATACCCCATCACACTCATATCAAAATTCCCTGTGCAAAATCACCACAAGATCACAGTCAAGAAAGGATGTTTGCTCCTAAGCTTAAAAGGCTTAATAAACATCCGACAAAAAATAGTCTATGTGCGCGTGTGTGTGTGTGTGTGTGTGTGTGTGTGTGTGTGTGTGTGTGTGTGTGTGTGTGTGTGTGTGCGTGCGTGTGTGAAGAACAAGAACAAGAACATGTTTTATTGCCAAAGGAAAATCAGAGGTTTTGTGGGGCACAGATGATCAGGTTAAGACATTCAACTAAACTAATTCGAACATTGTTACATCTTGCAGCATAACATTACTACAGGATATACTGGGCAAGTACAGGTTGGAAGCAGTCCATTAACATGAGCTCCAAACGTTTTTTTTTTTTTTTTTTTTTTTTTTTTCATTTAAGCCTGTGATTAAAAATCTGTTTTTGTGATCGTCGTAATCAGGTCATAACGTTGTTAGTCACATAATTTACAGTCGCCGAGAAAATGTAGTTCGTTCTCAACAACTTGGCATGTCGTGATTAATCTGTCTTTTTTTCTCCACCCCCCTCTTTCTTCTGCCATAATCCCCTCGTTTCCGTCTGGCGGCCATTTTCAATTTGGAGACGAACAGGAGAAGCGCAGCTAAGTGGCTACATGTTCTTCTTGTCACTGTCCTATACATTGTGTGTTTTCGCCTGAAGAAGACCCAAGAGGTCGAAATGCATTGTGTCTTGTCCTGTACTTTTGTTTGTCTGTGTCCTTGGCGGTAACTAACCCCTCACTTTTCAAATGTTGTCTTTTCTGTCAGTGTTTGTATAACGGCCCCTCTCAATTTGGAGTTCATGGGCGCTTATTCGTAATCTAGTTAATGTTCGTCTGCAATCTGTGTCAATGCGTTGCTCCAGATAAGCCGCCTGTTTGTATCCAATAGCAACTGTGGCATAACATTTGAGGTTGAGTGTGTTTCCATTTTTTTGTTTCTTCCAGAAGTCAACATAAAACGTTTCTAACTTCGCATTGACCACAAACTTCAGTCGAGTCACATTAAATGTACCCTGATTTTCCCAGACGTGTTGTACTCCTATCGTTGACAAGGTTTGTCGTCTGAACTTAGTCCATTTTTATTCGGTGTCCTGAGAGATCATTGACTGATAAACCTGTTGTTGATAAGAGTCTTGGTCTGACTCTAATTATGCGTATCCAGAA
>CM065733.1:34151471-34171471 GCA_033310375.1 Conus canariensis | reverse complement strand
ATCCTCCCGAGGCTTTTGGGATCACAAAGAGTAGAAGCCGGGGTTTGGGTGGGAAATCTTTGAGATGGCCCCTCTTTTGAGGAGGTCTTGGACTTCCGTGCGAAGAGCTTCTGCTTTGGCGGGGGAGGGTTCGTTGGGGGAGGGAGGGGGAGATAGCATGAGGGGGGGGACGCTCGTGGGCCCAAGGAAGGCGAAACCCTTCCTGTAGCACCGCCACTATCCAGGGGTGAGGCGTATGCGTCTCCACTGGTGGGCATGCCGGGAGAGGCTGCCGCCAGGGGGGGCGAGGGTCTGGGCTGGTGGGTGGGGGATAGGGCGAGGGGGGGTGCTACCTGATCTAAGTCCCCCTCGGGCTGTCTCCCTAGTCAGCTCCGGGAGCGTGACTGTTGGCCTAACCGAAAATTTTGCTGATGGGGTTTTGGCTTAGGCCTTGGGAGAAGATTAGGTCGCTTGGCGGGCCGTGCGGTGCGGGAAGGCGATTGTCTGGGATAGGGTCTGTGCCTGGGGAAGGAACGAAGTGGGGGTCTAGCAGGGCGTGGCGGTGGCCTGGGCGCAAAGGACACAGCCTGCTTGCGTTCCTCAACTGCTTGTGCTATGACGTCAGCCGAGTAGTCGCCAAAGAGCGACTGGACCTGGCCCGGGATGCATCGCAGGGCTGCCTTAAGCGTCGGGGAGAGAGAGGTCCGCGCCAGCACGGCCTCTCTCGCGACCAACAAGCAGTTGAAGTGGCTTCTGGCTGCGCTGTCCGCCGCAGCCGAAAGGTGATGCGAAATCCTGTTAACTAGGTGTCGCATGAAAGGATCGCTGAACAAGCGAGGGTCAGGCTCTTGGTGCGCCTCAGAGCCCGGGTCCCCCGGTACTGGGATGGCACCATCGTCCTCCGGCCATAGAGCCTCCGCTCGCTGAAGGGGCATGTCCAAGTAGGTGTGTCCCGCCGTGGTGTGGAGGATGCCCATCCTGGCTACTCGGACCCATTCCTTTAGGTTCTTAAAGGAGATGGCGCCGGAAGTAGGGGGGGGCAGGTGGGGGATCAACCGACGGTCCGACTGGGAAATGCCCATCTCCCTGGTCACGGGATTGTCCGTAAACAAGGAGGCGACTGAGGGGTTCTTGGGTAGATTGGTCTAGATCTCTGGGCCGGGGGAGAGGGAGAGAAATTCGTCAGCGGGTGCGGCCTCCCTCCTAACGAGGTCTGGTCGCCACCGTTCTATCGTGCGGACATCGTACAATGAGGTGGGGGCTAGCTCCTCATCATCGTCCGCCTCAGGGAGGTACTGGTCCTGAGAGGGTTCATAGCACCCGTCTTCAGGAGGTAAGTCGAGGGGTGCCTGTAGTGTGTCCCCGGTGGCCCTATAATCGGCGGCCGGGACATCGTCCTGCCGATAGGACAGCGCCCGAGGAGGGAGACCAAGGTCGACCCAGGTAAGTGAGGCCGGGTGCCACATTCGACCATGTAGCTGGTCGTGCTGGGTGTTGGCGTTAAGCCACTGGTCTCTCTCGGGGGCATAGAGCCACCGGTCCCCGGGGAGGTAAACGGGCTGTGGCGGCCCTGGGGAAAAACCATGGTAGGTAGGCCGCACTCAAGGTCTGACCAGCGCGTTGGGCGAATGCGTAGGTCAGACATCCGCCGAGTCGTAGCCACGAGACCCTCTTCTTCTTGTAGGCAGAAAGTCCCCGGGGACCCGGGTAACCTGAATCACTGTTGGGGGGGGGCTTGAGAGGCCGTGGCCTGTCGTCCCCGTCCAGGTCCGTGCACTGCACCATACACGTCCTTGGAATGGGCCTGGGAGGGCCATAATGGTATGGAGGAGGATGCGGAAGTCGAGCCCCCAACCCGCGAAAGTGCGGATTGGTCAGGATGCGGTCCCGTGTTCCTCCCCCTGGAGGAATATGTCAGGTTACCCTTGGTCCCGCTGGTAGATCCTCCCCCGGAGGAGCGGGACCGCGGACGTTGCCCAAATGGGGATCCGAAAGGTCGGTTCCCCAACGTCCAATACCCCTAGGGAAGAAGGTGACGTTCGATCGGGGTAGGTCGACCGTCCTTGTGCATGGGCACGGCCGGGCCCATGGCGCGGCGTGCCCGCACGCCCAGGATTATGGACACCACCGAGGTCGTGCGTCGGGGTGACCATAAGGCTGCTTCCGGAGTCGAAGCGCTCCTCGAGCTCAGGTGTTGGCTGCACCTGTGCCCGGTGGGGCCGAGCGCTATGAGTGCACGTATCAATTTGGGGGGAAAAAGAGATACGTGACTCATCAAGGCGAGTGACGGATGGTGATTCCATCCCAGATCCGTCACCCGTGCTGGTCCGCGGCTCGGCAAGGTGCCCCGGGGGCCGAGATTCGCGTGACTCAGCATGATAGTTAGAAGTCTCCGAGCGAGTCCGTAGGCTAGAGGGCAAGCTGGCCGATGGAGAAGGGGTGGGGGAGGGCGAATTCCGTTGGCTAGTCTTTGCTCGGCCGGGCCCCTTGAGGGGAGCCTTGCCATTAGACTTTCTGGGCAGCACCTTGAGGGGAGCTTTGCCCTTAGACTAGCAGGCAGATCAAATGAAAGGCATTTTGAAATGGTGGCCGCTTGCCTATCAGCCTTGGGACGCCGCGGTCGTGCGTCCGTCGGTTTGGTAGACGAGGAAGATCACGCGTCCCTTCCGCGGAGAAGTCGTCTCTGTCTACCCGAACCGTACGTTCATCAGTGTGAACGGATTGCTCCGAGATGGAATCGACCCGCGGGTTCTCCGGGAAATTGAGCGAACTCCGAGCAGTGGAGTGGCTCGACCCGGCGGTGTCCTTCACCATGTTGGGCACAGGTGGATAGAGCAAACCCGGAACACACGACCGCAAAGAGGAGACAAGGTGGCCGATCGAGAAAATCAATTAATCTCGATCGTCCGTGTGGTGTCGTGCAAAGTGCTCGAGAGATCGACTGAAAACTCGAACTACCCGTACACGCCACCGGTCGTGTGACTGGTATGGCTATTAATAGCAATCTCTACACGTGGAGTATCACTGTGTATAGGTGTGATAGTTCTTGGGCACTAAATCTTAATAAGCAGATCAGTGTCACACACCCTTACTCGAACACGTTCTACCTGTGAAGGGTAAAGAGTACAGGTGTGATAGTTATTGAGCCCTAAACCTTAATAAGCGGAACCAGCACAAAATGCGTGCTGAACCCGAGGCTCGGCAATATGGTGGGGGAACACGACCGGCGAGCGGTGCCGACGATCGCGAGTAACAAAGTCGCGAGAGTGCCGGTAAAAGAGACAAATCTTTAATAAATACGCTCCCGAGAGTGCCGGTAAAAGAGACAAATCTTTTAATAAATACGCTCCCACCAAGAGCCTCACACGGCAAAAATACTCAGGGTCTAGTGCAAGCCGGAACCAGCACAAAATGCGTGCTGAACCCGAGGCTCGGCAATATGGTGGGGGAACACGACCGGCGAGCGGTGCCGACGATCGCGAGTAACAAAGTCGCGGGAGTGCCGGTAAAAGAGACAAATCTTTTAATAAATACGCTCCCGAGAGTGCCGGTAAAAGAGACAAATCTTTTGATAAATACGCTCCCACCAAGAGCCTCACATTTGCAAGCCACAACTGAATCAAGTATAGAACAAAACACAGCAAAGTTAACACAAAGGCAAGTATAGGCGAGACAGAGCACAAGACTTATCTTGCTTTGACGGCAGGCCGAAGATGAATGACTTATAGGAAGTTGACACTGGCTTCTTCCGGGGCCGGAAGTGGGGTGACATCACGTGACTGTCTTATGACTGCATTGGCCACGGAAAAAATTCGGCCTGACAGAGCTGGCTAACTGCCGTTGAATGCTATGGTCTGACATGGTAAAGTATATGACGCCAAACAACCTATTTCGCAGAGCATAGGAGAGAGTGAGGAGCAAGCAACACGGAGAAGGGAAAAGGGAAGCAAAGAGAAACAGGGAATGGAGTGGCCTGCGCTCGACCAAACACTACGCTGTGCAATACCTTGTCTCAAGACTGAAAACAAAAATCGAGCGAATCCGATTCACGCCCGTTCTTTCTCGTTGCCAGCAGGACAGACTGCAACAAATGACTCTGCTCTGCTCCCCACCCCAGCCCCTCCCACTGGTTTGGGAGTCAATATTCATCTGCTGTGTTGACATACACCTATCTTTGTAGCCGGTAAGGAGAGTCCAGTCCAATGCGTTGTCGTCTCCGCTTGCACTGGTAGTGTGAAATCTTCTGAGGTCTTAATCGATGTCCTCTGATTCTGTCCAGTATCAAATGGCCATGTTTTCGCTGGCCTTGTTTCACGTTGATGAATGCAAGGAAACGTAACAGCGAGTATTATCCGAAGAGCTATAGACTAGAAAGGTGCGCGTTTGCGCGCGCGGGCAAACACATGCGCGCGCGAGCACGCACACTCACGAACACACACACACACACACACACACACACACACACACACACACACACACACACCACACACATGTGCACGCGCGAGTAAACACAGACAGACAGAGAGAGAGACAGACAGACACACACACACACACACACACACACACACACACACACACACACACACACACACACACAGAGACTCATATGTCTACAACAGATGATCCCACTAGAACGCGGACAATTAAATTAATAGCAAATGCACAACATTTTCGGAGGAGTGGGGGGTGTGGGTGTAGGGGGTGCTTGTTTCGTTTGAATTTACCGAAAAAAATGCGCTGAAGTCGATTTGCAAAGATTTTCCAAACAAACGATTGCCACAACCACCACTACTAAGATATTAGCTACCACTAATGTTACAACTTCTCGTTCTCCTCCTCCTCCTCTACCTCCTCTTCCGTCTCCTCTTATATACAACAACTGGTACTACGACAACTACTGCTACCACTACGACATCGACTACTGTTACTACAACGACGATAGGACGACGACGAGGACTGCTACTACTACTACTACTACTACTACTACTACTACTACTACTACTATAACTACACGACTACTGGTGCTGGCGCTGGTGCTTCTGCTGTTGTTGCTGTTACTACCACCACTAATACGACTATGACGACTGTGATGACTACTACGGTGGCTACTGTTACTACTGCTATTGCTACCATTACTAATGCTGCTGCTGCTGCTGCTGCTACGGCTGCTGCTGCTGCTACTGCTACTACTACTACTACTACTACTACTACTACTACTACTACTACTACTAATTGTTGCTGTTGCTGCTGCCGTTCATACTGAATTAAAGCCTGAATTCTAATTAATACTCCCGACTACTTTTACTACGACTCAAATGCCAGTGTTATTGTAGCTAGTGTTGCCCTGCTGCTGTTGTTGCTCCCGCTGCTTCTACTACTACCACCAAAACGACCATGCGATGTGTGCTCATATCAACGTGTGTTTACTGCAAGCATGTATTTGCGAGCGAGGGCGCGCGCGCATGCGCGCGTGTGCGTGTCTTTATGTCTGTGTGTCTGTGTTTGCGTGCAAATAAATCACGTGGGTAGTTTTGATTTATATTGCCGATTTGATCTGGCAAAGGGCCACACACCCAGTCCTAAAATTAAAACATCATCAACAGCAAGAAAAAAAAAGAAAGAAAACAAGAAGAAAAAAAAAACCTGAAGAGCAAACCCCAAACATAATGTGCACAGAGGAAATCACAGATCGTGCTCTTGCATGCATTCAAACAGATGTGCTCTCTCTCTCTCTCTCTCTCTCTCTCTCTCTCTCTCTCTCTCTCTCTTCCACACACACACACACACACACACACACACACACACACACACACACACATCCATACACATCCACACACACTCACTCACTTTCTTTCTGTCAGTCTTTTTTCATTCTCCTACTCCCATCCCCATCGCTCAGTTCCAACCACAATCCAATCCCACCTCTGCAGATCTCCGCATCGAGGAGGACCAGCCGTGTTCGGCATTCCAAGGCAATGTTTGGACGCCCTATCCCCCGTCGTCTAGCAACCCGACCTCTCCAGGCCATAGCTGTCAATTTGTGACAGCTTGAAGTTGCGTTTGAAACTCACTTCAAAGGTAACCGCTAGACCAGTCCACAACGACGAGAACGGTCTTGGGGAGGGGGGGGGGGGGGGGGGGGGGGCGATCGAAACGCGCACGCGTTTGGGGTTTTAGTTTCTGTTGTGATATTCTGAAAGAGAAGGGAGGGGATCAGTATGAGTGGAGGGACGTAGGATGGGGAAGTGAAGGGGTGTGGGGAAGGGACGGAAGATGATCAAACCCCAAAAAATCTTTAAACCTCTTCCATCGTTCTTGCTGGGGTAGGGGTTTATTCACTTGGATAGGAATTGCATGATAACAGATCATCAAATGTCTCTATCATATTTGCTAACCATGTTTTGAAGGCCAGGCTTTGATACGTGCCTGATGTAAGGCACAGTGTCAAGAAAAAAGAAACATATAAAAACACAAAACAGACACCCACAGATAACGAAGACGAGACACACGACACAGACAAAGACACACACACACACACGCGGGGCGCACGCACGCACGCACGCGCGCGCACACACACACACACACCACACACACACACACGACGCACGCTCGGACCGCGCTCACACACACACAACACACACCAACACCACCACACCCAACACACACACACACAACCCTGTCACAAATATAGGGAGAAAATATCAAACAATTCTTGCAGTAGTTTGCTCTCCAGGAGAGCATGTCTAACGTACATTGTACAATAAATTATTCCACAGAAGAAGGGCGATAAACTTTGTGCAGAGATCAGTTCCCACAAGAAGGGGGGGGGGGGGGGGGGGGGGGGGGGGGGGAGGGGGGAGTAAATCTGTTCCTTTTCCACCGAAAGGAAGAGAAATCGAGTTCATCAGTTTTAATAACATTTCCTATGTAAAGAGGGTGAATTGAAAAACAGCGTTCTGTGATGACGCTTTCTGTCACAAAGAGCAGGAATTCAATGTATAATAAGTGGTGGTGTGTGGTGAAGGGGGAGGGGGGAGTAACCCCTCACCAGACAAAGGCTCATGCAGCAGTTTGAAACATCCTGTTTCAATAACCAAAGACAACACGATACATCAATAATAGGGTAATTCAATAGTAGTAACTTTCCCAAAATAGGGAACACGATTCAGTGTTTTCTAACATATTTCCCCTTGAAAGAAATGGAATGTATACATAATTGGGTATACAACACATCATCATACAAAAGATATGTCCCCCTACTCTTTCATTGAGAATATGATACGGCTTTATTCAATAACCCTTTCTTCAGATTGAGGGAGATATGGTTCCATTCTTTAGTGATTATTTCACTAAGAGAAAAAAACAACAACAAAAAACAGAAGGATGCAATACAGCATTCTGCTATAACTATTTCCCCACAAACAGTGGATGATACAACATACAGCAGACAGTATACATTATACAGCAGAAAGAGTGGATTGCAGCATTCTGCAGATGAAAAAATGCCCATTTTCCTCAAAAAGACTGTGAGCACAAGACAATCACAATAACCTTTTTTTTCTCAGAAAGTGACAGGATGCAATACAACATTCAGCAATTGCTCTTTCCCCACAAAGAGAGGGGATATGATACCGCAGTTTTTTTTTTTTTTTTATATAACCCTTCCCCGGAAAGAGAGGGAACTGCTTTCTACATGAACCTTTTCCCCAGAAAGCAAAGTCATAGAATTGACTATTCTGCAGGATGGGGACCTAGATAGTTATTGGAGTAGAACCTGTTCTTCCAAAGATAAGATGGATTCAATGCAGACATATTGCAACAGTGTACTGTCCATGTTTACTTTGGAAACAGGAAGAGTGTAATCAATGTGAGAGTGGAGGCAGGGAGGAATAAGAGACGATGGAAGAAGATGAGGCAGCAAGAGAGGATAAGAGGTGAGGGTGAGGAACCAATATTTGACACAGCATTCCACAGCAGCATAATTATGTCCTGGAGCCTGGACAAAGAGCCTGGACAGCAAGTTGCAAGTCTTCATCAACACCTGTCTTCGCCAGATCCTGCGCATCAGAGGGCCGGAACGAATCTCAAATGAGGAACTCATGCAGCGGACGAAGCAAGACCCAATCACCAAGAGTGTCCAGATGAGGAAGTGGGGTTGTGTTGGACACACCCTGCGTAGAGGACAGGCCCACATCCCACGCCACGCCTTGGACTGGAACCCACCGGGGAAGCGGAAGAGGGGACGACCAGTCACCACCTGGAGAAGAACTCTACAGGCAGAACTCAACTTCACCAACATGACCTGGGGTGAAGCCAAGAGAACAGCCCAAGACAGAGCGAGATGGAGATCTGCAGTGCGGGGCCCTGTGTTCCGATCGGAACGAAGAGGACTAAAGTCAAGTCAAGTGATATGTCCTAGACTACAGAGGGAATCTAGAGTCTTCAACAATCTGTTGACTAAAGTAATGGGGAGTATGGGAGGGGGGAAGGGGCGATGCAGATTGCAGCAATATGTCACCAAGAAGGGAGTGAGAGGGGGGAAGCGACAGCGGGTTGAGGATCTTTTTTTTTAGGATCCAACACGTTGGGAAAGAAGGGGCAGGAAGAGAGAGGAGAGGAGCATGGAATGAGAACGATCCAGTGCTGCGTTCTGCCCTACCCTGTCCCCAGGCCGCGAAGGGAAATCGAGCAAATCCGATTCACACCGGTTCTTTCCCGTCGCCAGTAGACAGAATCCAATAAAAGGCTCTGCCCTCCCCTTTCCCCATTGGGTGGATGAATCAATAATAATCCGTTGTGCTGTCATAGAACTATCTTCCTGGCAGTGAGGAGAATCCTATACGTTGTCATCTCCGTTTGCGCCGAAAGTCTGTGTCCAGCGAAGTCCTATGAGGTCTTATTTGATGTGATCTGAATTTGTCTGTTGCCAGACGACTATGTCTTTGTCAGCCTAATTTCACTTCAAGACTTAAAGCCACGAAAAAGGCAGCATAATATCAAGAATCCAAGATTCACACACACACACACACCACACACACACACACACACACACACATACACCGCGCGCGCGCGCGCGCGCGCGCGCGCGCGTGCTCAAGTCAATGCATAATAAGTATATTATCTCCTACTGGACAGTGGACGACTGCAACAGCAAGCGCTATGTAAAACTCAGACCCACCCACCATCCTCCCCCCTTTTTTTGCAGGTACATGACAATAAATTAAGCAATATTCAATTAGCAGTTGAAAAAAGAGCTCTCCCAATCATACTGCTTGTGATGGTGGAGCAGCTGCTGCTGTTGTTGCTGCTGTTGCAATTTCTACCATTACTACAACTACTACTACTACTGCTACTGCTGCTGCTGCTGCTGCTAATGATGATGATGATGATGATGATGATGGTGATGATGATAGTGCTATTATACTAATGCATCATTTGTTCACTGATGATTAAAGTACTATTTCTAATACGATTACTTCTACGACTCCCACTACTAATGCTGTTGCTGCTACTGTTGTCGCTGCAAATGCTACATCTACCACTATGAGAGAGAGAGAGAGAGAGAGAGAGAGAGAGAGAGAGAGAGAGAGAGAGAGAGAGAGAGAGAGAAGTGTCCTTCGCACTGTTTATACTGTGAAACTTTGCACGAGTCATAGCTTTTCATTATTTCTCTCTTTTTGTGAAGAGAGAGAGAGAGAGAGAGAGAGAGAGAGAGAGAGAGAGAGAGAGAGAGAGAGAGAGAGAGAACTCATATGTCCTGAATACCTCTGTAAAGCGCACCATCCACTCGACCTGGCAAAAAAATCAATTTTGATTACTGTAATGGCAGCTTTCAATCCTTCAAGCTGCCATCGACCAACACAATGCACTTGCAGTTCACTATCATTTCTGCCTTGGTAAAAAGAAATTGATTTTGATTGATTTCATTATAGTTGGTTTCTCAGACGCATGGAATCCATAGAACACATTTTAAAAAACCCTTCATTTCTTTTTCGTCTTCTTTTTTGAGATGTGTCCCATGCCTCTTACTACATTGGCAGAAAAGACAAAAATTACAATATTTTTCCTTATTTTTCACTTCTCCGTCTTTGCTCTTTTACCAGAGCACTTGACGAGATTCTACCTGTGTCTGACGTTTTCCACGGTTCTAATGTCTTGTGAGTTTGCTAATTCCAAATGTCTCGGTTTCCTTTGAGTTGTCAACTCTGTAGGGATCACTAGCTCGCAAGTGTTTGAATTCGTTTAGCCTACTTGCAGCTCTGATGTCCATGGATTCGTAAGCTGCGATTCGTTACAAACGTCTGGTTTTCATATTGACACGACTGTTCAGTCTTTACAGTCCAACAGAGCAAGTGGCCACGATGAAATAATGGTAAATGAATAAGCTATATGGAGGCATCAAGTTGTAAATTGTTAACTCTGTTCTGCAGTAATCCTCTCGCCAGAAAGATGGCATGGTTCAGTGCAGAAATGTTGCGTTAGTGGTGTGCTTCATATATGCAGTCTGTGAACAGGTGCTGTGGGATGTGAGTGCTGGGGGCAGCAAAGACAAAGAGATGATGGGACGGGAAGAGTGTAAACAGTAGTGAAGGTTAGGGTGGTTGTGTAGCAAGGGAGTTTTCTGTACAACGTTGTGTTATAACCCGTGTCCCAGACTAAAGCAGGAATCAAGATTCTTTAAGAATCTAACAACTATATAATTAGAAGGTAAGGTAGTAAAGACCGAGACAAAAGGGGAGTCAAAAGGAAACAAAAACAATGCACAACGTTTCGACTCTTTGGGTCTTTTTCAAGTTGAAAAGGACTCTAAAGAGTCGAAACGTTGTGCATTGTTTTTGCTTCCTTTTGACCCCCCTTTTGTTTCGGTCTTTACTACCTTACCTTCTAATTATATAGTTGTTCTGAAAAAAGACCCAGTCAAGTGTTATCAGTTCTTTAACAAATCTGTTTGCAGGAGAAACGGTCGGAAACTTACGATGCAATACCATGCTATTGAGAAGGAAGGGGGAACAGGAAACGAGGTGGATAGAGGATTCCATCCTGGGAGATGGCGAAGGGAACATGTAGGAGAATCGAACGAACCCAGTTCACACCAGTTCTTTCCCACAAACAGTAGACAGCGTAAAACGAATATTTCCGTTTGGTCCATCCCCTCAACTGCTAGGAGAATCAACAACAAGCCATCGTGCTGACTTCTCCCCAGTCTTCTAACCAGAGAGAACAAACCATGTGTTATTCATCTCCGCCTGTGCTGAAAGCATGCATCCTACGAACTTCTCTGAAGCTTTACTGAATATTGTCTTATTTTGTCTAATGTTACAAGACCCAGTCTTTTTCGGTCTGATTTCACTCGGCTTATTTCAGGAAATACACACACACACACACACACACACACACACACACACACACACACCACACACACACACACACATGCTGCCACAGAGAGAGAGAGAGAGAGAGAGAGAGAGAGAGAGAGAGAGAGAGAGAGAGAGAGAGAGAGAGAGAGGTTTGTGCTACATATACCCGAAATCTCTCCCCGGAGGATGAGTAAGGGCAGGCTTCCAAACTCATCCCCTAGGCATTAAATGCAGACATTTTAACTGGAATTTGAAGGGCGGGAGAGTGCGGGAGGGGAGGATACTCTGGACCCGAGCCAGAATTACTCCCCTCCACCCCCCCTGTTCCAAGCTCACTCCCGTGTGAGTGATTTGTAACATGGTCCAGAAGCATCTGATGCAGTGAATGGAGGGGACATGCTCAAGGTTACCTGCCTCATGTGACAGGAAGGTGGAAACGGGGTGGACTTGCCTATATGATTCAATGAGGTGTGTCTGGACTGTACCCTGAATCACACACCGCAGAGGGGTTTCAGAACAACGGGAGTGGGGGTGGACTGTGGGGAGAGGGGGGGGGGAGGGGGTAGTTCTGGCTCAGGTCTAGAATCACTTTCCCCACCCACTCTTAATATTCAGGTCAATTGTCTTTTGGTCAATATGTTTTGCCGTTTGGGACACTTGAAGAATTTTGAAGCAAGCGCGTGATTTTAGGGTAAAGGGGGAGGTCAGTCTGAATCTACTCTCCCAGTAGTAGTCAGTTTGGAGACGTTTCCTTTCTCACCTGCTAAAGAATGATTTCAGGCGTGGGGTGATCATGAAATCTTACACCTGTGTAAGAATCAGTCTTGATCACTGTCATGACAGTTGTAGATTATTCAAGCAGCTGTTGACCGCCAGAGGAATTTTGCAGGCGTTTGATATGTATAGCTCAATAAAAGAAAAAAAAATGATGGAATTTATAGTAGCAGTTTTGTTGTGGGCTCAGTGGTAACTAAACTACGTAGCAACCCCACTCTCATCTCCCCACTATTTTATTGGGTCAATAGATGCCTTACTTTATTGGCAGAGAGAGAGAGAGAGAGAGAGAGAGAGAGAGAGAGAGAGAGAGAGAATTACATCTGTTTTCTTTCACCATTTTGCCTCTCTTTTTTAATCTTTCTCTCTTACTGTTCTTACAATATTTTTGCCTATAACTTTTGTTTTGGCGTTTTGAGTGTCAGTGAATTCATCCAAGTGCTCACTTTTGTCTCGGTTCACGATTGTCAGATGATTATCGATAAGTGTTTACATTTGTGTGGGCTTTGGTCGCTCTACAGTCAGTTGGTGTCTTAGTTGCGAGTACTTGCAAAAGCATCTGTCTCTATTGTTAACATGAACTTAGGGTTGGTCCAACGCTATTACTCACTTGCAACATGCAGACAGTTCTACATAGATAAAGAGGCTGAGAAGGAGAGACAAGAGGTGGTGGGTGATCCCATATATTATTGCCGACCTCTATTTTCGAAAATGTACTACGGGGACATTGCAGACTCAGTCTGAGGATAACTATTAAGTTCTGAAAGTGTATAGACCTCTAGAACCCATCCACACTCAAGTGGACAGGTCGAAGGAGAAATTCAATTTGCATAACGACTGATCAGAATTTCACAGAGTGGCTTATCGTGTCTCCTGCTGTGGATCCTCAATGGCCTAAGCTCCTTTATTTTCACTATCGTGTGCCCTAAAACCTCTGTGAGCGTTCAGTTTGCTTTTATTATTGAATTACCTCCCCCACCACCACCACCCCCACCACCATATGCCCCCTTCATTACGAGTGGAAAGAAAAAAAAAGTTTAAACTGCACGGCTGTGTGAATGGGAAAGGAGATCGAGAGACCGAAAGCACTAGTTGTGTTGGATAAATGAACATTTTAATATTTCAAAACAAATGTGCGCAAATTTGATTTGGGGTTATCAGTTCATCACATGGGTCACTTGCTTCAGAATATTGATTTTTTTTTTTCGGATGAGTGGGAACATCAAACTCGAAATAAAGGAGTAAACAATAACGAATCCAGTGTACAGAGACAAAATTACAATTCACTTATACTGATGTTAACATTCACTTACTCTCTCTCTCTCTCTCTCTCTCTCTCTCTCTCTCTCTCTCTCTCTCCATACACACACACACACACACACACACACACACACACACACACACACACAACACGCACACACACACACACACACACACACACACACACACACACACACACACACACACACACACACACACACTTTTTTTCTTCTTCCTGTTTTCTCATTATTTCAGTCCTAATCCAACTAGACAATTCCCATAAGTTTACCTCCACCTCTGTAGACCTCAACACCTTGAAGAATTATTCGTCCCTGGCACCCCGAGGGGATGTCTGAACTCTCCAACCCCAATTGTCCGGGCCACAATCGTCAACATGTAACAGCATGAAGCTGCGTTCCAAACTCGCTTCAAAGGCACCGGCCAGACCACTTACGATAACAAGATTGTATCTTTGGGTCGATCGATAATTTCATGCGATTGAAGTTTTAGTGTGTGTTGTGATATCCTGAAAGACAGGGGAAGGGAGATCAGGAAGAAGTAAGGGCAAGGATGGGAAGAAGGTTGAGAGGGGAGAGAAAGGGAATGTTGTCAAGGTTAGCGCAGACATCCTAACTAACACATCTTTGCTTTATCAGCTTTGTTAGAGGGTTATTGCGTACCATGATAGAAATCAAGTGGATGATCATTAAAACCATTAACATCCTCGTCAATCACATTCACGGATCAGGCTTTAACATTCTGCACAAAAGAACACACACAAAATGCCACAAATACCGTGAAATACATTTGTTGTTTTGTAATACATAACTTTTTCAAGGTACAATCAATGCCACAGAATACATGTTAATGATGGTTGTTTGGGCAGGATAGGGTTGAAAAGGTCATCCAAGGGAAAAGAGTGACCAAACGTCTCAATGAGAAAGGGTTTAAGACCCGAAACGTTTGGTCACACTTTTCCCTTGGATGACCTTTTCAACCCTGTTTTATGATTTTTTTTTTTTTTTTCATAAGTTGTGTAATCCTGTGGTCAGCTTCACGTTGTTGTCATTCACCACAAGGTAGCATCTTTGAATAAGAGATGAGAGAGTATTCCAGATCTTTACACCCCCCCCCCCCACCTCTTCCTCAACCTTCCGTCCGCCCCCCTTTCCTTCAGCCCCCTCTCCCACACCACGTATAGACTCCTCCCCCCATCCCTCCCTCTCCACCTCTCTAATCTGTCGAATCCCTGCAGCTTTGAGTGAAGGGGGCATTGGATTAAAGTTTAGATAGGCTATCCGGGAAGTCATTTCAAAGGCTGCCTGAGCTCTTTGATCAATTCGTTTATACAGACCTACCATTAACGGTTGAAATAACGAAGATTCGTTTACGAATTTGCCATCTTCTGCCATCAGCGGTCAGATATAAAGAGGTGGCCATCACAAGACAATAACAAGATGCAAAGCATATAAACGTACTCCCAGTTTATCCTGAATACGCGTGAGATATTCCATAAAGAGGAAAAACCGTCTTGGGCTGGTGTAACCGTTAGTAATGGCTATTCTAGTAAACATGGCCATCATCTGTGACCTATAATGAACATACTTACAAATTTTCAGAGAGATCGGCCAAGTACTTTCTGAGATTTTCCATAAAGAAACAAAACATTATGGGCCGTTAGTAACGGCTATAACGGTAAACTTAAACATCGGGCATCATCTGTGACCCATAATGAACATACCTACAAATTTTCAGAAATATTGGCCACATACTTTCTAAGATATTCCATAAACAAAAAGGAGAACCGTTATGGGCCGTTATAGCCGTTACTAACGGGCTATAAACATCGGGCATCATTCGGGACCCATAATAAACATATCTACAAATTTTCAGAAAGATCAGCCAGGTGCTTTCTGAGATATTCCATAAAGAAGAAAACCGTTAGGGGCCGTTATAGCCGTTAGTAACGGCTATAACGGTAAACTAAAACATCGGGTACCATCCGTGACCCCGTAATGAACATACCTACAAATGTTCAGAAAGATCGACAAAGTGCTTTCTGAGATATTCCATAAAGAAGAAAAACTGTTTTGGGCCGTTATAGCCGTTAGTAAGGGATATAACAGTAAACTAAAACATCAGGCATCATCCGTAACCCATAGTGAACATACCTGCTAATTTTCACAAAGATCGGCCAAGTACTTTCTGAGATGTTCCACAAAGAAGAAAAACCGTTACAGGCCGTTACAGCCGTTAGTAACGGCTATAACGGTAAACAAAAAAACATCGAGCATCATCCGTGACCCATAATGAACATACCTGCTAATTTTCACAAAGATCGGCCACGTACTTTCTGAGTTTTTCTCTAAAGAAGAAAAACCGTTACAGGCCGTTACAGCCGTTACTAACGGCTATAATGGTAAAATAACACATCGTGCATCATCTTTGGCCCATAATGAACATTCCTACAAATCTTCAGAAAGATCGGCCCAGTAGTTTTGTCTGGAGCGAGTGGAACACATTTTGACCACGGACGAATGGACACACACACACACACACACACAACCACACACACACACACACACACACACACACACACACACACACACACACACACACACACACACACACACACAGCATTTCTTCGTTCCCATTCTAAAGTGCTCCCTGTTCTATAAGAACTGGGAGTACAAAAAGAAGGGTTTTCTAGAGGAGTGGGAGAAAGAAAGAGGGTAGGGGGCTGCTAACTGACAGTGCATTAACTACACTGGGACTGGGTTTCAGTTTCTATCACCACACAGACAAATCTGTGCTACCTGTGCTACACTGATTACTGGACCAGAGCACGAGGACAAATCTCTCTCTCTCTCTCTCTCTCTCTCTCTCTCTCTCTCTCTCTCTCAACACACACACACACACACACACACACACACACACACACACACACACACACACACACACACACACACACACACACACCAGAGGTTTACCAGACGTTACAAACACACACTGATCCATTTGTTATGATCAAATCCTACAGTCAGGCCAAAATGGGTACAGCCTCTCCGAACACAGAAGCCACACCAGGGTTGCAGCAGCAGCAGCAGCAGCACCACCACCACCACCAGCAACAACAACAACAACAACAACAACAACAATGAACTATAGACAAGTGAACATGTCAAGATTAAACATCCAGTCAAACAAATGCTGAAGCTGAAAGACTGATCTAAACAAAGAATATGACCAATCACTCTTTCTTAGATCAAATGAAAGGCAATGGCTGCATTCGCATATTCTGATCAAAGTCTGGTAGGGTGACTTAAATCCATAACTTTATCCAGTATGTGTGAATATAAGACCTTGTAGTGAAAACGCACGATTGTGTTAGCTCTCACGACAAACTCTCATCTCATTTTTCAGAGTTTCTGTTCTGCCTCACCACTATTACAATGTACATATAGACTTCATAGGCTTCCTCCAGACCTGAAGAGCATTGTTTTGGACC
Source organism: Conus canariensis (assembly GCA_033310375.1). Classification (NCBI taxonomy): domain Eukaryota; kingdom Metazoa; phylum Mollusca; class Gastropoda; order Neogastropoda; family Conidae; genus Conus; species Conus canariensis. The sequence continues at coordinate 34,154,593 of CM065733.1, read as the reverse complement.
CAAAGCCCTCGTGGTCTAGCAACCCGACCTCTTCAATCAATACGAATGCTACTCGTACCTATACCGAACCAGAAGGAAACTCACTTCAAACACACCGGCCCCTGCATTAAAAGTTATGAACAAGAACGCCTCGGGAATGGGGAGGGTTAAAAGGAAAAGGGTGGGATGTGTAGGAGAGGGAGCATGGGGTACAGAGGAGATGAGAGGGAGGGAGGGAGGGGTAGAACCGGGGAGGGCTGCAACGCCAGGCGACAGTGTGTTGATCGCATCTTGGGTGAAGTGACAAGTTGTGTCCCGAGGTTTTTGTGTTTTTACAAGGAATAAGTATCACAGCATGTGGACAATTTCACCCAGCGTTACACTCTACCTAAAGGGCCACTAGAATGCACTGATACATCGTCGCGTGGAACAAGCGGGAAAATCCTCTAGGAGTAAAAAACCATGCAGCAGTCAGAACGAAAAATGTAACAACTGACACGTTGTTCGCATATGCTGTATACAAGGTTAAGTAGGAAGACACTCTAGGGAAAGCTTGACTGCAGATCTTCAGAGAAGGACCCCCCCCTCCCCCCCCCCCTCCTCCCCCTCAGACAAGTGTTTCAGCCCCTGAACTCTTTATATAAGGTAACAATGCGCTAGCCTGGACAGCTATTCCGTTATTGTGACATTTTCGTCTTCGTTCAGACTGCTTTGATATGACATTTGTGTGAAGATTGCCGCATTGTGCATTTTGCATGATAACACCGTACATGGTGAGGGCAGCAGCAAGGGATGAAGGTGACCAGATGCTATTCCAGCCAGATGTGACACAGTTCTGTACTGTACCAAACTGTGTCACACTGTTGGGGACAACTCTTGCCGTAGGACACTATCAAGTCATACCCCAGAGTGAGGCTCATCCCCATTGAAAACAAAGTCGATCCCGTAAAGCAACAACAACCTCCAATATTGAAAAAAAAAAAAATCAGAGGGCGAAAATGTAAATTAAAAAAAAAAAGATTGTTCAATACGAATTCCCGGAGGGGGAGGGGGGAGAGAGAGAGAGAGAGAGAGAGAGAGAGAGAGAGAGAGAGAGAGAGAGAGAGAGAGAGACTGAGACAGACAGACAGACAGACAGAGACAGAGAGAGGATTCTACCGAAGACAGAAGAGATGAGATAGGAGAGAGAGATGTATGGAGATGATTCATCATGAAAAGGGGAAAGAAGAAAAAGGAGAGACGGGGAAAAGAGAGAGAGAGAGAGAGAGAGAGAGAGAGAGAGAGAGAGAGAGAGAGAGAGAGAGAAACAGATGAAAGGTGAAAGGAGAGAGAGAGAGAGAGAGAGAGAGAGAGAGAGAGAGAGATCTGTGTGTGTGTGTGTGTGTGTGTGTGTGTGGTGTGTGTGTGTGTGTGTGTGTGTGTGTGTGTGTGTCTGAGTCTCTGTGCGTATGTGTGTCTGTGCCTGTGTCTGTGTCTGTGTCTGTGTGTACAATACCCATTTGAGATGAAGAAACACACAGAGAAAGGCGTTTTTTTCATAGTTCTTCTTATTAAAAAATCAACTTTCTTCAACACCTGAAATGATACTGGTGAGTTCGTTTTGAAAATTATTACAAATGTGCACGCTCGCATCAACCAACGTTAGCTGAATGTGTGCTTATTCTTGTTTTGCCCAGTAAAGCCAGCTTCCACTGCATGACCCAGATTGTATGACAATGCCGCATTTAGTCAAGCCACTGGGTAAGAGCAGACATCACGTGCATACTGTAAAGTGCGAACCCTTCGCGCTAGTCACAACCTTAGTACCAGAGGAAACTGTATGAAACTGGTTATTGTGATAGCTCTTCAAAGAAAAACAAAGTTTGTGTTTGTATCATAAACATACACCTTTGGGAAAAAAAAGGAAACAGTCTTTATATCTTCAAAAAAACAACAACAACAAATAAACAAGTTTCACAGTATTACTGGAGTTTTTCCTGGCGTTTGCTTTTGTTTGTTTTTGTTTTGTTGTTTGTTTTTTTTTGTGTTTTTTTTGTGTTATTTTCTCTAGCTTTTTATGAGTGTGTGTGAGTGAGTGAGTGTGTGTGTGTGTGTGTGTGTGTGTGTGTGTGTGTGTGTGTGTGTGTGCGTGCGTGCGTGCGTGCGCACGCGCGCGCGCGCGCGCGCGCGCGCGCGTGTGTGTGTGTGTGTGTGTGTTGCTTATGCTCTCTCTCTCTCTCTCTCTCTCCTCTCTCTCTCTCTCTCCTCTCTCTCACCAAAATATGCCAGCTATTGTGCCATTCGTCATGCAAGTAGTAAAAGCCTGTGCCATAAACATGGTTCATGAGCATAATAATAGCGTTGATTGTGCTTTCCATCCCTACCCATAATAAGCCTGTAGCACAGCCGGTAAAGTCCAAAGGATTTTTGCGCTAACAATGACAGCTTCACCTCCTTCCCCTTTCTCTTCCTTCTTCCCTTCCCACCTTCCTTTCTTTCTTTTTTTTATCTGATTCTCCCCCCCCCCCCCCCCCCCCCCCCCCCCGCTTTCCTTAAGGATATCAAATCAGGAACTGAAACCATCGCGTGCAAGTATCGATCAACCCGAAGACCGTTCTTGTTATTGTAGACTGTTCCCGCCGCTGCCTTTGAAGCGAGTTTCAAACGCAACTTGAAGCTGTCAGAGATTGACAGTTGTGGCTTGGAGAGGCCGGGTCGCTAGACGACGAGGGCTGGAGCGTCCAAACATTGCCTTGGAATGCAATGCTGGAGAGGGATGATTCTTCGAGGTGCTGAGGTCTGCAGAGGTGGGGGTAGATTGTAATGGGAACTGTACCATGGAGCCGGGACTAGGAGAATGCAAGAGATAAAGAGGGACAGAAGAGAGAGAGAGAGAGAGAGAGAGAGAGAGAGAGAGAGAGAGAGAATAATTGAACGAGTATGCGCGCCTACATAAATGCGTCATGTGATTTTGTTTACATGTATTGGGTTTGCAGCTTGAGTTTGGAGTTTGCCCATTTGTCTGAACAGATACACATTCTGAAGAAAATGATTTACATAGCTCATATATATCTCAAACTTAACTCATCATCGCCGTCTCTTACTAAGTATTTTTTTTTCTTTCTTCAGCAACTTCTTCAAACCTTCTAGATTTGGCTATTTAA
>CM065733.1:34141471-34146471 GCA_033310375.1 Conus canariensis | reverse complement strand
CAAAAGCTCTGCATGATGACAGATCCCGATTTCTGGAAACCATTGTTATCTCGCGTTCCGTGAACGTGTTGAGAAGGGGGAGTTTGTCCAAAGCTGTTCTGCTAGTTGCGATCTTCAAACAGGAGCAGACCACCTGAAGTTCAAAGAGATACATTTATTCACCTTGTTTGTCTCTGAGCAGAAGAATTTATGACCGGTTTTCCCAGTTTAGAGGAATGTAGCATGCAACAAAATTGATTAAAGTCACAAAAAGCGACTGCAACACAGTCTCCTTTGTCTGGTGAACTTTACTACGTTTATTTGGTGGGAGTGTAAGCCATAATTATAAGTGACGGATCTTAAACCTTATGTTATATGAGTTTTCTGTTCCAAAGCCAAGTTATCCAGATAGCCTCTACTCAGCTTATCATTCTAATATTTTTTCCATCTTTGTCTTCACCATGCTCACATTGTAATCACTGTTTTTCATGCTCGCGAGTTCTTCTTCTACTGAATCTGTTTCTGTGCAGACATTTCCATTCTTGTGTAGCTTGAGGCTGGCTTCTCTCTGTCATGAAACAAGTTTGACTTTTGCACCAATAGGCATTTTGTTGTTGATGTGAAAAGTGTCTCTAGCTGAGACGCTTGAAGAAAGAAAGGAGGGAGGAATTTTCTGTACAGCTTACTTGCCTAAGTTCTGTTCTCCTACCCCCTTCAGTGTGTGAGTCTGGTGCAGTGGATTGCCACTACGTTGCCACGATGGATTGCCAGTATGCTGTTGCAACCTGTGCAAGAGATGAGAAACATCGGCTGTCATTTTAGCTCTTCACGTGACTAGCGTTGGCAACGTGTATTTCGACCCTCATCCCGCGTGAATTTTTATACTTCCAGCTAGTTGTGTGAATTATTAATATGTAGGCAATCCTCTCTCTCTCTCTCTCTCTCTCTCTCTCTCCCTCCCTCCCCCCCCCCCCCCCCCCCCCCCCCACCTTCCATCCAGTTCCTCTTCCACGCCTATTGTTGACAGTTGACGCAACCGTCGAATTGGACCAATCCCATCTTGAAGGGTGGAAGGTAGAGGAAAGGGATTCAAAAGGCTAAGAATCATACACTTGAGATGGACGCCAGAACAGTCATGATAACTCGCTACACTCGTCATCCAGCGCCACTGGTGTCACCTGCAGTGGACACAGGGTAGCCTGATGATACACACTTCTTCCTGGGGATGGTGGATGGTCAGGTGGTCACCTGCTGTTTTGCTTTTCTTTGCTTTTCTCTTCGCAGAGGGAAACCTAAAGGGGCAGCCAGCTGCTGCTGCTGCTGCTGCTGCTGCTACTACTACTGCTGCTGCTGCTGCTAATAATGATGATGATAATGATGACGATGATAATGATGACGGTAATGATGATGATGATATGAGGAGGAGGAGGAGGAGGAGGAGGAGAGTCATTTATATAATGTCCACATCTATAACTGTTGTTGTAGTAGTGGTGGTGATCAGAAGGTGGATGGATGGAAGTGATAGTTCAGGTTACAGCACTAGATATGTTCCTAGGTATTTGTTTTGGAAAGAAGAGAAAATTATTTGTTTAGAAACAGAGGATAACACAACGAGGAGATTGATGAAAGGACAACTGACGACGAAAACAACATGATTATGATGATAATAATATGAGAGAGATGGTGGTGGTGGTGGTGGTGGTGGTGGTGATAATGTTGATGATGATGACGACGACGACGATGTTGGTGATGATGATGATGATAATGATGATGATGATGATGATAGATGATGATGATTATGATGAAGAATGATAAACATGATATGACGATGATGAAGAAGGAATAGAAAAATAGAAAGAGAAAGAACGAGAAAGATGAGGAAATGAGAAAGGCGAAAATCAATGTTTTGAACAGCGAAGAAAAAAAAACAACAACAACAAAAACTAGTTTAAGAAGGGGGGGGTGGGGGGGTGGGGGAGGGGGGTTGAGGGGGAAGTTGAGGAGGAGCACGTAAGGATGTAGAAAGAATAACATAGTGTTGAGCGAGAGAAGACAAGCGAAGTGCTCTACAAGTTGACAGCTCCTGGCCACTGGAAAAGAGTTTTTACCTCATGTTCCACCACACTGTTGAGAAGGGGAGCTCGTCTCAACTTGTTCTGATATACGCACTCTCTAAACTGAAGCAGAACCATCAGAACTCCAAAGCAGCTTAAAATACACATTCACACAGCTCTGTTGTTGTTGGGTTTTTTTTTTCTCCTTTAAGCACAAGAACACATAAACAGTATTTCAACTTTGAGGAAAGAGGCATCACAACACTAATATGAAACATTGGAAACGGACATAATGATACAAAATAAATTGACGTTACGAAACGCAATGGAAACACTGTCCCTTTTGTTTGGTGAACTTTGGCAGGTGGGTGTGAAACTCACAAATACTAAAGTGTTAAGTAACTTATTTCATATCATACGTTGTTCGAGTTTTCAGTTCAAGAGGCCGTTATTCAGTTACCCGCCATTTTCATGATCGTTTTAATGTGATCTATCTGTTTCTTCATCATGATCCCCTTGTGTATTTTTCCTTGCTTCTGAGTTTCTTTTTCTGCTGAACCTGTTCGTCTGCAACATTTCCTGTATTTAGCACCTTGAGCTCTCTCTCTCTCTCTCTCTCTCTCTCTCTCTCTCTCTCTCTCTCTCTCCTCTCTCTCCTCTCCTCTCTCTCTCTCTCTCTCTCTCTCTCTCTCTCTCTCTTGGATTACCGTCGGATGGTCTTGATTATCTTTTACTTTGATTTAGTATTGACGTATGTTTCGTCTGTAATGCATTAAGGTAGATCATTTTGACTGCAGACAGGATGCTGCAGTACATTTTCTCTTTGGACCCGTTTCTTTCTTTTGTGTATGTTCTCTGTGTGTTGTATCTTTGTATTCCATTTGCACGAACACTGTTAATTGCCCCCCACCCCCACCCCCCACCCCCCTTGGCATGAAGGCCAGTTAGGCTATTGTCAATCAAAGTGTCAATTGTCATTGTCCCTCTCTAGGATGAAGTTCAAACGTAACGCTGATTATAGTGCAAACATATATTCAATTGTTCATTTGAAATGTGGTTCTAGGCCAGGCGCGTATTGAAAGAAAGGAAGAAGGAATTATTTGTATAGATAGTTGTGAATCCTCTTTCTCTTTCCCCTTCAATTTGTGAGCCTGGCATGTGGATCAACACTGATGTCACAACTTAGGAAGATGACAGACCATCATTGTCAGCTGTTCACATGTTCACATGAGCCACGTGGGTTTACAGCCTCATCCCACGTGATATTTGTACTTGCAACCAAACGGGAGAACAAAGTAGGCAACCTTTCCCGCACCCTACTCATCACCACAGACTCCCCTAATTTCGTACAGTGGACCCAGCCGTGAGTTGGGCCATTCACATCTTGAGGGATGGAAGGCAAGGAATGGTTAAGCCTATCAACATCGGGCGATCATATTGTCTGACAGACGAAACAAAGGTGTCTGACAGACTAACAACTCATACACTCCCTATTCGTGACCAGACGAAACAACACATCAGGTGTGAAGGACGTAACAACACAATCATGGTGTCTGACAGGACGTAACAACCAATCATGGTTTGGTCTGACTCAGGACGTAACAACACAATCATGGTGTCTGACCAGGACGTAACAACACAATCATGGTGTCTGACCAGGACGTAACAACACAATCATGGTGTCTGACCAGGACGTAACAACACAATCATGGTGTCTGACCAGGACGTAACAACACAATCATGGTGTCTGACCAGGACGTAACAACACAATCATGGTGTCTGACCAGACGTAACACACAATCATGGTGTCTGACCAGGACGTAACAACACAATCATGGTGTCTGATCAGGACGTAACAACACAATCATGGTGTCTGACCAGGACGTAACAACACAATCATGGTGTCTGACCAGGACGTAACAACACAATCATGGTGTCTGACCAGGACGTAACAACACAATCATGGTGTCTGACCAGGACGTAACAACACAATCATGGTGTCTGACCACTCTTGTCGGCCAGCACCACTCTGTGGACAGCTCTTCATGGACGTACTGTGCACATTTCTTAATTGCGGTGGCAGGTGACCAGGTAGTTATCCGTGGTTTGGCTTTTCCCATTTGCTGAGGGAAATCCGAAGGGATAACTGGCCCAGGGGCAGGTTCGGAGGGTGCAAAGCTGTTAAGGGACCAAGGCCAAGTGCCTTTCCCTGTTTATGTCCGTCTACAGCTTCTTACCCCCCCCCCCCCCCCCCCCCCCAACCAATCCCGAGTTAAGCGGCATTTGGGACGGATAGGGAAGGAGTATTTTGTTTTTTTTTGTTTGTTTGTTTGTTGTTGTTTTTTTTTTGCTTGGACAGCTAATTATTGTCCTGTAGCTCCCATCTTCCAATATGTGGTGTCTTTCTCTCGTCATTTGCCATGTAAAACTTCAAGTAAATGAAAAAAAAAAAGTTTTTGTGTGTGTGTGCCCTGCTGTGGCACAAGTAATTGCGTGCAAACGACGGCCAATGTCTTTAGACGTGACACTCTCAATAGTTATGTATGCAAAAAATCTGTGTTCACTCTACTACTGATTCTGTCTTCAATGACTCCCTCAGTGTTCAAAGAGACAAGGTTTTATTTTCTATTAGTCATTGAGTTGTCAAATGTTTCATCTTCTTGCTGACCACGCGAGAACAGTATGTGACAGTGTGACAGTCAGTGGAAGCGAGAACAGTATGTGACACTCGATGATCACTTGATTTTCCTTGCTTAGCGTAGACTATTTCTGAAAAATTCTCCGAATGCAACCGACCATATAGGAGTTTATTAAATAGCATCTTAATGAATAACTGGTTTCGATTTCAGTTTTTCAAATAACTCAGCTGAACATAAAGAGCTATCTGAGGGCTATCGTCGCAGAGCGAAAATACTGCTACAAAAAGAAAAATAAACCAGCACATGAACATACTGTTTCAAAAAGAAA
>CM065733.1:34126471-34133971 GCA_033310375.1 Conus canariensis | reverse complement strand
TCTGTCTGTCTGTCTGTCTGTCTGTCTGTCTCTCTCTCTCTCTCTCTCTCTCTCTCTCTCTCTCTCTCTCTCTCTCTCTGCATAAAAGATACTGTGTGCAGGCAACTCAGTGATATATTCCAATCAGGCATACAATATATGCATATTATTCTAAACGGAAGAAAGATAGAATAAACGTCCCCATTTTACAAAATATGTGACCTAAATAATGCCTGTAATTACTGGGATAATAAAACTCAACAGTGCCTTGGGTAAATGTTTCTGTCAAGTCATCAATAAAAGAACAGAAATATTTCTAGAAGAAAATGTCAATCAAAGAAGAAACTGAGTCTAGAAAACATTTCACAACAACAGATCATGTGTTCATCCTTAAGAAAAAAAAAAACTGTCCATGTCATAAACAATAGGAACAGGCAACTTCATTGTTGTTTTGTTAATTTTGATAAAGCTTTCGACAACATACGTCATGATACACTTCTTACCAAAGTTAACCTAGGTTGATATAGACAGAAACAAACTGTTTTCATATAATTGAAGCAAATGTGTATAAAGACTCGGTGTTTGTTTCAAAACAAAGGATGGATTTACATATTCTATTCCAGTCGGAAAAAGGGAGTGCTTCAAGGGAATGCAACACATCCCATACTGTATAACATATTCATTAGCAACAGAAAAAATGACATACAGAATGGTGTTTCCTCGTTTATTAATGAGGAACGTAAAAAAAAAATCCGATGCTGAGAATACACTAATGATACTGTTCTTTTAACAACAAAAATAGGGGGAGGGGGGGGGGGGGGGGGGGGGCTACAGAATAGACTAGATCAGCTAGGTGCTTACTGTCAGTTATGGGGAATGAATGAAAATCAATAGAAAACAAATGCTTAAAAATGTTACCATGTTCTCAAAAAAAAGTGTTCTAATCTAGCACTTCACTTTTTTTTTTTTTTTTTTTTGGGGGGGGGGTGGGGGTGGGGGGGGGGGGTGACTGCGTTCAAACAGTAAACATACATGAACACACAAGGGTCGTTTTCAATAAAAGCGGAAACTTCCAGTACAGCGAAAAATCATCTATCCAAACAAGACAATAAAGCATGACATGTCCTCAAACATTGCGATCATGGGAAAGAAAGAAATGTGGATGTGCTAATGTTTTGTTCGACGAACGAGTCACTCCACGCCTAAGCTACGGGGCTGAGGTGTGGCTTCCTTGTAAATACCATGACGATGGAACAAAGACTAGTCTTCGTCGTCTACACTATCCAATCATCTCGGTGCCTTTCTCTCTTCCAAATGCCCGTCCGAGAGCGCAAACATCGTGTTTTAGCAGACGTTTGCATAAAGTATATGAAACAAAAATGAAACTAATTGTGTTGACAGAATTTGGGAGACATCTCATCTCTTTACTTACCATGTGCCAAGTGACATCATTATGGGTTCGTATAATTGGATCAAAGGAAGGCGGTTACCTGAGAAAATCCTATAATGATACAATAGAGATGGAACAAACAAAACAAGGTTCCCTGGATAAACATTTGCTGGAGTCAATAGGTTTCTAGCGTGTCTGGGAAAACTAGGGCACCCTCAACGCAAAGTGACTTAGGTATTCAATTATATCTAATTAGAGGAGTCTTTTCAGTTCTACACACACACACACACACACACACACACACACACACACACACACACACACACACACACACACACACACTGTCACGCGCGCAGGCTCACACACACACACACACACACACACACACACACACACACACACACACACACACACACAAAGCACGCACGCACGCACGCACGAACGAAGGAGACGTGAAAATTTGATTTTGCCTTTAAAATCATGTGTAGTATCGTTCATTTATCAACTAGTGACACACAAAGAGAATTTCCAACTGGGGAAGGAGATCATTAACACAAGTTTGGATAGACGCGTACATTACAACGCAATATGTGTCTGTGGATGATAGTGGTAAAAGTGTATGAGAAGTCGCTTTCGATAAAAAAAAAATCTCACTTGTCATTGCTCAAGAAATAATGTTATAACATTTGAGAGAGAGAGAGAGAGAGAGAGAGAGAGAGAGAGAGAGAGAGAGAGAGAGAGAGAGAGAGAGAGAATGGCAATGACAATGTCAATACTTTGTTCACAATAGTTAAACAACCCTTATGCCAAGGGAGTGCATGCACAGTGTCCACTTAGTGTTGCCAAACTCTTGCCAACAACAGGAATGCGAGTCAAAAACAAGCGTACACACAGAAAACAGTTGAACAGTATTAATAACTAGAAAATGAAGAAAAAGACCATTCATCAAACAATACTCTCATCACAATAAACAACTTGCTGCATAATCATGACTGACAAACACAGCCTACATATTCAGTTTTTGTTGTTGTTGTTGGGTTTTTTTTAAGAGAGAGAGAGAGAGAGAGAGAGAGAGAGGGAGGGAGAGAGAGTTCTGACACTTTGACAGTTTGATATTTTATTGTCATTACCAAAGAGGTCTTTTGACAAGGGGGGAGGGGGTCCAACAGAACAATAACATTCACCTCTTCCTTTCCTTGCAAACAAATAGTACCCATTTATTCCCAGTGTGTATCAAATCAAAGGTTAACAAAAAAAAACACATAACATCGTAACATCTCCGTATGTCCTCGCGCACAGGAGTAATACAGTAACGTTAAAAAGAAAAAAAAAACAAAAAAAGAAACTGTAAGACTGAATGATGATGTTACGTCTTACTTATCTCCTCCACATGTGATGAATGGTATGAATATTTCTTATATCTCTTTTACTGCATAATCCTAATTTTGACTATCCTTCAGTTGTCCCTTTTTCAGTGCTTCCGCGATGAATGTAGCAACTGATTTAATTACAAGTTTCACATCTGATGACTAATTTTGTTTAATGCTACTTGGCATGTGGGTTCGTCACGAGAGAGAGAGAGAGAGAGAGAGAGAGAGAGAGAGAGAGAGGGCGTGTGGATGTGTGTGTATGTGTGTGTGTGTGTGTGTGAGAAAGAGAGAGAGAGAGAGAGAGAGAGAGAGAGAGAGAGAGACAGACAGACAGACGGACAGACAGACAGACAGACAGACAGGCAGCCTGTGCATGCATACAAAATTGTGCTCTCGTTCCATGTGGCAGGCCAAGTTGAATGACGTTTTGGAATGGTAATATTCACCTGAAAACGCTTGACACAGACTGCAATTTTCACAAACAAACATACATTTCTCAGCTCTTCTCATCACTAACTAGATTATTTCCATTGCCTTCAATTTGCACTCTGACGTCACAGAGCATGCAGTTCTGACAAAGTGCTGACAAACCGGTCTTAAATTAGAGTGAAAAGCATGTGCGTGGCTGCAGAACTATGCAATTCCGTCCCTCACATACTCCAAGACAGCATTCTTCTGCATGCAGTTAAAACCATTCAGGGATCATCTGAATCCAAATGTCAGCTGTGCGCCTTTGCCTTGTTGGGTTGAAGCTGAATGTCAGCTGCCATAGATCGATGGTCTTGGTCATGACTGCTCAATGCCTTCTACGTGGCCGTCAATGACGTATGCCTCACAACTTTGATTAGTGCTAACTGGCAGAGGCTTTTTCTGTCTGACAGTTTGGATTTAAGGTATGCGCGTTATAAATGTGTGTGTGTGTGTGTGTGTGTGTGTGTGTGTGTGTGTGTGTATGCATATGTGTGTGAGAGAGAGGGGGTGAGGAGACAGAGCGAGCAAGAGAGCGTGTGCGTATGTACAGATGTGTGTGTGTGTGTGAGAGAGAGAGAGAGAGAGAGAGAGAGAGAGAGATACATGATACACACATACATAATAGATAGATAGATAGATAGATAGATAGATTAGATAGATAGATAGATAGATAGATAGATAGATAGATAGATAGTAGACAGATAGATATAGCTCGTGAAGGACCCAATCGGACTGCCATAACAGTTTGTTAATGGATATCTCAATAGAAGCGAGAGGGTGGATTAGATGTCAATACGTTTCTTCATGTACATTTTTTTCCCGTAGTCTCTTCACGGTACTGTGCTTACCTCAAACATTGCCCAACATTTCCTATGAAGACAAAGTCCAAAGTCATTGCTGCCACTCTCTTTACTTCACTATAGCAACATTTCATCTTCCAAAATTTCACAGGGGTGTTAAAAGCAGCTGTAAAATCATTTGAGCTGGTGAGGAAACAAATAGTTCGAATTTCCTAAACCATTGGGGAAAGGAGACATAACTGAAGGGTTCTCATAAATCTGGACACTTTTGCATGAGAGTACAGGATATGTCTGTGAATAATAGTAGATAAAGCGTATGATCGCTCATATTCCATAAACTTAATGTAACTCGACAAAGGTCGTCAGATAATATTATAATCTCATACAATGAATCTCCCCCCCCCCCCTCGCTCTCTCTCTCTCTCTCTCTCTCTCTCTCTCTCTCTCTGTGAACTGCAATTTTAACAAACAAACATTACATTTCTAAACTCTTCACATCAATAACTGTGTTATTTTCATTGCTTTTGATTTGATCTTTGACGTCACAGAACATGCAGTTTGGACAAAGTGTGACAAAACGGTCTAAAATTAGAGCATAGTTCCTGTATAGAGCTGCTGAAATATGCAATTCCATCGCTCTCCCCCCCCCTCCCTCCCTCCCCCGCCCCCAGACAGCATTCCTTCTGCATGCAGTTAAAACCATTCAGTGATCATTTGAATCCAAATGTCAGCTCTGCGTCTTTGCCTTGTTGGGTTGAAGCTGAATGTCAGCTGCCATAGATCGATGGTCGTGGTCATGACTGCTCAATGCCTTCTACGTGGCCGTCAATGACGCATGCCTCACCACTTTGATTAATGCTAATCGGCGTGAGGCTTTTTCTGTCTGACAGTTTGGATTCAAGGTATGTGCGTTATAAATGTGTGTGTGTGTGTGTGTGTGTGTGTGTGTGTGTGTGTGTGTGTGTGTGTGTGTGTGTGTGTGTGTGTGTGTTTGGGTGTTTGGTTTCGTTTTTTTTATGCTGGTGGTCTGTGTGTGGATGTGTGTGTATGTGTGTGTGTGTGTGTGTGTGTGTGTGAGAGAGAGAGAGAGAGAGAGAGAGAGAGAGACAGAGAGAGAGAGAGAGAGAGAGAGAGAGAGAGAGATGGGGGTGGTGGTGGCAGTGAAAGAAGTGACCTGGATCTCTATACACGTAACGGAGTTATCCATGAGGAGATTATTTCGTGGCATTTTGTACACATCATGTGTGGACATCAGAAAACCCCATTTATCCAGAGATTCACAATTATATGTGACTATTTCATAGTACCCTGTTGTCTGTGTTTATCTTGAGTGTCTGGACAGGTCTCAGCAACACTGCGGCGTGTTTCAGTCTTTGAACAAATGGGTGTGCACGAAGTGCGGCTATTTTATCTTCCATTGAGTTCATATTCAACTAATCCAATAATGAATCAGTAAATATGTGATGAATTTGGTTTATACACTGCAGCTTCTCCCAAACTTGTTTTTCTTTTTTTTTGTGTTACAAGTGATTGATGCCAGACACATGTACTTTTGTTTCACCAACCCATGGAAATCACACAGAGAAAAAAAAAAAGAAGAAGAGGGTCTGAAGTGCCATGGACATGCTTTTCCACCAGACATTTTCTTTCTTTTTATTTTCTTTAAGTGCTTCACATGTCTTCCTTTGTTGATACGCCTTTCAAGATCCTCCTCCTCCTCCTGCTCCTCCTCCTCCTCCTCCTCCTCCTCCAAGGAACCGTGCAGAGGAAGAAGAGCAGAGAGGCAGGGCAGACAGAGAAACAGATGGAGGGACAACAACAATGCCCAGTGGATGGGAAGATAAGGTAATGTTGCTTACAGCCCAGCCGACCGGAAAGGGCCATATCAGGACTGTCATCGCGTTGATTTCAACATTATTATTTAGAACAGAAAGAGAAAAGAACTAATTTACACAACCCTTTAAGACACACCTTCTAAAAACACACTGGAAATTTTGTTCGAAATCTTTCCTCCATAAAAAAAAATGTTAGATCAGATGAAAAAAAATTGTTAATCTCTGAAGAAAAGATTCAAAGATCTTCATCGGGTGGGACATCTCTGAACAAGGTTGTTCATGGAGTTTGCTGTAAAGTGTTTATGGCTCACATCATGCAAGGGACTTGCCACAATCCGGGCACTTGCCCCCAACCATCAGAGAGAACTGGCACAGATACATCATTGCCTCACCCCACCCACCCCACCCCTCTCCTTCCACGCTCCCGCTAAAGCCCTTAAGTCTCTGCTGGGCTTTGCTGGAGGGGAGGGGGAGGGGAGGGGGAGGGTGGCAGTGAATCAGCACAGCCTTTCTTCGCTGGGCAAAAAGCAAAATCGAAAGCAAATGAAGAAAATAAAATCGAAAAAGAGGAAACTGTGTCTGTCGTTTTACCTCTTCTTAATACCTTCCTAATGTGGCCTCCTGCTCCTGTTTTTATCTTTATCTTTGTTTTTTTTTTAAGCCGTGGTCTTTTTGGTCTATTTCTGTTGGGTTTTTTTATTTCATTGCTTTTGCTTCTTATTTTTGTTTTCGTCCTCATTTTTGTTGTTGTTGTTGTTGTCATTTTGGCCACTTGCACACAGTTCTCTGTTCGTTACTATATTGAAGAACAATTTATTTGCGTTAATGAGATTCTGATGAGTGTTTTTAACATGTTTCTTTTTCAAATGCGCATGGGCTCGTACCACCACCACCCCCCCTCCATCCTCTCTCTTTTTATTTCTCTCTCTCTCTCTCTCTCTTTCATCCACCACCACGCACGCGCGCGCACGCATGTACACACAACACACACACACACACACACACACACACACACACACACACACACACACACACACACACACACAAAGAGAGGTAATCATATATTTCAATTTTTATTTTTTAAATATGATTGGCAGTCTTCGAAGGGAGCCAGTGCCAAGATTCTATCACACTTCGTTGATGATATGGTCTTAGGAGGAGACGCAAAAGGATTCAGCTGTAGCATCTTATTCCGAATGGGGGTCTACTCACATTTCATTTTAAGACTTACATGATTCTTGATGCATCATTTTTAGTTTGGAACTGGGAGAGATGTTGTTTTTTTTTGTCTTGAGTTTCAAGAGCGCTGTTGTTGTTTGGTCCATTCTAGAGAGGACTTCTGGTTTGGACCCTCGAACATGATGCTATTCGTAATTAAGTACACTTCATTTAAGTAACGAATTCAGAATACCTCAACGTGCATTAACTAAACACATAGTCAACCACCCAAATGACCAATGAACTCCTCGTCCAAGACACGGGACCAACCGATCTGCTCACTGTTTTTCTTTGCGCAGTCGCCCCTGGTCTGACCACGAAACAGCGAGACAGAGCGATAGACAGAGCGAGCGCAAGAGCAAAGACTCGTCCGTCCTCGCACTTGAGCGAGAAACTCGCCAACTGTGACAAGGGCTTTAGGTTCTGATGGAGAAGAC
>CM065733.1:34118971-34121471 GCA_033310375.1 Conus canariensis | reverse complement strand
ACCTTTTCATTCGTTGTAGAAACACGTAACGGGAGAATTGTTCTCTGATGACGTCATACTCTTTCAAAGAGTGGCTGCAAAATGAGGGGATGCTAGAATCCAAGACTGCTGACGCTGAAAGTATTGATAAGTAGCCATTCTTTCACCTTTTCATTGAAGTCCATCTTCACCAGGCTTCATATCAAAGAGATAACCATTATTATAAGCGCTGTTGCAACGATATTTAACTCTGACAGAGTTTTCTTTCTAGAACTGTTCATTCTGTAAGGTTTTAATTTCTAGAATTATTATCTTCGTTGGGCTGCCACAATTTACAAACTATGCTCTAATCTAACAGACTAAAAACAACGAACAAACATACAAAACAATTTGTAAACGGCGATTATTTCATGCACATTACAAAATCAGACAAATGATATTTTAAGCAAATGTGTCCAATTCAAACGTTATAAATAACAGATAAGAAAATGAATAAATCAATACTCTCATCGTGGTTTTTCAATTGGAGAACGTTATTGCGAAATGAAAAAGTGAAGAAGTGGGAACAGTTCAGAAACAAAACAGGTCAAAGAGAGAGAGAGAGAGAGGAGAGAGAGAGAGAGAGAGAGAGAGAGAGAGAGAAGAGACGTTGATGGTGGTGGTAATGGTGAAAGAAGTGACGCTGATCTCTTTAGCTACACGTAATGCAATGTATTCATTAGGATATCATTTTGTGTTATATTGCACATAATATACTTTTGACATCTGAAAAGACCTCATTCGTCAAGAATTCACAATCATATATTGAGTGTTGCATGGTACTCTGTTGTGTGTGTTTTATCTCGATTCTTGTTTGCTTTCAGCAATGCTACAGAGTGTTTCAGTCTTTGAATAAATGGGTGTTTACACGAACTGTGGTGTATCCTGCTCCCCCCCCCCCCTCTCCCTTCTTTTAACTTCGTATTCAATTCATCAAAATTTAATCAGTGACAACTGGTAAATGTGGTTCATGCATTTCAGTCTCTTCCCAATATTTTTTTTTCGAGTGATTGATTCTGGATGGATGTACTTTTATTTCACCAACCATTTTGACCTCCAACAGAGAAAAGGGGTCTGAAGTGTAATTGAACGTGTTTTTCTACATTTTCCTTTCTTTTCCTTGAAGTGCTTAATTAAAATGCCTTCTTCTGCGTACGCACTCTCCAAGACTATCCTCAGAGGAACCATGCAGAGGAAGAGGAGAGAGGCAGGGCAGACAGGGTAACAATTGGTAGGCCAACGATGACGGGTAGACCGGAAAGAGACTTGAGGCGATCCAGGCACTTGCCTACAACTATCAGGCGCAGACAACTGGTGCAGCGTTCATCGTTCCTTTGCCCCCCCTCCCCTCCCTCCCCTCCCCAACCCCCACACACGCCCTCTCTCCTTCCAACCCTTCCCTTCTCCCAACCCCCCCCCCCCCCCTCCTCTTTTAGCTTTAGTAGGTTTCGGGACCAGTGAATCGTCGAATCCTTTCTTTGCCATCCAAAAAGCGAAGGCAAAACAAAACAAACGAGCAAAAACAGTCCGAAAACGAGAGAAAAACAAAAAACAAAAAACAAAAAGGGGGGGGGGGGGGGGGGGGGGGGGGGTATCTTCCTGTCTTTGCTTCTCTCTTACTTTTCTTTTCTTTGTGTTCTCCGGTTCTAATTTCTTTGGGTTTTTTTCTTTTCCCTTCTCAGCTTTACTCTCTTTGGTCTATTTCTTTTTTTTTTTCCCCTCAGTCTTGTTTGCTATTTTTGTTTGTCTTCCTCATTTTTGTTTCCAGTTTTGCCCTATTTGTTGTGGGTTTTTTTGTGTGTTTTTTTCACATTTGCCACATAGTTTTCTCTTCGTTATTTTATTAAGAAACCGTTTATTTGCGTTAATTCGATTTGAATCAGTTGTTTTATACGTCTTATTTTTCTGATGTGTGCGCTAATCTCTCTCTCTCTTTCTCTCTCTCTCTCTCTCTCTCTCTCCCACCCACCACACACACACACAACACACACACCACACACACACACAACCACAACACACCAACACACACACACAAACCACACACACACACAACACACACACACACACACACACAAGCACACAACACACACACACAATCACATCACCACACACACACACACACACCACACACACACACACACACACAGCACACACACACACACACACCACACACGCGCGCACACACCACACCACACACCACACCACACACACCACACACACCACCACCGCGCGCGCACGCAGCCAACACCACCACACAAAATACAGGGAGCACGTACCAACGGCGCTCCTAAAGCACATCTGGTGGAACTGCCGAGCATTCACACTGTCTGCCGGGGAGGGGGGGGGGGGGGGGGGGTGGGGGGGGTGGGGTGGGGGGGGTGGGGGGGTGGGGTGGAAGATCATGGCCAAGTTTGGATGTCTCTCAAAGTTCATCTCAATGGTCAGGCAGTTTCATGACTGTATGCAGGCAAGAGTGCAGGAT
>CM065733.1:34098971-34101471 GCA_033310375.1 Conus canariensis | reverse complement strand
TGACGTCTTTATAGAGAATCCGCGCGGACATGTTGTGTGCGGCTTTCACTGGACTACCTCGTTCCCAAAACAGACTTCATTCTCCGAACGTTTACAAAGGAATGTTAATTCGGTTAAGCAACATGATAATGGTGTGTGTGTGTGTGTGTGTGTGTGTGTGTTGTGTGTGTGTGGTGTGTGTGTGTGTGTGGTGTGTGTAGGGGGGGGGGGGGGCTTTAGGAGGGAAGAGGAATGGTAATGGGTGTCGAGGTGCAAGCGTAAGCAAAGGACCCCTCACAATGAAGTGGGTGCTCTCAATAACGATCTGGAGAGAGAGAGAGAGAGAGAGAGAGAGAGAGAGAGAGAGAGAGAGGGGGGGGCAGACAGACAGACAGACAGATCTTTAATGCTCAAGGATAAGATTTTAAGCCATGTCCTAGTCTTACAAGAGAGAGAGAGAGAGAGAGAGAGAGAGAGAGAGAGAGAGGGGGGGGGCAGACAGACAGACAGACAGATCTTTAATGCTCAAGGATAACATTTTAAGCCATGTCCTAGTCTTACGAGAGAGAGAGAGAGAGAGAGAGAGAGAGAGAGAGAGAGAGAGAGAGAGAGAGAGAGAGAGAGAGAGAGAGAGAGAGAGAGAACTACCTACAGACAAACTCTAGCTCTGAAAAGAGCTCGTTAGTGCGAACACAAAGCTCATCGGGCCCTTCCTGATTCTTTCGTTGCTCTTGAAGTCGCCGCTGACCAGAGTATCCATCACCCTGAATTTCATTGAACTGTACGGCACACAGATGGTAAAGATGGATAAACACCGTTCTGGCATATTTTCCTGGCTACGTTGGTTCTCGAGGAGGCGCAGGCGATGAAGGCCGACTGGACACATGTGCTACAAACTGCATAACCCCATCCCCATCACCACCACCACCGTCACACACCCTAATCCCCACCTCCCCCTAAATCTCACGATTTACTCTCTCTCTCTCTCTCTCTCTCTCTTCTCTCTCTCTCTCTCTCTCTCTCTCTTGTAACACCTTCAACCTTGAGTGTTAAAGACCAATCAAATCAACCCATCAATCAATCAATCAATTAAACCATCTCTCTTTCTCTCTCACTCTCTTGTAAGACTTGGCCATGGCCTAAAATCCTTATCCTTAAATATTAAAATCAGTCAACCAATCTATCTATCATCAATCCATCTCTCTCTCTCTCTCTCTCTCTCTCTCTCTCTCTCTCTCTCTCTCTCTCTCTCTCTCTCTCAGTGGTAATATTTGCCACGCTGCTCGGTGAACCTCCCCCCCCCCTCCCCCCCCCCCCCCCCGCGCTCTTATCTTCACCACATAGCACACCCTCTCCCTCACTCACCCTTATCCTACTACACCCAGTTCAGCTACAGGCTGGACTATCCTGCTTACATCCTCATTATCGGTAGTCCGCCGGGAACAATCCACAGCAGGCCATCACCCACCAGTGCAGACACTGCGCTTCGGTGAAATCACCTTGGTGGTGGTCAGTTTGGCTTCATCTATTTACAACGTACGTCGGACACCACCTACTAGGCCCACAGGCCTAACTACTGACGACTATGATGGCTTAGTCGTGAGATCAGCGTGAATAAGCGGCCGGCCTTCTGTGGAGAGCGTTACTTCTTTCCAACTCCAGGCTTTACGAATTTGTCAAAATGCAGCACTTGACATGATTTAGGGGTGAAAATCAGACCTAGGTTCGGGGATGGGTGGAACAGCTCAGTGGTAAAGCGCCGGACTCGTATTCTTGGTGAGTCTCCGCCGGGCCGTTTCGATACAGGGGGATTTTTCCCTCGGAGTTAACATAGGTCTCGACACCACTCCCCATACAGTCCTTCGAATGAGATTATAAACCGAGGTTCCGTGTGTGAACGCACGTATAACATCTTGCACACACGTAAAATTCCATCACCAACTTTCGGAAGAGAAGGTCAGTTTGGTCGCTGGTATGGATGACACGTTACGCATAGCATGCAACTTCCCCGAAGTTGGAGTATGGCTGCCTTAATGGCGGGATAAAAAGAAAACGGTCATACACACAAAACTCCACTCCCTTTGTGGGTAGATGGGATTAATCCTTGCCTGTCTATACAGGGAGTGTCCGCAGGAGTATCGGCCTGCATACGCAGAGAGAGAGAGAGAGAGAGAGAGAGAGAGAGAGAGAGAGAGAGAGAGAGAGAGAGAGAGAGAGAGAGAGAGATCGGTTCACCACAAAAGCAGAGTATGACAGATCACAGAATCTGATACGTTTCTTTCAAGTAATTGTCCATGAAGACGAGGAGGACCAACATGATACTATGGCATTTCATTCTGGTCTAAGACCACATGACAAAAGTGCATTTTGAGCGTCTTTCCATTCTGGCTTCAACCAGGCTTGAGAGATACAGACACATGCAGTGCTGGTCAGGATCTTTGAGCAGCCTTCTCAGAGACTCATCCATTATGTAGGCTAACTGAAACTCCGCTCTGTTGTTCCAGTCTTCCCCTAAGGGCCG
>CM065733.1:34068971-34078971 GCA_033310375.1 Conus canariensis | reverse complement strand
TTTGCATTTTGCGGGCGTTCATAAGCTTTCAAATAAAACTGTGGGGAAAAAAAAATCAGCATTTTCGACAAATTGCAGGATTGTGACATTTTGCGTTATAACTGTCACAGTTACAACGCATTGCCTTTGAATGTCACAATACCTAAATATTGCCAAAACTGAAAAATCTGTGAGTGGATTATATGAAGTTTGGTATTATTATGTATGTGTTCATATACGTATACGAAGTTACTTGTTTTGTTGGACTTGGTTTGGTACAAGTCTGCACAAATGCATTCAGTATAAAGCAAATATCGCACCAGGACTGGTCTTTGCATAAACTGTTCTTGAGAACCAGTTTTCTGATGTGTTTTGTTCCCAGACAAAAGCTGAAACAAAAACGCCAACAGATACAACATAATATGCAGTTCCATCATGTATATTCTATTCTGCTTTCTGTTGTCACCTCTGGTTCTCGTTCGTTTCATCAACAGAGTGTTTTTCGTGCCATTCTGACATGGTCTGTTTCCATGTATATTAAGGTATGTACAAATTTGTGATTGAACGAGAAAAATGGACTTGAACAGCTCAGATCAATTTGTCACCCACCGTCTAAGAAACTATGTGCACCCAGATTTGTAGTCTAGCATGAGGACTCAAGTCACTACAAACTCATATTCCACACAGACAGATTGATGATTTTGGTACGTTGCTACTTCATTCATCGTGTTTGGTGCTGTAATCTCAATCTTTTTTTTTTGAACTAAGCACACACGATGTTTCCTTTATGGCATGATAATTGGTGCTGAGACGACCAGTCACAATATCCCCATTACCCTTCACAATGGTATCTATGCAATGAAGCTAGAAACTGTGTCTGGAACTGTATAATCACCAGAGATGGATCAAGTAACACTGAGGGGCCGAACGGGATATCTTTTCAGGGGCAGCACCAACATCAGCACAGTACAGACTAAAACCTTAAGAGAAAGACATAAACATGTTAGTGAAAAATGAGCCTCTTTCGACCCCTACTTCATGCATCATGCAAGACATGGGCCCTTAAAACGAATTTGAAAAGAATGGAAATCATAGAGCTAAGACACTACCGTAAAATACTCATATAAGAAGTACTTATCTTATCACCAATAAACAAGTCTTCCAGACCATAAAACAGCCTTACAGATGATAAAACAATCCGCTGACATCCGTTCAGAACAGAAAACTATGTTCGATTGGTCAGGAATCAAGAGACAATTCCTGTGGTAAAGTAAAGTGTGTGAGCCCCTTTTAAGGTGATATAGAGAGAAAGAGAGAAAACATCTTGGACTCACAGCTTTGCAAAATTAACCACAACACAACTGACAGAACCCAGGCCTCGACTAACAACTGGCAGAGCTGGACAAATATTGTCAACATTGTCCCATTGACTCTATGCAGGATTAAGGGAAAGCAGGTAAGATTACAATTGCACTGTGTGCAAAGGAAAGGCTTTTCAAGAGAAATATAAAAAAAAACACGTTAACATAGGAAATGAGTGCATTTTTGCAAGCAACAATCTTCAATTCTTTTAGCTCAAAATAAAATTTGACACTTCTGACACATGACAAAACAACTGTGTGTGTGTGTGTGTGTGTCACGGTCGCTAAGCCGGACGGCCCTACCACCCCTACCCACGCCTATCACACCCTAGGTCAGACAACACAGCACACTAACACAGTTTTACAATCACGCACGCTTCTTTATTTCACACACACTCCATGGCGCCACCACTCCCGCACATCCACAACTGCACACAAGTATCCCAATTCCCGCTGACTCACCCTACTCTACTATAAAGACCTGGAAGACCCTAACCTAACCTAAAACACCAGTTGCGGTATATCACTGTGACCTGGGGACACAGCGATAGCCCGCACACGTGGTGACTAACTACTAGGGACAAGGATTTACAAAAGGGACTCTAATCTCTTAACGACCGCTACCACCCACACCTCTCCCCAGGACTCACCCTTCTCTTTTAACCCGGGACCACTACCAAACTGGTCGCTGCGTCCCTAAGGGAGGCAACGACAAGTACCCTACACTGTGCCGGCCACTACGTCCTAAAAGGAGGCAGTAGCTAACACCCCTAACCCTACTACCTAACGCTACACCCCTTCTATCACAAACATGGGACAACCCATCCCGGCCCGGAAAGCTCCAGTCCTCGGCGCTGTACGTGGCCCCTCACAGGCTGACACCTCCCCGGAAGACTCTGCACCCCGGCGCTGTCCGTGGCTCCTCCGCGGGCCGACACCCTCCCCGAAGACTCTGCACCCCGGCGCTGACCGTGGCCTCCCGCAGTCTGACTCCTCCCCGCGATGGGCACGACACCCAACGCACACACACCAGACGCCCTCTCGACGGGTCCGGGGCTCGTAGGACGCCTCCTCCTCTGAAGGCCCCGTCGGACACTGAGGGTGAAAAAAGGCCTGGTGCAGCGCCCTCTCACAGGACGCCTGAACAGGGAAGAGGAACCAGTGCCGGAGAACTCCCGGAAGAGCACCGGTAGCTGGAGGAGAGCTGCCCCACAGAAGGCAGCCGGCCTGGGTGGTCTCCCTCTCCCGGGAAAAACAACAGGCACTGGAAAGCGCCGCTCACCTGCCGGCACGCGGCAGTAGACTGCGGTGGTCTGGCCCCAGCCTCAGGACGGAACAGGATACCTGCTGACAACTGGACATACAGACGATCAACCACACCAGTTCTGCAACTGGCTGACAGTGGCTGCCAACAAGGACGACACCGACTCAGCACAGGCCAAGGGCACCCAAACCCGACGAGGACCTGGCACTAACTATATGACTCGAAGTCACTCTTCAAAAACTACCGGCGCTGCCGCCGCACCTACAAGGAGCACGTCCTCCGACGAACACCAGGGACCGAAGTGAAGCTACCCCAACGCATTCCGCCCTGGTCGGAATCAAGCGAACTCCACTCACCACACAAAACAACGATTGGTCAGAGCAGTGTATCCCTCCGCAGAGCTGACACACCTGACCAACGGACTAGTTGTTGCTCGTGCAACAACACGACAATTTACCACAACAACTCACAGACTTGACAAACACAACAGCCGATATCCTGCCCCGCCTTCTCTGGTGTAGAACCAAAGTAACAAAAGGGTAACAATCGGGAACGAAACCAACCTCCCGCTTCCATTCCATTCCTTCAATAAGTGAAGACTGGAATGAAAGAATACTGTATGTCCTATTTTCCCAGGCTCCTACCTAGCCTAATCTTTCTACCTAACCCTGAGGAACTTAACCTAACTGTAGCTAACTAAACCCCAACCTCACATACGTGCGAGCGCGCGCACACACACACACACACACACACACACACACACACACACACACACACGCATACGCGCACACGCTCTCTACCTTGAACCACCACTACTCTTAAACACATGGACGTGCTGATTTAGTACCGCCGATCGGTGACACACCCCCCTGCCTAAGTTTTAACTACAGGTTAAAACAAACAACAACTTCTCACTCGATCGGCGTTTTAGCCACACCCTACCTATGACACTCCAATTCCCCATCACTCATTCTGTCCTACTGTTACTTTTGATGCACACCAAAACTTTCATCCCAACAGCATCAACTTTTAAATACATCAACAACCACAGGTTACATTAATCAACCTGGACTAACTCTGCCTCGCACGACCTTAACGCAGGCACTTACAGGCAGCCGTTACACTACGCACTACATATAAATTTCATAACCGAGGGTGCTCTGATTACGCACAACTGCTGTGTAACACGTGCTACAAATACCACACCCTCAGTAACACCTTGCTACGCCAATAACACATGCATAGCTTCGCGCGATGTCAACCTCTCACGACACAGGTTAACGGAACCCTCAGGTTCTCTCTTCTCTCTCTCCTCTCTCTCTCTCTCCTTTCTCTACGGCAAGCGACTCAAGAAGTCTGCCGCCACATTGTCCTTTCCAGACACTGCCTGCACCGTAAACTGAAATGGCTGCAGCTGCAGTGCCTACCTTGTGATCCTCCCACTAGTACTCTAGACCCTACAGCTATCTTCCTGGGTTTCGTCCTCAAGTGAGAATGTCGCTTGTACCTGCAAGCTGCGGTTGCCAAGTTCTTCTTTGCCAACTCATACGTCTCAGTTACCTTGTTCCTTAAGTTAACGACGTACTCTGCTGCTCTGCGGAGCTCTTGCCTTTCCGGTTGCAACCACAGATCCCTCAGTATCTGCATGGGCCTGCGCATCAGTGGCATCCTTACAAGGGGAACTCTTGACACTCTTCCCTTGTCCACAGTACGCTGACACTGGAAGCATGACTGGCAGTACCGACGAATGTCAGCATGCATGCCTGGCCAATAAAAATGGCGACCAACTCGCTCCTTGGTTCGGGTGGTACCTAAGTGACCAGACATGGGTACGTCGTGGCCTAGCTTCATCACCGTGGTCCGTAGTTCAGCTGGGACGCAGATCTGACTCGCTACGTCCTTGGGACCCTCAAACCGCCTGACCAGTACACCAAACTTCCGAGCGTACTCGACTCGTCCAAACTTGGTGTGGAAGTGCGTCCCTGCTTCACACGCACTCCGAGCCTTCCTCAAGGTTTCATCCTGGTCCTGCATCTGAATTAACTGCTGGGTAGAGGTGTTCAGAATGCATTCCTCGACGGGCAGTGGTACAGGTTCTTGCTGCTCCCTGGCTCTCTGCGCGCGTGTCTGCACTGCCCCTACCAACGCCGGGTCTGCGTATACAGGCACACGTGTCCAACCGGGATCTCCTACTCTCTTTGCGAAGTTTCCGATCAGGACTTCCTGCACAGGGCTATTCATGACCAAAACCTCCAACTTCCCTGCGATGAATGGTGACTTCAACTCTACTACCGCCACCGGTAATACGGACCTACATCTGGATTCAGCCAACACTACTGGGACTGTCTCTCCTGTGTACGCATCTGCTGGTACTAACCACTTGGCCACTACGGTGTGTCCGGCACCAGTGTCCCGTAATCCATTGGCCGGAGACCCGTTAACTTCTACCATGCACGCAGGCTCGTACCGCTGCTCAGCGCATGGGCGACACAACGTAGGGACTACTCGAGCTTGGGGCTGGTCACAACAATGAACAGCTCCAACAGAATGGGGCTCAGGGCATTTCCTAGCGATGTGGCCTGGCTTCTTGCAGTTGAAACAAACTATGGTCGATCTAGGCCCTTCTGATCTCCTGTTCAGCTGCTGTAGTGCACCATCACTCTGTTGGGATCTCTGTGTGGGCTGGTTCCCTACTGTTTCGCGCCTATTACCCAGGTTGGGCTGGTTAACTGTTCGGTCTTGCCTCGCCTTCCTCCCCAATCTTTTGGCCTCTGCTAAAACAGTAGCTTCCGTTGCAAGTTGTTCAACAGTTTTCGGGCATGTCTTCCGTACCTCGATCGTGAACTCTGGGGACAGCAGCTGGTAAAACTGTTCTTGGAAAAGCAGATCCTTTACATCCTCTGCCACACTCTCATCCTTGCCCGCTGCCGCACACCAGAGGGAAAACCACCGCTTCATCCTTCCCAGCATCTGGCCGAAAGTCTCAGCAGCGTCCTTCTTGATGCTTCTGAATTTTTCCCGGTAGGCCTCAGCATCTAGCCTGAAGTGGCTTAACAGGGCGCTCTTTATCCGATCATAGTCGCCTAACTCATCCGCACTTAAGCGCATCACCGCTTCTCTAGCCTTTCCTCTCAGCAGAGACATCAGACGTGTGGGCCATGAGGTCTCGCTCCACTTGCACATCTGGGCTACACGCTCAAATTGGGCGATGAAAGCGTCCACGTCGTCGTTCTCTCCTAACGGCTCAAGGTGGACATGCTTCGTTTCCTCCACCTCAATCAAGCGTTTCCTATGCGCTGCTTCATCTAAGGCCTGTCTCTCTTGTATGATTAGCTCTCGCTCTCTTGCCTCTAACTCGGCTTCATCCCTTCGTCTCTTGAGATCTAACTCGGCTTGCCGTGCTTGAGCTTCTATTTCCCTTATTGCCCTTTCTTCCTCCATCTTCTTCCTCTGCAGTTCCAATTCCATCTGTCTCGCTGCTTTCTCATCTTCGATCTTCTTCTGCTTCATCTCTAGTTCCCTTTGCTTAGCAGCTTTCTCCTCTTCATCCTTCTGCTTTAACCTTTCCTTCTCCTCTTCGATCTTCTTCTGCTTCATCTCTAGCTCCCTCTGTCTATCAGCTTTCTCCTCTTCTATCTTCCTCTGCTGCATCTCTAGCTCCCTCTGCCTAGCAGCCTTCTTCTCTTCAATCTGCGTCCGCTGCATTTCTAGCTCCCTCTCATCCTTCATCTTCTGCCTCACTTTCTCCCCATCCGGAGCTCCAATTCTGCTTCTCTCGCCGTCTTCTCACCCTCATTACGAACTGAGTCTGTGACGAACTTGGCGAGGTCTCCCCCAGCTAAACCCATCGCCGCTCCCAACTTGGCAAACTTTGCATAAGCCCCCGTCCCCTGTTCTTGATCCACCCCCGCATCCTGGTCACTAACCTTAGGTTTGGTATCCGCCGTAGGGGCCTGTGGATCCATGACACTATCGGGGTCGTACTGCGGATGGGCTCGGGTGTGTTTAGACATAGGATAACCCCTACCACCACAGAGCTAACAAGGGACAGTATGCGATCTGAGCGCAACTGGAGGTTCCTGACTACGCGCTAGCCCTGAAGCAACTCAGCACAAGTACACAATACTCTCAATGAGTCACGCACCAAGCATAACTCCACCCACACTTGTGTACCTCGTACATATACCCCTATGGGCTCCAACCCATATAATACTACCAATGCACTGTCTGGTCACTGACTGAACCACGTGACACCGTGTGTCCACCGTCCACTGTGCATGCGCACCAGTTACCCACAGTCACAGGCCTCACTGTCTCTGGTAGGCCGCACCCACACGATCACAGTGCACTTGCACCCCACAAGTCCATATGCACTCCCAGCACACCTTAGTGTCACAACCCTGCGCACCCTCGTGCTTCCCACACACAGTCACCTGGGCTTACTCTGCCCTTAATCCCCACAGGATATCCGAGCACACAGCGTGCACAGTCACGGGCTGGGTACCACTCTACCTACTCACTGGGGTATACCACATGTAAGGGACACAAAAGACACCTGGTACCCTCCGGCACCTCACCTACACTGTACGGTGTAATCACTCACACTTCCAACAACCACTCAATGTTTGACCATTCATACCTCACTCACTCGGTAGCGCCAACCCATTCACACCAACACAAGTGCCCTGCCCAGTGCCAATGGAAACCTGCCTGAAGTGAACAGGGACACTACGTACCACCTCCCAGGGCACTGGTACGCTCCCACCAACCTCCCACTTACATTTCACACAACGTACACACCGGACACAACACCCCCTACCTCCCTTCTAGCTACCTATCACCTACCCAGAACCACCTAAGTACCCCGCATCTCCACCAAAGTGTCACGGTCGCTAAGCCGGACGGCCCTACCACCCCTACCCACGCCTATCACACCCTAGGTCAGACAACACAGCACACTAACACAGTTTTACAATCACGCACGCTTCTTTATTTCACACACACTCCATGGCGCCACCACTCCCGCACATCCACAACTGCACACAAGTATCCCAATTCCCGCTGACTCACCCTACTCTACTATAATGACCTGGAAGACCCTAACCTAACCTAAAACACCAGTTGCGGTATATCACTGTGACCTGGGGACACAGCGATAGCCCGCACACGTGGTGACTAACTACTAGGGACAAGGATTTACAAAAGGGACTCTAATCTCTTAACGACCGCTACCACCCACACCTCTCCCCAGGACTCACCCTTCTCTTTTAACCCGGGACCACTACCAAACTGGTCGCTGCGTCCCTAAGGGAGGCAACGACAAGTACCCTACACTGTGCCGGCCACTACGTCCTAAAAGGAGGCAGTAGCTAACACCCCTAACCCTACTACCTAACGCTACACCCCTTCTATCACAAACATGGGACAACCCATCCCGGCCCGGAAAGCTCCAGTCCTCGGCGCTGTACGTGGCCCCTCACAGGCTGACACCTCCCCGGAAGACTCTGCACCCCGGCGCTGTCCGTGGCTCCTCCGCGGGCCGACACCCTCCCCGAAGACTCTGCACCCCGGCGCTGACCGTGGCCTCCCGCAGTCTGACTCCTCCCCGCGATGGGCACGACACCCAACGCACACACACCAGACGCCCTCTCGACGGGTCCGGGGCTCGTAGGACGCCTCCTCCTCTGAAGGCCCCGTCGGACACTGAGGGTGAAAAAAGGCCTGGTGCAGCGCCCTCTCACAGGACGCCTGAACAGGGAAGAGGAACCAGTGCCGGAGAACTCCCGGAAGAGCACCGGTAGCTGGAGGAGAGCTGCCCCACAGAAGGCAGCCGGCCTGGGTGGTCTCCCTCTCCCGGGAAAAACAACAGGCACTGGAAAGCGCCGCTCACCTGCCGGCACGCGGCAGTAGACTGCGGTGGTCTGGCCCCAGCCTCAGGACGGAACAGGATACCTGCTGACAACTGGACATACAGACGATCAACCACACCAGTTCTGCAACTGGCTGACAGTGGCTGCCAACAAGGACGACACCGACTCAGCACAGGCCAAGGGCACCCAAACCCGACGAGGACCTGGCACTAACTATATGACTCGAAGTCACTCTTCAAAAACTACCGGCGCTGCCGCCGCACCTACAAGGAGCACGTCCTCCGACGAACACCAGGGACCGAAGTGAAGCTACCCCAACGCATTCCGCCCTGGTCGGAATCAAGCGAACTCCACTCACCACACAAAACAACGATTGGTCAGAGCAGTGTATCCCTCCGCAGAGCTGACACACCTGACCAACGGACTAGTTGTTGCTCGTGCAACAACACGACAATTTACCACAACAACTCACAGACTTGACAACACAACAACAGCCGATATCCTGCCCCGCCTTCTCTGGTGTAGAACCAAAGTAACAAAAGGGTAACAATCGGGAACGAAACCAACCTCCCGCTTCCATTCCATTCCTTCAATAAGTGAAGACTGGAATGAAAGAATACTGTATGTCCTATTTTCCCAGGCTCCTACCTAGCCTAATCTTTCTACCTAACCCTGAGGAACTTAACCTAACTGTAGCTAACTAAACCCCAACCTCACATACGTGCGAGCGCGCGCGCACACACACACACACACACACACACACACACACACACACACACACGCATACGCGCACACGCTCTCTACCTTGAACCACCACTACTCTTAAACACATGGACGTGCTGATTTAGTACCGCCGATCGGTGACAGTGTGTGTGTGTGTGTGTGTGTGTGTGTGTGTGTGTGTGTGTGTGCGTGCGTGCGTGCGTGCGTGCGTGCGTGTGTGTGTGTGTGTGTGTGTGCGTGCGTGCGTGTGTGTGTGTGTGTGTGTGTGTGTGTGTGTGTGTGTGTGTGTGTGTGTGTGTGCATTTTCCAGGTGTTCATAAGCTTTCAAATAAGACTGGAAAAAAAAAATCAGCATTTTCGACAAATTGCAGGATTATGACATTTTGCGTTGTAACTGTCACTGTTACAACGCATTACTTTTTGAATGTCACAATACCAAAATTTTGCCAAAAACTTTAAAATTTGTGAATGGATTATATGAAGTTCGGCAAACATCATGGTCATTTTTGGAAGGCCAGCTTGATGTCAGATCATGAAATGATCCAAAATCTTTCTGCAGAAAGAGTACATTGTCAAGTGTATGTGTTCATGTATGTATATGAACTAGCTTATTTTGATGGACTTGGTTTAGTACAAGTCTGCTCAAATACATTCACTATATAGCAAATATCACACCAGAACAAGTATTTGCATAAACTGTTTTTGATAGCAGTGTTCTAAATGTTTTTAGTTCCCACACAAAAGCTGAAACATAAAGTCATCAATGTCGCCAAATAATGAACTAACAGACACAACATAAAATT
>CM065733.1:34061471-34063971 GCA_033310375.1 Conus canariensis | reverse complement strand
TTTCTTCTCCTTCACGTGTTCGATTCATCAAGACCATTCAACTACAACTAAAAGATCGCCTCTAGTTCGGTTTTTGTGCCAGTTTGAATCGTCAAAGTTGGATGGGTGAAGAGTTCCAATTGGGAGGGGAGATGGTACTTGTGGTATGAAGCAGATGGAATCGGGGAGAGAGGAAAGCTCAGGAAAAAGTGGGTGGGTGTTGGGGGCCAGAATAGCTCAGTTGGTAGAGCGCCGGACTCGTAATCCTGGGGTCGCAGGTTCGAATCTCCGTCGGGCCGTTTCGGTACAGGGGATTTTTCCCTCGGGGTTAACATTGGTTTTGACTCCATTTCCCATACAGTCCTTCGAATGAGACTATAAGCAGGGGTTCCGTGTGTGAACGCACGCATAACATCTTGCACACACGTCAAATCCTATCACCAACTTTCGGAAGAGAAGGCCAGTTTGGCTGTTGGTATGGATGACACGTTACGCATAGCATGCACCCTGCGTGAGAAATGGAAAGAATGAAGGAAGTAAGGAAATCGAGTGTTCGATATTGACTGGATGACACGGGAAACGACTGAATGAAGCGCCAGCTGGCAGCTCTTCAGTCGGCACTACCCAGGTAGGCAGCCCGTTGTGTAAACGAGTGTGGATTGGAAAGCGCTTAGAGCTTGGTCTCTAGCCGAGAATAGGCGCTGCATAAGTATTCATTATTATCATTATTACTATAATTGCTGCTGACTGCACACTGCACATCAATGAACACCTCCAGAGGCCTCTCCCGTCGGTGATGCTTGTCTGACCAGATTAATCTCTGTCTCTGTCTCTATGTCTCTGTCTGTCTGTCTGTCTGTCTGTCTGTCTGTCTGTTTCTCTCTCTCTCTCCTCTCTCTCTCTCTCTCCTCTCTCTCTCTCTCTCTCTCTCTCTCTCTCTCTCTGCTTCCCAGACTACACCCTTACATACAATACGTTTTCCTAGAGGTCATGAAACGCGATGGGGAGGGAGAAAAGGGTGGAAGCGGCGGTGATGGTGGTGCTTTGATTTGTTGATCGTCTGACAACATCAAGGATAGTGGAAAGGTGGCACACTGGCTGGCGTGAGGTCATCCATCAATTTGGCTTGTTGATTGTCCTTTGGGGAAAGTGGGGTGAGTGAAATGATGACAAGCAGGCCGGCTAGAGTAAGATGACAGTAGGCGTGAGGATGGTAGAATGTAACGTCTGCTGAGGTGACCAGCATGTCACTCATCTTCTTGCACGTGTCAGTAATTGATAATAAAATGCTAACACACACACACACACACACACACACACACACACACACACACACACACACACACACACACACACACACACATACACACACACACACACATACATACATACATACACACACACACACACTCTCTCTCTCTCTCTCTCTCTCTCTCTCTCTCTCTCTCTCTCTCTCATATGGATCTAATTCTGTCTGCCTGCTTGTCTGTTGGTCTGTCTGTCTTTCTCTGTCTCTCTCTACCTCTGTCTGTCTGTCTGTCTGTCTCTCTCTCTCTCTCTGTCCTTCTCTCCCACCCCCTCTCTCTCTCTCTCTCTGGCTTTCAGTCCATGTCCCTCTCTCTCTCTCTCTCTCTCTCTCTCTCTCTCTCTCTCTCTCTCTCTCTCTCTCTCATTTTTTTCCAATCTCCTCCCTGCAAACAACAAACTTCATTGTAAGAGGTCATAAATCTCGGGCAGGAAGGAGGGATGGGGGTGGGGGTGGGGGGGTGGGGGGGTGTATTGCGGAGCATGAGTAAGAGGAGGCAATGATTTCAGATAGTCTGTGATCATGGCAAATGGAATAGGGGTGGAGCAACATGATCTTTATGGGACTGGAATAGAGAAGAGTGTGGACGTGAGGGTAGACGATTGCAAGCATATCGCAAAAACAAAGGATTACACGTGTAAAAACACACGCACGCGCGCGGCGCGCGCGCGCACACACACACACACACACACACACACACACGCATGCACACGTACACACACACACACACACACACACACACACACACACACACACACACACACACACACACACACCTACTAGGCAACGCTTCAAGATCTCTTCGTACCATCAGTTGTGGTGTGTTTCAGATAGTCGAGAAACAACCCATTGGATTACCTTCATAACTCATTCAGCTGGGGTGGGAACGGGTGCTCATGAGTCCATATGCATGCGTTTTGCTGTGAGAAAAAATAATGTTTCGTCCAAACAAATTTTAAGAATAATTCTTGGTGAGTCCGCCAGAAACAAGGACACATATGTTACAAGACAGAACACGACTCGTTTCGACCTCTTAGGTCTTCTTCAGGTAAGAGAAACAACATTCAGAACAACGAAAACGAAATCCGAACAATCTTTTCATATTCGGCGCAAAATAAATGAAACCAGAGTGACAACAGACAGTGCACGTTAAATCTGACATTGCAGAAGCTGATGAGAAATCGTGAGCACGGACAGAGATAAAGACAATTACAG
>CM065733.1:34028971-34031471 GCA_033310375.1 Conus canariensis | reverse complement strand
GTCCCTCCCTGGAAACTAATACGAGCACATTTTGATATTGAGCATACAGATTTAACAAAGGCTGAAAATACTAATTTATTGTCATCCAATATCAAAATGCATTTACATGATCACTATTCCAACCATTTGAAGATATACACTGATGGATCATTAATCAATGAACATGCAGGTGCAGCATACATTATCCCAGGCCTTAACAAAGAAAAGTCTTATTATCTCGGAAAAAACAAATCTATATTCACGGCTGAGTTATTTGCTATAATTATGGCTTTAAAGTTTGTTGTTGATTACCCTCAAAATTTATTTAAAGGTGTTTTATGTGTAGATTCCAAGTCAGTTCTTACTGCAATGAAGAATTTTAAATTAAAAATTCGACCTGAGATGATCACTGAAATAAATAATTTAGTCCATTTCCTCTCAGTTAGAGACACTGAAGTAACATTTCTTTGGGTGCCCTCCCACTGTGGGTTATATTATAATGAAAAGGTTGATGTTCTAGCAAAGAGAGGAGCAAAACGATCATCAGATTCGCATTTTTTTAACTTCTCTATGTCAGTGCAAGAGTGCTATACTTTGGCAGAAAAAGTACAATTTTCTCATTTTCATTTGATAGAAAGAGAAACTGGGTG
The DNA here is from genome assembly GCA_033310375.1 of Conus canariensis. Lineage (NCBI taxonomy): Eukaryota > Metazoa > Mollusca > Gastropoda > Neogastropoda > Conidae > Conus > Conus canariensis. The sequence goes on along the minus strand of CM065733.1, from coordinate 34,030,842 downwards.
TTTTGGTTTACACGATGAAATGAAAAATATGCATGAAAAGTTAAGTAAGTACGATCAAAACATTTATCGTAGACGTCAGATAAGTTCCTTGATCTGTAGATGGAAATTGGATTGTTTAAAAACAAAGTATGTAAAAAATATACATTGTGTATGTGGTCATAGCATTTCAATTGATCACATTCTTGTGTGTAACTTAATGAAAAAATTCATTCCAAATACGTCTGTACAGCCTATTCAAAATGTTTTCCTGTTAGCAAGTGAAACATATCTTTTCTTTTTGCACTTAGCTAAAAGTCCAATTGGCAAATACTTATAATCGATAACAGTCAGTGGTGAGACAGAACAGAAGAGTTATGCGTTTGATTTTTCTTTTTGTTTGTTTGTTTGTTTTTATCTTTGATTAAGTGGATATTCTATTTTTGTGTTATAGTTGTAGATAAGTTAATTCTTTTGACTCGTTGTGTTAACCTTTTTTCCCAGCCTCGATTATGTTGGGTTTTTTTTTGTTTTTTTTTTCGTCTAATATCACGTAACGTGGAAAGACGTAAAACAAAACAACAACAACAACACATTGTTTTTCTCTCCTTCTTCGCTTACTGTCTCGGAAGAAGATCGCTCTACGACACTATGTCTGTGTGTCTGTGTGTCAGTCTATGTGTCTGTCTGTCCGAATTTCAGACTGTCTGTCTGACCTCTCTCTCTCTCTCTCTCTCTCTCTCTCTCTCTCTCTCTCTCTCTCTCTCTTGAGGGGGAAAGGGAGAGGTTGGACAGGGGTGGGGGCTCGCGGCAAACAACTCTGGACGAAACAGTGCGAATTCAATGCAGTAGTACAGCGTTGACGGACAGCGAGGAGGGGGGCAGAGCTGGTGGGGAGGAGGGAGAGAAGGGAGGACAATGCAAAACAAACAAAACTTTACGTTCACACACCAGTAGCACGAAGGCACCCAGCAAAACAACAAGTAGCACACGCACGAATTCAACTACGAAGGAAGGAAAAGGTAAGAAATGAAGGGCAGGCCACGGCCGTACACATGGATCACAGACCACACGAACTCAAGAGAACAATGAAAAGACAGCAGAATACGACATGAATGTGGGAACGAGAGAGAGAGAGCGAGTGGGAATGAAAGAAGAAAGGAAGATGAGAGTGGAAAAAGAAACCTATCCTTTGTATGCTGGAATGTGGGGGGATTATTAGATAAGTTAACGGAACCAGACTTTTTAGAATTTATCACATCTTTTGATCTGTGCTGTTTAACAGAAACATTTACTTCTAAATTTTTTGATTTCGAATTAAAATTCCAGGAGTTTTTGCAATTACATTGTCCAGCGGTCAAATTTACTAGAATGGGAAGACCCTCGGGGGGAACAATCCTGTTGATAAAAAAAGAGTTATCTGAATATGTCCAACTGATAAATACTGACATGGAAAATGTACTCTGTGTGAAGTTAATGAAAAGTCTATTGCATTGTGAAAAAGACATTTTGTTTTTAGGTACATATGTACATCCAGTAGATAGTCGATATTATTCTGACAAAGATTACTCATGCACACTAGAACTAATTGAACAATACATATTTGCACAGACAGAACAAGGAAACAACTTCCATTACATCATTGGAGGAGATCTTAATGCTCGTATTGGGGAATGGAGCTTGAGTGTCGATGATGAAAATGAGATTACAGGAAGAGAACAGGACGTGTATGCACGTAGGTCTAAAGATCCCCACACAAATGGTTTTGGCAAGAAACTAATAGAATTTTGTATAACATTTAATGTAACGCCACTAAATGGTCTTTGTATGGGAAAGTTCGACGATGCATACACGTTTTATTCCGAAAGGGTAACAGTATTATAGATTACTATATA
>CM065733.1:34016471-34018971 GCA_033310375.1 Conus canariensis | reverse complement strand
TCTCTCTCTCTCTCTCTCTCTCTCTCTCATTCATTATGTTTCAAATGCGCAGAGCAGTAGACGTGAGGTGTGCACGACACGCCATGCAGCGTCAGCCACACTGAATTACATCATCCCAGAAAGCTCCTCCCCGTCGTCCCTGCCTCTCTCGCCACAATCCCTCCGCCGCCAATACATGAACGTGTGTGTGTTCTGACATAATAAATAATAATAATAATAATAATGAATACTTATATAGCGCCTATTCTCGGCTAGAGACCAAGCTCTAAGCGCTTTACAATCAACACTCGTTTACACAACGGGCTGCCTACCTGGGTAGTGCCGACTGAAGAGCTGCCAGCTGGCGCTTCATTCAGTCGTTTCCCGTGTCATCCAGTCAGTATCGTTCAGTATCGATCACTCATTTTCCTTACTTCCTTCATTCTTTCCATTTCTCACGCAGGGTGCATGCTGTGTGTAACGTGTCATCCATACCAACGACCAAACTGGCCTACTCTTCCGAAAGTTGGTGATGGGATTTGACGTGTGTGCAAGATGTTATGCGTGCGTTCACACACGGAACCTCGGTTTATAGTCTCATTCGAAGGACTGTATGGGAAATGGAGTCAGAACCAACGTTAACTCCGAGGGAAAATCCCCCTGTACCGAAACGCCCCCGGCGGAGGTTCGAACCCGCAACCCCAGGATCACCAAGATTACGAGTCCGGCGCTCTACCAACTGAGCTATTCCGGCTCCCCGACAGCCACCCTCCCACACCATTGCCATGCATGTACACAAATTATTGGCCTTGACACTGTCTACCACCATCATCACCCTCTCTACTGCACCTCCACCACCTTCCCCACCTGTTCGTTTCCCTACCCTGTTTCTCACCGGAATCATTGGCAGTTATTCTGCATGTAGGTCGCTGATGGTGTGTTATACATGTTCATTATTTATTTATTCGTTCATTTTTTGTTGTTGTTGTTTTTGTTTTTTATTATTTGTCCACATTTATTGTTTATTTATTCATTTACTTATTTATCTGTTTATTTATTTGCTCATTTAAGTATGCATTTATTTATTACGTTACTGCCTCCTGTACCCTCACTCCCCCCTCTCTCTTTCTCACCCTCTCTCTCTCTCTCTCTCTCTCTCTCTCTCTCATTCATTATGTTTCCAGTGCGCACAGCAGACATGACACGCCATGGAGTGTCAGTCAAACGGAATTACACAATCGCAGAAAGCTCCTCCGTTGTCCCTGCCTCTCCCGCCACAATCCTTCCGCCCATACATGAACATGACCCGTGTGTGTGTGTGTGTGTGTGTGTGTGTGTGTGTGTGTGTGTGTGTGTGTGTGTGTGTTCCCACATCTCCACCATCCCTCTCATCCCTACCTCTCCCGCCACAATCCCTCCGCCCATACATGAACATGACCCGTGTGAGTGTGTTGTGACATCCCCACCACACCACTGCCATGCATGTACACACATTATTGCCCTTGACACTGTCTACCACCATCATCACCACCTCCCCTACTCCACCTCCACCCTCTACCCCACCCTTTTCCTTTCCCTACCCCCTCTTTCATCCATCTCACCCCCCCCCCCCCCCATCTCCTATTCCTCCTCTTCACTCATATTACTTACCTCCTTTCCCTTCACACTGAAGAATCAAGTTGTTGGGGGGAGGGGGGGGGGACAAAAAAATCTGGGATTTTGATATATGTCACTGGATCTGGAAATGTGGTTTGTTTTACGTCAGGTTATCTTCTCGTTGCTGGTTTTGAAGCTTTTTTTTTTTCTTTTCTTTTTTTTTTTTTTTTTGTTTGTTTGTTTTTTGCTCCATGATGCATTTTGTTTTGGTTGGATGGTTTGGTTTTTGCTGTCCTTTTATTTCTTATCTTTTTATTTTATTTTATGATCTCTTCTATTTTGAGAGAGAGAGAGAGAGAGAGAGAGAGAGAGAGAGAGAGAGAGAGAGAGAGAGAGAGAGAGAGAGACATGGAGGGACAGAGACAGAGACTGAAAGACAGAGAGAGGATACCCTCCGTCGACATTTGGAATATCAGGCAAAACAGTTCGTATTCCGTTGCTGATATTGTGAGGAATGTGAGTCAGAAAAAAAAAAAAACATCCACAATACAGGGCCCCCTTCCCCGTTTGAAGTTGTTTCTCGTTTGTTTGTTGTTTGTTTGTTTGTTTTCTCCGTTTCTTTGATTTTGTTGATCATATCATCTCTCTGTCTGTCTTGACAGATTCTGTCTTGTCTGGCAATGTGCACAATCCATTGTACAATTATGTCTGAAGCACGAGAGGCAATGGTTATCGGTTGAACCATCTTATGTTTATCTTTTTTTTTTTACTCTTCAGAATGTACGTGGTGGCTGGAATCGGAGTTGCGCACGCGTACGTGTGTGTGTGTGTGTGTGTGTGTGTGTGTGTGTGGTGTGTGTGTGTGTGTGTGTGTGTGTGTGTGTGTGTGTGTGTGTGTGTGTGTGTGTGTGTGTGTGTGTGTGTG
>CM065733.1:34006471-34008971 GCA_033310375.1 Conus canariensis | reverse complement strand
GATGCTTGTAGACAGCTTTCTCACCCTTCGACATTATACGATTAGCTCTGTATTCGGATAAAACGACAGACAGCGCTTTGAATCAGTTTTAGCAGTCCTCCATCCGCCCCTCCGCTCTATTTTCTTCACCTTTTCCCCTGCAGGTGTTGAATCCCGCTACTCTTCCGTGGATTTTAGCCGCAAGCAATTTCGCGCATCTGCAGTATTGTAACCGTGAAATCTTCACTGTGTATACTTCTTTGAAACCACATCTATGCATTAAAAAAAAAAGACTAAAATAAAGCAATCCTTCACAAGAGTCTTTGAAGCATCAGGTATAACTGACCAACTTCTCTTGGTCATGGCTGAGACAACATAGAATCAGTCAGGACATATGTATTCGTTATGTCATAAACAACAATAAAAAAAAATCAGATTAAAAAAATAAAAAGGAAATAGAGAAAAGTCAAATGGGGAAACAAGCTGTGTTTTGAGCAAACTGTTTTCTGTCCCACATTTCTGACATCATCAGTGACTGAATACAAATCATTTTGTGTTTTATCTTCTAAATGCGACAAAGCATCTCTCTCTCTCTCTCTCTCTCTCTCTCTCTCTCTCTCTCTCTCTCTCTCTCTCTCTCTCTCTCTCTCTCTCTCTCTTCAAGTAGATATTGGAGTTTCAAACACCAAAGATGAACACAGTCCCAGACCGCAAGAGACAATGAAAACAGGAGGTTAAAAAACGTAACAAAGAGAGGTACAACCAGAGCTGCTACATCCTAGATCCAACGGCATACATTAAGAATACACAGTAATAGACGTGAACAGACAAGGACAAGGTAAGGTAAGGTAACGTTGCTTACAGCCCAGCTGACCGCAAAGGGTCATATAAGGGATGCCGCCACGTTGAAGCCAACTCACAAGTCATCAAAAAAAAAAAAAAAATTCACACATCTCTTTAAAAAGCATCTTCTAAAAAAACGCACCAGAAACTTTGTTAAAAATCCTTTTCCCGTACAATCTTAGATCAGAGGGACATGTTAATCTATTTCAAAAATTCAAAGATCAAGTCAGGTGGGACATCTCTTAAAAAGTTTTCATGGAGTCTGCTGTAAATTGTTTATGTCTCACATCATGCAAATCCCAACAGTCTTAAAGAATATGTCTCACTGTGAGTGGAACATGACATGGAATGCACCACGGAGCTTCTTCACCTTTTAAAAGATAAGAATGGGTGTAAAACGAGTGGCCTGTATGCAAACGGCACAAGACTGTTTCGTCTTTAAGGCCACCTTGCGAACATGGTAAAAACTCTCTCTCAGGTTTGGACGGATTTTGTACAATTTGTTATCCGTCTGCAAGTTCCATTCCTCTTGCCAGAGGAAGAGATGAAAGAGGAGAGGAAATGAGCTGGGGATGGATTTGGCCTGCAGGAGTTGGTAAGAAACGTTTGAGGGAATGATTTGTCTGTCTAAGTGGCACTGGTGTCACGGGGATGACGAACCACACACTGCCAGACCTGTATGTGCGGGGGTCGATGGGGGCGGGGGAGGCAGCCGGAACTGATGAAACATTGTGTGATGGTGAACTTCAGTCTGGCACACGCTCAATGGCAAGCTGTGCAAATATTTCATGTTTGCTCTGCGCACTAAGAAAATGATGAATTAGAGAGAGAGAGAGAGAGAGAGAGAGAGAGAGAGAGAGAGAGAAGAGACAGACAGACAGACAGACAGACAGACAGACAGACAGATAGAGGAGAGAGACGGGGATGAGAGAGAGAGAGAGAGAGAGAGAGAGAGAGAGAGAGAGAGAGAGAGAGAGAGAGAGAGAGACATAACCAAGAAAGCAAAGATACAAAGATAGACTAACATAAGCAAAGTCTTCATAAGGTTTGTCCTCAGAGAACTGCGACCGAGTTATAAATATCACATGAAATGGACAAACACGACGTGACCGAGTTATAAATATAACATGCAATGGACACACAAAACCGTGACTGAGTTATAAATATAACATGCAATGGACACACAAAACCGTGACCGAGTTATAAATATCACATGCAATGGACACGCAGAACCGTGACCGAGTTATAAACATCACATGCAATGGACACGCAGAACCGTGACCGAATTATGAACATCACATGCAATGGACACGCAGAACCGTGACCGAGTTATAAATATCACATGCAATGGACACGCAGAACCGTGACCGAGTTATAAACATCACATGCAATGGACACGCAGAACCGTGACCGAATTATGAACATCACATGCAATGGACACGCAGAACCGTGACCGAGTTATAAATATCACATGCAATGGACACGCAGAACCGTGACCGAGTTATAAATATCACATGCAATGGACACGCAGAACCGTGACCGAGTTATGAACATCACATGCAATGGACACACAGAACCGTGACCGAGTTATAAACATCACATGCAATGGACACGCAGAACCGTGACCGAATTATGAATGTAACACGCAATGGACACAGAGAACCGTGACTGAGTTACA
>CM065733.1:33993971-33998971 GCA_033310375.1 Conus canariensis | reverse complement strand
CACCACACAAACAAAAAGGGGGGGGGGGGGGGGGGGGAACACATGTAAACAATGTTCTAGGTGAGTTAAGATCGTGTGATCATAGTGAGACTAACTGTGGAAAATTTTCACACACATATTCATACACACACACACACACACCACACACACACACACACACACACACACACACACAAAGAGGGGTAAAAATTATTATCATTAATCAGTCACTGATGGGTGATGATCATATGAGATCAACGGTAGTGTAGGAAGAGATTCTTCTCCGTTCCCTTAGGCAGGAATGGTGGAGGTACTGGCAAGGGCTTCTGTATGGTGAAGGCCCTCCAGTGGTCAATAAGGTTTTGCATTCATCATGGTGTTGGCAGGCCAGGATTCTTCTTTTGGTGTTGTTAAGGTTTTGCATTCATCAGTGTGTTGGCAGGCCAGGATTCTTCTTTTGGTGTTGTTGGGACTGTTCCACCGTCATTGGGGCTGCATGGATTAATTGCAGACCCGCCAGGGTGGAGTATTGCAGAGATGTTATGTCATAGTCTGGAGTGCCCGGTTCTCAGTCTCACAATGATGGTCTTCTTCGTTTACTTAGGTCGGAATCCTGGAGGTAGTGACGGAGGCTGCTGTATGGTGAAGACCCTCCAGTGGTCAGTATGGTTTTGCACTCATTGGTGAGTTGGCAGGCCAGGTTTCCACTTTGGGCCAAGCTGGGAATGCTCCGCTGTCTCTGGGGCTGCACTGCATTGATGGTTTGAAAGACTCACAGGTGTGGAGTATAGTGGACCTGTCATGTTGAGGTCAGGGGAGCCTTATCCTCAGTCCAACAATGTTCACTTGGTCTGATTTGGGCGTCCGGTAGTATGCATCCCTCTTGTTGAAGTCTGGGTGCTGCTCAAGTCATCCTCCTATTTGTCTCCTTGGAAATATTTTAGATTTATTCCAAGGAGACTACCTTTTACAGTTGGGGCTGCTGTCCTTCCTTTGTCAGTTGGTCAGCTTCTTCATTTCCATATAGTGCAGTGTGAAGGTATTCACTGGATAGGAGTATTTTCAGTGACTGATAATGGTAATAATTTTAAATCAGTAGTACCAAGGTGGTGACCATTGTTATACAAGTGAAAAATGCAGTGGTGATGGTGCAATGGTGCAAGGTGGGGGGGCATAGGAAAATACCAATGACCTGTGGGTGATGCTCACTGGCATGGGTGAGATCAATGGTACTGTAGGATGATAGTCACTGAGGTAAGTGGAATAATAAGGTGGCATTGGTATAATATTGCAGGTTGAGAAAGTGGGTGGAGGGGGGTTGGGGTAGATGACTGGTGGGTGATGGTCATGTTTCATTGGAGATACTGTAGGATGATGATAATTGTTGGTATAAGTGGGATGATGTTGTGGCATGGTGTCAAGTGCCGGTGGGGGAATGGGGCAGGTGTTTAAAGATGGGCAGGTATGGTCATAGTGGTGTAGGATGATGGTCATTTTTGTAAAAGGAGTAGGAGAGTGCATTAGTAAGTGTGATAATGCCAGTGGTGGAGTAAAGGAAATGATTATAAAGACTGATGGATGTTGATAGCTGTGATGAGATCTACAGTACTGTAGGGGGGTGGCAGTCGTTATAAGTGAAATAATGTCATGGCATTGATGTAGTAATGCCAGTTGGAAAAAAAAAAAAAAAAAAAAAAAAGGGATGAAGAATAATGGATAATTGGTCATTGTCTTGAGTGGGGTAAACAGTGCTATAGGATGTTGTTCATTGCCGTAAGTGAAATAGCATGATGGCATTGGCATGATAATGCCAGTTGAGTTTTTAAAAAAAAAAAAAAAAAAAAAAAAACCAGAACACCACCACCACCACCACCAACAACAGCAACTTTGGGGGGGGGGGGGGGGGGGGGGGGGGGCAATGATAAATGACTCGGTTGGTGGTAAAGGTTGTATCTACAGATGAAATTATCACCGTCTCTCACACACACGGGCATGTGTAATACATGCACGCACACATTGTATATGGGCAGGTACATATGTACACAGGCACATCCACACACACACATATGCAAACATATACACACATGTCAAAAAAAAAAAAAAAAAAAAAAAAAGGATGAAGAATAATGGATAATTAGTCATTGTCTTGAGTGGGATAAACAGTGCTATAGGATGTTGTTCATTGCCATAAGTGAAATAGCATGATGGCATTGGCATGATAATGCCAGTTGAGTTAAAAAAAAAAAAAAAAAAAAAGTTATACATAGGACATCTTATATCTTATGAGTGGTGGTAATAATGTAATGATGATGGTGGTCATATATGGGAATGTGGGGAAAAAAAAAAAAAAAGGGGACACACACAACCCCCCCCCCCCCCCCCCCCCCCCCGACAAGCACATGTACATGCATCCAAGCATACCTGTATGTCTAGGGGTGATCATGAGATACAAGATACAATGGGGACAAAGGAAAGGAAGTGGTCAGTGAAAAAAAAAAAAAAAAAAGTGGTCAGTGAAAAAAAAAAAAAAAAAAAAGAAGAAAAAAAAAAAGAAATTTTTACCCCTCTTTGTGTGTGTGTGTGTGTGTGTGTGTGTGTGTGTGTGTGTTGTGTGTGTGTGTGTATGAATATGTGTGTGAAAATTTTCCACAGTTAGTCTCACTATGATCACACGATCTTAACTCACCTAGAACATTGTTTACATGTGTCCCCCCCCCCCTGCCCCCTTTTTGTTTGTGTGTGTGTGTGTGTGTGTGTGTGTGTGTGTGTGTGTGTGTGTGTGTGTGTGTGTGTGCAACACATGATACCCTGTTTTTCATTGATCACTGCTATCTTCTCTCAACAAACAGCAGCATATTGATGCCAACACATTATTTCACCTGTTACAATGAACATCATCCCACAGCATTGTTTACTTTTTTAAACAACACAATTAATATGAACCTCCCAACCTCCCACCCCCACCCCCACCCCCCACCCCATAGTGGATGAAGAGATATGAGCTCTCCTTCTCTTGCCCCCCCCTTCCCCCCCCCCCCCCCCCCCCCACACACATTACCCTCCTCCCTTTTTTTTTTTTCTCACCCCCCCCCCTCCCAATCATACCTTATCACCCATTTATCTTCCATCCCCTTCCCTCCCTCATTAACATTACCCACACACCTTTCACAACTACCCACACATAACTACCACCACCTCTTTCATCACCCAGCGAAATCATTTATTTTATTCACCTAAACTTTTTTATTTTTTATTTATTTATTTTATTTTATTTTTTTAAGTTTCTTCTGTTCATGTACTTAGTTACCCCTTCTATATATAATTTTTTTTTTTCCCATTTTGCCCCCCCCCCCCCCCCCCCCCCCTTACCATTATTATCAATCCACCATTATCACAACCGTCACAAAGATATCACACCACCCCACTAAACTAGACACACAACCCTATCGTATCACACAACCCCCCCCTCCCCCCACGAACCCCCCCCCCCCCCCCCTTCTCCTCTCCCATAATCCCCCTTGTCATTTCCGCCTAGCGGCTATTCTCCCCACCACATGGACTAACAACAGATGAGTCATTTTCGTTCTTTGTTTGTACTGTCTTAAATGTTAAATGTGATGTATTTTTTCGCCTGAAGAAGACCCAAGTGGTTGAAATGCATCGTGTCTTGTCATGTGCTTTGTTTGTCAATGTCATTGGCGGTAACTAACACCCTCTCTTTCTAAATAAAACTGACTTGTTAATCAATATACGGAAATTAGAAAGGAGGGAGAGATAGAAAGGATTTTCTGTATGATAGGGAGAGAAAATTTAACAAATAACATGTACAAGCAGTAGGGAAGGGATGGGAAGCAACAAAAATGGAATAAAACAGGATTAGATTGCTGTTAAATGTGCTGCAAATTGGATACTGTAGGCCTATATACAGGATAGATAAGCAATTGAGGTGAACAATAATGAATGCTGACCAGTTTTGTGTAGAGCGACATTATTTTAGCACTAATTCTGTGTGTTCTACATATTGCCGCTAAATATGCATATACCTATTGTGACGCATGCGTTCAAAGAACAGATTGTTAGGGAATCTGGGTCAACCACTCAATGGCTAAAGAGAGATCAGCAAAGGTCACGGCCGGTACCGCGCGGCGCGCGGTCTCCTTCGCGAGACGTGTGAGTCGCGCGCAGCCCGGGTCGGCCTGAATTTATGCACTGGCCTCAAAACACACAGATCCAGTTTAATTATTGGCCTAACACAAGTACGGTCCTCCGCTCACTCGAAGGGACTCTGTCCCAAGTAGAAATATCACTACATAACGAATGATTTGGATTATGGTTCGAGGTTAAAACAACTGCCTGGAAATAGTGTTCAATTGTTACTGATCGATAGTAGAGTTATAATCCTGCCTGTCCTAATGTAACCAACTAGACAATAAGGAAGACGAGCAAGTTTAAAGTGGAACGGAACAACAAACATTAACCAACATCACACAAGCAAACGGAAAATAGAAAAAATGTACCAACCTGTTTCAAGAAGACAGAGAAATCCAATTCAAATCATTTATACAAATAAATCCAGTGAATCACGAGCATGCACGAATTACAAAGTTGTAAATAATATAAACAGAGAACGCATGGACACACGCCATCTTGCAAAGGGAAAAAATTATGCAAACGACACTGAACTATGATATGGGGGTCACACAGGTCAACAGGGGCAGCATTAAAATAAGAGGTGCGTGCGCAGAGAAAAGCAATGTACAGAGTAGGACAGACAGGATTGTACTTAGAAATACACATGCAGTACGGAACACGATGTTACAATCATGCTATGAAGAAGATATTATATTATTACTAATAGATTGTGAAGATTGGTTATGCACGCACTCACTCACACACACACACACACACACACACACACACACACACACACACACACACACACACGCACACACACACACACACACACATACACACACACGCACGCTCGCACGAACACAGACACACACACACGCATACACACA
>CM065733.1:33973971-33976471 GCA_033310375.1 Conus canariensis | reverse complement strand
CCATATAATGGTACCAGACATAGGTGACCCAGATTCAGGGGGAGTTGATTTTCCTTCAGAAGGAAGGGCCCTGAGGAAGAAAGGAACTGAGTAGAGAGCAGGCTGCGGTGGAGAATTCAGCACCACTGGAGAGGGTGCCAGAGCCAAGAGGTGTGAAAGTCATTTAGGTCAGACAGCCCAGCCCTGTGAACACGGCGGAATGGATTCAGGGTGACTCACAGGTCTGTCTAGCTCACCGTGCACTGGCCGGCGTTGATCAAAAGGACAGAAGGTGTTTTTACTTGCAGAAAATAGAGTGCATCAGAGGTGTGTGTGTTGGGGGGGGGAGGATGGGGGGGATGGGGAGAGAGAGAGAGAAGAGAGAGAGAGAGAGAGAGAGAGAGAGAAGAGAGAAGCTGCATTGTGGGTAATGCGCTTGTCTCGGTAGCTGGAGAATCTTGGGTCCTTGGTTCGATTTTAGCATGGGGTACAAACGCATGCACGCACGCAAGCGCGCACGCACGTATGCACACACACACACACACACACACACACACACACACACACACAACACGTGCGCGCGCACACAACACACACACAACACACACACACACACACACACACAATGGGCAGAAGGCAGGAGACACTCTGGACAAGAGGCACTATAGGCAGGAAAAATTACGGACAGGAGGCACTATGGGCAGGAGGCACTATGGGCAGGAGAAATTACGGACAGGAGGCACTATGGGCAGGAAAAATTACGGACAGGAGGCACTATGGGCAGGAGAAATTACGGACAGGAGGCACTATGGGCAGGAAAAATTACGGACAGGAGGCACTATGGGCAGGAGAAATTACGGACAGGAGGCACTATGGGCAGGAAAAATTACGGACAGGAGGCACTATGGGCAGGAGAAATTACGGACAGGAGGCACTATGGGCAGGAGAAATTACGGACAGGAGGCACTATGGGCAGGAAAAATTACGGACAGGAGGCACTATGGGCAGGAAAAATTACGGACAGGAGGCACTATGGGCAGGAAAAATTACGGACAGGAGGCACTATGGGCAGGAAAAATTACGGACAGGAGGCACTATAGGCAGGAAAAATTACGGACAGGAGGCACTATGGGCAGGAGAAATTACGGACAGGAGGCACTATGGGCAGGAGGCACTATGGGCAGGAGAAATTATGGGTAGGAGGCACTATGGGCAGGAGAAATTATGGACAGGAGGCACTATGGGCAGGAGAAATTATGGACAGGAGGCACTATGGGCAGGAGGCACTATGGACAGGAGGCACTATGGGCAGGAAAAATTATGGGCAGGAGGCACTATGGGCAGGAGGCACTATGGACAGGAGGCACTATGGGCAGGAGAAATTATGGACAGGAGGCACTATGGGCAGGAGGCACTATGGGCAGGAGGCAGGAGGCACTCTGGACAGGAGGTACTATGGCAAAGAGACATTATGGACACACCACACACACACACACACACACACACACACACACACACACACACACACACACACACGCTCGTTCTTCACTTTCGTTGTCCTGAGCGTTGTTTGTTTTCCCTGAAGAAGACCTGAGAGGTCGAAACCCGTCGTCTTTTGTTTTGTAATTCCTTTGCCCGTGTAAACGGGCGGAATTATTTCAAATACCTTTTTAAAAATTGATCTACATTGCCTTGCTTTCACTGCCTGGAAAACCAGCCAGCGAGAAGTAATAAGGCATAAATCGCTAAAAAGAAACACCGCTCTCACGTGCTGACAGCGCGTGCGCCGTTCATGACAGTAGTACCATTCTGTCTCATCCTCATGGAAGAGTGCGGAGACCATCACCTCCATCGTAAGTTTCTCGTTATGGGCCATCTCAGCAGGCGTGGAATTCGTGAACGCGATGGTACAATGTGTGTGTGTGTGTGTGTGTGTGTGTGTGTGTGTGTGTGTGTGTGTGTGTGTGTGGGTGGGTGCATGTGTGAGCGTGCGCGTGTGTGTGTGTGTGTGTGTGTGTGTGTGTGTGTGTGTGTGTGTGTGTGTGTGTGTGTGTGCGTGCGTGTATTCCCTGGCTCTTCATAAAACACCAGTCAGATTTTCATGGTAGGGGGTACTATCAAAAATCTCCACCTGTCATTTGGGAAAGGTGCAAATATTTTGAAAGAGTACTCCTTTTTTTTTCTTCCCAAAATCAAAATAACATCCTAAAACCAGCTATTTTTTTTTCTTTCTTTCTGCGTACGCAGGCTAAAACCCCTGGGATTAACCCCATCTCATCTACCCAAAACAGGGAGTGGAGTTTTGTGTGAATGACCGGTTTTTTTTTTGTTTTTTTGTTTTTTTTTATCCCGCCATTAAGGCAGCCATACTCCGGCTTCCAGCAATGACGGTACATGCATAAAGACCTTATGTGCTTTTTGTGATCCCCAGGCAAGACGTCGAACAAGAACAAACAAAACCAAACTGATCACAAAATATGAACAGCAAACAAACAAAATCAATGTCTTAGTACTCTTATAG
>CM065733.1:33941471-33963971 GCA_033310375.1 Conus canariensis | reverse complement strand
GGGTGTTATTCTGACATACCACCAGAATGACTCCCACCCACCACCCACTACCCACTCCCCGCACCTCGCTACCACCCATGCATCTTATATATTTTCGAAATGCGTTGCGTGTGTTGTGTGTGTGGTGTGTGTGTGTGTGTGTGTGTGTGTGTGTGTGTGTGTGTGTGTGTGTGTGTGTTCTTGCACTAACTTGCCAGATCAAGACTTGTCAGTAGAATTGTTTCCTTCGATATTATTGGTTTCTATGAATTAGTCACGTGTCCTGAATATTATTTGAAAAATGTGTGTTTTTCTTGATTGGCTGGCCGACTTTCATTTTTAGCTTGGCACACGCACACCACCCACCTGTGACGAGTCACTTGACAACTTCATCAGATCGGTCCCAAGCAGCCACCCTCTTGTACAAATTGACAAAACAGGCCCCACCACCCCCCCCCCCCCCCCCCCCCCCCCCCCCTTTTCCCTTTCTCTATCCCATGTGTCTCACACACAAATTTCTAATCTATGCCAACCCTTTTTCTCCTTCCTTCTCTCCCAGATGTAGCGAGTCAATACAAACAATTTTACGTCACGTCGCGACTACTCGTCATTCTCTCCCCACCTTCCTTACCCTCTCAACCCCCACCCCCACCCCCGACTCCCTAATTTGGCGGCATGACACAATGAAAAAACTGAAATTTTTCCATTTCTACATCATTTGAGTGTAATGGCCTACACTTATGGGTGACTGTTTGATAGTCGCATAGATTCCATGAGAAGAGAGAGAGAGAGAGAGAGAGAGAGAGAGAGAGAGAACAGACAGACAGACAGACAGACAGACGACAGACACAGAGAGAGAGAGAGAGGGGGGAGAGAGAGAGAGACAGACACACAGAGATAGAGAGAGAGAGAGAGAGAGAGAGAGAGAGAGAGAGAGAGAGAGAGAACGCCAAAGACTGAAGGTACAGTATTTCTATCAAAGGCATCAAACCATTAATTCATGTATGTACAGACTTTACATACAGATTATATACAAAAAGGCATAGTAAAATATCAAGGACATGCATAGATGAACACATGAATATGTACACGGACATTTCCCTTTCCCCTATGATGATGATGATCATGAACATTAAATCCCCTTCATTCTCTTACCGAAGACACCTGGGTATAGGTGGGTGGGGAGTCATCTTAGTCATGATCAGATTAACTCCCCCTCTGTTACAAAGGAACTCCCTGGGAGTCAGAAAACACGTGTACACATTAACTCCAGGGGAGTTATTCTAAACTGTGAAAAACTGACTCCCCTTGGTGGGCAGGGAGTTAAACTTTTACACACCTGGATTAACTCCCGGGAGTTAATCTGTACTAACTCCCAGGGGGGTCATTCTGTTACAGGGTGGGAGTTAAGTCTGAAATATGTACAAAATGACTCCCCCCTTAATGTTTCAAGAATTTGTTGAGACTTGTACGAAAAAGATTTTAGAACATTTTGAAGTTTTAACTGAGTGGAGTTTTTTGGCACAGGGTGGGAGTCATTCTAGTTTAACATCCCGGGGAGTTAAAATTTACATAATGAACAGTTTAACTCCCTGGGAGTTAAAACCATTCGGGGAGTTAAAACTTTTCGTTACACCCGGCCATTCGTATTTTACCCATTCATACCTTTTAAAGAGTGAAGAAGCTCCGTGGTGCATTCCATGTCATGTGCCACTCACAATGAAACATGTTCTTTTAGAGTGTTGGGACTTGCATGATGTGAGACACAAACATTTTACAGCAGATTCCACGAAAGCTTTATTCAGAGATGTTCCGCCTGACGCGATCTTTGAGTTCTTGAAGAGATTAACATTTTTCATCGGATCTGAGATTTTACAGTGGAAATATTTTTAACAAAATTTTGGATGGGTTTTAGAAGATGTATTTTAAAGAATTGTGTTAAAGAATGACTTGTGAGTTGATTTTAACGTGGTGACAGCCTGATATGGCCCTTTGTGGTCGGCTGAGCTATAAGCAACATTACCTTACCTTACATCTTGCCTGAAGAAGACCTAAGAGGTCAAAACACGTCGTGCTCCGTCTTGTAATTTGTTTGTCCACTTTGTCTGGCGGGTTTACTAAAAAATTTCCGTTAATACAATATAAGTCGCTTCACACGAATACCCCAACGCTTTGTCCCGAACAGTGTGAGTTGATGTGTGGACATTTCACGACTACCACCAATCCCTTTGCTTTGTTTTTAAAACAATTCATTTGTTCTGTTTCATAAACACGAGAAAAGCAAAACCGTTTGGAATGGTAGCGCTCAATCGATGGTGCATTGTGTGTGTGTGCGCGTGCATGCGCTGCGCGCGTTTTGGGGTGTGCATATTGTTTGTGTATGTGGGAACTGTGTGGGGTGCACATTGCGCGGTTCGGTCAGTGTGACTGTCTCGTGAGCGAACATGTCTAGGGACGTGCGCGCGGCGGCGTACAACAGTTCATAAGTACTGCTTGATGATTTTTAGTGTGGCGTGTCTTTCTGCTCCTGTGTAGCGACCGCCTTTTATTTTTATTATTGGATTACATAATATAGATTGATTTACTGGACAAGGCAAACTTCTGCCCTACATATATCTCTTCAGTCTTCTGTAATCCCGGCCCTTTTGGACGATCTTCTTCCAGTTTTAAAGTTTGTTCTGAAGCAAAATTCATCCAACGTTTACTAAGTGATTTTTTTAAGTATTTAAGCTCTGCCGCAGCAATGAGGTTCTATGCAAACTCCAGAGAAAACGACCCGGGTTTATTTTATAAAGTGTTGACAAGAGTCATTTTGACACACAACACACACACACACTCACACACACACACACACACACACACACCCCAAAATTTTCAGTTTTTGACCGATCCTAGTTATGGTTTTATTTTAAAGACAGATTGTTGTTGATTTTAAATTATAATAATCCAGCAGGTCGGGAAGCTCAGTTCTGCCACCTCTTGCCTAAATTCCCTGACTAACCCAAACCAACCCCATCCACCCCCCCTGTTCCCTCGCCCATCCGCCTCACCCATCCACCCCCCCCCCCCTCCCCTCCTCTTTTCCCACTCCACCCGTTCGCTCCTTCCCTCCGCCCATGCCTTCAGCCCCCCCCCTTCCTCCCCTACCCCATCCCCCTTATTTCTATACTCTTCCTTGCCCAAAACTAGTTGTGACGCTTGTAAAGCGTTTCCTCCACTCTTTAAGTTCCGTTCTAATTCTTCAGTTTAACACATTTCCGTTCATCATGTGATCTGTGAAGCCCGCTTCAAGTGTTGTGTTGAGTTTTTGGGTGTGCTTCGCTCAATGAAGGTATATTCCTTGGGTGTCTTTATGTATGTGGAAAATTCTTGGTCTTTTATATATATATATATTTTTTTTTTTTTTTTTTTTTTTTTTTTTTTTTTTTTTGACACCGGAAGGGAAGTGAATTTGACCATGGTTCTTTTGGATTTGTGTCTTATGAGTGGTGTTGTCACAGATGGTGTCAGTGACTGACTGGGATCTTCTGCAATTTCGTTTTGCCCGTCGTGTTTGATTTCAGGCCATGAAAAGGAGAATATTCTGCTTTCTGTCTTTTCTCGAATGGTGACAGGACTTGTTTAAGGTGTCGAGAAAGAACAAGAAGTGTCCCTTTTTTTTTTTCACCCTTTGTCTTTATCATCAACAAAAAACTCTTTTTGTGATTTTTATTTGTTCTGTACATTTATAGTACCATTGGTTTTGGATTTGCATGAACTACGATTACAAAAACATCCCCACTTGATTCCCGGGTCGCTAAGCGATCGCTGGACCAAGCGGTGCCTACACCTTTCGGTGCCCTTGGCAAGCCTTTGTCGCTGTGCGATTGAGTTTCAGCCAGGAAAGTGTATTCCGAGGTAAAAAATGCGTCACAGAAAGAACGGAACATTTCACACTTCTCTCCCTTTCTACCATTTTCGGGAACTGTCAGTACATGAGGGCCAGAGGGTGCAGTACGTCATCGTCAAAAAAGAAATGTAATGATTACACAGAGCCGGAGTTTTTCTGGTGCTCTACCATCTTTCCCTTTCCTTTAGCGCCCCAAGCGCCAACAACAGAAACGTGTGTTGGCCAGTCATGAGGGAATGAGGGTGGGCAATTGGTGAATTGGTAAGGGGGGAGGGGGGGGGGGTGGAAAGGTGGGCCCGTGGTGAAATGTGGGAAGGGGTGGGGGAAAGGGGAAATTAGAGTGGTGAGGGAAGGGTAGAACTTTTGGACAAAAAGAAGGGGGGATTTGGATGGGCAAGAGTTTTTTTAAAATATGTTTACGGGGTTTTTGGTCGTAGGGGAAAGGGATGTTTGTGTTGCAAGTGTCGGATTTTGCTGATAAGAGAGTCCGAATCGTTCCCCCAAAAGCCCCTTTTACATGCGAACACACGGCCTGGTCCCCCGGGACCCCAATTTTTCGATTAAAAACCAAAATACAACTTTCGATTCTCCCCAATTTTCCTTTCTGCTTTGGGGGGCCCAACCTTAAACCCTTAATTAAATATACGGGTGTATCGGAGTGTTTGGTGGGGGATTTCCTCGCTTTGTTTTTCCCAAAGGTATACGTCCCAAAAAGAGACATGACTAGCGGATTATCTGGAGAGAGAAGAAAAATTTTTTTCTAATCAGCAATCTTTTTTCCCCCGCAAACCCCCCCCTTTTTACTAATCAAATTTCTTAAAAAAAAAAAATACTAAAACCCAAAAAAATTAAAAAAAATTTTTAAATTGCGAAAAAAAGGGGGTTTTGCGGGCAAAATAATTTTCCGCCAAACCCCACACATTTTATCATTCTCTCTGAAAAAATAACAGGCGCTTTTTTTGGCGGGAAAATTGCAACCTTCACGAACAAAGGATCTTTTGGGGCGGGCTTTTTAGACCAAGTAGCACCCAGAAGAAAAGTTTCTTAAATAATAAGGGAGGGGTTTTTTCATAATTCTTTAAAACTTCATAAATTACGCTCCTAAGGGTCTTGGCTTAATTCTAACATCGCCCTCTGTTTTCTCCTGGCGCATACAAGTATCTTACTTTTAGTCCGAACGGCAAATTTTTGATTACCATGAATGTCTTCAGTAATGCAATTTTTTTTTAATTTGATCGCGTTTACGGGCTTAAGGCTGTTGCTTTAAATCTTATTGTTATGGCGGTAAGCTGCGGGCAATTCCTAACCATTCTGTGTTTGTCTCCTGTCCTAAGGTCTCTATGAATTGTAGGAAAACCCAGCGTTCATAAAATTTCTTATTAAAAGTTTTTACTAGAGCCTGGGAGCGATGGTTGCCGGAATCCCTCTCCTAACTGTAACCCGAGGGCTTAAAAAAAGTTTGTTTACAGCTCCTTTTAAAAACCTTCCCATCACAACCTGATAAACCTGGATATTTAATGGACCTCGCATGTTAATTTGCTGAAAGCCACAGCCAAGCATTGAGCTTTTATCCGTTAAAGGCTCAGATTTTTATATCTTGAAGCCATGTCAACAACAGTCAGAGCATACTTAAACTTTTTCGTCTAACTTTGTCATGTGGAAGATACAACAAGTCTATCTGGTGGGTGTCATTAGGAATGAGTTAACAAATCGAGGCCTTTTTATTTTTTTTTGGGGCAGGCAGTTTAATTTGCCAATCGCTTTTTTGAAAGCCAGTCTTTCGCTTCGATTCAGACCCCCTGCAGTTTTACTCATTTATCAATAGCGGCCTTTCCTTTCCAATACCCTCTAGGAGAATAATATATTTTTACTTCTAGTCCAAAAAGAAGGGGACTGTTTTTTTATTACTTTTAACTATGTTTTTTAGATTGAATATGCAAGAAGAAAGATTGCTCCCATGGCACCTATAAAAAAGCCTATTTCTACCATTTTTGATCCCAGATGGTTCAAAAAAAGTAGACAGTTTGGCGGTGCCAGTTAGAAACTTCTTTTCCTGTCACTAAAGTATATTCATTCATTGCGTCATCAAGTCTGTAAAGTTGCTCTGCAGTCCCTGTTCTCTTAACTTTTTTTAATAAAGTCTAAGTGAGCAATTCTCCTTTCTCGTAAGGTCTCTTGCCTTGCTAAAATTTTCCATGCTTTGTTATGGCGTTCTCCTCTTCATCAGACCGCAATTTACTAAACATATAATTGCTGCCAGAAAACCAATGCATTAACAATACCCGCCCACCATCAGAACTAATCCAGACATCTTTTTATAAATGAATGAATCTTTTTTAGAATGAATCTTTTTTTATAAATCAATCTGCCTAAATGCATTAATCTTTCTATGCATTACTCTGCCTATGCATTGATGTTTTCTGGGATAATCCCCTGTGCAACAAGAAAGTCTTTTAGGCAATCCCTGCATAATTACAACTAAACCTTAACAACATCCTCAATGTCTAACCTCCTAGATCCGCCGGCTTCATTTTTAACATGTTTTTTGCAGCACGCTATAGCCAATACTAAGACCGCTAATTACAGCAGAATGGTAAATTGTATTGATAATCTTTTTTTCACTATCTTTTTATTAACTAAAAAAATAATTAAAATAATCATAATACGAAAGGCTGTTTATGTTGCTTTTAATCAAATAATCTTTTGTTGTTAAAGCTAAAAATAAGCTGCAACTAGTCCTTGCGAATCTTCTATCTTTCCCATGTTGGGTGGTTTTATATTCCTAGCAAACATTTTGCGAGGGTTGAATAGACTATAACGCCAACGATAGGCACTGCATAATTAACCAGCGTTAAACCATGGTTTAAAAGTATTATATTATTTTTTATTGCTTTTAAAATGGATTGTGACGAACTATTAAGTGTGAGGAGCAGGCGGTTACTCCGTAGACCTCTGCCATAAAGAAAGATTATACCGCTGGCTGCATGTGGAAAAACCAGGCAGTATCTAGGCGTTGAACTAAGTATGAACAGATTCAGCAATTGTCTACATCAGACGTTGAGAAGTATAACGCTAGGTACGAAGCACAGCTAGGATCAAAAATGGTTAGATCGGTGGGACAGACAATGATTAGTTTATAATCTAAGTTAGTAGGCAAGATAGCGCCGATTGATTCAGAAGAAGATTTAAAATATGACTTATCACAAGATCCGGTTTTAACCAAGTCCCTAGAATCTCTTGCATGTGACATGTATTATAGATTTGGACGTTGCTATGTCCATTATCATGGATTATTTACTTTCAATCATATTAATTTCAATCATATTAATTTATATCAGACTAAAAAAAATGAGCGAGCAGGAGAAGAATGTCCCACAGACAGAATGCTCCACAAGTGAATTCTCCACAAATGAATTTACAGGCAAGTGCCCACAAGTTAGTTCCCGCAGGTGAGTGTCCCCCCCAGGTGAGTAGTGTTACTAAAGCTAAAGTGCTTGGGCGCGTTTTAGCCGGCGTAAACTAGCTGATGGAACAGACGCAAAAAAACAAACCAAGCAGCAAAACAAAAATTATTAGATAGTAATACAACAACAGCACCACCCAGCAACCGCCACCACAACAATCCCAAACAACTATAAATGTATTATTTTGGGACTGGGAATATTGTTTGTTGGTGGAGGGGTTTTGGACATAAAGCGCCTAAGCCAACTTAGCAGCAAAGCCACAAACCCCCACAAAAACAGTAAAAGAACCACTTCTGCAAAAAAAGTAAAAACCCCCCCGCGTAGGAAACCCCTTTTTAATAAATTAGTTTTAATATGTTGTTTAAGTACTGGTTAAGTCCCAAACTAAGACCCGGTTTTAAAAAGTTTTTAACAAGTTAAGTGTTAATAAAGGGGGCAGTTTTAATGCAATTAAGTGCAGTTAATGCATTAAGTGCAAGTCATGTTAAATCTTAAGTTAAGTACTATTAAGAAATAGTTAAAATCTTAAGTTAAGTACTAGTTATGTACATTAAGAATCTTAATTTAAGTCAGCCAAGTTGGTCTCCAATGCCTACAGCATAGAAAAAATCATTTTACGTAAGTTCTCTTTTTATTGTTAGAGACTAGTGATTTCTTTTTAACTGCAGTTTTGTTTACTTGATGAAGAGAAGAGCGCAGATTAACATTGGTGATGAAATACTTTGTTTTCAAAGAGAGCTTGCTTGTAGTTGTCGTGATTATATTTTTTTTGACAACCCTTCTTTACTTAGGGCCCTAGCTTTTTTCCCGTTAACCAGAAGTTGGCTGCAATGCTATACATCTTTGACCGTAAACCAACATTTCAAGAAATAACCGCCCCATTAAATTCATCCTTCATTTTTCCAATCACTTTCTTTTTTCAGGTTGAATGTAAAGGCGAACTTTTGGATAGTCGCCATGTGTCGTACCCCCCCATAAAGCTCCTTAGCTACTCTGTTTTCTAAACCCTTATAAAAAGTCTTCAGTTGGGATGCCCCATAAAAAAGAGTCAGTGTCCGTGTAAAGGACTCTAGACTTTGGGTACAGCGGTTTAAAGAAAGTCGTACAGAAATTTCCCAATCATTAATAACTTTGACAACTCAAAACACGGAAAATCCGATAAACACCGGCTTATTCCAACTTAACGCGTAATCTTTTCATAAAAAAAAAAAAAGGGGGGAAAAAAAAAAGTCCCCCAACCCCACTGTCGCTAAATCTTCAAAAGTCTTGGTATTAGGTTTAAGAGACCAGCTTAATTCTTTGTTTTTCTTTCGAAAACTAATCTTCCCACTTTACGCTTGTGTGGTTTTCCCAAAGGTTTTGCCAAAACAGCTGTTGTTCATTAGTTTAAAAAAGCCCTTTTTCTGGGGGCATCATGGCTTTAGTCCCTAAGATCAGTATTTTTCCCATGATTGAAAAGGGCCCCTCTATAAAGGGCTCTTGTTCAAATTCTATAATTCTATGAACGCAGTAAGTTTCAGTCCGTGTCTTAAGTAAAACGGTACAGCCTGAAATGAAAACATACTTTCTCTTGTGTCGAAGTTTGGGCACAACTTAGGCGCTCTGGGGACTCATCTTAATTTTTTCTGCGGCAAGGGGAAATGGGTTATGAAGGTCTTTAAATTTCCCTTTAGGATAATCTAAGTCTACTTCCAAGATTAGCCCATTGGATTATCAGGCGTAAAGCTGTGATAGCATATTTAAAAACCTTATTAACCTAAATGGGGCCCCCGTTTTATCATTTAAAGTTTCTTAATGGCAGCGCCTGGCTCATGGCTAAACCCATACAGATTTTTTGGGTCTAAGTACATCAATAGTTGGATGGCTTGGGGGGGTCATAACCCCAACCCTAAAATACTTTTGTTAGCTTTGCAGTAAGGATGACAGGCCATGCTAATGCCTCCCCTCAGCCCCTCTTCAATAAACGGATGTACCAGACCGATATTAGGGCAATCTGAATGTTTGTAGAACCCCTTTAAGAATGCGTCCCCCAAACAACCCCGGGCAAGATGTAAATGTGAAGAAACTAGGCCGTAATGTTTTATGCAATAGCTCTGTAATTCGAAAGACGTCAGCTAATAACCACACTCGGCCATCAAGTAGTGACATGATAATCGCCCCTTGTTTGCCTGTAATTCTGTCCACTTTCTGTGCGTGTTTATATTCGGAGTCAGATAGCCTCCGCCTCTAAGACACTGTACAAAATCTTTTCCCTTTTCTGGGAGCGCCGCTCATCAAACTGTCCCACGAACCCATTATTCAAATAAACTCCTTTAACGCGCCAAAGATGGATTAAAGTATTTTAGTGATTGGATATCTTGCAGAGATCCCCGCCCCAAATTTTATCTAAGCTTTCCCCAAACGATGCTGGGGAGAGTCATAAAAGGGTAAACATAAAAAAGTAAAGCATGTACTTTTCTGAAAACTGTTGCAATCAGCTAACCCCGTATTTTAAGAAGTCACTGCTTGCATATAAAATAGAATCGTAGCCTCGTAAGTTTATGAAAGAAGATTGGCAGTTTCCATGTCTTGGGGTCAAACCTAAGTTGAAGATTGCAGCTATTAAAGCGCTGCCCCTCTGAACTTTCCAAGTATGTGGTCCGTGGTCTCTTACGTCACGTCTTTGCTGTTTAAAACGTTAGCTCTAGGAGGCCGCAAATCCCGCATGGGGGGGGTGATTTATAACCCTTTTGGTCTTCGGGAGTCATCTTAATGTCTGAGAGATTCACTGATTGGAGAATTGATTGCGAAGGTGTTTCATCTGCTCCCAAAAAACGAAACGGCCGCGTTGGACCTCTGTAAATCACCGGGTGTGTTTTGTTCCCCATCGCCCAACAACGACGAAAGCATAAGAAAAAACTGTTTGGGGGTTTTAAAAAGGGGTTGTTTTTTGTTGCGTCCGTCTTGAGGGCCCGCATACCCGTGGCAAGATTGACTCAATTTAGCATAAACTACGTATGGCTTTATTTGCATTTTTCGTACAAATTTTTAAAACAAATTTAGACCCCGTGGAAAGGGAAAAGAAGTTCGGTTTTTCAGTCTACAATGCTTTTTTCAATGTTTCTTATGTTTTAGCAGGGCCCGTTTTTAGATGGGGTTCTGACCCAAACACCCCTTTTACAGAGCTCCCCGTTTAGCTGTATTGTTTTTTAGTTTAAAGCCATAAGTCTGCTTATTGCTCTAATTAATACATAATGGCTCTTTGTACTATCTCAAACATATTAATCTACATGTTCCTCAAGTGACTCGCCTAAAGTTGGGGCTTCGGGAAAATCCTTAGAGGGACTATAAAGTCTCTACAGACCAAGTGTATACGCTTCCCGTTATTGGTTTGTTTTGTTTTTCAAACTGACCAAAACTTTCTATGCTCACTGGAAAGGGGTTATGCCTTCAAAGTTTAGCTCATTTATATACAGCCTTAAATTAGATACCGTTTGCATTATTTTTTTAATGGGTGTAGATGCGCTAAAACCACCACATGAAGCACATATTGTCAAATTATGTATGTTTTAATCTGCTCGTTTCAACTCTAACTCTCTTGGGAGAGGGATGTAAGAATTGCCGGCATAGGAGAGTATTTGGTCCTTCTTAATCGATTTAAAGGACTGTTCCTTCAAAAACCACCAGAACCCCTTAAAATTAGCCGCCCCACTGCATGGTTAAACTGTGTAAGCATTAATCACCCAGTCAGAATTAAATCGCGAAAGCAACAACTTTTTTCGTATAGTTGAAACCCAGACTATAAATACTATAATCCTCGGAGGTTATTATTCAATCCGAATGGCCAACGACGCTTTTAACTGGCGGTTTAAATTGAAGAGACTCTGGGATTTTAGAAATGGCATGTGTTACGCTTTCCGGGAACGTCGCGGGTTTAATGATGTCCATGTCTAGTACTCCTGTTCATATTCCCGAAGGTTTTGTCTCTATCCGCTTTTGTGATCCCCCATTTTAAGATAAAAAAAAATAGTAAACCAAAAAAATAAATACTAAAATTTAGCTAAAAATTTACAAAATTTTGGGAGGTAATACAAAAAAAATAAATACAAAAATTTAGTTAAAATTGAATACCCCACTCCTTCAAGCTAGAAAAAAAAGAAAATTAAAGCGTCATCGGGAGCCAAATATTAACTAAATTGCAAGCATTTATAACTGGGGGGCCAAGAATGGGGCCCATTTACTGTTTAAACGTTAGTTACACTTTCACGAATATGGGCGGCTCAAAAAGATCCGCAATTAATTCATCAAACTTGTTTCTTAACCTTCTTCATTACCCCCCCCCCCCCCCCCCCCCCCCCCCCCCGCTCCATCATTAACTCTAGGGCCAGCATATATTTTTAAGTTTCTGTAACTACTTTGGCCGTCTTTTTTAAGATCGAATATAAAAGGGTAATACAAAATTAAATCAGGCTCTTTTTTGGGGTTTGCAAGTTCTGCTTTGCAATGTTTCTTTCTGATTGCCTACAGCGTCTACCTTTTGTGAAGTAAAAGTCTTCTCCATTTCTTTTGGAGGTCGATTTTTTGTTGTCTGTAATCATCCCCGTCACCATGGCTCTTTTAAATTCTTCGTCTGTTACTTTTCCATCCAGCAATGAAAATCCTTATAATCACCCTTTAAAATGAATGAATTTTCTGTTGCAGGGCTACAATGGAATGTGCTTTGGGAAAATTTGGTCCAGTTTCTTTAAAACCGCACTTAACAATCGGGACACAGCAACTAAACCCAAACCAACACCCCCAAAGCTATGGATATTGGCGCCCCAACTCCATAGCTAAAAGAAAAGACACTAAAACCCGTGCTTAAGCCGGCTACAACTGATGAGCCGTATTATATAAGAAAGGGGCATTTTTAAAACTTTACATATTTCCTTCTAGTAACCCTATAATTATTTGTTTACTTTCTATTTTCCACTTCAACTTAGCCATGTGCTTTAAATCAAACTGCTGACCGTCTTCCATTTTAAAACAAGATTATTTTTTTTAAACCTGGACATATCTTCTTATTTAAACCCTTTTTGGCAGCACTTCATCAACAGAGTAAAACGAAAAAAAATAAAACAACATACTTAATAAAATAAATCGAGTACTGTTAGTTTGTCTTTGTCAACCATCACAGTAACTTTGTCCCAAAAAAGCAGAAGTGGGTTTTTTTCATCCCGTTTTTAGTAATACAATAACAAATCTAAGAGGACCGCCCAAGTTTTCAGACTTTATTTGACACCCTCGATTAACGTATGGGTCTGGCAAACTAGGAACAACTCCCTGGAGGAATAATAACCCAAAAACATCGTCATTTTTCTAGGCAGTGATTTTTAGTTTTGGGTTAAACTCTAAGCCGACGGGGTCCCCCCCACTTCAGCTAAGGACTTTTTTCTCCGCAGCATATATACAGAGCCCTGCTTAGTTATTTCATCTGCTTTTTCTGTTGTAATCCTGGGACTAGGCTACAAGAAGGCGTCCTTCATTCAAAGCTTTTCTAAAATTTTATTTCTTTTCAAAATAACATGGGGGGTTTTGTATTCAAACTTTAAAACCCAGTTAATGTCAGGAAGCAACGCCCAGGCCCTTCCTCGTTTATGAAGGGTTTTTATTCTTTTGGCCAAAATCGTTTGCCCTTGTTTCTTATCTCTTCCAGGGTAGGGGGTATTGCCTTTCCGTTTTTTATCTTCAATTTCTATTTTGTTTTTTAAACGCCATCGTCGGGACTCAAATCCATAAACATTTCCCGGCACTCCTATCGATCAAAAATCAGTTGTAAACGGCTAGATCTTTTTTCTCTACTGCAACGCATTTAGGACTAACCGGGTTTTGGGTTCAGGTTTCCCCGAGACATTCTTTTTATATAAAAAATTTATTATTAAACAATCTATAATAAACAAATCATAATGAGCAATCTGTTATAAACAACTATAATAAGCAAATCTATAATAAACAATCTATAATAAGCAAACGTATTGAAACTGGGGGTCAGTCCGTAAGCATATTTAGCGTGCTTAGATTTTTTTTAGCGGGTCTTTTTTATTTTTTTTTGTTTATCCCTGTCCCGATTATAAAAATTTCACTTAAACTTTTTTCAAACTATCCCTGTCCCTTAATATAAATAAGAGACTGAAATTTTTAAAAATTTTCCCATCTAAAGTCTTTTAAGACAGCATTGTAAATTTTTTAGTTAAGAGCCAAACAAAACCCAATGCGTGTCTTCCGCTAAAGCTACTTAGACAGAGTCCTTCTTTTTTTAACAATGTCTTGGGTTTGGCGAACAGTCCATCAATAATAAACACCCTTTCAGTTCCCTCAAAAAGCCCCATAGTAGGTTTTAAACAGTCGCTTAGCTTGTCAGTAGAAACAACTAAAAATTATTCTCGTCTGTCCAAACAAACCGCCTTTCTTTTTAAGACTTGTTGTGCTTAATGGTTGTGCAGAATATAACAATGTACTCGTAATGAAATCTGTAGACTGTTTGTAACAAATCAAGCACGAAGACAGTTTTCCCACACCCAGTAATCCCACAAATAAGCGAACAGTGCGGGTCTTTGGGCAAAAAGTTCAAACTATCCATCTGTTTTTAATAGGCTATTTCCTTTCAGTCTATTTTCTTCAATGTTCAGCTGGGCGTCATAAACCACAAAAACGTGCATTTGTAATCTGGCCATTCTCCTCCTCTTCCTTATTAATCTGTATGAGTATGCCATCTGATCCTACCCTTCTTCCACTCCCGTGCAGTCTGTTGTCATACGTGGATCTAAAATCCAGCCATAGTCCATATTTGTCTGTTAGATAATCTTCAAGTCTTACATCGTGAAGGTGAAGTTTTTTACACACATGATCGGCTATGGGGCTTGTCTGTCTGCCTCCACAAACAATTTTCTTATTTCATCAAAGTGTTGGTCAGGTAAAAGTCCAGCCGAATACAACTGAAAAGGCTTACCATCTACTGTGCAAGACAGTTGCTCAATTTTTGGTTGTAAAACACCTCAGATTCTCTCTGAAAAGGAAGCTGAGGGTTTAGTAAATAGCAAGAGAACCCCCTTTAGAGACCTTAAAGAATTGCTTATAGCTATTTCCCAGACGGTGTCTTGCTTGTTTTTTAATCGCTAGACTGTGGTGTAAAACTCTTTCAAAGTAAACAACCCGCCCTACTTTTATACTGATTTAAGATTGTTCTAGCTAGTTCGGGGTTAGTAACAACGTCAAAATTAAGAGAGATGTTACTAACATGTATTTGGCTAAGGGATCGTCTGATAGAATAACAGACCCGCTGTCATTGAATGTCAGTTCGTAAGTAAGTTTGTCTCTTAGTGCGCCTTGGTAATATGGCTGATGGGTTTTTAAACAGTTCAAAATCTAGAGGAATGCAAAATCTGTTCTTAAATGCTCGCGCTATTGCCTGGTCTCCCTCGTCTTCCTTTGCATCTGCAGCATTAACCCTGTGCTTAAGACCGTTTGGGCTCTGGATTCCCTGAAAGATTTTGTCTTTCCTTTCTGTTCTGGGTAGCCACAGATCAGAATAGAGATTAAAAATGTCTGCGCTACTCAGTGAGAAGACTTCTCTACCCTCCAGTTTAATTACCATATTTTTAATGATGGCCCTGCCCAGGTTAGCAACGACAGTGGCATTAGGATCCGCCGACTCAATATCTATTTGAATGACAGCCTGGCAGTGCCCGGCATATAACATCGTCAGGTCCGAGATCACTAAATCTTACTGTTAACATTTCATTAGGCTCAATTGTTTGATGGATTATTTACAACCCGCACAGTCTGTCTTATACCTTTTATGCCGTGGGGCTCCTTCGCTTTTCTGAATGGATCAAGGTCGCAGCCGTATGGGTTCATTTTTTTATAAAACAAAAAATAATAAATATATAAATATGGCTGATGATAATTTTGACGCAATTGAACCTATTAAAGAGGAAGATGATGAAACAGAATCGGGCCCTTCATTAGAAGATGAATTTGAAGAAGTGCGTTCTTTAACCCCTTCAGTAGAAGAAACGCCCCCTGAGTTATTACAAGCTCGTGCAGAACTATTAACAAATAAAATTAACTCATTCTATAGAAGCATAGGACTAGAGCCGCCAGAAGGCCACAGTGCTTTTGATTTTAAGATGGATAAAAATAATCATCTGTATGTAAGGACTAGTAAAGGCCTTGTACAACTTACTACAAAGCCAGACCCGGGCAAGTTTTTAAGCATGAGCACAATTCTTAGAAAACTCTCTGTTGCCGACCGAAGGCGTTAGCCCTTATTAAAGATTTAAGGCCCGAGGCTGTTAGTGCTTTACAGAACGTGGGGCGGAGGTTGCTAACACGATCTGAAATAGAAGTAATCTCTATTCAAGAATTAAGTCAAAGAACAGATGAAGCAATAGCAGAAATTGAGACGAGTTTTAATGAGGAGACGCAGTTAAAAACAATTGTCGGCTCGCCTAGTCAAAGAGAACGTGAGCTGAGCCCTGAAGAAGAAGCAGCTTTACAAACAATTAATGACCCTCCATTGCCTGAGAGTGTACACAGGAATCTTAAAGCTGCTATAGGTGAACTCAGGGGTCTTGATGAAACTCTGCGGAGAATAAATGGCGAGCTAAAAAAACAACTTGTCAAAACTTGGCGAGCTAGAGAGAGAGATAAGAGAAGAAAAAAATAAACTGGCTGATGCAGATGATAACAATTTAGGGCGAGAAGAAAAGGCTAGAATACAGGCAAAAATACAGGAGTTAATGTTACTAAGGGCAGCCAGGTTAGAAACGCTGTCTACTAACAGAGAACAAATAGTATTACAAACAAACAAATCAAAGAAACTATACGCAGAATACTTTATGAAAATACTACATTAGCAGAAAGAATAAGGACTCTGTTCAGAGAGCAGGGGATTACAGTAGTTAGCATATTGACAGCTGTTGGGTTTGCTATCTCTACACTCGTTTATGCTTTAACGGCGGTGCGCCAACAGGGTCAGTAACGCCTCCAACACCTCAGCCCGGTAAAAGTTGGATTAGAAAACAATTACACCACCTAGCAAACCTATTAAAGAAGTTAGCTGTCAAAGCGCTTGATGCTCTGCCTGGCATAATAGGCAGTGTTGTTAGTTGGGTTTTGTCTACTATAGGCAAAGTGGCTGGTTATATGGCCGACCATCTGTGGACGTTAGGAGTGCTGGCTGCCGGTTTAATTTTAGTGAAATAAAGTATGGCTAATCCAGTAAAAGTTAAAAACACAACAAGGGCTGTCTTTTCGCTAGTATGACTGTCGGGTGAGGTACATCAACAGGCGGGGGGTCGCTTTCTGGGCTGCTTATAACTGGTGGGGGGTCGCTTTCTGCAGGTTCTGGGCTGGATACTTTTTTCAAAATGGCTGGCGCTGGTCTTGTGTTTAAGCCTTGATTGTGTCCTAAGTTTTGGTCGTCTCCAGCGATAAGGATTTCATTGTTATAAATTCTGTATCATGCCAATCTGTAGTCTAAGGTCAGAAGGCAGCATGTATAATCCATGGCCCACAACAAAGTCAACCTTTGACCGAGCATGTGAAGGAACGTTTTGGTACCTTTGTATGCTGGAAGGCAAATCAACAGCAGAGTTAATAGCATCTTCTAAATTTGCTAGAAATTGTTTTCTGGCGTCAAAACCTGTAGATTGATCCACTATGCTAGACTTGGTCTGTGCTTGCGCTCCTAATAGACACCAAACGTATGTTCTTATGGAGTCATTAAGCCTTTGCACTCCCGCATTGTTTAGACCTTTACTTTCATCTAAGATAAATGTTGCCCAAGCATTGGGGTGTTTTTGTTCTATGGCCCCCAATCTAACTTGGGAGTTTGACTTAAAAGAGGTGTGGCCGGGCCAGTAGTCAAAATTATATTCTCTACGCTGACCCCACAAATACAATGTGCCCAACCCGTGATTGCGGTCTAACTTTTGTCTAAAGTTATTTGAAGGGTTAATGTTAAATTCGTTGCAGATTCTTTCATAGGCATTATTGTCCATTGGGCTGAGAAATGGATTAAACGCGTTGTCATTGGGGAGGCGTACTTGTAGTTCAGTTAGTATGTGTCTATACTGATAATAAACATGAAAGTTATATACTGACCTTACTAAGAGGTTGGGGTGGTTTAAATGGTTTGCATATGAGACACCGCAGCCAGTGGTTGAGCAGTAAACTGCAAAATTTAACTGATTCTGGTAAAAGGTCATAGGATGAGTTGACCATGCTGATGGCACTCTATCACTCTTTATTGGAGGATTTAAATATCTAGTTAGTGGGTTTACAAGTCTGACTAGAAAGTCATATGATTCATCCACTGCGATGGTTAGGTTACTAAAGTCCAAAGATTTGGGCTCATAAAACCCCTCCTACGTCGTAAGCGGCACTTTCATTATATTTAAAAGGCTCCATTTTTAAATAGATTTTTTTAAAAGGATTTAAAAAGGATGTTCCTTTATATAACCAAGCAAAACCAGCGCGTGTTTTTAAAGTATTCAGTTGACAATAAAGACGGGAAGTGTAGGGCTGCTCTTAGAGAACTTAGGTTTAAAATAAGGTGGTTTAACATATCTGAAAAGGCCCAAAATAATTGGATAGATATTTATGATGAGGGGGGCAATCGCTTAAAACGTTTAAAAATACCTGATGGTTACTACAGCTTTTGTTCTTTAAAAGAAGCATTTAACAAATTTGACATACGGTTAGAAATTAATGAGGCAAGTCTTATAATTACTATATTTTTACCAAAACATAAAGACAAAAGGGAGTACGTTTTTCCCAAGGGCCTTTCTCGAATTTTAGGCTTTTATGATAGTGGTAAAGCCTATCGTATTAATACACACGCGTATATAGAAAGCGGTCTATATGAATATGTAGGCAGTAGACCATCCGATTTTCTAATTAATCCAATGTTGTATGTTCATTTAAGCGAATTAAAAACAAACACTAATTTGTATAATGGCCAGCCATCTACAGTTCTAAGAGCACTCCCATCAACTAAGGTGGGGTTTTGCGATTATCAGTCATATACATTTGGTAAAAACAGTCAATTTAAAGAATTAGTTGAAGGGCCTATAAATTCAGTGTGTGTAAAAATAACTAACCAAGATGGAAGGCCGGTTGTTTGTTCTGATTTGTTGGTAGTGCTTGAGATAGAAGATTAATCAGAGAGAAAGTATAGATACCTGCCCGCAGTCTTACGCGCCATGAACAATGAAGAATTTAAAGCAACAGGCCTTAAGCCAGTAAACGCGATCAAATTAAAAAAAATTAGCATTACTGAAGACATTCAAGGTAATCAAAAACTCTTGCCGTTCGGACTAAAAGTAAGATACTTGTATGCGCCAGGAGAAGCAGAGGGCGATGTTAGAATTAGAGCCACAGACCCTATATGGAGCGTAGATGTATATGAAGTTGAAAGAATTATGAAAACAACCCCTCCCGTGTATTATTTAAGAGAGACTCTTTCTTCTAGCGGTGCTACTGCGTCTAAAAAGCCCGCCCCTAAAAGATCCTTTGTTCGTGAAGAGTTGCAAGTTGTCCCGCCAAACACAGCGCCTGTTAGTTAATCAGAGAGAATGATAAAATGTGTGGTTCTAGAGCAGGAAAATTATTTTGCCCGCAAACCCCCCTTTTCACGCAATTAGATTTGTTTAATTTTGTAGGGTTTTAGCTATTTTTTTTTGGTTAAGAGAATTTGATTATGTGAAAAGGGGGGTTTGCGGGCGAAATAAGATTGCTGATCTAGAAGAGACATTTTATCATTCTCTCTCTGGCCAAGACTGCAGCGAGTAAAATGTCGTTCACATCATCAATGTTCTTCATAGACAGGAGAGCCAATATTCAGAGTCATACCCAAGACCTCTGGTACGAAGAGCAGAACACACAAACGGGATTTTTTTTTTTCAGACCCATCTAAACCTAAAAGAAGTTCTGTCATTTGCCTGTGGTGGCCACTAAGTTTTGAGCTGACTGTGCACAAGCTATTCATTTGACACAAACTAGGATCTTATACGAGTACGAGGCGAGTTAACAGTGTGATGCAGACCATGTAGTGAGCCCCTCACTATGAAATACCGCGCTGTAGGAGTGTTGGAGTTTGTATGTCATTCGATATAACACTTTGCATCCGCGTCCATGAAGAAGTTGTATAGATGCTCCATTTGACGCGTGAATTTTTAGGGTCTTTTTTATTGTTGTTGACAGTTGATGTTCTTGTTGTTATTGGGGGTGGGGGTGGGGGGTGGGGGCTTTCTTGTTTTAAAGAGAGAAATATTTCCAATTCGATCTAACACTTGCGTGGGAAGCAGATCAGTTTTAAGGTATTTATATCAGGTCCGAAGTAAACTTATTTGTAAGTCATCATTTTTTTTTTCTCTTCTTTTTCAAACAAACACAGGGCTTCAGACTGCTTGCGCGTTAAGAATGGAAATGGCGCGTCACCAACACAAACAAACAAACAAACAAAAAACGCCTGCGCGCCAGGTTGTTGCGCGCTTATTTCGGTAGTGCCAAGATGGAATCAGACGTTCTCTTCTTCTCGATCTTGTGGAACTTCAGACAGTCAACACATCCCGCCTGTCCATCCCAGCACGGTTCATTCCAGGACATGACTGATCAGCTTTCGATCGATTTGGAATCGAAGCTAGTGATAATACTTGTCTCAATGAGTCGAGAAAGGATACAGAAGCACCCCCCCCCCCCCCTTCCCCCGTTGATTTTCTACAAATGTCACCTTCCTACGCGTGGCATTTTGGAATCAAAACGAGTGACGAGACTGGTTTCAAGGATTCGAGAAAGAATTGGGCAGTGTCCCTTTGCTTGAAGGTGACATTTGCGGCAAAAGCTTTTGCCGCAAATGTCACCTTCATGCACACGGCAATTTCTGTATTTTGCAAGTAAAAAGAAGGAAAACATCACTGAAGGCGAAGTGGAAGCTGGCGGACTCAAAAACCGATCAACAGAGCTTGAACAATTTTAAAAACATGATGAGGATGATAAATCTTCATTTACATATAAATGATGTCCGTGCACCCCCCTCTCCCTCCCTCTCTCCCTGTCTCTGTCTGGCTGTCTGGCTGTCTGTCCATCTCTCTCTCTCTCTCTCTGAAACACACACACACACACACACACACACACACACACACACACACACACACACACACACACACACACATGCTGAGCGCACATGTGCGAAAGGACAATCAGAGCAAATTCATGGTGTTTACGATTGATGACTGATTAAGATTGAATGAGAACTCGGAACTACTGACTTCAGTTTCTCTGATACCTTTGCTTTTTGCCCCCCCCCCTCCCCCCTCCCCCCTCCCCCTCCCCCTCCACCCCCTCCCCCCCCCCCCCCCCCCCCCCCCCCACACACACACGCTTTAAAACTGCCAGGTGAGATGTGTCCCATATTGATTGAGGAAAATCCGAAGCTGTGCAGATAAGCATGGAACCTGTGTACCACATGTGATAACCCTGAAATGACCCCCCCCCCCCCCCCCCCCCCCCCCCCCCGAGGTCGGCTGAGCTGTACAGAACATGAATGAGGGACTAGAAGAGAGAGTGTGTGTGCAAACGAGTAGGGATATGGATTGAGCGAAGGTGTGTGTGTGTGTGTGTGTGTGTGTGTGTGTGTGTGTGTGTGTGTGTGTGTGTGTGTGTATGTGAACGGTGGTGATGTTTGGGACTGGGTGAGAGAGTGTGTACACAGAGCTGAAGGTGCAAATTTGTCAGAGTTGTGAAAACTCTTTAATAAAGGGATGATGTTAGAAACCCGGTAAGAGTGTGTCTGTATGCGTGAGAGTGGGGAGAGGGTGAGATGGTGTTGCTACGGAGGGGGGGGGGGCAAATGCTGAAGGGATGTTTGTGGTACTAAATGGTGTTGCTACGGAGGGAGGGAGAGGGGGGCAGATGCTGAAGGGATGTTTGTGGTACTAAATGGTGTTGCTACGGAGGGAGGGAGGGGGGGGGGCAGATGCTTTAGGGATGTTTGTGGTGCTAAGTGCTCACTATTATTCTGCTCAAGAAGCTGTCTTCAACACTGCTGAACTGATAGCTCTGGTTCTAGCAGTCAAGTTGATCTATCAGTCTGAAGACGTTTTTCAGACTGAATACGTTTCGTTTTTTATTCAGGAATTTTCCAATGGATGCAATCTTATTCAGAGAAAATATATTTTCCTTATATTGAGCTTTCTTGGGAAATCCATCTAACATAAAAGTGTTTTGATAAGATCTCAATCAAACGTATTTATTGATTATTGTTTCGACAAGCACACACGGAACTAGTTTTTCATATTGAAATGCCTTCACGCAGCCCCCCGCAGAGGTCTGCTTGGCTACAAACATCATGTACTGAGATCTGGATGTAAGTGCGTGTGTGAAGGAGCAGCGATGGGGACTGAATGAGTGTGACCCAAAATGCAACGTGTGAGAAAAATGTCCTGGGTCAGCAATGCCGTTAACAGAATTTAAACTCACATTTCTTTTGTTGATTCAAAACCAGTGGGTAAAAAAGAGGAGAACAGACAACATACATGCACCCATGCATGCACACACACACACACACACACACACACACACACACACACACACACACACACGCACGCACGCACGCACGTACGTACGCACGTACATACGTACGTACACACACACACACACACACACACACACACACACACATACACACACTCACATACACACGTAGGCACATACATACACGCGCTCGCATGGCACTTTGCCCTGAGGGAGCGGAAAGGGGAAGTGGTGCAATTTCCTTGAAGAGATCTACGACTGGGGTGGGGGAGAGGAGAGGCCGGCGGGGGGGGGGGGGGGGGGGGGGGGGGGGGGGGGGGGGGGGGGGGGCATCAGGTGTAGTCTCGTTCAGCAAATGAAGTACCCTCAAGCGGAAGAAACACGTGGAAAGACGCGGGGGGGGGGGGGGGGGGGGGGGGGGGGGGGGGGGGGGGGGGAACGGAGGCCGGGGTGGGGGGGGAGGAGAAGTTAGGGTTGAAACAGGCAGAGGGTGCATTAATGACCCGCACGTCTTTTACAGCATTATCGGATCCTCCGCCTAAATGGACAGAACGTGTTTTGATTGGCACAGAGTGATGGAATTGTGATGTGATTGAATAGAAGATAGCGCCG
>CM065733.1:33933971-33938971 GCA_033310375.1 Conus canariensis | reverse complement strand
GGCAAGATACCAAACAATCAGGACAACGAAAATGAACGAGAAACTAAGCGCCGCTAATAACATTCAACATTTCGGTCTTCGTGGAAGAATACGGAAAAAGTCCAAAAGCATAGCGGGTTTGTTTTGTAATGTGTTTGGTCTTTTGTTTGGCAGCATAGTAATTCTGTTTTTAATCTTGTTCTGGTTCCCACTTGCAAGTCACCCCCACTTTGAAACCATTTTTTGATACCTTTAAGGTGTGGTCGGGATGGAGAATGAAGATGATGCTGTAGGTCGGAGACTACGTGAAAGACTTGTACATCATGCTGAGTTGTATAAGAAAGCTCGGAGCAGGTTTTGTTTTTGTTACAGTGGTATTGGTGGTAAAAGTGCCACTGCTGATGTTTGTGTTTTTCTTTTTGCTGTGATTTGTTGTTGTTGTTGTTGTTTTTGTTATTGTTGTTGTTGTTGTTGTTGTCGTTGTTATTGTTTGTTTGGGTTTTTTTTTTCCTTCTATTTTTCGCTATTCTACCTCGCTGCACTCCTTTCTCCTCCCTTAAATACCCAACGTCCATCAGTATAGAATACACATACTACTGATGATTTAGAATTTGAAATATGAACTTTGAAATGACAACAACAACAACAAAAAAACACGAAGCTGTGAGGGAAAAGAAAAAAACACACTTTTGGTTGCAAATCTTCACGGTTCAAACGTACATATGCGCTTCTTTAAGGTGTATGTGTGAACGTGTGTGTGTGTGTGTGTGTGTGTGTGTGTGTGTGTGTGTGTGTGTGTGTGTGTGTGTGTGTGTGCGAGAGAGAGAGAGAGAGAGAGAGAGAGAGAGAGAGAGAGAGAAAGACAGACAGACAGACAGAGACAGACAGACAGACAGACAGAGAAAGGCGTCCAACCAAAACGTTGTAGGACTTTCCCCCTTTTCATAATAGTATCTTTTTTTCAACATTCTAAGGGTCGTTTTATTAGCTTCTGTCACTTTGTCTCCCTCCCTCCCTCCCTCCCCCGCCCCCCTCTCTCTCTCTCTCTCTCTCTCTCTCTCTCTCTCTCTCTCTCTCTCTCTCTGTCTCTCTCCATTTGCTGTGCGTGATTGATATCTTTCATCTTTCCTTTGCGTTGAATGTTCGATTTCTTGCATTCATTTGATTTTGTTCTCCTTTTAGTTGCATTACGTGTATGATTCTTGAATTCATGCATTGCATGTATATACGACCCCCTTCAAGAGGGGCTATGGCCTTTTTCAATAAATTATCCGTATCCGCATCTCTCTCTCTCTCTCTCTCTCTCTCTCTCTCTCTCTCTCCCCGAGCCAACAACGGACAGAGAATTTAATGGTATCCGCCCTTTCCATAATGACCTGGGCGGGAGATTTCATTGACCGGAACAATGGGCCGCCGCAGTACCCTCTGCACGCGACCAGGAGCAGTGACGGTCGTCGCTAATGAGTTCCCTTCAAAGCAAACAGTGTTCGTTGGCAAGGAGAGGCGGCATCCGATCCCAGGATCTGCCAAACAACACCACATGATTACTGAAGCCATTGCCCCGGTGCGTGACTTGCGAGCAGATATTAGGAAAGAAGCGTAGAGAGTATAGATGGGGTGAGGCCTGTGTACGTGCTCGACACCCACGCGCGCGCGCGTGAGAGAGAGAGAGAGAGGAGAGAGAGAGAGAGAGAGAGAGACAGACAGACAGACAGACAGAGAGAGAGAGAGAGAGACGAGGTGCACAGGCCCATGTAAATGGCAAGTTTAAACTTGACACGCAAATGGCGATTAAGTGAGTTTTTGTTATGTGAAATCCGAAATTACATTTGAGCATTCTTTCACTTGATCTGTTTAGTGAGCATGCCCTTCTCTTAAAAGTTTTACATAAGAAAGCAACGCTATGATACAAGTCACTCATTTTGGATCATCATTACATTTGATAATCTACAGAGGGATGGGTGATTGGAATACTGATTTGATGTAAGTCCTTTTTCTCAAATTATTATGGACAGTACAAAAAAAGATAGGAGGGAATGAAGTGTTATTCTAGATCACGTCATGACAAACTGAACTATCGTTTTCAGCATCTGACTAATAGCTATATCTTGTAGGATGAATTTTAATATCCAGTGTGCCAATTCTAAAGTAACTTAGAGAGACAGACCGGGGGAGGGGGGGGGGAGAGAGAGAGAGAGAGAGAGAGAGAGAGAGAGAGAGAGAGAAGAGGTGGAGACAGAGGACGGAGGGTGGAAAGAGGGAGAACTGGGAAATGGATGGATGGATGGATGGACTGGGAACTTGATCAGAAGAATGGCGGAGGAATAGCGTGAACAGGACGGAAGAGGGGCACAGACAGTCCCATTCCCTGTTCCACACTCACATGTCAACACGTCTGAGGACGACCCGAGTGTTGCCGGTGCTGGCTTCTTCTTCTTCTTCTTTCTGTTAGTGTCCACAATCATCATGTTGATTATTCTGACACTTTTGTGTGTATGACCATTTTTTATCCCGCCATTAAGGCAGCCATACTCCAACTTCGGGGAAGGCGCATGCTATGTGTAATGTGTCATCCATACCAACGCCAAACTGGCCTTCTCTTCCGAAAGTTGGTAATGGGATTTTACGTGTGTGCAAGATGTTGTGCGTGCGTTCACACACGGAACCTCGGTTTATAGTCTCATTCGAAGGACTGTGTGGGAAATGGAGTCAGAACCAATGTTAACTCCGAGGGAAATATCCCCCTGCACCGAAACGGCCCGGCGAAGATGCGAACCCGCAACCCCAAGATTACCAGTCCGATCCTCTACCAACTGAGCTATTCCGGCCCCCGGTTACTAACTGTTACTAATGTAAGTATAGAAAAAAAAAAGTACCTATGTTAGCTAATGTTACCATATTGTAATTGACTATATAGTTGTATCAACTGTGTGACCAAACTTTTACCACTTTGACCAAGGTCTTGCTGGTGTGATCATTGCGCTACCAACTTGACGCAAGTGGTGCAAATGGAAACAAAGTGTTGGTAATGAGAGCAAAGTACTACCAACCTGTAGTGTTGCCTGCTAATGTGACCAGAATGTTGATCATCCGACCCAAGAGTTACCAATGTGGCCAAAACATTTAATCATTTGATGAACGTGTAACACATGTGACGAAAGTATGGATAATGTGAACAGTGTTACCAATGTGAACGAACAGCTATGTTGTATAATAATCTAATCAAAATGTTACCAGTGTGACGACAGAGTTGTTAGTGTGAATCAAGTGCTTTTCAATGATTATTCAGTACCTACGATCGTTTGAAATATGAAGGCGCGAAGGAATGGAGAGAGGGGATACGTCCTGGATGGATTGTAATTGGTGGTGAAGATTTCTTTTTTGGATCGAAATGGCAGAGACAGATCGACCAACGGGAACTGAATTCAGGGGAGACAAACAGATCAAAGAACCAGCAGGAGCAAAGGCAAAACGTCTACAGCAGAAAAGAGCAAAAGTAAGGACTACAAGACAAACATGAGAAGGAGAAGGAAAGAGAACAGGACAAAGAATGAAATAGGAACAAAGAATGAAAAGAGAAGAAAGGGGACAGCGAAGAAAAGAGGAGGGGGGGGGGGGGAGTGGAGATGGGGGTGCGTGGGAGGAAACAGCCTCAAACAGAAAGGAGACAGATCATAATCAGACACATAATGCTATTCAAACGATCATGTTGCAAGCCGTCTGGTGTCTAAAAGGATGTAGATAATGTGACTCCTGTTCCAGATTTGCATCCGATCTGCATACACAGTTTCGACTGCTTTGTTGTTTTTTTTGTTGTTGTTTTTCTGGGAAGAAGTTTGCAGTTTTATTTTCCCTGTTTTTTTTTTGTTTTTTTTCTTGACAGATTTCTGGTGATGTTGTTTGAATTTAGTGATACTGTGGTGTGTCTGGTGGTGGTGGTGGTGCGGCGTGTAGTTCCTATTATCGGTCTGCGGCGATGTTACTGTTGTTTTTTGTGATAGTCTCGTTGTTGCTGCTGTCTTTGCGAGTGTTTTTGGCGTGTGTATGAGGACTGTGGCAGGGTCTGTGGGTGTGTGCGTGTGCGCGCGCGCGCGTTTGTGTGTGTGTGTGTGTGTGTGTGTGTGTGTGTGTGTGTGTGTGTGTGTGTGGTGTATGCGTATGTGTATGTCTGTCTCAGAGAGTGAGCACGTGGGTGTATGTGCGCGCGCACTTATGTGCGTGTACATGTGTACGTGCGTACGTGCGCGTGTGTGTGAGTGTGTGTGTGTGTGTGTGTGTGTGTGTGTGTGTGTGTGTGTGTGTGTATGTGTGTGTGTGTGTGTGTGTGTGTGTGTGTGTGTGTGTGTAGTTTTATGAGTGTGTGCACGTGCGCACTCACGATGTGTGTGTGTGTGTGTGTGTGTGTGTGTGTGTGTGTGTGTGTGTGTGTGTGTGTGTGTGTGGTCGGTGTCTGTGTGCGACCACAACAGACAGGAGACTGATAGATGTAGACGTACCCCTCCCCTCACCCCCTCTCTCCCACCAACTCCCCCCCGACCTCCCTCCCCCCCTCCCCAGACAGGCGATATCACCGTGCGACAAGCAAATCATCCTGACAGTATTTGCTGTCCACTTTGATGCTAGAGCACACAGCGCTGGTTAAATACGTTAGGACGCCTGTTATCTACCATCAGGACTGGCCACATCAGTCCAATGTGGTTGTTTTTTTTTAACTTCATTCCAAGAGTTTGTCTCTCGGGTTCTGACTGTCTATGTTTCCGTCTAGTTATTTCTGTGTCCCTGGCAGTCTGTATGCTGGTTTTTCTGTTTCTGTCTGACTGTCCTCTGTCTCTAAACATCCTCTCTGTCTCTGTCTCTGTCTCTGTCTCTCTCTCTTCTCTCTCTCTCTCTCTCTCTCTCTCTCTCTGTGCCGGTTTCTCTTTCTGTCTGTCTCTTTTCTGCCTCTGTCTCTCTCTCTCTGTCTCTCTCTGTATCTGTCTCTGTCTCTTCTCTCTCTCTCTCTCTCTCTCTCTCTCTCTATG
>CM065733.1:33921471-33926471 GCA_033310375.1 Conus canariensis | reverse complement strand
TTTCCTCTTCCTCTAACGCTCTTTATTGTGTCTCCTTATATTGCATACCTGTGAGTGTGTCCTCTTCCTCTAACGCTCTTTATTGTCTCTCCTTATATTGCATACCTGTGAGTGTTTCCTCTTCCTCTAACGCTCTTTATTGTCTCTCCTTATATGCATACCTGTGAGTGTGTCCTCTTCCTCTAACGCTCTTTATTGTCTCTCCTATATTGCATACTGTGAGTGTTCCTCTTCCTCTACCTTTTATTGTCCTCTCTATTTGCATACCTGTGAGTTTCTCCTCTTCCTCTAACCTCTTTATTGCTCTTCAATTGCTACCTTAGTGTGTCCTCTCCTCTAAGCTCTTTATTTTCTCTCCTTTATTGCTCCTTGTATGTGTCTTTCCTCTACCTCTTTATTGTCTCTCCTCATATTGCATACCGTGAGTGTTCCTCTTCCTCTAACGCTTTTATTCTCTCCTTATATTGTACGGGTGTTTCCTCTTCCTCTAACCTCTTATTGTCCTCCTATATTGTCCTCGTTTCCTCTTCCTCTAAGCTCCATTCATTGTCTTCCTTATTCATACCTTAGTGTTTCCTCTTCTCAACCTTATTGTCTCTCCTATTTTATTCCTTTATGTTCCTCTTCCTCTCGCTCTTTATGCCTCCTTATATTGCATACCTGTGAGTGTTCCTCTTCCTCTAACGCTCTTTATTGTCTCTCCTTATATTGCTAGTGAGTGTTTCCTCTTCCTCTAACCTTTTATGTTCTCCTTATATTGCATACGTGGTTTCTCTTCCTTAACGCTCTTTATTGTCCCCCTTATATTCATCCTGAGGCTCTTCCTCTCGCTCTTTATTGCTCCTTATTTGCTACCTTAGTGGTCTTTCCTCTACGCTTTATTGCTCTCCTTATATTGCTACCTTAGTGTTCTTTCTCTAACCTCTTTATTGCTCTCCTTATATTCCTCCTTAGTTTTTTTCCTCTCCTCTTTATTGCTTCCTTATATTGCATACCTGTATGTTCCTCTTCCTCTAACCTCTTATTGTCCTCTTATTTGCTACCTGTGATGTTCCTCTTCCTCTAACGCTCTTTATTGCTCTCCTATTTCATACCTTGAGTTTCTCTTCCTCTAACGCTCTTTATTGTCTCTCCTATATTGCATACCTGTGAGTGTGTCCTCTTCCTCTAACGCTCTTATTGTCTCTCCTTATATTGCTACCTGTGAGTGTGTCCTCTTCCTCTAACCTCTTTATGCCTCCTTATTTGCTCCTGTGATGTTTCCTCTTCCTCTAACCTCTTTATGTCTCTCCTTAATTGCTACCTGTGAGTGTTTCCTTCCCTAACGCTCTTATTGTCTCTCCTATATTCATCTTTTTTTGCATACTGTGAGTGTTCTTTCTCTAACGTCTTTATGTCTCTATTGCTACTGTGATGTCCTCCTTAACGTCTTTATTGTTCCTATATTGTATGTGAGGTTCCTCTCCTCTACGTTTTATGTCTATGCTACTGTGAGTGTTTCCCTCCTCTAACGCCTTTGTCTCTCCTATATTGCATACTTGAGTGTTCTTTCCTCTAACGCTCTTATTCTCTCCTATATTGATACCTGTGGTTTCCTTCCTCAACCCTTTATTGTCTCTCCTTATATTGCATACTTGATTTCCTCTTCTCTACGTCTTTATTGCTCTCCTTATATTGCATACTGTGGGTTCTCTTCCTACGCTCTTTATTGCTCTCCTTATATTGCATACCTGGAGTGTTCCTTTCCTCTAACGCTCTTATTGTCTTCCTATATGCATCCTGTGATTTTCCCCTTTTCCTCTAAGTCTTGATTTCCTTTCTCTCCTTATTGTCTCCTTATGCATACCTGTGAGTTCCTCTCTCTAACGCTCTTATTGCTCTCCTTATATTGCTACCTGTAGGTTTCCTTTCTTAGTCTTTTTCTCTTATTTGCATCCTGTGAGGTTCCTCTCCTCTAACCCTTTATTGTTCTCCTTATTGCAACGTGAGGTTCCTCTTCCTCTAACGCTTTTATTTATTGTCTCTCCTTATATTCATACCTGTGAGTGTTCCTCTTCCTCTAACGCCTTATTGTCTCCCTTATATTGCATACTGTGAGTGTTTTCCTCTCCTCTAACGCTCTTTATTGTCTCTCTTATATTGCATACCTGGGGTTTCCTCTTCCTCTAACGCTCTTTATGTCTCCCTTATATTGCATA
Organism: Conus canariensis; assembly: GCA_033310375.1. NCBI lineage: Eukaryota > Metazoa > Mollusca > Gastropoda > Neogastropoda > Conidae > Conus > Conus canariensis. Next base: position 33,924,273 of record CM065733.1, on the reverse strand, counting down.
CTGTGAGTGTGTCCTCTTCCTCTAACGCTCTTATTGTCTCTCCTTATATTGCATACTGTGGTGTCCTCTTCCTCTAACCTCTTATGTCTCTCCTATATTGCAACCTGAGGTGTCCTCTTCCTCTAGCTCTTATTTCTCTCCTTATATTGCTACTTGAGTTCCTCTTCCTCTACGCTCTTTATTGTCTCTCCTATATTGCATACCTGTGAGTGTGTCCTCTTCCTCTAACGCTCTTTATTGTCTCTCCTTATATTGCATACTGTGAGTGTGTCCTCTTCTCTACGCTCTTTATTGTCTTCCTTATATTGCATACCTGTGAGGTGTTCCTCTTCCTCTAACGCTCTTTATTGTCTCCTTATATGCATACCTGTGATGTGTCCCCTTCCTCTAACGCTTTTATTGCTCTCTATATTGCATACCTGTGAGTTTTCTCTTCCTCTAACGCTCTTATTGTCTCTCCTTATTGCATACCTGTGAGTGTTCCTCTTCCTCTAACGCTCTTTATTGTCTCTCCTTATATTGCATACCTGTGAGTGTGTCCTCTTCCTCTAACGCTCTTTATTGTCTCTCCTATATTGCATACCTGTGAGTGTTCCTCTTCCTCTAACGCTTTTATTGTCTCTCTCTATATTGCATACCTGTGAGTGTTCCTTTCCTCTACGCTCTTTATTGTCTCTCCTATATTGCATACCTGTGTGTTTCCTCTTCCTCTAACGCTCTTTATTGTCTCTCCTTATATTGCATACCTGTGAGTGTTCCTCTTCCTCTAACGCTCTTTATTGTCTCTCCTTATATTGCATACCTGTGAGTGTTCCTCTTCCTCTAACGCTCTTTATTGTCTCTCCTTATATTGCATACCTGTGAGTGTTTCCTCTTCCTCTAACGCTCTTTATTGCTCATAATCTCTCATCATTGCATTTAACTGTGAGTGTTCCTCTTCCCTAACGCTCTTTATTGCTCTCCTTATCATGTTTTACCGTTCTGATGTGAGTGTTCTTCTCTAACGCTCTTTATTGTCCTCCTTATATTGATACCTGTGAGTGTTCCTCTTCCTTAACGCTCTTTATTTCTCTCCTATATTGCATACCTGTGAGTGTTCCTCTTCCTCTAACGCTCTTTTCATATGTCTCTCCATCTATATTGCATACCTGTGAGTGTTTCCTCTTCCTCTAACGCTCTTTATTGTCTCTCCTTATATTGCATACCTGTGAGTGGTTTCCTCTTCCTCTAACGCTCTTTATTGTCTCTCCTTATATTGCATACCTGTGAGTGTTTCCTCTTCCTCTAACGCTCTTTATTGTCTCTCCTTATATTGCATACCTGTGAGTGTTTCCTCTTCCTCTAACGCTCTTTATTGTCTCTCCTTATATTGCATACCTGTGAGCGTTTCCTCTTCCTCTAACGCTCTTTATTGTCTCTCCTTATATGCATACCTGTGAGTGTTTCCTCTTCCTCTAACGCTCTTTATTGTCTCTCCTCATATTGCATACCTGTGAGCGTTTCCTCTTCCTCTAACGCTCTTTATTGTCTCTCCTATATTGCATACCTGTGAGCGTTTCCTCTTCCTCTAACGCTCTTTATTGTCTCTCCTTATATTGCATACCTGTGAGCGTTTCCTCTTCCTCTAACGCTCTTTATTGTCTCTCCTTATATTGCATACCTGTGAGCGTTTCCTCTTCCTCTAACGCTCTTTATTGTCTCTCCTTATATTGCATACCTGTGAGCGTTTCCTCTTCCTCTAACGCTCTTTATTGTCTCTCCTTATATTGCATACCTGTGAGCGTTTCCTCTTCCTCTAACGCTCTTTATTGTCTCTCCTTATATTGCATACCTGTGAGCGTTTCCTCTTCCTCTAACGCTCTTTATTGTCTCCTATTATATTGGGGCGTTACCTTTCAGCGTTTTATTCCCTTCTTCCCTCCTAACGCTCTTTATTGTCTCTCCTTATATTGCATACCTGTGAGCGTTTCCTCTTCCTCTAACGCTCTTTATTGTCTCTCCTTATATTGCATACCTGTGAGCGTTTCCTCTTCCTCTACGCTCTTTATTGCCTCTCCTTATATTGCATACCTGTGAGCGTTTCCTCTTCCTCTAACGCTCTTTATTGTCCTTCTTATATTGCATACCTGTGAGCGTTTCCTCTTCCTCTAACGCTCTTTATTGTCTATCTTATATTGCATACCTGTGAGCGTTTCCTCTTCCTCTAACGCTCTTTATTGTCTATCTTATATTGCATACCTGTGAGTGTTTCCTCTTCCTCTAACGCTCTTTATTGTCTATCTTATATTACATACCTGTGAGTGTTTCCTCTTCCTCAACGCTCTTATTTCTCTCTTATATGCTACCTGTGAGTTTCCTCTCTCTAACGCTCTTTATTGTCTCTCCTTATATTGCATACCTGTGAGTGTTTCCTCTTCCTCTAACGCTCTTTATTGCCTCTCCTTTACTTCAACTGACTCTAACCTCATTTTCATCATCCTCGTCTCCGTTCATCAGAGGGAATCTTTCATTCGATTTTCATTTTGCATCTCTATCTAAGTGAGTTCATGTCCAAAACTTTGGTGTCAGTGAATTCTTTGGGGGGCTACTGTTGGAGGACATAGTGTCATAAATTCCGGCGTTAGTATCAGCGTCCATCCAGGAGAGGCGGGAGGCTTCCATCAGTGTGCTTCTATTGCTGTGTACACCATGTATGCATACTATGTATACCATATACCATGGTGAGACTCAGCACTACAGCTGTGTCTTTTCTGATAAACTGCCTCATGACAATCTGCCGTGGACTGCAGCATGTGGACTTAG
>CM065733.1:33901471-33906471 GCA_033310375.1 Conus canariensis | reverse complement strand
GTGATAAGACCAGGACATTTACAATATATGAGTCAAATAGGCAAATTGACTTTCTTTGATCCCATTTGGGTCGAGCTACAGTGGTAAGACTATGACACACGCGACACATGAGTCAAATAAGCAAATTGCCTTTCTCTGATCCCATTTGGGTTGGGCCACAGTGATAAGACTATGACACACACGACACATGAGTCAAATAAGCAAATTGCCTTTTTTGATTGTTGCTTGATCGCAATTTTATCGTGAATATCTAACAATACTCTAAAAAGGTGGTAATCGACCTGCCCAGTTGTTTTTGAAGACCAGCAGACAGATAGATCAATCGATTGACAAAGGCTGGGATTCACGTTGAGGCAACAACGGTTGTTACAGTGTAACAACTTTGTGCGAGCAGAATGAGGTGCTATCGACGCTTTCACTATCAGCTCAAGACAAGTGATCAAACTCTGAGTTCACTACCGTCTCAACAAGAATCGAGATCAACACAATATGATGCCCCATACTACCACAGACGTGTCACGTGTGCATGCATCGTTAACACTTTGTTAATTAACAAGTCCTGCAGGACTGATGAATGTCATTTTTTTTTCACATCGTAATGTGTCTTCATATTACGTGCATACAGTGCCTATAATGCATACAATGAGCTGCTTCCCTTTCTTATTGTCTTTTCGTGTTCTTCTTCTTCTTCTTCTGCGTACGCAGGCTGATACTCCTGCGGACACTCCCTATATAGACAGGCAAGTATTCATCCCATCTGTCCAACAAAGGGGGTGGAGTTTTGTGTGTATGACCGTTTCTTCATCCCGTCATTAAGGCAGCCATGCGCCATCTTCAGGGGAAGGTGCATGCTATGTGTAACGTTGTCATCTATACCAACGGCCAAACTGGCCTTCTCTTCCGAAAAGTTGGTGATGGGATTTGACGTGTGTGCAAGATGTTATGCGTGCGTTCACACACGGGACCTCGGTGTATAGTCTCATTCGAAGGACTGTATGGGAAATGGAGTCAGAACCAATGTTAACTCCGAGGGAAAAATCCCCTGTACCGAAACGGCCCGGCGAGTCTGGCTCTTTATTCCAACTGAGCTATTCTCCCCCCCCCCCCCCCCCCCCCCCCCCCCCCCCCCCCTCCCTTTCGTGTTCAAACTGGATCCAAAATACTTCAACTTCTTTCTCTTCCAGTGTCTGTCTGGGGGCGTGATTTTTATTGTCTGCAACTGGTGGGAAATATTTGTCTTTCGTCTGCGATGAACTCGTTCAGTATAATTATTCTTGGTGTTTTCTCTGATTGGTGGTGAATTTCTGCAGTTCTGCTGCTTCCCTGCCTCTCAAGAACACCGATGGCTTCAGCAGTGCGAACATCACAAACACGTTGTACTCAAGATGGCTCACTGACTGCGCAGCTTTCGTCATTTGTATGAAGCCTCGAATGAAAGGTCGTTGGTATGTCAAATCGGAACATGCACCATTGTTTAGCAGCCACGTGACTTTGCAGCAGGTCATCACACCTCTAAGCGTGGCGTCATGATGTTGTAATAGTGACTGATCCCTGTGAAGTGCCGGTGCTCAGGCGGCAACAGGACGTGTCTGGGTGTGGGTGTGTATGGTGTGGTCAGAATGAGAGATGTGGAAGTAATAATTGTGAGAGGAAAGATGGACAACATAAAACAAACAAAACAAAGCAAAACAAAATTGATGAATCTCACATTCACGCGCGCGCGCGCGCACGTACACGCGCACGCACGCCGCAAGCACACTACACACACACACACACACACACACACACACACACAACCCACACACACACACACACACACACACACACAGCGCGCCGCGCGCGCCGCACACACACACACACAACACACACACACACACACAAACACACACACACAACAAACACACACACAACACACACACACACACACACACACACACACACACACACACACACACACACACACACACACACACACACACACATCAACATGCTCGCTCCCAATAGATTGTCCCTTATCTAAATCCTGAAGCCTTTCTTACGTTACATTCTCCTACTACATGTCGAACAGAATAAGGAGAAAAAAAAAAAGACCCAGCCTTGACGCATTCCTACCAGTTAAAGGACAGATGTCCACTAGGTGGTTGTTTATTTCATGATCTTACAGACAGGACAGACAACATTGACACAATAACCACAGCCATGCTGCAAACCTATGTGCAAGGTAATCTCTCCATGACAAAGTCCAGCTGGATTAATTACTCGGTAAAAGTATAAACAACAATCATGATCAGACGTTAGTTCTGAAACAAATATATTATTGTCATGTCCTACGTCTGACCTTTGTTGACGATGATGAAGCAAAGATTAAACCACAAGGCTGTTGCTAAGTGGAATGAAATACCAGTGGGTCAGATGTATCACTGTCACAGACAGATGGGAAAACACGATGTTAGGTATTTGTGTGTGGTCTGGTAAAAGGTCAGGCTTCAAAGGGTGGCCTTGGAAGGAGCTTCGTCTGTCGCAGAGACATAGGCGGATGACGTTTTATTGACAGTTGCTTGGGGCTGTGTCTGTGTCCACCACCGTTAGCTCTGGGGGGAGAAAAGACCTTGTCCCCGTGAGAGATGTCAGGAGAAAGCTCTTTACATTTTCTTTTCTTTTTTTTATCCTGGGCAAATAACAGCCTCAACTTTGATGTTACCACACTGTACAACGACAAAACAACAAAACAACAAAAACAAAAATGAAAACAACATGATTCTCTGAACAACAACAACCTCGGGAGTGTTGTGAGAGTATGTTGATGTGGGAAGGGGGGGGGGTGTGTGAATGGGAGGGCAGGGGTAGGGGATCTGAGGGGAGGCGCAGGGGGAGAGGGGGTGTGTGTGTGCGGGGGGGTGGGGGGGGGGGGGTGGAGGTACTAAACAAAGGAGTGCGGGCCGGATTCAAGTCCCCTCTCTCTCTCTCTCTCTCTCTCTCTCTCTCTCTCTCTCTCTGTTTATATATACACACACGTATGTGTGTGAGTGTGTGAGTGCGTGAGTGAGTGAGTGTGTGTGTGTGTGTGTGTGTGTGTGTGTGTGTGTGTGTGTGTGTGTGTGTGTGTGTGTGTGTGTGTGTGTGTGTTTGGGGGTTCGACAGGGGGTGGGTGAGGGAGGACAGAACGCTGGAGCCAGAAATGGAATGGAGACATGAGTGACTCGTGTATGTAGCGAAGGGAGGGCTTTTTTCCATCCTTTTCCTTTTTTTTTTCTTTTTTTTTTTTTTTTTAAGATCTGCGGTTCATAAGAGCTCTTTATCACTATCATTATTTTCATCCGTCTCGTCTTCAGTATCCTCTCAGTGGTGATACTCCGGCGCGTTCATTCCAGCAACCGTCACCACCACCGCCGCCTGGGGATTTCCCTGGCAAAACGCTGTGCTAATAAAACCGGGCAAATTTGATGCTGTTTTAAAATTGCTTACTGTCTGCGTCTACCCATAATCAATTTAGACTTTCTATAATGATGATAATGATGAAGACTGTTGTCATCATCATCATCATCATCTAATCATCATTATTATTTCATCATCATCATCATTTATTATATTATTATTATTATTTTACCATCATTATCATTATTATCATCATCATCATCGTCGTCGTCATCATCATTATCATTATTATCATTATCATTATTTTCATCGTTATCATTATTATTATCCTTATCATCATTATCCTGCATTAAAAAAAATATAACAAGAACAACAACAGCACCACCACCACCAACAACAAGAAAACAACAACAACAATGATGATAACAACAGTTTAGGAAGACAGCATCAATGTTCACACTAAACAACAACAGTTCCATTCAATAACAGAATCAATGCAATGATAACAACTGTCATATCAGCGTCAGTATGTGCAAGTGCCCATTAAGTCAGAAAATCCTCTTTTGTGTGTTGTGTGTGTGTTGTGTGTTGTTGTGTGTGTGTGTGTGTGTGTGTGTGTTCATTTAAATTTAAATGTTACTTCTTTTAAAAAAAAAAAAATGGTTGACCTGGCTACAAATTTTAAAAGCAGAATACGCTTTCATTTTTCTTTCGGTGCCGTTTGTTTTGCGGTAACAATTTTACTTAAAGCGAAAAATAAAAGTTAAAGGAGGCAAAGGGGGGGGGGGGGGGGAGACGCTTGATGAAACATTTTTTTTTCAGTAAATAAATAAATAATGAAGAAGTCGGCTGGATTTATGGGCAAGTATGTAGCGAGAAAAAAAGAGACTTAGACAGACGTCTTGAAGAGGCACAAAGAAATCTCTGGACTTTTGCAATACATGAAATAACTAGGAGAGGACGTTCGGTGAGTGGATTTACGGGACAAGGGCATAAGGGAGAGAACTGCAGCTGTTCGCAGTTTGTATTTTCGTTGAAGTTCTCTTCCCTGGTACATCGCCCGTCTCTCTCTCTCTCTCTCTCTCTCTCTCTCTCTCTCTCTCTCTCTCTCTCTCTCTCTCTCTCTCTCTCTCTCTCTCTCTCTCTCAAATCAGGCCACTTCTTGTTTGACTGTACGGAATATGAAGCTTTACCTGCCATCAATCGTTTTTCAGCAACGTAAAGAAAAGACATAACTTAGTTCGAATATTATCTCTCTCTCTCTTCTCTCTCTCTCTCTCTCTCTCTCTCTCTCTCTCTCTCTCTTCTCTCAGCTAGGCTTTAAGCCATCTTCTCTCTCTCTCTCTCTCTCTCTCTCTCTCTCTCTCTCTCTCTTCTTCTCTCTCTCTCTCTGTAACACGTCAGATTCGACCTAGACCAAAGCATCAGGTCAGGTGTTTTAGTCTCATGAGTGGCACATGATAAAGGGTTTGTACACCATACAGTAAAACATACACCCAACCAACCCAACCCCCCAGACAAACACATACATGCACAAGCACGTATGCGCACGCAAGCACGCACGCGCGCGCGCGCGCGCGCACACACACACACCACACACACACACACACACACACACACACACA
>CM065733.1:33893971-33896471 GCA_033310375.1 Conus canariensis | reverse complement strand
CGTGATGACGTCACATTCACTATGGAACTGAACGCTTTTGCCGACCAGGTATGAACATCTCGAATTTTTCGCCGATTTCCGTGGAATTGTTAGGGGGGGGGGGGGGGGGGGGGGGGGGGAGGGTGGTGTGAGGGGGGATGAGGGGGGGGGGGGGGTAAACCAGAGCTAGGTCCACTCACTGACTCCTGGAAATCTGCACCACTAACTTCCTCTTTTTTGTCACTCACTGAGATTCGGTCATTTAAGTTTCAAAATGGAGTGACTGACGGCGGCGAACGAAGCAAAATTTAGAAAGAGAGGGTGTTAGTTACCGCCAATGACATTGACAAGCAAAGTACATGACAAGACACGATGCATTTCAACCTCTTGGGTCTTCTTCAGGCGAAAAAATAAATCACATTTAACATTTAAGACAGTACAAACAAAGAACGAAAAATGACTCATCTGTTGTTGTCCATGTGGTGGGGAGAATAGCCGCTAGGCGGAAATGACAAGGGGGATTATGGGAGAGGAAAAGGACGGGGGGGGGGGGGGGGGGGGTTGCGTGGGGGGAGGGGGGGTGTGTGATACGATAGGGTTGTGTGTCTAGTTTAGTGGGGTGGTGACGGTTGTGGTAATGGTGGATTGATAATAATGGTAAGGGAGGGGGGGAGGGAAACTGAAAAAAAAATAAATATATATATATATATATATATATATATATAGAAGGGGTAAATAAGTACATGAACAGAAGAAACTTTTAAAAAAAAAAAAAAGAAGAAGAAAGTTTAGGTGAATAAAATAAATGATTTCGCTGGGTGATGAAAGAGGTGGTGGTAGTTATGCGTGGGTAGTTGTGAAAGGTGTGTGGGTAATGTTAATAACGGAGGGAAGGGCATGGAAGATAAATGGGTGATAAGGTATGATTGGGGGGGGGGGGGGGGTTGAGGAAAAAAAAAAAGAAAAAGAAAGGAGGAGGGTAATGTGTTTGTGGGGGGGGGGGGGAGGGGGGCAAGAGAAGGAGACCTCATATCTCTTCATCCACTATGGGGTGGGGGGTGGGGGTGGGGGTGGGAGGTTGGGAGGTTCATATAAATAGTGTTGTTTAAAAAAGTAAACAGTGCTGTGGGATGATGTTCATTGTAACAGGTGAAATAATGTGTTGGCATCAATATGCTGATGTTTGTTGAGAGAAGATAGCAGTGATCAATGAAAAACAGGGTATCATGTGTTGCCACACACACACACACACACACACACACACACACACACACACACACACACACACACACACACACACACACACACAAAGGGGGGGTGTGGGTGGGTGGGTGGGGGACCACATGTAAACAATGTTCTGGGTGAGTTAAGATCATGTGATCATAATGAGACTAACTGTGGAAAGTTTTCACACACATATTCACACACACATACACTCATTCACAAAAAAAAAGGGGGGGGGGTAAAAATTATTATCATCAATCAGTCACTGATGGGTGATGATCATATGAGATCAACGGTAGTGTAGAAAGAGATTCTTCTCCGTTCCCCTAGGCAGGAATGGTGGAGGTACTGGCAAGGGCTTCTGTATGGTGAAGGCCCTCCAGTGGTCAATAAAGTTTTGCATTCATCAGTGTGTTGGCAGGCCAGGATTGTTCTTTTGGTGTTGTTGGGACTGTTCCACCGTCATTGGGGCTGCATGGATAAATTGAAGACCGCCAGGGTGGAGTATTGCAGAGATGTGATGTCACAGTCTGAAGTGCACGGTCCTCAGTATCACAATGATGGTCTTCTTCGTTTACTTAGGTCGGAATCCTGGAGGTACTGCCGGAGGCTGCTGTATGGTGAAGACCCTCTAGTGGTCAGTATGGTTTTGCACTCATTGGTGAGTTGGCAGGCCAGGTTTCCACTTTGGGCCTAGCTGGGAATGCTCCGCTGTCTCTGGGGCAGCACTGCATTGACAGTTTGAAAGACTCACAGGTGTGGAGTATAGTGGACCTGTGATGTTGAGGTCAGGGGAGCCTTATCCTCAGTCCAACAATGTTCACTTGGTCTGATTTGGGCATCAGGTAGTGTGCATCCCTCTTGTTGAAGTCTGGGTGCTGCTCAAGTCATCTTCCTATTTGTCTCCTTGGAAATATTTTAGATTTATTCCAAGGAGACTACCTTTTACAGTTGGGGCTGCTGTCCTCCTTCCTTTGTCAGTTGGTCAGCTTCTTCATTTCCATATAGTGCAGTGTGAAGGTGTTCACTGGATGGGAGTATTTTCAGTGACTGATAAATGGTAATAATTTTAAATCAGTAGTACCACAGGGTGGTGACCATTGTTATACAAGTGGAAAAATGCAGTGGTGATGGTGCAATGGTGCAAGGTGGGGGGGGGGGGGGGGGGGCATAGGAAAATACCAATGACCTGTGGGTGATGCTCACTGGCATGGGTGAGATCAATGGTACTGTAGGATGATAGTCACTGAGGTAAGTGGAATAATAAGGTGGCATTGGTATAATATTGCAGGTTGAG
>CM065733.1:33883971-33888971 GCA_033310375.1 Conus canariensis | reverse complement strand
CAAATTACAAGACAAAACACGAAACGTTTTCACCTCTTAGGTCTTCTTCAGGTCAAATTCAGGACAATGAAAACGGAGAACGAGTAACCCACTTATCTTCTCGAAGTTGGCGCAAGATGGGCGTTAGTTAAATGAAAACAAGGCCGCTGGGAAGGGGACAAAGAGGGTTGACATAGACAGATGATGGTGAAAATATTGAAAAAGATACTAAAGATTTGTTTTATATAATTATTATAATTTTTTTTTCAATATTCTTATCATTATTGTTGTTATTGTTATCATTATTTTTATTATTATCATTTTAATAATAATATTCTTATTATTGTTGTTGTTGTTGAGCAATGGCAGCTCTTACGGCTTCTGGTGTTCTGCACATTCCAGTAATTCTTGTAAAGCCTACAGTCCTCTCAATGACACAAGTTTGCTTGCTCAACGATCCTAGTGTCCTGGTTTCCTGATTTATTATGATCTGTTTCACGAGTTAACAACTTTGGTTTTTATAATGCTCAATGTTTGGCCATCCATCCAAGTCCTAAGGCACAAAAATAATTCATATCAAAAAAAAACCATCAGTAGTTAATCATCATTATTTTCACGGTAAAACAGTAAAAACAGCAAACGCAAGCAAAAACAAACAAACAAACAAAGTAATTACTGCAAGGCTCTTCTGCGACTACTGTCATGGAAAAGCGGTAACAGTGTCTACTGCACTGACATCATCAGAACGACACATTGAAAAGGTCAGCTAAACTAATGGCAGTGTTTATGTTGGACGCCATTCGGGTTCGAACCGGCAACTTCTAACTGTACACTGGATGCTGGACTACTGAGCCACCAAGCACCACATTTCATTGTTGTTTATTGTTGTTGTTACTTTATTGTTATCATATTGTCATCATTATTATTTATATTGTTGTTATTATTATTGTTGTTGTTGTTATCAATTTTCATTACATAGTATTGTAGTAGCAGTAGTATTGTTATCATCATTGACTATTAGTATTAGATATTATATTATATTATTGTTGTTGTTGTTGATTATCATTATTATGATTATACTATCATTGTTGTTATTATTATTATTATATATTATTACGTATATCATTGTTGTTGTTATTATATCATTATTATTATTACTATTATTATTGTTGTGATAATTAGTATATTATCTTATTATTACTATTATTGTTATCATCATCATCATCATCATCATCAGTATCAGTAGTTAGTATTATTGTTGTTGTTCTTGTTACTATTATTGCCGTGTCGTTATTGTCATAGTTATTAGTCCTATAATCATGGTCATCATCATTATCATTATCGTCATTATTATCATCGCATTATCATCATCATCGTCACCATCACACCACCACACCCCGCCGTCATCATCATCTCATCATCATCATCGTCATATCCTTATACATCGATATACTACTATCCTTTACACTACTACTACTACTACTACTACTACTGCTGCTGCTGACTGCTGCTGCTGCTGCTCTGCTACTACTACTACTTCTACTGCTGCTACTACTAATATACTACTACTACTACTATAATCTGATCCCATCATATAGGACACGGGCTAGGTTTCGGAGAGGGGGGGGGGGGGGTGCATACTGCTGTTTGGAATTTTTGTTTTAATCCGACCTCATCTAATCTTTTCCCCTTTTCCCACGTGTCATCCGTTCGTCTCCTGTATGTTTTCTAGGAAGCGCCTGGGGGATGCAAGGCTACATGCTGATGGAAAGAGGCGTCAACATGTGTGGTGTGGCCAACTTGGTCATATATCCTGAGTGACGCCGTCTGTCGCTGATGTCATCATGACAATGACCACGGTGTTTTCGTACGTGCTGCCCTGCCTTGATATCATCAATGACATCATCCGTTCAGTGCTTTCAAAGATATTTGTAGATCATAATACTGAATCGTGTCTATATCCTTTAAAATTCGGTCTGTATTTCGTGCGTTATTGCAGGTGTTTTAGACTGAGGACTGAGGGGTGGACCCGGGGAGGAGGAGGAGTGAGGGAGGGAGGGAGGGAGGGAGGGTTGTGGGTTCTGGACACCACTCTTTCCCCTTGCCTGCTCCCATTCCATTTGTTCAGCCGGTGCGTTGTTTGGGTTTCAGAATTTTCTCTTTCAGGATGGGTCTTCAGTGTTATGTTCATACCTTAAGATGCTTTGCTTCTGAGGTGTGTTGCCCCCAACCTCCAGCCACAAACAGCGTTGCCCCTAGAGACTCTGCTACAGGCTTAACGGAACCCCTCCTCCCCACGTCAACCCCCCCCCCCCCCCCCCCCCCCCCCCCCAGCTCCGCATGTCCTCCCCACCAAAACATTCCTCTCTCCCTGGAATTACCCAGGCCATCCCTGAGACTATAATTATTAGACCGATTTTAATTGATTGTCCTATTAGTTCGTGCAACTACAAATTTACGTACATTGCTGACTCGCAATGGTCCCTATTTTTATCTGAACCGGACGACCTACGGTCTTGTTTGCAGAAAATCATGTTGAGACGACCATTTCTAATTAGGTGATGTTTTGTCGAGGAAGAGAACACACCTCATACCAAAGATTCCAGTATCCAGCAAAACACCTGGTGCTCGATTGAGAGGGGTACTGTGGCCTACAGAGCTGTAAACACTTTCGAATAGCTCGTTGAACCGATAGTACCGATCTCTTGGTCCTAAAATAAATCGATCACAATGAGGTCTTGCTCCTTAAAAATGAATCGATCATTTTGAACCTAAATTCAATTAATTTCCAGAATATTGTGAAGTTTGAGCATTATGGTCTCAGCAGATGCAACATAGGCTATATTTTCGAAACGAGACTGCCGTATATTGGCGCATGCGCTAAGACAAATAGACAACTACAAGAGCAAGTCCATGACACTAGGGTTATTTCCCATTGCTGATAGCCTGAACAGTCCCAGCAGCATCTCGAGCGGTCCTTTTGCCTCCTTACCCTTGGATTTATTTCCATGGATCAGCATCCCAATCATAGACTAAACGATCGCCCGAAGCTACCAAAGAACAAAGACATCTTGTGGTAAGATTGTGTAGCAGAGGACTTACGTTCGTAAAGTAAAAGATGGGCTATGTCCTATGCCATTAATGTAATATGACGAGTATGCTTGATTATTATTATCCTATTCAATGTTACACATCATTTTGTTTGTTGTTTGTTTTGTTTGTTGTTTTTAGTGGTGGTGGTTTTTTGTATGTGTGTTTTTCACTTTCACCGTCAATAAACTTTATTGATATGATTGTATTGCTTATGTATGTGTGAGTGTTTGCACAAACGTACGCTCGTATGCATGACATATATGAGCGTGGAGAGGTGTGAGTGAGGATATGCATTCATATGCACTGAAAACAAGAGCTGTGCTAGACCTCATGCACACAGTAAAGAGACGTGCATACAACATTGTAATTACATCACGATAATGACGTACGTTTTCTATGCATAAGGAACCTGTTGGTTAAGAAAAGGATCTGAGACAGCACAGTTTGATGAGAAAAAGAGATCTCTAGGGTGAACTTTCACCTTGGGAGGTGCAATGTACGCACTGCGTCATTGGCAGAGAGAACAGCAATAACGGTGAACGTAGCAGGAAAGCTATGGCGCTAAAGAAGAAAAAAACTGAAATCAGCACGTGCGAAGTCTTACCTAGTGCAAAAGCTGATTGCTACCAATCACTTTCTATGCTTGTTGTCAGGTGTTCTTATTAGGGGATATGCACATGTCCTTTTCCTTCCTCACACACACACACACACACACACACACACACACACACACACACACACACACACACTTACACCGCACGACCACACGCACGCACACACACACACACACACACACACACACACACACACACACACCACCACCCACCACGCCCACCACCCACACACCACACCACGCACACACACAACACACACACACACACACACACACACACACACACACACACACACACCACCCACACACCACACACACACCACACACACACACAACACACTACACACACACACACACACACACACACACACACACACACACACACACACACACACACTACCACCGCACACACCACTACCACCACGCACACACACTACACACAACACACACACACACACACACACACACACACACACACACACACACACACACACACACACACACACACACACACACGAGCGCGTGTAAACATGCCAGTCTATCGAATGATTACGACAGTCTCCTCCCTCGCCCACTCTTGCCTTCCATGTTATTACTGCATGTATGATACATGTGGTTCATTCAAATGTGGGCAGACTGCCTTTTTCTTTCTGCCTTGTCTTCCTCCGTGTCTTATCAGTGGCGGTTCCTCCACGTCATTCATTCGACTACTGCCAACAGGTTATTCGATTCCAGCCGCAGCTTTTGCAGTCACATAAGGTGTGGATCAGCATCCAGTCATTAAGAGGCAACCCACCAGAGGAGACACTGCCTGATGCCGAGTCACGTCAGTGGAGGTCATGGTGGTGGCGCCTGTTCTGATCCAAGATGCGCAGGCCACATCTTTTAACACTCCCTAATGATGACAATAGTAACTGTTCATCGTGCTGTTCTGATCCAAGATGCGCAGGACACATCTTTTAGCACTCCCTAATGATAACAATAGTAACAGTTCATCGTGCTGTTCTGATCCAAGATGCGCAGGACACATCTTTTAACACTCCCTAATGATGACAATAGTAACTGTTCATCGTGCTGTTCTGATCCAAGATGCGCAGGACACATCTTTTAACACTCCCTAATGATGACAATAGTAACTGTTCATCGTGCTGTTCTGATCCAAGATGCGCAGGACACATTTTTTAACACTCCCCAATGATGACAATAGTAATTGTTCATCGTGCGAGTGTGAGTGGTCATCCTTTTTTTTTTCTTTTTTTTTTTTTTTTTTTTTTTTTTTTTTTTTTTTTGAGAGCATTAACACGTCCATCCAACA
>CM065733.1:33876471-33878971 GCA_033310375.1 Conus canariensis | reverse complement strand
TTATGTGTTAATCTGTTCATTTGTTCGTCTGCTTCTTCATATACTTATTTTGTTTCATTTGCATTTTTGTAATCCAACCAACGGGAATACAGCAGGTGCTGAGAAAAGCTTTCAACTCAGTTGAGAGATTGAGGAAAGGGCGGGGGGTGGGGGTTGAGCACAGGGGGGAGCGGGTGAGATCGGATCCCTCCCCACTTCCACCCACCCGCCACGTTCCCCCTACCTTACTGGCCATACACCACAATAGGGATTTTGCACACACACAAAAAAAAAAAAAAAAAAAAAAAACTATATAATCCATGTAAAAATTTTGAAGCTAATCATAAATTTGAACCAGCATTTTGTGTGTTAAACTGATAACTGATCAGAAGAACAACTTCCTCTTAGGTGACGTCACATTCCAGGCCGTTGCACTCACCCGTGACCCTCCCTATCTTTGCGTCAGCTTGAAGCGCCCAATTAGTCCCATTCCTTTGATTTTAATCATCTGTCTGCTTGGAAGCACCACCTGGCTTTGATCTTGAAGGCCATATGAAAGAAAATGAGAAGAAGAATCAACTTTCAGACTAAATAACAAAAATTCTCAAAACAATCTCATTGCACCAGTCTATAAATACTCGACTCCTTAAGCAAGGCCATGGCGCATTAATTTTTTGGTGTGCAGCCACCCCCCCACCCCCCACGTCTTTCTCTGCTTCTTTCCATCACCCAAACCCTGTTTTAAGACCAGCACTTTCTTTCCCTCCTTTGTTTGTAAGCAAGAAGAAGAGTTCAAGAGAATGTCTTCGAAGCGGACAGCACGCGTGACTTGTCACATGAATTCACTCTCTTCCTCGTCTCTCTTTCTGAATGAATGCTTTAGAACTTGACTGATGAATCTGATGTTTGTCCAGTGCGATCTAAATCTGACCAATGTGAAAATGAGTAAATCCGTAGCTGAATGCTCTTTGCGTTGACATTCTTGTTTAAATCTTTTTTTTTTTTTTAAATCATCCAGTTTAGGGCAGTCGGAGTTGGGGTGGGACAAGCCGAGTGTGTATTTCTCAAATGCAGTTTGGTCTGTAAAAAAAAATTGGTTGTCTAATTATCTGCTTCTCTCTTGATCGATCCGTCTATCTGCCTATCTGCCTGTCTCTCTATCGATCATTAGATAGATAGAGAGATATGTAAATGTGTGTGCATACGTGTGTGTGTGTGTGTGTGTGTGTGTGTGTGTGTGTGTGTGGGTGGGTGGGTGGGTGGTGGTGTGGGTGTGGGTGGGTGTGTCTGTGTCTGTGTCTGTGTCTGTCTGTCTGTCTGTCTGTCTGTCTGTGTCCGTGTCTGTGTCTGTGTTTCACAGAGGAGAGAGAGAGAGAGAGAGAGAGAGAGGAGAGAGAGAGAGAGAGAGAGAGAGAGAGAGAGAGAGAAGTTTTAGCTGTTTCGATTGTCATTAGCACTCTTAGCTAGGGGTTTTTTGTTTGTTTGTTTGTTTTGTTTTGTTAATACAGCACTCAATTGTTGGTTAATTGGTAAGTAGGTCAGTCATTAGTCGCCTTTGTTCATTCATTCATTCATTCATTCATTCATTCATTCATTCATTCGCTTTTCTTCGAATTATTCATTATTTAATTCATTCATTCAAACATCTCCAGAAACCAAACCGAGATTCAAGATGATGATGGCGGCTCAGGCCATGTTAACCCTCTTGCTGCTGCCCCTGTCCACCACCCTGGGCCTGGCACTACACGGCCCGCACCTGGAGCTGAGAGAACAGCAGTGGCTGCAGTGGAAGACCAGATACGGCAAGACGTACTCTGACCCCTGGCAGGAGGCCAGTGCGCAGGCGCTGTGGTTACGTCACTGGCACCAGGTCCAATCACACAACAGCCGTGATGACGTCACCTTCACTTTGGAGTTGAACTCCTTTGCCGATCAGGTATGAAAGCTTTTGTCACTTTTGCCGAATAGAAATGAACGCCTTTGCCGATCAGGTATGAAAGCTTTCGTCACTTTTGCCGAATAGAACTGAACGCCTTTGCCGATCAGGTACGAAAGCTTTCGTCACTTTCGCCGAATAGAACTGAACGTTTTTGATGATCATGTAAGGTAAAGTAATGTTGCTTATAGCCCAGCTGACCACAAAGGGCCATATCAGGGCTTTCACAGCGTTGACGTCAACTCACAAGTCATCAATAAAAAATAAAATAAAATAAAATAAAATAAGCAAAGAAGAAAAAAAACTCATTCACACAACACTTATCTTCTAAAAACAAACCGGAAATTTTGTTTTTAAAAAATCTTTCTTCTGTAAAGACTTGTATCAGATGGAAAATGTTAATCTCCTTCAGAAATTCAAAGATCACATCTGGTGAGACGTCTCCAAACAAGGTTTTCATGGATTCTGCTGTAGAATGTTTATGTCTCACATCAAGCAAGTCCCCACAGTTTGCTTGTTTGTTTCTTAATTTGTTGGTTAGTTAGTCTGTTAGTCAGTTAGTTAGTCAGCTTCTTGCTTTCTTGG
>CM065733.1:33861471-33866471 GCA_033310375.1 Conus canariensis | reverse complement strand
ATGATGAAATAATTACACGCCCTTAACTCCAAACCAATGCTGCTTCCGACACCGAATCGCCTAGGATATGCCACCTTCTTTGTTAAGTGTGCTCTGTGTTGTCATTTCTGCTGAGCGATTCGGTGTTGTAAGCGTGGTGTTAATGACGTGTATTCATTTCAGCATGGGAGCAAGAGTTATCCTACTTGTTCGTATATTTCGTGTTTTACCTCATCTATGGCAACTTCCTGGCTTCAAAAGGCCATAAATACTATTTTCACGAGGAAATTATAGTTATTAAACTACCAT
Source organism: Conus canariensis (assembly GCA_033310375.1). NCBI lineage: Eukaryota > Metazoa > Mollusca > Gastropoda > Neogastropoda > Conidae > Conus > Conus canariensis. The sequence goes on along the minus strand of CM065733.1, from coordinate 33,866,183 downwards.
AAATTATGTCACGGACGAAAATGACAGCTATGACGTGAAAACAGTTATTATAATACGGAATCAGTAATTATCACCTTTAGGTTCACGGAGAGTCATTGATTTTCTGCTTATCTTCCACGTGTATTACTTCAGTCTTTCTCTCAGCCCTGAAGAAGAAGACCAGCAGATCAGAAGCGTGCCAAGGACAAAATTATACTCGCTTGAAGTATGCCATTATCCTGCAAACTGTGTATGTAGGAAGAAAGCTGTAATCATGAAGTGAATACAATCTTTTTTTTTTTTACATGAAAAGTGCTAAGGTCGTTAGGTTTTATGTTTTAAGGTAAGGAGACACAAGACAAAGCAAAACAACACAAAACGAAACCAAAACACGGTATGATCGCCGAATGCTGCTTAGCTTAGCTTACTTAGCTTAGATGCTTCCGCGTCTTGCGAGGCGCGAGACTGTCAAGGCGCTGCACTGTGCACGGTCCTCCGCCAGTGTGCGGGTGTCACTCCATCCTCTGTCAACGAGTCTGAGGTCTCTCTCCACTGTCTGTCGCCAGCTCATCCGGGGTCGTCCTCTTTTTCTCTGGCCTGCTGGGGTCCATTTAATGGCCTGCTTTGCAGGTCTTGATGAGGGTCATCTCAAGACATGACCTAGCCGAATGCTGCCAGCAACGAAAATGGTTAATCATGGCAATGGCGTCTGGTTTGTAGCATTCAGTGCCTTTGCCAAGTTTGTCTCTTAAAGCCTACAGCCCCTTTAGTAATCCAGAGCACGGCACATGGGCCATCGTCACCTGTTTTCCTGAATCATAAGGGTGTGTTTCTGTTTCCATGAGTGATCATTTCTGTTTTACCTCGATTACCGTTTAGCCACCTTTTCAAGCCTGAAAGCAAGAAAACCACCCCATCCGTGATAATCATCATTTTCTCGTACAAACAGTAAAGATGGAAGCGCACCTTTACGATTTACTGTCGCAGCAAACCGATGTAACTGTAACTACTACCCGACATCACCAGAACAACACGTTAGAGCGGTGAACTAAAATGGCGGCGTTTGTGTTAGACGGCTACGGGATTTGGAACTCGCCACGTCTGACTGCAGATTGGGTGGTGAATCACTGACCCGAGCAGACACCCCATTTCTATTGTTTTTGTTTCTTGTTCGTTGTTATTATCATGACGATAATGATGATGAAGATGATAATGATGATGATGATGATGAAAATCATTATTTTTATCATTATTATGACTGTTGTTTATCATTATCATTGTTATTGTTGTTGTTGTTGTTGTTATCATTACTATTATTATTATTATTGATGATGATTGATTGATTGGCTAGTTCTTCGCTTGCGAAGATTAGTGGAAAGTACCCGCATTATTATTATTATTATTGTTGTTGTTGTTGTTCTTATCATTATCATTATTATCATTATTGTTATTATTTGTTGTTGTTTTTATTATCAGTATTGTTATCATTACTTTTATTATTATTATTATTATTACTGTATGTTATTATTATTATTATCATCTCCTCCAAAGATATAACGAGGTAAGGATCACGGTATCTCATTTCACTGTCACACTGTTGGTTGTTTTCGGAGTGCCGTTCATCCCGCAGATACCTATAGCCACTTCCCGGCGGGAGAAACGTTCAGTCGGCTGGGCAGCCCTTCACGATAAACGCCTATGCTAGCTTCATCATGTGCGAGGGCGGCCTACTGCCTGAGCGCGTAGCTTTTGCCTGCGAGCGAGCCACCGTGTGTGTGTGTGTGTGTGTGTGTGTGTGTGTGTGTGTGTTGTGTGTGTGTGCTTCAAAGTGCGTACAATGGAGAAAAGCGGCCTCACTGATGATGTCGCCTCTGCTTTGTTGTTTTTGCCAAGGAGATAATGTATTAAGCTGCTTTTTGTTGTTGCTATTGTTGTTGTCATTCTTCTTCTTCTTCTTCTTCTTCTTGTTGAATGGGAGATTTTTCAGATCTCATCTCATCTTCTTTTATCACATGCTTTACCCGTTCTTCTTCTGTGTTCTCTTTGTTTAGGGACGATTGGGGAATGCAAGGCTACATTTTAATGGAAAGAGGCGTCAACATGTGTGGTGTTTGCCAACGCTGCAATCTATCCCGAGTGACACCATCCGTTGCTGACGTCTTCGTTTCCCGTTGTTTCGGTGACTTCAAGTGAGCTGCTCTGTACTGGTGTCGTCACTACTACCATCCTTTAGAGTTTTCAGCGACAATACTGAACTGTTCTTTTTTTTGTGTTTTAAACGTCAGTATGTATTACGTATGTAACATGCTGTGGCTGGAAAGATGAGACGGAAGGGGGAGGAATGGTGGAGGGGGATCACGGGCTTGTTATGTTCTGGACTTTCTCCTCCCCCCCCCCCCCCCACCACCCCCCTTTACCGTCCTATCCCCTTTGTATGTTTATGTGGAGTGTTGGGTCTTTGAAATTTACTCTTTTAGGATGGGGATTTAAAGTAGATTTCATACTTAAAGATGCTTCAACTTCTATGTGAGGGGAGGAGTCGGGGGAGGAGGTGTGTGTGTGTGGGTGGGAGGGGGGGGGGAGAGAGGTGGAGGTGGAGAGTTCGTTGCGCCAAACTTCTACCCATGAGTGTTGGCTACAGACCCCCACCAGAGAATCTTCTCACGATTTCCTCAGGTCCTGTCCTGAGACTGTACTGAGACCAGATCTTGATCGACTGAACTATTACTTGTGTGGCTACAAACGTACGTAGATCACTGACTGACAATGATGCTTAGTGTCTTCATTGAATTCGACGATCCTCTATCGTGTCTGCACAAATTGTTGTGTTGCGACGGTCGTGTTTTCAATTAGGTGATCTTTCCTTGAAGGAAAGAAAAAATTCCTCATTCCAGAAAGATTCTTATAACCCCCAAACGCTGTTCGCAGCCATGATGGCGGAGCTACAGCGATTGGGAAACCCTTTGAAAGAGCTCGCGTGATCGACTACCGGCAGTCCTTTCGTCTTTAATTTCACACACACACAAACAAACACACACCACACACACACACCAACACAACACACACGTAGGGCCCCGCCCCGCCCCCACGCACGAAAACCCCCCGCACGCACAAAACAACACACCCCACACCCCACCACACACCCCAACACAACACACACCCCAACCCCACCCCTTTTTTTTTTTAAAAATTTTTATGAAGGGGAAAAATTTTTTGGGGCCCATTCTTTTTGGTTTTTAAATTCCACTTTTTTTAAAAAGAAAATTTTTTCTCCAAAAAATATGCCAGCCTAGCCAAGGGGCACTTTTTTTTCCCGAATCGAGAGAGCAAAATTTAGCTTAAATTTTTTGCACATGCCCTAGGACAAGAAAGTCCCAAAACGAGTCCATAAAAAAGGCTATTTCCCCCTGGCTGAATTTTCCCCTGTCCCCAAAAAACCCAAAAGCTGAGCGTTTTTTTTTTTCTTTCCTAAAAACCGAGATCAAGGGAAAACAAGGGGGTTTCGCGTGGTTCAATGACCCCCCGGGCAATGAACTAAAAATTTTTCCCTTTTTAAGAACGAAGACATTTTATGATTAGATCGTCGAGGTCACGGAAATCGGATCAAGAATGGAAAATTTTGTCCAGTAAAAAGGGGTTTTAATTTTTTCCCTTTTTGTGTCAAAACCCTTTCCCTCGATGTTAAAACATCCCTTTTTTCCTTTTTCAAGCTCCAAAAAAAATTAATCATTGGGGGGGGTTTTTTGTATTCTAGGGTTTTTTTTGCTTTTTAGTTTTGTGTGCGTATATATTAACTATGTAAGTGTGGATGAAACGGGAAGGTTGGGGAAAGGGGGGGTATGAGGGGGGCCGAGAGGGGGAAAAAAAAATAAAATAAAAAAAAAAGGGTTTTTATCACTACTGACAAGTTTTGGCTAAAATTTATTTCAACTCTTTTGAAAAAAAAGGGCAAGATCTACAAAAAGTATGTTCAGGCGTTTTAAATACTTTTAAAATTTTTATGATTTGGGGGAAAATTTTTTTAAAATTTGAATCTTTTAACATGATATAATAGAGCCATTAAAGCTTAACCTTTTAATTAATGATGATGTAAAAAATTTTTTGTTAAAATTTGATCAAAAACATATTTTTTAAAAGCCACGAAAGATCTTTGATTTTAAAAAAGGGGGGGGGTTTTGAAATTTTAAAAATTTCTTAAAATAATTCGGTTGTCTGTTTTTTTGGGGACAGATTTTATTTTTTTTTGATCGGCCTTCGTGCAAATAACGAACAATAAAAATAACGCTTTCCTCAAGCCCAGTGCAGTTTTTTCACAGGGGCTTTTTTTTTGTACACCCTAAAATCCCCCCCTATGTTGTCTTTTAACAAGATGCATAAGGGCAAAGGGGGAACCAAAAGCCCCCCTTCCAAAATTCTAAAAGTCTTTGATTGCACCAACCCAAGGGAAAAATATCCCCGGCCCCAAAAAAAATTTTTAAAACATCAAAAGCTCAAAAGGGTGACACACATTATTAAAAATAAACAGTATGTTCCACACCCCACACACACAAAACACACACACAAAACACAAACACTTTACACACACACACACACAAAAAGAAAAAGAAAGGTTGGGTTTTATTGTTTTTGGGTAATTGGGGGGCTTTTTTCTTTTCTGTCCCGTGTAACAACATTTACGGCCCAAAAAATTTCTGAACAGGTTTTAAACCCAAAAGGTTTTCGGGAAAAATTTA
>CM065733.1:33853829-33856329 GCA_033310375.1 Conus canariensis | reverse complement strand
GCCTCTCCAGCACATGACGTGTCTCGTCTTCTCTGGATGAAATCACTGTAGTGTCATCCATGAAGGCCTTGAGAGGAGGCATCTTGTATCCATCGCCAAGGTCTGTTTGTCTCGCGTTGTTTGTTGCTGCTTTCAAGATGAGTTCCATTGCCAGCACGAACAGTATTGGGGAAATTGCACAGCCCATTGCAATACCCACTTCCAAGTTGATCCAGTCTGTTGTGTACTCCTTGGTAGAGAACCGCATTGAGAAGCCATTGAAGTACTTCTTGAGCATGTCGCGGATGTTCTTTGGCACATGGTACATCTCAAGAGCCAACTGTATCATCTCATGGGGCACAGATCCATATGCGTTTGCCAGATCAAGCCACACTACGTCCAGGTCTCTCTTTTCTGTCTTTGCTCTTTGGATTGCGTCCCAGATCATTGTGGCGTGTTCTACACAGCCCGCCACGCCTGGGATGCCACCTTTCTGGACTGACACATCCAAGTACTTGTTTTCCATCAGGTACTTGGTCAGCCTTGCTGCCATGACAGAGAAGAAGATTTTCCCTTCGACGTTCAGTAGTGATATTGGCCTGAACTGGCTAATGTCACTTGAGTTTTGCTCTTTGGGGATGTACACACCATCTGCCGTCATCCACTGGCTGCTGATCTTCTGGTTTCTCCAAGCCGATCGCAGCAGCCTGTGGAGCCACTCCAGCACCTTGGGACATTTCTTGTAAAGCTGGTAAGGTATTCCGTTTGGCCCTGGTTATGATTTGGCTCTGGCTTTGTCGACCACCTTCTTGATTTCCGCCAACGTTGGAGGCTTGCCATTGAACTGTTCCTCAGGGTTGGTTGGCCACACCAGACCTTGAATGTCGAGTGGTGCTTTGCTCTGTGGGTCAGAGTATGTTTTCCTCAGATGCTGCTCAAGAACTCCTTTGTCCACACTTAGGGTCCCAGATTTTGGCTGCTCAAACAGTGTTCTGGCAAACTGGAAGGGGTCTCTGAAGAAGCGCTCTTGTGTCTTCTTCTTTTTGCTCTTCCTCTTCCTCGCAGATTCCGCTTTGCTGAGGGCACTGTGTTTTTCTTTCAGGTCTTTCCACAGTTTTTCCAAGCCTTGTTTTCAGCTGGCAGTGCGGTCTTCATTTGCATCTTGAGGTTTTTCTTTTGGACCCTGATCTTGTCCATCTTTTCTTGGCGTCTGGATTTCTTTGGAGGTGTTTTCTCTTTGGGTAGTTTTGCTCCATAGGCGTCTCTACATGTGGCATACACAATGTCCCCATATGTGGCTAGTTTGTGTTCCAGGGTGCTTTTCCCTATCAGTGCATCGAGTCTTTGGACGATTTTTGCATCCAGTTTCTCCCAATCTTCAGTTTCGTTTGTTCGTGGCAGGTTGAGTTTCAGGCGCCTGGCATCGAGGGCCTGTGCAAATTCCTCATCCGAACCAACAGCGTGGATGTCCTTGGCACTGTGGTTTAAATCCTGGCCTTGGTCTTCCGACGTCTTATCTGCTGATGCAGTGCGCTGCTGCTCATTCAGATGAGTCTTCACACATTCCATCTTTGTTCTGTGGATCTTCATGCCACGGGTGGTAGCGAAACGCTTTCCACAGACACATGGATATTCCATTTGGTCCATGTTCATAGTCCATACTGCGAGGGTTGACTGCCGGAACCCAGTATCTCATATACATATATATATATATATATATATATATATATATATATATATATATATATATATATATATATTATATATATATATATATATATATATATATAAGAGATACTGGGTTCTGGCAGATTATAGTTACTTTCGCCAAGCTGGTTACGTTTTCACTCGTGTCTGTTGGTTTGGCGGTTTGTCCCATAGCAAGATGACGTAGTCCACGTGTTACTCGGCAGACTTCCAGTCACCACTGTATCATACTGTAACAGAAATGTGTACAATGACACTTCTTTCTATCTTTAGTGGATTTGTGTCATCTAAATGGGTTCAAACGTCTTTGTGTGAAGCTGCAGAAAGTAGTTGGGGAGGGGGGGGGGGGGGGGCGGGAGGGTGGAGGGGGGGCTATCATACAGCCTTCCCGTTCAGTTCTAAAACTTTAGTTTTAACTTTTATTTTCATTTTTAAACAGCTTTTTTTTTTAAACTTAAGATTTCCATTTTTAAACAATAAACTGTCGGTTTTTAAGCAACGTTTTTTTTTTTTTCAAACTTAGGATTTCCATTTTTAAACAATAAACTGTCGGTCCTCGGTGACATTACAGATGATTACCATTCCTTTGTTGATAAGAAACGAAGCCAGATCATCGATTTCAAGCGTTCACAGTCGACAAAACGACATATTAGGTGCTACATTCATTCATCTTGCTACTGTGTCCTCCACACTAGGCCAGAGGGATTCTATTCCTTGAATATTGAAATCCTGATTTAGAAAAAAAGAGGGGGGGTTAGTTACCGCCAAGGACACAGACAAATAAAGTCCATTTCTTTTTATTTTGCGCCGAATA
>CM065733.1:33838829-33848829 GCA_033310375.1 Conus canariensis | reverse complement strand
GCCGTCTTGAAGCGCCCCCTGGTGGTACGTGTGGACGCGGGACATCCCAGCTTTCAGCTGTACAAGGCGGGTGTGTACAGAGATAGCCAGTGCCGTGGGGACCATTTGGACCATTCGCTGCAGCTGGTGGGTTACGGTACAGAGAAGACCCAGCCCTACTGGATCCTCAAAAATTCCTGGGGTAAGCCATGCAAACTGCCCTGGATAGGAAATGAAATCTTTAAAAAGGCAGGGAACAGTAAACAGTCAACAGCGAACAAGCAAGGTAACTCTTGCTCCTATGATGAAATAGCGAACAAGTAGGGTAACTCTTGCTCCAATGATGAAATAACGAACAAGTAGGGTAACTCTTGCTCCTATGATGAAATAACGAACAAGTAGGGTAACTCTTGCTCCAATGATGAAATAACGAACAAGTAGGGTAACTCTTGCTCCAATGATGAAATAACGAACAAGTAGGGTAACTCTTGCTCCCATGATGAAATAGCGAACAAGTAGGGTAACTCTTGCTCCCATGATGAAAAAGCGAACAAGTAGGGTAACTCTTGCTCCTATGATGAAATAATTACACGCCCTTAACTCCAAACCAATGCTGCTTCCGACACCGAATCGCCTAGGATATGCCACCTTCTTTGTTAAGTGTGCTCTGTGTTGTCATTTCTGCTGAGCGATTCGGTGTTGTAAGCGTGGTGTTAATGACGTGTATTCATTTCAGCATGGGAGCAAGAGTTATCCTACTTGTTCGTATATTTCGTGTTTTACCTCATCTATGGCAACTTCCTGGCTTCAAAAGGCCATAAATACTATTTTCACGAGGAAATTATAGTTATTAAACTACCATAAATTATGTCACGGGACGAAAATGACAGCTATGACGTGAAAACAGTTATTATAATACGGAATCAGTAATTATCACCTTTAGGTTCACGGGAGAGTCATTGATTTTCTGCTTATCTTCCACGTGTATTACTTCAGTCTTTCTCTCAGCCCTGAAGAAGAAGACCAGCAGATCAGAAGCGTGCCAAGGACAAAATTATACTCGCTTGAAGTATGCCATTATCCTGCAAACTGTGTATGTAGGAAGAAAGCTGTAATCATGAAGTGAATACAATCATTTTTTTTTTTTACATGAAAAGTGCTAAGGTCGTTAGGTTTTATGTTTTAAGGTAAGGAGACACAAGACAAAGCAAAACAACACAAAACGAAACCAAAACACGGTATGATCGCCGAATGCTGCTTAGCTTAGCTTACTTAGCTTAGATGCTTCCGCGTCTTGCGAGGCGCGAGACTGTCAAGGCGCTGCACTGTGCACGGTCCTCCGCCAGTGTGCGGGTGTCACTCCATCCTCTGTCAACGAGTCTGAGGTCTCTCTCCACTGTCTGTCGCCAGCTCATCCTGGCTCGTCCTCTTTTTTCTCTGGCCTGCTGGGGTCCATTTAATGGCCTGCTTTGCAGGTCTTGATGAGGGTCATCTCAAGACATGACCTAGCCGAATGCTGCCAGCAACGAAAATGGTTAATCATGGCAATGGCGTCTGGTTTGTAGCATTCAGTGCCTTTGCCAAATCTGTCTCTTAAAGCCTACAGCCCCTTTAGTAATACCAGAGCACGGGCACATGGGTCGTCGACACCTGTTTTCCTGAATCATAAGGGTGTGTTTCTGTTTCCATGAGTGATCATTTCTGTTTTACCTCGATTACTGTTTAGCCACCTTTTCAAGCCTGAAAGTAAGAAAACCACCACCATCCGTGATAATCATCATTTTCTCGTACAAACAGTAAAGATGGAAGCGCACCTTTACGATCTACTGTCGCAGCAAACCGATGTAACTGTAACTACTACCCCGACATCACCAGAACAACACGTTAGAGCGGTGAACTAAAATGGCGGCGTTTGTGTTAGACGGCTACGGGTTTTGGAACTCGCCACGTCTGACTGCAGATTGGGTGGTGAATCACTGACCCGAGCAGACACCCCATTTCTATTTGTGTTTGTTTCTTTGTTCGTTGTTATTATCATGACGATAATGATGATGAAGATGATAATGATGATGATGATGATGAAAATCATTATTTTTATCATTATTATTACTGTTGTTATCATTATCATTGTTATTGTTGTTGTTGTTGTTATCATTACTATTATTATTATTATTGATGATGATGATTGATTGGCTAGTTCTTCGCTTGCGAAGATTAGTGGAAAGTACCCGCATTATTATTATTATTATTGTTGTTGTTGTTGTTCTTATCATTATCATTATTATCATTATTGTTATTATTTGTTGTTGTTTTTATTATCAGTATTGTTATCATTACTTTTATTATTATTATTATTACTGTTGTTATTATTATTATTATCATCTCCTCCAAAGATATAACGAGGTAAGGATCACGGTATCTCATTTCACTGTCCACACTGTTGGTTGTTTTCGGAGTGCCGTTCATCCCCGCAGATACCTATAGCCACTTCCCGGCGGGAGAAACGTTCAGTCGGCTGGGCAGCCCTTCACGATAAACGCCTATGCTAGCTTCATCATGTGCGAGGGCGGCCTACTGCCTGAGCGCGTAGCTTTTGCCTGCGAGCGAGCCACCGTGTGTGTGTGTGTGTGTGTGTGTGCTTCAAAGTGCGTACAATGGAGAAAAGCGGCCTCACTGATGATGTCGCCTCTGCTTTGTTGTTTTTGCCAAGGAGATAATGTATTAAGCTGCTTTTTGTTGTTGCTATTGTTGTTGTCATTTCTTCTTCTTCTTCTTCTTCTTCTTCTCTTGTTGAATGGAGATTTTTCAGATCTCATCTCATCTTCTTTTATCACATTTATTCTTCTGTGTCATCTTTGTTTAGGGACCGCTTGGGGAATGCAAGGCTACATTTTAATGGAAAGAGGCGTCAACATGTGTGGTGTTGCCAACGCTGCAATCTATCCCGAGTGACACCATCCGTTGCTGACGTCTTCGTTCCCGTTGATGCGGTGACTTCAAGTGAGCTGCTCTGTACTGGTGTCGTCACTACTACCATCCTTTTAGAGTTTTCAGCGACAATACTGAACTGTTCTTTTTTTGTGTTTTAAACGTCAGTATGTATTACGTATGTAACTGCTTGTGGCTGGAAAGATGAGACGGAAGGGGGAGGAATGGTGGAGGGGGATCACGGGCTTGGTATGTTCTGGACTTTCTCCTCCCCCCCCCCCCCCCACACCCCCCTTTACCGTCCTATCCCCTTTGTATGTTTATGTGGAGTGTTGGGTCTTTGAAATTTACTCTTTTAGGATGGGGATTTAAAGTAGATTTCATACTTAAAGATGCTTCAACTTCTATGTGAGGGAGGAGGTCGGGGGAGGAGGTGTGTGTGTGTGGGGGGGGGGGGGGGGGGGGAGAGAGTGGAGGTGGAGAGTTCGTTGCCGCCAAACTTCTACCCAGAGTGTTGGCTACAGACCCCCACCAGAGAATCTTCTCACAATTCCTCAGGTCCTGTCCTGAGACTGTCTTGAGACCGATCTTGATCGACTGAACTATTACTTTGTGCACTACAAACGTTACGTAGATTACTGACTGACAATGATGCTTAGTCTTCATTGAATTCGACGATCCTCTATCATGTCTGCACAAATTGTTGTGTTGCGACGGTCGTGTTTTCAATTAGGTGATCCTCCTTGAAGGATAAAAAAAAATCCTCATTCCAGAAAAATTCTTATACCAGCAAAACGCTGTTCGCGTCACTCGATGGCGGAGCTACAGGATTGGAACCATTTGAAAGAGCTCGTGTGATCGACAACCGCAATATCTTCGTCTTAAATTTACACACACACACACCACACACACACACACACACACACACCCACACCCAGCCACCCCCCCTTTTTTTTTAACAGTGTTATGAACTTGAACATTTTGGCCGATTCATTCGGTTTTAAATTCCACTTGTTTTAACAGTATTGTGAACTCCGAACATATGCCAGCCTAGCCAACGGACACGTTTTCTTCCCGAATCGAGAGACAAACTGAGCTTAATTTTAGCCATGCGCCGAGGACAAGTAAGTCACCGTCGCGAGTCCATAACAATATGGCTACTACCCATGGCGTGAATCTTCACTGTCCATACACCACGCTGAGCGATTTTTTTTTTCTTTCACTGAACCTGAGATCAATGGCATCAATGGGTTACGCGTGGTTCAATGATCCCGGTCAATGAACTAAAAACTTGTCCGTATAAGAACGAAGACATTTTATGATTAGATCGTCGAGGTCACGGACAATCTAGGATCAAGAATGGAAAATGTGTCCAGTATAAGTGATTTTAATTTCCCTGTGTGTCTAAACCTTTCCCTCGATGTTACACATCCCTTCTTTTCCTTTACAAGCTCCAATAAAATTAATAACATTCGTCTGATTTATGTATTCTATGCGTATGTGTGCGTTTGCATGTATGTGTGCGTATATATTAACTATGTAAGTGTGGATGAACGGGAAGGTGGAAAGGGAGTGTATGAGGGGCTGCTGAGCGCAAAAAAAAATAAAATAAATAAAGGTGTTTATCACTACTGACATGTCAGGCTAATTTGAGTTCAACTCTATTTGTAAATAATGGGCAAGATCTACAACATGTATGTATCAGGCGTTACAAATACTTAAATTATTTATGATTTGGAAATTATGCATTATGAATCTTAATCATGATATTCATAGAACGCATTATAAGCTTAACCTTAATTAAGTGATGATGTATGAATTGTGTGTTACTTAGATCAATGCATATTTTAACAAGCCACGAATGATCTTTGATAAAAGGAGTGCTTTAGAAATTATAATTTGCTTAAGAATAATTCGGTTGTCTGTTATTTGGATACAGATTTTATTTTGTTCTAGATCGGCCTTACGTGCAAATAACTGAACAATAACTAACGCTTTCACTCAAGCCGAGTGCAGTATTTCACAGCGCTTTTTATGTACACGTAACTCCCCTGCTATGTTGTCTTTGAACAAGATGCAGTAAGGCAAGGGCAGACAAACGCCCTCCTTCCAGTAATTCTAAATGTCTTAGATAGCACCAACCAGATGCAAACTATCGCGGCCCATAAATATTATAAAACATCAAAGCTCAAGAGGATGGACACACATTATAATAATAAACAGTATGTTCATACACAACACACACACACACACACACACACACACACACACACACACACACACACACACACACAGAAAAATGAATGGTTGGTTGATTAGTTGGCTAATTGGTGGGCTTGTCTCTCTGTCTGTGTAACAACATTTACGCAAAAAGTACTGAACAGGTTTGAACCGAAAAGTAGAGGAAAGATGAAATATGGGGCAAGGACAAACCCATTACATTCGATGCCGATCCCTGGTTCATTATTCGGACCAAAGAACGGATCCAGAATCCGTCGCCGCAAAGGATGACACAAAAACTACAGAACTGATTTGGACAGAACTCGGAGGAAAGACATAACGTGGTCTAAAGATGTATGTTACAGTACTGATGGCACACTTAGTATCACCAGCACAGACATTCCGACTGGCAGCTTTCTTCAGCAACAAAATAATGTTTGGATGTATCATGATTTAACTTATCACCTCCCACTTCAATATGTTGTTCTTATGACAAGTAGTTTCGAGGCGTTACGGTCCTTTTTTTTTTTTTAATCAGTTCTCAACATGCGGTTTTTTGTGGGGGGTCTTTTGGTATTTTTTGTTTTGTTTGCTTGTTTATTTGTTTGTATTCCGAAATAACATCTGAGTTTTGCTTTGGAATTTCAATGACTAGCTCAAGATGTGCCATTTAATTGCCTGCATAGGCTTCATGACCTACTTGTATCCGCTTGCGGTCTTTCAGCTCTATTTCAGAACTAACCCCTATGCACCGCTGGTATCAGTAGGTAACGGTGCACAGTTCGTCCTTTTCATCACACTCAACAGCATTTTGAAAGGAAAGGTAGATAACCGTTTTCGGCAGGAAAACGTTATTGCCGTTCTTGGTCCATGCCAGTGGTATAATATGGTAAGACTCGGCCAACCAGCACTGGGAATGGTTGGTAAACCGTTAAAATCATTTTGAAAAAGAATTTTACCTAACTCCGCCGATGAATGTTGTTTATCTTGCCCGAAGAAACGCCTAAGAGGTCGAAACGCGTCGTATTTTATCTTGTAATTTTTTTTTTTTTTTTTTTTTTTTTTTTTTTTTTTTTTCATGTTAGCCGGCGGAGTTGCTTAAATTTCGTTTTAAATTTTGTCTCAATTTCCGCCTGTAGTCACCTACCTCGTTTTGAAAGTAACTTTAAAAGCATGCTCACTGTCAAAGTGTAACGATCAGGAATTTACACTTTGAGAGAGAGAGAGAGAGAGAGAGAGAGAGAGAGAGAGAGAGAGAGAGAGAGAGAGAGAGAGAAATTTAAGCTGTGTGTGAGAAACTGGAATAAGGGAATGAGTTGTTCCTACAGTACCAATTGTGCCTATAATACGGTAACTACAGATAACATCACTACGCAACTTTTAACATATACCTTGAATGTGAAGAGAATAATATTCATTGAAAAGAAAATTTACTCCATATAGATCTTCACCTTGGGTATTCTTCTATAAGTCTGCGACTGAAACTCGCACTTCCTCCTTCTTCATTTACTGATTGTGCATATCCTTGGATAAACCTCCAATATTTTACCCGCCTTCTACCTTTTTTTTTTAAGCTGTGGGCAACACATTGTACATAGTATTTTCAATTACTGTCGTTTAACTCATGTTCTTTCTCTTTTAAATTTCATTGGCTACTTGGAAACTATCAAAATTACTTAAAATTTCATTTCTCAAAAGATATTCTTCATTGCACTTAACTGCCTTTCACAGTCACAACTCCATGATGGTTGTTGAATCGACTGTGTACTTTTTGTGTACGTCACCAATGTAAACACAAAGCTTTTCGCATTTTTCATACAAGGCAGTAGTTGTATCTGGATGTCCTAGGCAATCATCGCAAAAAGAAGAAAGTCAGTCATAATTTTGAAAAAGAAAAAAAATGAGAATGGAACAGAGAGTTTAAGTCATAAGTCAGAACTCGGCTATAACGAATAAGAGCAGCACCAAGTCAATAAGAAAAATTGGTTTGTTCCGAATCTAACTTCGGGTTGTGTAATGCGAAACAGTAGATAATTCATCTTGAAAAACAGTTACCTATTAAATGCAGCAGAGCTGTTTCATCATGGCTGACACCACAACATACGTTAGACATATTAGCATTCTGTATACAAGCAGATACCATGTGGATATTGTACCTTTATTACAAATAAAGACACGAAAAGCAATTAAGGGGAAACTCTAATTACGTACTGTTAGATTTAAACTTTTGCTTTTCTTCAACGATCTTCACAATGTTTCTTTCTTCTTTTCTTTATTTTTTAACTTAAGGAAGGCCCTCAGACCCCCCCCCCCCCCCCCCCCCCCCCCCCCCCCCCCCCACCCCCCCCCCCCCCTCCCCCCCACCCGCGCCGAATCGATCCCCCTCCCAGCAGCCGTTCCCTCTCCCCCTGCCTCCCGCCTCCCCTGAGCGGATGTCGAACCTCAGCCTGTAGTTCCACCGGTAGTGGTATCTGTGGCAAAACGAATAAGGTCAATAGTTCACAACAGTGTTAGCCTACCATAATAGCGCTAGCTCACGATAATTGTGTTAGCTCACGATAATTGGGTCAAAGCACGATAATTGTGTTAGACCACAATAATAATGTTAGCTCACGACGATAGTGTTAGACCACGATGATAGTTGAAATGAAATTTCGTTTCGATTAAACTGAGGTTATTTGTATTTGTTTCTGTCCGTCTGTGTGTTTGTCTTTTGATCTCCCTTGCATCCTTGGGTGGATCCTCAAGCGTAGGCTCAAACATTGTCCCCTACATTTTATACTATTTGCATAATGTCTTTAGTTTTTCAGCAACTTTTTTCCTCCCCACACTTTCGTTTGGTTTCATTTACTACCCTTCACTGGCTGCTTTGGGGGTGCTATTGGATTCTTTTTTTGCACTCTTGGTGGTGAGAACACCACGGTATTATGGACTGTGGTGTGTCTCTATTTGACGCCAGGAGCGCAGACACAACCAGCCGTGTCTCCCTGATGAGTTCTGATCCAGCGGACGAAAGGCCTCGGAGCAGGAAATACAAATACATCTGCCTTCAAAGGGGATTGCGATGGTTCCCTTATGCAGCTAGTGAAAAGTTTTCATATCTTAATATATTTTCTTAATTTCATGTTCCCAGTTTCTCCATTTTCAAACTCCCCCCCCCCCCCCCATAAGTCCAAATCTTTGCCAAGTCATTACTATGAAGACAGTTGAGTTGTTGGCCTGCGCTTGTTTTTTCCGCCACTATTAGATTGTTCGTCTATGTATTTGTCTGACTTTATTCAAGTTTAAAAGGCTGTGCCAGTCTTGAATAAAAGTTACTTTGTGTTAGGTTTTCTTATGGGAACAAAAGTTACCCCATTTGTTTACTGTTCACGATGATAGTGTTAAACCATGATAATGATTAATAGTGTTAGACCACGAGAAGACTGTGACAACATAGAAATAAGTTGTTATTGGCGTTATCCCTGAGAATTACAACTGTACTCCTCATGTATCGCAACAATTTTCCCCTGGATTTCTGAACATAGCAACTGTTTTCCCTGATTTTCTTAAAACAACAACTGTTTTTCTGACGATAACAACTGTTTTCCTGATTTTCTTGAAAAACAACTGTTTTCCTGGATTTTCTGACAAACAACTGTTTTTCCATGTTTTTTTTTCGGAAGATAGCAACTGTTTTCCATGGTTTTCGGAAGATAGCAACTGTTTTCCATGGTTTTCGGAAGACAGCAACTGTTTTCCTGGTTTTCGGAAGATAGCAACTGTTTTCTTTGGTTTTCGGAAGATAACAACTGTTTTCCCTGGTTTTCGGAAGATAGCAACTGTTTTCTTTGGTTTTCGGAAGATAACAACTGTTTTCCCTGGTTTTCGGAAGATAACAACTGTTTTCCCTGGTTTCTAAAGATAACAATTGTTTTCCCTGTACTCTCCACAGATCACATCTGTTTTCCTTAGTTTCTTTGGAACGATAACTGTTTTCTCTGTCTTCTTTAATGATCACAACTGTTTTAGTTGATTTCCCCAGGGATGACAACTGTTTCCCCTGTTTGTTGTTGTTGCTGTTGTTGTTTTGTTGTGTGTGTGGTGTGTGTGTGTGTGTGTGTTTGAGGATATTAAATATATATAATCCCTGTTTATCTAAAAACACACAATCAATCAACAAACAAACAAACAAACATCATTCCGCGGGAAACACTGATGACACTACACGCTGCTTTCCTGAAGGATATTAACTGTTTACATCGGGTAAAAACATGGAAGCCGACTATGATCCCCTGGGTATAACAGCAATAATCGTGGATATAGGGATAGCAGCAAAAACAAAAAACAAAAAATAAGCTGAAATGATTTCCGTATAATAAGCTATCGTCCTGAAAGATAATACCAGGTGAAAGCGGCGATCATCTGCTTTTTTTTTTTTGCTTTTTTTTTTTTTTTTCCTTTTTAAAAAAAAAAAAAAATTTTGACACGACCATCTTCTCATACGTACCTCAAGACCAGCTTCACCATCATCACGTGACTGGCCGCGAGGATCCTCTCGGGCCGGGTCTCGTTCTCTGACAGGCCGGGACCACAGGCCGGGTCAGCGCGCGATGGTCGCCACTGAAGATGATCTCGCTGTCGCAGTACTGGGATCCCGCCAGCCTGAGGTTGTCCACCCCGATCCACAGTCCCGGCCTCACCTCCAGTTTGAGGGTGCACAGTCGTGGCTGATCGTACTCCGAGGAGGTCCTGGTCCGGAAGTTGACGGTGCCTGAGGTCACGTGGTACCGTTGGTAGTTGTCATTGTCCAAGCAGTCTTGGAGATCGGAGTCTGAGATGTAGACCCGTTTGTAGACGGTTGCTGTCTGGGGGGGGGGGGGGGGGGGGGGGG
>CM065733.1:33828829-33831329 GCA_033310375.1 Conus canariensis | reverse complement strand
TTTTTTTCTTTTCTAACTTAAAAATCAAACCGTGGATCGCCAAGTTTAGTTAAAAAGGGTTCGCTGTAAGTCCACTTTACACAACCTTTTTTTTTTTTTTTTAAACGAAATCGTGGATCGCCAAGTTTATTTCAAAAGGGATCGCCGTCAAGTTCGCTATCTAGTCATGTGTACTGATTTTTGTTCACGTAATCATGGGATAGATAGTCTGATGTTGTATAAATTCTCGAGATGCGGTAAGATTCTTGTCATTCTAGCCTTTATTTCATCAAGCTTTGAATATTCGATAGCTTTGTGAAGTTATAAGTGCAAATGCAGCGTACTTGTGTGTGTGTGTGTGTGTGTGTGTGTGTGTGTGTGTGTGTGTGTGTGTGTGTGTGTGTGTGTGTGTGTGTGTGAAGAAATCTCTGTCTGTCTGTCTGTCTGTCTGTCTGTCTGTATGTCTGTCTCTCTCTCTCTCTCTCTCTCTCTCTCTCTCTCTCTCTCTCTCTCTCTCTCTCTCTCTCTCTCTCTCTCCCCTAATTTGTGTAGTTTGTAAAGCTGTGCCGAAACACGTGGAACGGAGGTTTAGAAATCATGAAGTCCGTACAGACAACAAAAGCTACACGTAGTTGCAGCCTTGCTGAGGTACATAAACTGAGGCACTTTTCTTTTTTTTTTATTTCAACTCATCATGTATGTCTAATGATATGACACAGATTACTTTTGTTCTTCTTTCATTTGCATGCTTAAATAATACTACTAACACAGCTTGGCCACAAGAAATGGCTGTGGGGATATGGGAAGACGGGGCGATGTGTTAGAGATTAGTTTGGTTTTGTCAGAATTTGCCCTGATAATAACAGTTTGTTCATTAATGCAGCAGTGTTTCAGGGATAATGGACTCGTTTCCAGTTCCATCTGCGTTGCGTAAAAAATAGAGGACTAGCATGAGACGTGTTGTTGCTTTCCATTGCAAGTGAGCCAGGCTTACGAGAGAGAGAGAGAGAGAGAGAGAGAGAGAGAGAGAGAGAGAGAGAGAGAGAAGAAGAAGAGACGACAGACAGAGAGAGACAGACAGACAGACAGACAGACAGACAACAGACAGACAGAACGGACAGGACAGACACAGACAGAGGGACAGACGGATAGATACAGACAGACAGACAGAGACGGACAGACAGACAGACAGACAGAGACGGACAAACAGACAGACAGACAAGACAGAGAAGGAAAGATAGAGAACGTTTGGGCATCTGCTCTTCATCCTCACCCTCTCCCTGCCCCCCACCACGAAACAGATCAGAATGGTCATCAGCGCCCAACTGCTGCTGACGTCAGCAGTGCTGATGTCATCATGCCTCCTCTTCCGGCCGACGGAGGGTCACACGTACTCCAAGAAAAAGAGGCCCAACTTGCTCTTCATCGTGGTCGACGACTTGGGATGGAACGACATCGGCGCCCACGATCCCAACATGGTGACCCGACCATTGACATGTTGTACAATGAGGGCTTCAGACTCAACCACACCTACGCCGACCCTGTGGGCAGCTCCTCCAGGGCCTCCCTGTTCTCCGGCAAGTTCTCCTTCAGGATGGGGCTGCAGGTGAGGTGTTTGCTGTTTGCTGGAGTGCTCGGCGTGCGTTGTTCTTCGTGTGAGAGGACAGTAGTAGGAGGTTTGCTTTTTTTTTCCCCTCTGGGAAGCTATATAGTTCGTTTTACTGTTGATGTGTGTGTGTGTGTGTGTGTGTGTGTGTGTGTGTGTGTGTGTGTGTGTGTGTGTGTGTGTGTGTGTGTGTCCTCCCACCTCTCTCTCCCTCTCCCTCCTCCCTCCCTCCCTCCCTCCCTCTCTCTCTCTCTCTCTCTCTCTCTCGTGTGTGTGGCACTCTCTCTCTCTCTCTCTCTCTCTCTCTCTTCTCTCTCTCTCTCTCTCTCTCTCTCTCTCTCTCTCTCTCTCTCTCTCTCTCTCTCTCTCTCTCTCTCTCTCGTGCGCGCTTTTATTTTGGCAAATGGTTGAGTTTACAGGTGGCTTGTTCTGTACTCTCTCTTCTTCTTCTTCTTCTTCTTCTTCTTCTTCTTCTCTTCTTCTCTCTCCTCCTCCTCCTCCTTCCTCCTCCTCCTCTTCCTCCTCCTCCTCCTCCTCTTCCTCTCCTCCTTCTTCTTCTTCTTCTTCTTCTTCTTCTTCTTCTTCTTCTTCTTCTTCTTCTTCTTTATCCCCGTCGTTGTCATCATCATAGATAGTGTCATCATTATCACCAATATTATCGCTACCGTCCGGCAGCAGCAGTAGTGCCACTACTACCAAAATCATCATCACCAGCGTCGTCATCATTATCATCAATATCACGTTTTCCCCCAGAGTCGCCGTCATCATCATTACCATCAACAACAACAATAACAACAACATCTGATCGTCATCATTATCATTATCTTGGTTCATCATCATCATCTCATCATCATACATCATCATCATCATCATCATCACCATCATCATCACCATCATCATCGACAACAACAATAA
>CM065733.1:33818829-33821329 GCA_033310375.1 Conus canariensis | reverse complement strand
GGGGGGGGGGGGGGGGGGGGGGGGGGGGGGGGGGGGGGGGGGGGGGGGGGGGGGGGGGGGGGGGGGGGGGGTTTTTTTTTTTTTTTTTTTTTTTTTTTTTTTCCGTCTTTTCCCCCCAAAATTTTAAAAAAAAAATTAAAAATTTTTTTTTTTTTTTGTTTTTTTTTGTTTGTTTTTTTTTTTTTTTTTTTTTTTTCCCTTTTTAAAAGAACAAAAACCGGGGGCCTTTCCCCCAAACTTTTGGGGGGGAAAAGGACAATGAATTCCCCGTTGTGGAACGGGCCCCCCAATTCAGCAACGAAGGAAAGAGGGGTAGAAGGGTGGTGTAGCATTGATTGTGCCGAAAATGACCCGAACAAAATTCTGCTTTACAATATTTAAAAAACCAGGGTTTAGTCACCGCCAAGGAAATTCATTTTTCCCCACTAATACGCTTTTCCGTTCACAAAAGAAATTTTTAAGAATTTTATAAAAACTATCAGATCTTTGGACCCCAAAAATTTTAATTTTCCTGTAGTTCTTCAACGGGTTTTTGGGTTTCCAACCACCCCCCCCCCCTTTCCCCACCCCCCCCACCCCCCCCCCACCCTCCCCCGCCCAAACCCCCCAAATTCCCCCCAATTTCCCCCCCCCACCCCTTTTTCCCCCCCCCCCCCCCCCCAAAAAAACCCCCTTCCACCCCCCCCTCTTTTTTTTCCGCCAAACCAGCCCCCCTAAATGAAAAAAATTTAAAAAGAGATAAACCCTCAGATGTATAGAAGACCCCCCGACCCTGTTAAATTTGTAATAAAAAATATCTATTTTTATTGTAACATGGGCCCCATGGGCTCGTAAAATATGAAAGAATATTGTTTTAAAACAATTTTAAATATAAAATATATATATATATTTTATAATATTATATTATATATATTTTTTATTTTTATTTTTTAATTTGGGCCTGTGAAAAAGAAATAAGTCTGAAAAGGGTAAAATTTAAAAAAGCTTTAAATCTTTTTTCCCAAAAACAGGAAAATCTGTGATGTGGACAGAAGATTTTTAATTAACTTTTTTAGAGATTTTTTTACCACCCCCCCCCCTCTGTGTGTGTGTGGGGTGTGGGGTGTGTGTGTGGGTGTGTGTGTGTGTTTTTGCTGTTGTTGTTTTTTGTTTTTTTTCTTTTTGTTTTTTTTGGTTGGTGTTTTGTGGGGTTGTGTGTGTGTGGGGTGTGTGGTGTGTGTGTGTGTGTGTGTTTTGGGGTGTGTGTGTGTGTGTGCGTGTGTGGGTATCTGTGTGTGTGTGGTTGTGTGTTATGTGTGTGGGGTATCTTTTTGTGGTGGGGTGTGTGTGTGTGTGTGGTGGGGTGTGTGTGGGGTGGGGGGTTTTTGGTCTGAGTGTGTTTTGGTGTGTGGGGTGTGTGTGTGTGTGTGTGTGGGGTGTGTGTGTGTCTTTTGGTGTGTATCGTGTGTGTGTGTGGGTGTGTGGTGTTTGTGGGGTGGGTCGGGTCTTGTTGAGTGTGTGTATGTTTTGGTTGGGGTGTTGTTTGTGAGGGTGTGTGTGTGTTTTTTTTGGGGGTGTTGGGGGTGGGGGGGGTGTGTGTGCAGGGGGGGGGAGTAAAGAAGATTTTTCCGAAAATGATTTGGGGTTTTAAAAAAGGGGGAACAAAGGGGGGGCGGGAACTAAACCTACGGGTCCCCCCCCAAAGGGAAAAAAGAAAAAACCTTAAAAAACGGGGTCATCAATAAAAAATGGTTTTCCCCCCGTGGGGGCCCTCTCCTCCCTTCTCTCCCCTCCTCTCTCCTCTTTTCCCCTCTCCCCTTCCCCTTCTCCCCCTCTCCCCACACCCCCCCCCCTCCCCCCCCCCCCCCCCCCCCCCCCTTCCCCCCTCTTTTCTCCCTCCCTCTCTCTCCCCTCTCTCTCTCTCTCTCTCTCCCCATTACCCTTTTCCCCTCTGCCCCGCGCGGCCCCAAACCACACAACAAACACACCCCACACACACAAAAAACCAAAACTCAAAAAATACAAAAAACCCCCCGCGAAAACCGCGGCCTCTCTCTCCCCCCCACCCCTTTTCTCTCCCCCCCCCCCCTCTCCCCCCCCCCCTATTCCCCCTCCCCCCTCTCCCCCTCTCCCCCCCTTCCCCCTCTCCCCCCTTTTCCCCCTCTCCCCCCCCCCCCCAACCCCACACCCCCCCCCAACACACACCCCCCACACCACTCCCCCCCAAAACACCCCACCCACCCCTCTCCCCTCTCCTCCACCTCTTCCCCCTCCCCCCACCCCTTTTCTCCCCCCCCTTCCCCTCCTCGGGTGAAAATTCAGCGATGAAAAAAAATTTTTCTGAATTAAAAAAACCGCTGAAATATTGAAAAACTTTAAACATTTTTAAATTTTTCCCTTGGGGGGCGTGGGGAAAGCGGATCCCAGGGTTTTTCATTTTTTGCCCCCCCCCCCCCCCCATCTGTCTTCTCTCTCTCCTCTCTCTCCCTTTTCTCCTCTCTCTCTCTCCTCTCTTCTCTTC
>CM065733.1:33812141-33814641 GCA_033310375.1 Conus canariensis | reverse complement strand
CGGAAATCTAAACAGTTCTTACAAAGCGTTTTTTTTTTTCCCCCAATAACTCCGCCAAACAACATGGACAATTCAACGCCCATCTTGCGATTTGCTCGGTTTTTTGTTTGTTTGTTTGTTTGTTTGTTTGTGGTTTTTTTTTCTTTCGTTATTCTGAGTGTTGTTTATCTTGCCTGAAAACGACCTAAGAGGTCGAAACGCGTCGTGGTTTGTCTTGTGATTGGTTTGTCCATGTTGTTGTTGTTGTTGTTTTTATAGCGGAGTTATTTTAAACACTTTTTTTCAGATTCATTACAGGGTAAGCTACTTAAAACATAGCAGCGTCTGGCCTGACTGCTAGGCACGCACACTGGCAATGGTTGGCATGATTATTGACCTGGTCAGTTCGATGCCGCAAGGTGGTGAACGATTTGGCTTGATTAATGAGGATCCCGTTGAAACTGCTGGTCAGTGGTAGGTAAACAATGTAATTATGCATTAGCCCAGGAAAGGGAGCGGGATAGTGTGGCTCGGTCCCTTATTAATTACACTCGGGTGAACCATTGACCAGGTATTCGGGTGTGTGTTAACGTGAAATTGCTTGAGGCAGGAAAAAGAGAGAGAGAGAGACACACAAGAGAGAGAGAGAGAGAGAGAGAAGTGAAGAGAGAATGAGGAACGAAGAGGGCAGGGAAGAGGAGGGGTGGGGGGGGGGGGTGGTGTTGAGGATCGGAAGAGGGCAGTGGGGGTAGGGGGAGGATGGAGTTGAGGGTGGCAGGATGTAGACCTTGTCTGTGTGGAGGGTGAGAGCAAACTATCCTCAGTGTGACGTTGTAATGATGTGGTTAATTAAAAGGGTTAAAAGGTTAAAGTTCGCAGAGCCTCTCCGCGGGTAGGGGCATACAGTGAATTGTCAAGAGGTCCACTGTGTCTAGGGCACAGCAGGACTGAAGGCGGCGCCCATTTCTCCCCTTCCTCCCCTTTTTTCCTTCCCTGTACTGAATCAGGTATACCGATTTACAGCTGGATGGACAAAGAGGGATTTCGAGCAAAAAAACAAAACAAAACAAAACAAAACAAAATCCGACCCCACATATGGTTTATAATCACGATCGTCTGCTTTGCAAACAGTCTATTGGACTCCAGGCTCCTCTAATGATATGAGACTACTATAGTTTACCGTCGACTCCATTCGTAAGTTTAAGTCTCTCCGAATTTAATCAAATCAAACAGGCACAACCGAGAACTTGTCAATTTTGTGTTGATTTATTTGCAATAGTCACAGTGTGATTTTCTTTCCTTTGATACAAAGCTGGCCAAGTAATCTTTGCTGACAGTTTGTTTTCGCTTTTTATGTCGGTGTAACATTGAAAATCAATAGGCATACTCACCTGGCATCCAAAAATGAAAAACGTACACACTACCTTTTGTGTAATCTATGGGTAGTCTTCGGTTGGAGTAAATCGTCATGTTTACTTTCTTTCTTCCTTCCTTCCTTCCTTCCTTCCTTCCTCTCTCTTTTTTCTTCTGTCTTTTTTGGCTGCTGTTTGACTTGGTGAATATGCGAATGAATCTTATGCAGATTAGCTTTTTATAACAAAGTAACTTCACACATATCAGAGAGAGAGAGAGAGAGAGAGAGTTTTCACGATTTCCCTCAGAAATAGCAAAATATTAGCCTATGTCCTCCACTCACCTCCCCTGCCCCTTGTCCAAACACCCATCCCCATGCCACAATCCCCCCCCCCCCCCCCCCATCCCTCCGTCCCTCTCAGAGGGAAAAGGGGGGGGGGGGGGAGAGGGGGGGAAAGTAATAACTACAAAATAACGTCGACTCGAACTTTTTAGCTGATCTACTTTACCTATTATGGCCGCCCCATAATAAAGCTTTCTTCCCGACGGCCACCGAAAAGTTGATTATATATAATCTCCTGTCATCTAAGACAAAAAGAACCCCCCTCCCCCCCCCCCCCCCCCCTCCCGGCCCTTCTCCAACAACCCCCCCCCCCCCCCCCCCTAAACACACACACACACACACACACACACACACCACACACACACACACACACACACACACACACACACTTATTCTCTTCCACTATCCTCTCGTTTTCTGGCCCCATCGTCTTTTCAGGATCGAGTCAAGAGCTTCGCAAGTGGACGATGTTCGGAAATCTGCAAGGGAGATAATCTTAGTTAGAGCACGCATTTAGCGAGAGTAACTCCGCGTGCCATTTTCCGTGGAACAGATGCTGTTGCGGGACACGCCCAAGGCAATTTTTGCCCCCAAAACATGGATGTGAAACGATGCGCATGTAACGTAGACAGCCAATAATACCCTGATTGTTGGTTAACCAACCCAGGCCTGCCGCTTCAGATCACAGTATGTAACTCGCCAGTTCTCTTTGCTTGATCCATAGCTGAGGAAAGATAATCGTGTTCGCGATGGAAAGATAAGAGTTATTTTCCCTTGTTTGTTTGCTTGTTTGTTTTTCCCCCCAAGAACAGTACGTCTGTTATA
>CM065733.1:33805845-33807041 GCA_033310375.1 Conus canariensis | reverse complement strand
CTTCTTTCTTGCTTTCTCTCTCTCTCTCCTCTCCTCTCTCTCTCTCTCTCTCTCTTCCTTTCCGTCCTTCTTTCTTTCTTTCTTTCTCTCTCTTCCTTTACTTCTTCTTTCCTTCTTTCTTTCCTTCTTTCCTTCTTCCTTTCTCCCTTTCCTTCTTTCTTTCTTCCTCTCTCTTCCTTTCCTTCCTTCTTTCCTTCTTTCTTTCTTTCCTTCTTTCTTTCTTTCCTTCTTTCTTTCTTTTCTTTCTCTCCTTTCCTTCTTTCTTTCTTTCTCTCTCTCTTCCTTTCCTTCCTTCTTTCTTTCCTTCCTTCTTTCTTTTCTTCCTTCCTTCTTTCTTTCTTTTTTTTTCTTCGGTAACTATGTGCAAGAATACGCAGATATTGCTTAACATATTCTATACTAACAAAACTTGGTGGAAAAGATGCAGTGTGGCCCCGGGATGACCCCAATTCAATTTGTGGTAAACACGTAGTGCTGATTTGATGCAACGCCAGACCCTAGATCATTCCACAAGATTAATACGTGCACGGGAAGTAACTCATTCAGTCCTTGCCAACAACTACGATTACTTTCCCTGGTGAGTATTTTTACAGGGTGAGCGTCAACGATCTGCTGATTGTTCCTGGTTTTTTTTTTTTTTTTTTTTTTATCATCATCGCTAAAATGAGATCAACTGTCTTGTCTCGAGGACTGATGAGCTATTGACAAAGAAATGTCAAAAGTATCAACTCTCTCTCTCTCTCTCTCTCTCTTCTCTCTCTCTCTCTCTCTCTCTCTCTCTCTTCCTTATTCCTTTCTTTCACCCTGGGAAAAATAAAATTTCTCTCTCACTCTCTCCCTCTCTCTCTCTCTCTCTCTCTCTCTCTCTCTCTCTCTCTCTAATTTGCTTATCGTATTACCCTGGAAAAATAGAATCTCTCTCTTCTCTCTCTCTCTCTCTCTCTCTCTCTCTCTCTCTCTCTCTCTCTTCTCATTTGCTTATCGTGTTACCCTGGAAAAATAGAATTTCTCTCTCTCGCTTTCTCTCTCTCTCTCTCTCTCTCTCTCTCTCTCTCTCTCTCTCTTCTCATTTGCTTATCCCTTTCACCCTAGAAAAATAAAATCTCTCTCTCTCTCTCTCTCTCTCTCTCTCTCTCTCTGTCTCTCTGTTCTCTCTGTCTCTCTCTCATTTGTTTTTCCTTTCACCGTGGAAAAAT